>OZ014532.1:74532981-75132981 GCA_963966105.1 Volucella zonaria
ACGTACGATGCTCAAGGACTTTATTAAGATTCCGAAGGATGAAGCCGAATGGGAGAAAGTCTCGAAGCGATTCGACGAGGCGTGCCAATTTCCCAATTGTGCTGGTGCTGTGGACGGCAAACACGTTGTGATGGTCGCACCACCTAATGCCGGTAGCATATATTTTAATTATAAAGGCAGTCGCAGATGCCGATTACAAATTGTTGTACGTTGACGTCGGCCGTAATGGGAGAATGTCAGACGGTGCGGTATTCAATAGATGCATTTTCGGCCAGGTATTAGACAACAATCGGCTGCACTTGCCTGCACCGAAACCATTATCTGGCAGGGATGTAGCTGTTCCATCCGTAATCGTCGCCGATGACACATTCGCGTTGAGGCCGAATATAATGCAACCGTACGTACAAAGAGGTCTAACGTTGCAGGAGCGGGTATTCAGTCATCAGCTAAGCCGTGCGGATGTTTTTGGCATCATGTATGCGCGTTTCCGCGTTCTTCGCAAGCTTATTTATTTGAATGCAGTTAAAACGAAGAAAGTGGTGCTCGCTTCCTGTGTGCTCCACAATTACCTAATGACGACTAAAGACAAGAAAGAGAAGATTGAATGTTTATTTAAACCCTGTTTGTCTTTGTGGTTAAAGGATTTCAGAATTGTTTGCGCCAAGTATAGAAACATCAGTCTCTATACCATCGTGCGAAAGATCTCGTCTGTCGCATTGTGAACCTATTTTCCAACGATGTGATTGGCGACTATCAGTGCTGTCTTATGCCCAGTAAGCCCACAATTGGCTCAAATTTACACTATTACAACCAAATATGCAAGAGGAAGGTAAGCATCGGACAAAGCGTCGCAATCAAGCGCGGAAACCAAATAATTCATAAAAAACTTATTTAGGACACCGTGCGCGAAACGCAGTTTTCTGCATGCGAAACCGCACTTCGCTATCATGTGAGTGCGAAAACGTATTCCGCACGAATAGGATTGCTATGGCTTTATGACCATTACACAATTTGGCGTTTAGTCGCTCTCGCTTTTGATAATGTTAATGATAATTGAACGATCAAACCGACCTTTTCGATCGTCAACCCCGAATATCTTTTCCTCGTATCAGGAATACGTTTTATTCGGATTGATTTACGAGTCTATGGTATACTGAAGATTGTGCAACCCGAGCAAACGAGCAAACGAGCAAACGAGCAAAATAAGTGAAACGAGCGATAGAAAAAAATGAAACGCGATGCTTCCGCCAGTATGGTTTTACAAAAAGAAAAAACTCTTTATTTCTACGAGGTTTTTATAGGTTTCTTTGAACAACAGTTGTTATGAGCTTTATTTCGTAAACAATTTATAATTCAGAAAAATATGGCGATTGCTATAATTTTTGCGTGAAATTCAAAAGTTATACCAATTCTGTCTTCTCCAACAATAATAATTGTCAAAGGAGGGACTGAACAATTTTTATTCCACAATGTCGCTTCAGCGTTGTGCTGACAGATTAAGTATTGTTTCCTTCGTATAATGGAGGCTACTCGTTCAGAGTTAATACATTACACCATATCCTACCCTGTAACTTCCAATTGAACAAATCAACGAATTATATTAATTCATTGGGAACAGCTGATAGCAGATAGCTGTTAAAAAAAAGGTGTAGTTAATGCTTAAAAGTGGTTCAAGTGTTAGTAGTTTATTCGCAAGTTCGTGATATACTTTTTCGAAAGACATTTGGAAATTACAATATACATAAGCTGTAAGTGGACAAACAAGAGAATTGGATTTCCATAGATTGAAAAACAATATAAGCAGATGCTCTTAATATGACTGATTTACAGGTTGATCTCAATGTAAAACTAAATCTCTTTAGCCTAGTTCTGCTTTCATCTTATAAATCTAATAATTCTATTACTAAGATTGCTAAAGAACTGACTCTAACATACGAACAAATAAAAAGAGTCAAAAAATAACAAGCTATTATTCATCAACAACTGCAAAAAAAAGGAGAAGATTCTACTAGTGCGATCTTCAAAGAAAAACTTATGAAATAAAAAAATGCCAAGTTCTAGAAATGCATCAAATAAAAATTTAGATCTTGGTAGTTATATTGGTAAGAGTATCGATGATCTCACAAAGAAAAAGCTGTTATTGAATCCGTGGATACCTCCAAAAAACTACAAATTTCCATTCTCTATCCACAAGAATGAGATGCTTTATCCCTCATCGGATGAAGAGTATCAAACCAACAGAAAAGGAATGGTATGAATCGAGCTGTAAAGAGGCTGTCAGGGTTAGAGAACTGTTTTTTCGGTCCTACAAGACCAACCCGACAGAGGAAAACCGAAAAAAGTTTAAACGAGCCAGAAATGACTGCAACGCCTTTCTTAAGCGTGTGAAATTCCAATATGACCAAAACCTGAGGCAAAAAATACTACAATGTCCCAAAGGCAGTAAAAATTTTTGGTCATTCGTCAAAAACATTAGAAATTCTGCCTCATTCTCCATCCCAACGCTCATTTACAATGACATTCCAGCTGTCAGCTCTTTGGACAAGGCCAATCTGCTTGCTGCACACTTTGCGGCTAGCTCAACACTTCCAGACTGTGCTTTGTCCCCGCCTACACTTGAGTGCGTCGAATCTACAGTGGGACGAATCCACTTTCGCACTCGTGTAGTAGCAAGAGTACTTAAAGATCTCAACATGCATAAATCCGCTGGTCCAGATGGTATATCTCCTCTTCTTCTGAAGAGGTGTTCTTCTACGCTGGCAAAACCACTGCGTAAGCTTTTTCATCACTCTTTAGGACACTTTCCGAGCTGATGAAAAACAGCATTTGTCCAGCCTGTCCCTAAAAAAGGCGAATCTTCTTCTCTATCCTCCTACAGACCCATTGCACTTACGTCCCTTCTTTCCAAGGTCATGGAAACGCTGATAAATCGTCAGCACATGAAATATCTCGAAACACGAAAACTTCTCAATGATCGGCAATATGGTTTTCGTAGCAACAGGTCCACTGGTGATTTGATGGCATGTCTCACCGAAAAGTGGAACCAAAGCGTACATCAATCTGGCGAAAGCAAGTTAGTTGGACTTGATATTTCTAAGGCATTTGACAGAGTTTATCATCAGGCTCTTTTGTCGAAAATGCGTGCTCTTGGGATCGATGACTCTCTTCTTCAATGGATTAGAAATTACCTTTCGGAACGTTCAATTCAAGTTGCCTTGGACGGTTTCAAGTCTGATATTCACAAAATAAATGCTGGTGTACCCCAGGGCTCTGTTCTGTCTCCGACACTCTTTTTAATCTTCATTAACGATCTCTTGTCTGCTACTTCTAATCCAATTTATTCCTTTGCTGATGACAGCACTCTCTGCTTCTCATATTCGTTCCCGGACTCACGCCCCTGCTCTTCGGCTGTAGAACGGGAACGGCAGCGTATGCTAAGCTCATTAAATTCCGATATTAACAGCATAACCAACTGGGGAACTATCAACCGAGTAGAATTTAATGCCTCCAAAACTCAATGCTGTCTGCTGTCATTAAAGCGAAATTCAAATACCCAGCCATCATCCATGAATGGCACTTGCATCGTCGAAACCGAAAAATATTTCATTCTCAGTATGTGCGTTAATGACAACTTGCGTTGGAATGACCACATATTCGATGTCGCCAAAAATGCTGCGAAATGTCTAGGTTTTCTCAAGCGATGTAAGAAATATTTTACCCCCTCTGATCTGGCCACAATATACGAGTATAAGGCATTTATCCGCCCAAAACTGGAGTACAATGCCCACATCTGGTCAGGTGCTCCTAAAACATCTCTGCACCTGCTAGATAGGATTCAAAACCGTGCGATAAAACTAATTGGTGATACTAATATCAGTCAATCAATTGACACCCTCGAACACAGACGTAAAGTCTCCTGTCTCACTTTGTTTTATCGCTATTTCCACCACCAGTGCTCCATTGAAATTGCCAGTAGCATTCCGCCCATTCAAACTTTCAACCGTAACACCCGTCTCGCTATGAATGCTCAAGCCCATTTTCGGACGTACTCTTAAATATCGTGATTCTTTCCTAAGCCGTACAACTCGCTTATGGAATGAACTGCCGACCTCTGTGTTTCCTGGTCGTTATAACTTGCAAACATTTAAAAACAATGTACATCGGTACCTGTCCTTTCTTCCTCCCTAAATTTCCTTCGCCCGCGCTGTGGACGAGCATTTTAAGGGTACAAAACCCCTTGAGCGCGCGCCGATTATAAAAAAAAAAAATAAAAAGGGAAAGAAGAACGAAGATATGCGAAACAAACGCATTTAGATAATTTCGAATGGCTCGTTTTCTCTGACGTTCATCAAGGCTTTTTTTTGCAGATACTGCCCTTTTTTTGTGAATGAAAATTTTGGAGGTCATCAGAATCTTACGTCTCTTGGCAAGTTAGTCAAGGAAGCTCTAACGTCATTTGCTAAATTACTAGGGAATGATGGTGCCCTTGTACAACATGGTACTTTCAAGTGTCACAAAGATGTAGTGCTGAGTGCTAAAGATTTCTTAAAATCTCAAGAAAATCCTCAGCTGAGTATAATCAACAGGATCGATACAGAAAGGATCAGGAAAATAAAAGAAAATAGGCGTCTTTTGGTACCAATTGTTAAAAGCATAATGTTTCTAGGAAGGCAGAATATACCATTCCGAGGTCATCGCGACGATGGTCCATTAAATTTTGAAAGCTCGGAGAACGAAAGAAATTTCAGAGAGTTGCTTTAGCATTTAAAACAAGCATCGTCACGTGCAACCTATATAAATAAGACAACACAAAATTATATAATTGAATGTTGTGCGGAAGAGATTTTATCAGTGATTATAAATCGAGTGTATGAAGCTGGATTTGGATTCTATAGGATTTGATGAAACTACTGATATTTCTCATATTTCGCAAATGACGATTGTATTAAGATACATTCACGGAAATATCATACGTGAAGATTTTATAAAATTTGTAGACTTGAACGAAACAATAAGCAACATGAGTAATAGTGATTCAGAAATAGTATTATCAGGGGTCAATATAGGGCAAGCTGTACTCGACACTATTAATGAACTAAAATTGAATGAAAATCTTTGTGTAGGAATATCTACAGACGGCTGTAGTGTGATGGTCTCTAATTTGAAAGGCGCTGTGAAAACCGTTAAAGAAGAATGTAAGAACGCTGTTCATTCTCCATGCTACAACCATATACTTAATTTATCGATTTCCAAGTCTTCGTCGGTACAAGCTGTAAGAAACGCAATTGGAACCATGAAAGAAACTATTTCTTTTTTCACTGCATCATCAAAATGTTTCAAAGCACTCAAGGAAAAAATGGGGAAATCGCTTTCAAATCTTTGCGAGACTCGTTCGGGAGAAAAACATATGAGTACGCTACAATTCAGGATGTGTCTTCCAGAAATTCTTAATTGTTTGGATTTTGTAACGACTTGGCAAGATACCCAAACAGCCGCAAAAGCTAGATCGTTAAAATTAGCTCTTTGCGACTGTGAGTTTATAGTAACTGTCGCATGTTTATCGAGTTTGCTTGAGCGGACTCATCAATTAAGTAAGTTTTTTCAAAAGACGCAAATTGACATAAAAAGTGCTCAAGATGAATTATCACGAACATTGAAAATGCTTGAGAGTAAACGTGAAAAATCCACCGAAACATTCATATCAATTTCCGAAGAAGCTAGGTGTCGAAATAAAAGTACCTCGCTTGGCTAGGCAGCAAAATCGCTGCAACGTACCAGCGAATGACCCTATCGAATATTATAGGCGATCAATTTATATTCCGATGCTTGACAACCTCGTTGATGACTTGAAAGCACGATTTACATCGGAAAGACTCGACATGTATCAACTATTTATTCTTTTCCCCGATCTATTGAAATTGAAAAATAAAGCTGTGAAAGATACAGCGAGAAGTGCTCTTGCTAAGAAATATAATTGGTTTTTCAATGAATCTGAAGCCGTAGCTGAAAAATTATTAGAAATCGAACTGGATGCGTGGGAATTAAAATGGGAGAGTGAGCACTATGATTCTTCATTTGACGCTGTAAAATTATTACAGTGCTGTGATCGTGACGTCTATCCAATGATCTACATTTTATTGCGAATCCTAGCTACTTTACCTGCAAGTTCAGCCAGCGCTGAGCAATCATTTTCCACGTTACGACGACTCAAAACGTGGTTGAGGAGTACTATGAGGCAGGATAGATTAGCAGGATTGGCACTTATACATACTCACTGCGATATTAAGCCAACTGTAGAAGCCGTCATCGATCGCTACGCAAAAATTCGGAAACATCGCAATAAATTTATTGTATATTATTGTATGTGTTTTTTAATTTATCATATATTGGGTCTACAAGTAAGTTTCCAGCGTTTGTCAGAAATGGCGCCACCAGTGGATCCCGGGCAAAAATGTCAGACCCCATGTGTTTTATTTGTAGGTTTTGTATCTGTCAACAACTTTGCAGCGTTTTATTTGAGCAGTTCTATCGGTGTCGTACATTTTATCGAGCAAAATCATGGCAAGTGTCCAGCCAAATAAACGCCATTTGCGGGAAGCGCGGCTTTTGTTCTTTAATATGAAGAAAAGTGCGGCTGAGGCCTATCGTTTACTTTCGGAAACTTATAGGGCGGAATGTATTGGTGAATCGACGTGCCGCGAGTAGTTCAAACGGTTCAAAAGTGGTGATTTTGGAGTTGAAGGCAAAGATCCCCTCGGAAAGCCGAAAAGTTTTGAAGACGAGGAATTGGACGCTTTACTGGATGAGGATCCGTGTCAGATTCAAGAAGAACTTGCTGCATCATTGGGCGTCACGCAACAAGCCGTTTCCCTGCGACTAAAAGCACTGGGGTTCATTCAAAAGGTTGGAAACTGGGTGCCGTACGAATTGAAGCCAAGAGACGTCGAACGGCGATTTTGCATGTCCGAAATGTTACTGCAGCGGTATAAAAATAAATCATTTTTGCATCGTATTGTCACTGGTGATGAGAAATGGATTTATTATGATAATCCTAAAGGCAGAAAATCGTATACAAAGCTCGGCGAGCCCGCCCAATCGACGCCGAAACGAAATATTCACGTGAATAAGGTCATGCTCTGCATATGGTGGGATCAAAAGGTGTCGTATACTACGAACTGCTTCCGAGTGGTGAAACCATCAAAGGACCATTATATCGAACCAAACTAATTTGTTTGAAGCGGGCATTAAAAGAAAAACGGCCAGAATATGAGACCAGGCATGAGTCCGTCATTTTTCATCACGACAACGCTCGGCCACATGTTGCGGATTCGGTGAAAAACTATTTGGCCTTACAGTCCAGACTTGGCACCATCTGACTACCACTTGTTTGTTCGATGCAGAACGCTCTTACGGGAATACGCTTCAGCTCAGTAGAGGAAATCAAAAATTGGCTCGATACGTTCTTGGGCTCGAAAGACGAGAAATTTTTTTGGTCCGGAATTCATAAATTGGCAGAAAGATGGGGGAAAGTTGTAGCTTCCGATGGACGATACTTTGAATAAAGCATAGTAACTATGTTTTCATAATAAAACTTCAAATTTTGGAAAAAAAACGCTGGAAACTTACTTGTAGACCCAATATATCTTTATAAACTGCAAATCATAATAAACAACTCTGCAAATTATAATAAATATACACTGCAAGTTTTAACCACATCTTCAAATTTTACGCGTCGCCCCCCCCAAACGATGCTTCTGGATCCGTCTCTGGTCGCAATAGACAGCTTTAACCCAGACTCAAACAAAAATCCGCTGCACAATTTATCATCAGATGTAAACGTTATCAAGTTCACGGATATAACACTTTGTCCATCCAAATGTACTGCTTTAGTCTAGATGATAGTGGACTATGTACTAGAATTATTCAAGAAGAAAATGGTTCCGTTTGTGAATTGTGGATTTAAGGATGCCCTCAAACACTTCCTCCCTTTACTTGTCTCATTCAAGAATCTAAAGCATTGCAAGAAGTGATTCGTCTTTAGTTTCCTTAATATCAATCCCAGGGTTCCAAATTGCTCACCCATATGGCGCAGTCGTCAAAATCTGCAGCCTTTTTTTTCTAAATTTAAGATGAGGAAGCTGACTTGATCTACACTTGGCATCAAATTAAGCCCCAAATGTTTTGCTCACTAGTACAGTTTTTTCAATAAATCTATTTTTTCCTCATTAGCACGTACTCGCATTCATAGATTATTGACATTTGCTTCCCGACATTTTACGTCAGCGAATATTGTAATCCGTATTGCTTATCAGTTTTTATAAAACTCGCACTCGGCAATTCTGTTTCGAAATACTTCCGGAATCGGACTTTTGTAACATGAATGTCTGCACGTGTTTCTTCCCATATCTGCGCGATTCTCTTCCGACAGGATAAATTAACTTTCGTATCTCATTTTGTTAAATTCACCTATACCGGCTCGTGTTGAAAGCCAGTAGTCGTATCAATTATATTTGTTAACCTGCTACGTGCATCTTCAACAACCACACGAATAACGAATAACATGCCAATCAAAGCCGAAATTTCCATTTGACTCCAATTAGGAAAACAACACTCTAAACTCCAACCAATAAACTAACCCTCATTCACAAGGGGCACTTGTTTACAAACAAACTTGGCATGCAACCCACACATTTCCCAGATCGTTGGCACTAGACTCACAACTGACTGCGTAGCTAAACGCAAACATTTCTCTATGTTATGCGTCTAATTTTCCATTCCAATGGGCATGATGAAAACGCATGCCATTCACCAGCCCTGAGGCCATGACCCAGCTTTTACATCAATCTCGTGGTCTTGACTCAGAAACGACAAAGCAGATACCCTCGGTTCCAAAACAAACAAACAAACAAGCTAACTGCATCAGTAGCAGCAACAGATACGGATATTCCCCTGATAAGACTACTTGTATATTGACAGCCACTGTAGATTAAAAATTAAATTCAATCTGCATCCACTAGAAACAGATGCATCGAAAGTCTGTTTTCTTTTCTTTTTTTTTTTTAAATACGGAGCCAAAAACTCACTAAAAGATACAAAGATACTCGTGCAGCCCGAGGGAATACAAACACCGAGTAAGGAAAAATGGCCAAAAAATGTTAGCTAACATTCATTTGATTGAGTGCTTGTGATTTTTATTGGGTCACTCCCAGGGGATGCGCGAATCTATCCCACGAATCACTCCTAAAAATCGAGATACACAACCAAGACGAGCACTCGTCAAAGTGGCAAATAAAAGGATGAAGCTCAATTTACGACCTAAAAACCAGGACAAACAAGAAATACCCGCTGAAGCATAAAACGAAAACACCGGATGAGATATTCGTATTGATTTGCAACCGACCTCCCATGGTAGTCGTTGGATGACATAAAATATTTGCAAATTGAAGGTTGGCGATCGCACTCGAGGGCCTATTTAACCGAGGGATGGCAAGGATGTGAATTTTCGGATTTTTCGGATGATTTACCTTTTTTTTTTTGTCATTTCGCTCGCCCACTTGAGACGGCAATTGATTCGAATTTGGATTATCTTAGAAATGAATGTGGATTGATATAAAGTAGAAAGGAGTGGTAGCAAATAAACGGACTAGACTACAGATTAGATTAGACTACAATGTTACAGAGTTTACAAAATACAGACATCTTTACTGTGCCAAACTAAACTAAGAAGTTAAGAGAATTTTGTCTCAGGGACATCGTGAGCAAGGCCAAAATGTTGCACTATACATTGTTTCAAACCCCGTAGATAGTTCTATCGTGCTTGTAGTGCAAGGCGTGTTGACGGCTTTATAAAGTCTAATTTCTTTTTACCCATTTTCTTAAGCGCTTCTTGTCCTATTTACTTAGGCGGCGATACAGCTCAGGGTGAAGGTGTGCCTCAGCCAACGAGCCGCACTCCAAGAAGATTGAGATGCACTGGAAGTACCGATATGTCTGCTCCTGTGTCTACGAGGTAGTGCTTGTGACTGGATCCGTCATACAGTCGGCTCTGATTTGTACTGCAAGAGGCAACGCGGTTTAGTACATTTCCTTGCCTTTGTACCAAATCGTTTGTGGTACCAACAGTGGCCAAACTTCTCACAGTCTTTCGAACGATTTCTGGTGCGGCTATATGACCTATTTCTTCTATTTGGTGTCTTGAGTTCACGTAGCTGAGAAGTTAGTGCGTTAATTCGTTTCTCAAGTTGGGCAACGGATGGGATTTTGGCACTATCTGCAGCTGCTGTCGTATCTCATGTAAGAAGGCGCGATTGTCGACAAAATGAAGAATGCTGATGGACTTGGTTGATCTCGAAATTGTGAAAGTTTTTGGTAGCTTCGATAATTTTGTCAGCTGTGAGAGCCATGTGATCTGTACCTTCGGGACTGCCTGCTGAAATAGCTTTTGCCAATCTTTTGGTAATCTCTGCAACCAAAGTTTTTCTAATTATTACAGGGAAAAATTGTGTGCCAGCCAATGCAGTCATGTCACGAAGCAGATGACTGGGTTTTTTGTCTCCCAGGTCTATAGCAATTGGACTCTTTAGAGTCCATCAACCTTGATAGTACTGCGTTTTGAAGTGCCTCAAATTTTTGTCGGGGCGGAGGCGAAGCGTTGGCACCAATGTCTATTAGAGAATTTGCGGTGTAGAATTTGCGTTCATCCGACATATTCTTTGCCAGAGCGAATTGACCCTCCATCGCAGTAAACCAAAGATCAGGGCAAGTCAGCCAGAATTGTATGGGCTTGTATGTCACCGCATCGATGGCCACAGTGTCCGCGGTGGCTTGTAGACTCGATGAAGTAGATCCTAAAGCGGGGATTTGTGATAGTGCTTTTTGGCTTAAAATATGAGAAACTATTGCAATGCAAAAAAAAAAAAAATTTAGGACTGCGTCACATTGTTTTTAATTTTTTTTCATTTCATTTAAATTTTAATTTTAAAATTCACTTAACAAATAAATTAACTTAAAAAATAATACAAAATTCTTAAAAATAAAGCGTTACAATGCGAAAAGAATAAAGTGACCAATCTTTGAAAGAAAAACGATCAGTGACGAATGATCTGCTTGAAATTCTACAACTTAATTTCTGGTGTGGGGTACAACAGAGAAAAATTAACAAAAATTTGCTTAAAAACTTCAATAATAATTTGTAAAAGAAAAAGCAAACATTGCATAACACAATGGTGGTATAAAAGAAAAATTTAAAAAAAAACAACAAACCAAATATATATTTTATCTATTAGCTATTGAAATATTTTGTAGCTCAGAACATTACGTAACTATATTTAAAAAGGATTCTATATGCCTGTAGTCAAGCGTGAATAATCATTTTTTAACAATTTTTAAAAAAAGCACGGTAATTATGAGTTCTCCTAATAGAGAGCGGCAACTTATTCAAATATGTAAGGGCGGAAAATAAAAAGAAACGAGAAAAATGTGTTCTGCGTGCACAAACAAGTGACATGTTATTGACGCGCAAATTGTATGATCTCGAGTATCTAGTGGCTTGATTCCCACTTTGTTTGAAAAATTCTTTTAGGGAGAATACGAAGTACACAGAAAAGAGGCAATGAATGACTTAAACGGTTTTTCCTACTAATTATTCTTACAAGATGTTTTTGCGCAGTAAGTATGGACCCAAAATAACATACATAAGCTCCCCCCCAACTCGAAAGGCCGTATTGCAGTTTTGAATTAGCCAGACCATAATAAATCATGGTGAGAACACTTTTTGAACAAATGGGTTGGAGTCGATACATCTTCCTGACAACGCTTCTTAAATGTGCCTTTGCAGAAGATATATGAGGCTTCCAGTTTAATTTAGAATCAATAAGCACTAGCAAGTATTTGAAGCAATCGACTTCTTCTATCTTAAAACAACTGGGGGAACAACTGACAGATGAAGAATAGTTTATCTTTCCACAGTTATGGCTTGGCAAAGAGAACTTTTTGCACTCAGCAGCATGAAAAAACAGATTTGGATCGAGGAAAGCACCAGTAATCTTAAAGGACATTACTTTGGTTTTATCACTTAGCACAAGCTTATGCAATGTAAACCACTCTCTTAGAGTGTCCAAATCTTTCTCAATTTTAACGATGCAATCAAAGATAGAGGACCCTTGGTAAGTAAACGTTATATCATCTGCAAAAGCAGAAGATAAACTATTCAATTTTTGCTCTAGAAGTGAGTTTATGTAAATCAGAAAGAAAAGAGGTCCCAACACCCACCCTTGAGGTACATCATTATTTAATTTACGAAAATAGCTAAAAATACTATTATTACAAAATTTTTGCTGTTTCTCGAACAAATACGACCGAAACCAATCATGAATTACACCCCTGAAACCGATGTTGTAGAGTATATTTAAAAGTAACTTGTGATCAACCATGTCAAACGCTTTTGTCATGTCAATGAAAAGGGCCATCATAGTCTAAGACTCGTTGATTCCTTTAAAAAGATTGCAACTGAAGTTCAAAATTGCATCTTCTGTTGAGAAGCCAGACCTAAAACCAAACTGTTTATTTGAAAAGAAAAATTATTTCGATTTAAGAATGAAACCATACGTTTTGTTATGAGTTTCTCAAATATTTTTGAAAAAGTTGAAAGAAGAGAAATCGGTCTGTACGAAGAAATAGCTTTGCGGTTCCCTTTATTAAAAAGAAACAAAATTGAACAAGTAACACAACACATCAATAACATACCAAGCAATTTTTTCGAGAACAATAACAGAGATTCCATCACTTGTACACGAACTTTTACTTTGTTGACATTATTAATTTCAAAATCTCAAAAGACGTAAACGGGTCGAAAACGAAACTATTTGTGACAATACTTTCCTGTATGAGACCATTAGAAATGCTACAGGAGAAATTATCCTTAAGCGGAGTGGTAGGTTTTAGCTTATCAGAAATTTCAACAAACATTAGCAGGAAAGGAATATTTAAAACAGCTGATAACAAAAGGAAAGGGAAAGAAGAAGCGAAAAATTACAAACACCCTTTGTGTCAGGTAGATGTATGGCTTTCCTTTGGGATCGGGATCCGTTGTCTCACGATGCGGCTCCTCGAGGAAATGCCGTTGTCCCCCGCTGTTCATGCAGTGGGACCTGCTTATGGCACTGTCGTTGCTTCGTGTTTTTAAGTTGTGTCTTGGGTACAATCAGCGTCCACCGCAGTCCCAGGCTGCGACTTGCTACAGGCACTGTCGTTTAGCTGTTGATTTTTTCTTATTATTCCCAGTGGATATGGGACGAGGATTTTTGCACGCGGTCGGAGGTAAAAAAAAAAAACTATAAACAACGTGGTTACTTTAGATGTTTTGCGAATTGATCACGTACGTCGTGGTCACCAATTTAGGTTTCTAATTTTAAACTATAATTCTAATTTTATATTTAGGATGTCTTTGAAATTGCATGATTTCATATTGCTCAATCCCGACTGCTACTTGACTCTCGCAACCACTTACCTTTTCTCACTTCTCACTCTGCCCAAAAACCTTTCTTTCTTATCTGGCAATCGTTACTTCAGTTCTGTTTGTTCGAATGCCAATTCGTTTTTTGATAGTTTAGGTCGCGACCGCATACGTACTCGTATGTATGAAATTCTATTTTGTTTTTCTTTTCTATGCAACACATTCACATGGAGTGTTAATATTGTTTTCGTATTTTTTTGTATTTTTTTCTATCGGAAGTATACCAAAATTTTTATGAAAATCCTTAACAGAAATTTGACTTGTCAACGATAATACTATTGGGTATATAATTTATTTCGTGCGGGATTTTTTCAAAATTTGAACGTTCATTTAAGAAAAGCATGTACAATAGTATTATTCAAAGTATTGCCCATCTGAAGCTATGACTTTTTCCCATCTTTCTGGCAATTTGTGGATCCCATCCCAAAAGAACTGCGCCGGCTAGGCAGCCAAGAATGAATCAAGCCAATTTTTGATATTCTGCTCTGATGTGAACCGTATTTCAGTGAGGGCGTTCTGCATCGACCGGAACAAATGGTAGTCAGAAGGGGCAAGGTCTGGGCTATAAGGCGAGTGGGGTAAGACTTCCCATCCACTGTTTTCCAAATAGTTCTTAACGTGATGAAATCAGCCGATGAGGCAATAATGTCGGACCAACCAGGTACATCAGAAAGTGGTGGGACAATAAAAAGAAGAAGGAAGTTAAGGCCAACTGCAAGAATTGTTAAGCGCCTTTCCCTATCAGCTTCAACCGAAAAGCTGCCGGTTGAAGCTAGGAGAGAGGCGAAAACGTCAACTACAGCAGCTAGAAAGAAGGACACAACTGTGGACGTTGAATATCCTTACGTCTCTGACGGAGGTGAAGGCCATTACATGGGTGCAGACAATAACTTCGCCTGCCTCGCGGCCTCCGAATCAGACGACGAAGAAGAAGAGGTAGGAAACCTAAACAATAGCATAATGCAGATGCAACAACAAGTTCTAGCCATTAAAGCTAAACAAATAGCGAGAAGGGCGAGAGAACAGCAAGAGTCACAGAGCTCTCAACAACAACAGCAACAACCTCAAACTAAAACTCAAAAACATCCGCAACAGCAACAACAAGCAAAGCAAACAACAACAAAGCTAGCGAAACAGCAACTACAAGAAAACCAACAACAACAAAAGCAACTACAGCAGAAACACCAAAAACAACAACAGCAGCAGAAACAACAGAAGCAACAACAACATCAGCAGAAAACAGTCAAGCAAAGGGTGCCACCAATCAACACCTTCAACATTGAATTAAAAGACACCATTGAGCTATGTAAGTCGGCTATAGGAAATAATTTTTTTATAAAGCGTTTAAGTATTAATAGACATGCGATACACTGCAATACAGTGGAACGCTATTTAAAAATTAAAAATTTACTAAAGGATACGACGACGGAGTTCTTCTCCTACACCCCGAAGGGGGAGAAGCTGCAAACTATGCTGCTGAGGGGGATAGAACCGTCTACAGATCCGGAGGAGCTCCTTGCACTGCTTAAAGAAAAGGAGTGCGAAGAGCTCAAATTCGTGGGAGTTAACCCATTCGTCACGGCTAGAGCTAAAAGGGAGAAGCGGAAACTACCGTTCTTCCTGGTTCAGCTAAGTCCCGATAGCAAACTGGATGGTCTAAGGAGTATCAAAGTCCTAGACTACCAGGTTGTACACTGGGAAAAATTAAAGAGGAGCGAAAACATTTTACAATGTGTTCGCTGCCAAAGGTTCGGGCACGCCGCGTCGAACTGCGAAATGCAGCCTCGATGCGTGAAGTGTGGAAAGAACCACAAGTCAGAGGAATGCGCTCTAGGGAAGGACGGAGCGTCTGAAAAAAGCCAACTTTCTTGTGCGTTATGTAGGAACACGGGACACACCGCAAACTATCGGGGTTGTCCCAAATTCCAATACATAAAAAGAGTAAATCTGGCTCGGCAGCAGAAAGTGGAAGTTAAACGTCCACTCGTGCAGGCACAAACACCAGCCGTTACTCCCCACGTTACCTACGCCCAAATGGCGGCAGGTAGGGGAAGTACGGTACAACAAGTAAAGGTAGCTTCTCAGGCCCCAGCGCCTAGAGCACCGGAACCTGTACCTGACATGCTGGCTATCTTGCTCTCAATTCAGGGGCAGATGGCTCAGCTTCAGCGTCAAATACAGGAACAGGCTAAGCGGGTGGATCAAATATACGCGCTGCTGCCGGGCCTAGCGCACCTCCAGTCGTAATGGGTACGTACATGGCGGAGCAAACCCTGAAGGTCCTTGCAGTGAATGTTAATTCACTGATTAGGTTCGAACGAAGAGCCGCACTGTTTAAGTTGCTTAAAGACCAAGCCCCTGATGTGCTTTTGGTTAGCGAAACTAAGCTGACCAAAAGACACAAAATGAGGCACAGAAGATTTAAAATAATACGAAGAAACCGACCAAACTCCATTCAAGGAGGAGGTGTTGCAATCTTTGTTAGAAAAGGACTGCGTTTCAAAAGAATATACAGTCGTGTAGTACGTAGATTCCAGGTGCTGGAAGCATGTATCATGTACATCCCTCTCCGTAGTGGAAAGCGGTTATACATGGTGTCTGTTTATGCACCTAAAGCTACTCAATCCACTTTATTCATTTCAGAGCTCGAGACACTTTTTCGATTCCTAAGACTGGAATTGGAGGAGAACTACTATATTATCGGCGGAGATTTCAACGCCAAACATAGTGATTGGGGAAATAATACACCAAATACTAGAGGGAACCTACTATTCAATTGGTGGGGTCAGCACAGTATAATGTATCGACTCGGCCTCAAGGCGACGGATAGCCCGTCGTTTCCCAGACACGGTTCCTATTTGGACCTCTTGCTGTTCGACACACGAATACACCTGACGTGCACTAACCAACATACCATAAACTGTCTACGCACTTTCGTGTATGACAGTGACCATTGCGGTCTCAGTACCGAAATAACCGTTCCGAACGAAATTGCGGAATTGGATGAGTTTGTTCAAAGGCATTCCTACAATTATAGTAGAGTGCGTTGGACACACTTCTCCAGAACACTGACGAGAGCACTCTCTTCGATTTCGCTCTACCCACCGTCCAATAGAAATCTGTCAAACGAGGAGATTGACAGGTATCTAAGAGTAATGGACGAAACAATCAAACGAACAATGGACAAAACGATACCTCGGTATCAACATACTGACGACGAAGACTTATTCCGCAACGCAACCATTGACGCACTGCACCGACACAAAAGTAGACTGCTGTCAAGACTAAAAACCTTGTACAGACAGTTTACTGACAGACATAACCCGGAGATCGTGACACTGAAGTCGTCGATCAAAAACCTCCAAATATTAATAAAAGAAAATTACAGAAATTCTGTAAGTTTGTATTGGAACAACAAAATTCGGGCTGTAAACACCAGCAACCCGAATATGTTCCCGCAAATAAATAAAATATTCCGGAGAAAAGATCAAAACGACCTTGCGTGTCTTAAAATCGCCCGAACGACGGACAACGAGCACATACTCATAGCAGCAGGAATCGATCCAAATGAGGCCGTTGATGATGACAACTTCTTTGTGATCGAGGATCCTCAGTAGAAGGTAGAGGCTATAGGAGCGACTTTCCAGGAAGTGTACAAGGCGAATGACATCATTGGCCCCAACCACGACCTGGAAAATCAAGTCCTTGTGCACAATTTCTACCTTCGAAATGAAATAGTGAACTGGCGATTCGAGAGCTCGGGTTTCACCCAGTTCAGTGACGAGAATATGGCAAATAATGTCATCGCCGACGATAGGGTACTACCCCCGTTCATTTCGAAGGTGGAGCTCCAAACGATCTTCGAATCGCTTAGAAGCAAGAAATCAGTGGGAACCGATGAAATACCGAACATTGTGCTTCGACATCTCCCACTAGAAGCGGTGAACATTTATACCATCCTGTTTAATAATGCAATGAATAACGCACATTATCCAGCGCATTGGAAAACTGCGGTGGTACATCCCATTCCCAAAAGGGATAAAGATACTTCCAATCCGGCGAATCTCCGCTCGATCAGTCTTCTTCCAAACATCAGTAAGGTTTTCGAGAAGGTGATCAATAGAGTCCTGACTAAGTGGGTTGAGGACAAACATATAGTTCCGGATAATCAATTCGGTTTCAAGGCGGGGCATGATATCATTCATGCTGCGTCTAAACTGGTTTCTGATATCCAATGGAACAAAGGCAAGAAACAGTGCACTGGTGCCTGCCTGATTGACTTGGAGAAGGCCTTCGATACCGTATGGTTAGAAGGACTCTTTTTCAAGCTGGACAGGTTGGGCATTAGTAAACCACTGCTGTATATTCTTTTTGATATGCTCTCCAGTAGACAGTTCATCGTGAAGAATGGCGATGTGACCTCTGCTGGAACATTTAACATTAAAAACGGTCTGCAACAAGGTGCGATAAATTCGCCGATCCTATTCAACATTTACACAAGTGATCTGATAGGTTCACTTCACCATGCCATAGCGTACGCAGCCGACTTAATCGCGTACAGATCAGGTCCAAAGATTGAGGTCATTAATACACTTTTGCAACGTGACTTCGACAAAATTAAACAATATTGCGATGACTGGAAGTTGAAAATCAACTTTCAGAAGTCGGAAACCATTCTGTTTAGGACGCCTTTGTCTGGGGCCTCTAGGGATACCAGAAAGAATTGGCGAAAGTTCTCTATCGTCGGACAACATGGACAGCCACTTGCTTGTCGAAATGTAGTCAGATACCTTGGGATCTGGCTAGACCGATATCTGTATTTTAACAAACATATAGATGTTGCTCTGGCCAGAGCCAAAGGTGCTTTTGCCCTTACAAAGAGACTGTTTTATAACAGCCAACTCGATGCGAGGGTGAAGGTGATCTGTTACATGGCCCTTATCAGGCCCATGCTTGTATTTGGATGTCCCGTGTGGTTCAACGTGAGAGCAAGTTTATTGGAAAAGATTCGGGTGTTTGAGAGGGCTTGTCTTAGGACTTGTCTTCGCTTATACAGAACACCAGAGTCTGAGTACATAAAATTCTATCGCAATGAGGTCTTGTACAATAGGGCGAACCTAATAAGAGTGGACAATTTCATCATTAAGTTGACTCGAAGGCACATTGCAAGAGCAATGACCTCATCGAACAACCTGATCTCCGGGGCCTACTACCCCAATTATATGTATCACGAGAGAGTTCGCTTTGACGGCTTTATTCCTCCAGAAGCGTTCCTCTACCTCGACATGAAAGGTTTGATCCAGGACAGATTGGCGGTGCCGCTAATCTTCCACGTTGCTCGAACAGCTGCGGACAGGCGACTCAACTACGACAGAGACGTCGCACACGGCAGTGCGGAGCGTCTCCGGTTCAGTAGGGCGGTAGGGAGTCGCGACATGAGGGATGTTGCTCGGCAGCACCAACAATTTTGGTGGCTGGTTGTAGGAGGAGAGGGTTCGTCGTCAAATTCCTCGGGTACATGATAGCTTCATAAGGAAGCAAAGTCGGTCGTCATCTAGTTTATTAGCCGTGGCCGACTTACATAGTTTAGGTAGGATTAGGGTAGATTTAAGGACAAAAAAAAAAAAAAAAATAAAAAATAAAAAATAAAAAAAAAAAATTATAAAAGAACAGAGGTGGGTAACCTTCTCTAAAAAAAGGGGTAATCCAAAAAAAAAATATATTTATGTACATATATATAGGTATAAGTAAAATTAGATAGTCTAAGTAGGTTAAGTAGGTTAAGATTTATTTTTTACGTAGTGTATAGGTTTAGTTTTAAGTTTTATATTACAACAAAAAAGTCCAGACACTAAGTTTTTTTTTAATAAAATCTATTTTCTTAGTTTTAGTTTAATAAATGTAAAAACAAAAATAAAAGTAGAGTGTAAGAAACGTCGAAAGACATAGATTAAGTATTATGTTTAACCTAGAGTGCCCGCATGGGGCCAGTAAGTTAGAATTAGATTATCTGTAAGTTATTTAAGCTAATTTTTAAGCATTTTTTTGTCTAGCATGTAAGAATTAATGAGTTAACTGAAATAAAAATGCATTTAAACTGAAAAAAACTGAAAAAAAGTTCTTAACCGGAATAGCAACGTGGGGCCGAGCGTTGTCATGATGGAAAATTATTGCCTCGTGTCTGGTCGCATATTCCGGGCGTTTTTCGGCCACTGCGCTCTTCAAACGGATTAATTGTGTTCGGTAGCGTTGTCCATTGATGGTTTCACCCGGTTTTAGCAGCTCATAATACAGCACACCCATCTGATCCCACCAAATACAGAGCATTACCTTCGCGCCATGGATATTCGGCTTTGCCGTAGATTTGGCTGGTTGGCCGGGTTTTACATATGATTTTTTGCGCTTGGGGTTGTCGTAATGGATCCATTTTTCATCACCAGTAACAATCCGATGCAAAAATGACTTCCTTTTGTGGCGTTCCAGCAGCATTTCGGACATGCAAAACCGCCTTTCGACGTCTCTCGGCTTGAGTTCATGTGGAACCCAATTTCCTGGCTTTTGAATATATCCAGCTGCTTTTAAACGATTTGAAATGGCTGCTTGAGTGACACCCAAAGATTCTGCGAGCTCTTCTTGTGTGTGGCAACAATCTTCATAGAGTAATGCTTCCAGTTCTTGATCTTCAAACTTTTTTGGCTGTCCAGGACGTTCATCGTCTTCCAAGCCAAAATCACCACTTCTAAATCGTGCAAACCACTTTTGGCACGTTCGCTCAGCTAGCGCATGTTCACCAGAAACTTCCACCAAAATACGATGACTTTCGGCAGCAGTTTTCTTCATATTAAAGTAATGAAGAAGAACTCCCCGCAAAAACACTTTTTCAGTCACAAAGTTCGACATATTTGAGTGAAAAAAAATTATTGTTGTTTACGTTTCAAATGAATTACATATACTGAAATGACGTACAATGACAGTAGCTTTCCAACGGAATAATAACAATGGAATAATTCAAGTTACGCCATCTCTTAGCAAACCGCACGAATTAAGTTATAGACCCAATACATTGATCAAAAAATTCCCGGAATGTATTCACAGAATTGGACGTACAAGTTTATTCATCTAAATCTATATTGTCCCCTTCAGAGTAATCCCCATCGACTGCAACACACTTATGCCAGCGCTTGTCCCTCAGTGCATCCTGCGATTTTTCCATCAATTCCTCTCGGCTGCTTAGACGCGTTCCCCCTAGTGGTTTTTTAACTCGATTGAACAGAAATAAGTCACAGGGAGCCAAATCAGGTGAATTCGATGGCTGTTGGATGGTATTTGTTGGATTTTTCGTCAAAAAATTACGAATAATGATGGCACTGTGCGACGGTGCATTATTATGGTGCAAAACCCACGAGTTTTCTGCACACAATTCTGGTCTCTTTCGGTGAATTGCTTCACGCAAACGTCTCACAACGCCCACATAATACTCTTTGTTTACTGTCTGGCCTTCTGGCAAAAATTCATAATGCACTAGACCGTTGTAATCCATGAAAACCGTGAGCATTGCCTCCTTTTTTGACTGAAAACGACGTGGTTTTTTTGGTCTCCGCTCATTTGGTGAACGCCATTCACTTGCCTGATGTCTGGATTGCGTGTCGTACTCATAATCCCACGTCTCGTCTCCAGTAATGATCCTTTTGATGAATGTGGGATCGGATTCAGCCTCGCAAATCATTTCTTTTGCGACGTCAACACGGTCTCTTTTTTGCATGAAATTGAGGTCTTTTGGCACCAACTTTGCTGCTAAACGACGGAAACCCAAATCATTAACCAAAATGTCTTGGACGGATCCATAGGCAATGTTCAAGTCCTCCGCTGTCTCTCTGATGGTTAATTTACGGTCATTGACCAACATTTCTTTTACTTCATCAATGTTTTCGTCGATTTTCGATGTCGATGGTCTGCCACTGCGTTCATCATCGCTCGTGCCACTGGTAAACGACCGTTTTCTTTAGAGAATCGTTGCCGAAACACTGTTCCAACACTTCCAACATTCGCGCACCATTAAATCCGTTTTTTTTACGCAAAATTTAATACTCGTACAAGTTCGTTGTTGCAAATTTAAATCCATTTCTAGAATTGTAAAAAATCGCCAACACACACATAGATAGATGTACTCTTGGCTACGTAACTTTTGCAAATGTCAAGTTATGACGCTAAGATTTGGAGGGTATGTCAACAACAGATTTACCAACTTAACAAAAAAAAAACAGAACTCAAACCGGAATAATGCGAGCGCCACACGGTGGGTGTGGTCGGGAACTTTTTAATCAAGGTGGTATTTTATGTATGAGCATGTTTTTTAGCAATTAATTTTTTTAACAGGTTTAACAAATTTAAAAATAACAAATCTTTTAAATTGCTGAGTTAATAATTTGTGATAAAATTTAGAATAAGATTTTATTTCGAGCCAAAATAATTTTAAATAAAAAGGACCTTAAACAAAGCCGTGAATCAGAGACAATTGACGGTTAATAGTGAACTTTCCTGTTGTCTTCAAGGACCATAGTCCCTAAATCTTTCTGAATAAACTTTTCGATAAACAACTTTTTAAAATTATTTAAACGATAAAGGAGCTCAGGGGTATCACAGATGTTTCGTTCTAGCTTGGTACACCTTGCTATCTTGGACAGAGTATTATGAAACTTTTCTACTTGTCCGTTTCCTAAGGACTGAAACGAATAAAATTTGGAAACTTCAAAGTAAAAAAAAAATATTTTCATAATTCATGTAAATTTTTTTTATTTGCTTTAGAACTCTGTTTTTATTAAATTCATTCACAATTACAAAAAATAAAAAAATTATTTGGGTTCCCATTCTTTCCTCAACTTCTTTCGAATGTCATTCATAAGGTTGGTGACAGTTACATCCGTGATCTTTTTGGACGCTCTTTTCCTTTTAACATAGCACTAAAATGTTTTACGTCCTTTGCACACTGCTCACTTTTCCTCAATTTAGCTTTGACCAAAACCCAATACCTTTCAATGGGACGGCACTGTGGAACATTGGGGGATTCATGTCTTTTGGGACAAAGTCGACATTTTTAGCGTCGTATGAGCATAGTGAGCTGAAGCTAAATGTGGCCAAAATAATGTTGAACCCTCGTGTTTGTTTAAGAAACGAATCAACCATGTTTTTAGGCACTCGTTAATGTACACTTCTCCGTTAATTGTTTCCGTTGTAATAAACGATGAGCTTCTGTGTCCACATTGGCAAATGGCCTGCCAAACGAGATATTTTGACCCGAATTTTTCCACCCCAATCGATGTTGTTGATTGCGGAAGAATCTCAGCTTCAAACAAGTTGTAAAACTGTGCATCTGGAAGAGTAGTAAAGTCGACTTTGACATAAGTTTCCATAAGTTTCGCCATCCAAAACCAAGCACGCTTTCTTGTTGCCGATCAACTAGTATAGCTTTCGGGCTCGTGTTTTTATGACTTTTTTTTGCTTTTCAGTAACTTTTGGTATTTTTTTTTTTTTTTTGTGTTTTTAGACCGTTACATTTTTTTAGATCTTTGTACCATGATTTGCTTAGCATTACATTTCCGAGCAACATCTCTGGATGACATAGTCCGGTTTTTTACGATGGTACCCACTATTTTCCTGTCCAAATTTGTATCATGTGCTCCACTTTTCTGTTTTCGCTTAACTGTCAACGTCTCCAAATATCGTTTAATAACAGAATCCACTGTCCTGCGTGCTATGTTTACATTTTTTGCGATGAAATGGTTTGGACGCGAAGTATTTTCGTGCCATTTGTCGATGATCTTTTTACGGCGTTCCTCTTGACTTATATTTTATAAATAAATTAAACCGCACCGAACTAAAATCAATAACAAACTGAAACTAGAGAATATACAGGCTAATTTGGGTACAAAATGGGATTGCAATTTATACGCATTGGAAGTATAGCCCGTATTAAAATTTACAGATTTTATTCGTTTCAGTCCTTACACAATGGTTGCTTTCCTGGACATCCGCAATCTCAACTGCGCGGTCAACCCTGCAGGTAGGCGACTCACTTGGGGAGTTGATCTGTCTTATGCTAAATAGCAGGATAATCAACTTCAAACTGGTGGGGCTTCTGGCAAAAAATGTGTCAGCAGAAGTACGCCGCAAGGAGGTATCCTCTCTGCCCTTCTCTAAAACTTAGTAGTATATGAACTGTTGATATACCTGGAAGCGGGTGGTAGCATGGTGATGCGGATGACGTTGCTATAGCCGTCTTAGGTAAACATCTTAATACCATTAAAGAACTCCTTCAAGTAAATGTCAATAGATTAACCTGTTGGGCAGATCGCTGTGGATTGGTAATAAACCTCCATAAAACTGATCTTGTCCTCTTTTCCTGAAATATAAAATCCCAATTATAGACCCTCCCTCAAAAGACGCTACTAGTTTAGTCTTTCCCGATACAGCAAAATATCTGGACCTCATTTTTGAAAGGTAACTAAGATTGAAACCTAAAATTCAAGAAAGAGTCAAGAAAGCTACAGTAGCTTTATTCTCTTGCAAAAACGGCATTGGGAATAAATGGGGCTTTCAACCTCGGATAACCCACTGGCTAGACATCTCGGTCATAAGACCGATACTCATTTACGGGACGGTCGTCTGGTGGACGGCCTTAGAAAGTGCAGTCAACTGCATTAAACTAAGCAGAATCCAAAGAACAGCATGTGTATGTATAAGCGGAGCATTGCGATCTACCCCCTCTGCGGCATTAGACATTCTGTGTCATTTGACACCCCTCGATAATTTCAGCAGGCAAAAGCGACTAAACAGTGGACAAATAATGCATTTAGCCACGCCAGCATTCTTAATACATTAGGAATCCTCACAGAGCACATCTGAACCATATCTGAACTATGGTTTGACAAAAACTTCCATGTAAGCTTGCCCTCTAGATCCTTCTAGGACGAAGATGCTTTCATGGAGGACATGTCAATCCATCTCTACACAGATGGATCTAAGACCGATAGCGGGGTTGGTGGCGGTGTTTTCTCAGATAAGCAAAATCTAAGCCTCTCTTTCCGTCTTCCAAATCGCTCTAAATAAGAAACATCTCAGTGCCATCATTGGTGCCATCACTGGACACTGCCTCATAGGCAAGCACGCAAGAAGGCTTGGCGCCTTTACAAACGATTTCCGCAGAAGTTGCATGGACGAGGAAGAGGAGGAGACAATCCTCCGCCAACTCTGTAAATGTCAAGCTCTCTCCCAGAGAAGAAAACTTCACTTAGGAGCTTTCTTCCACAATGACCTAAACCTACGCTTCATCGTAAGCTCAAACTGGTTCCATTGATAAGAGGATCATAGATGCACGTGTCATCAAAATGGGCCAATAGGCCTATTTCCAACAGCCACTCTTACCTACTTACCTATCAATTGCACCGTTCGCCGAGTCAGCTGCCATCATCGCACAGACGAAAGCATCTCGATGATCACTTTTCTGAGCCACACTTGCATTTGATCTCTTAGATGGACAGTCCTTTTTCCAATGCCCAGGCTTTTTTTGCATCTGAAACATTTGCTAGTTTTATTTTTCCCATCTATCGCCACTCTTGAAATTATGCTGCTTCACCATTCTTCTCGCCACCGTGGCACTGTTATCCAATTGTTCTTGAATAGTTGTCAGACGAGGCTCATGCAATACGAGCCGAGCCCTTAAATTTTCAAGAGTTTTTCCACTTGCCTGGGTTGATTCCCATGCTGTGAAAAAATAATTGTACGCCATCAGAATTTTTGTGATAAGCATAGATGGTGAGATGCTTTCTCCAAAGCGCGCTTGGTTTGCTTCAAGTTCCTGCGCAAAAGCAAGAGCACCAGGCGATTCAGATGGGTTGCGAGGAAAACCGTACATTGCATATGGGCTCTTGTAAGCCAAAAATAAAAGTCCTCAGTGCATCCTGCCTATATTTTTGACTGAGACAATCAATCAAGCCTTTGTTGCATTCGTGAAGCATTAACGTCAATTTCTTTTCAACTTCATCACAGAATTCCGCAATCGCAGGTTATGCCTTGGTTCAGAGTGGACATTTCCTGTTCAAAGTCATACGTAAAGTTTAATCGCACTATAATAGCTCTGAATTTAAGGACCGTGTTGAATGAGGATAACACCTGATCTGCAGAGCCAATGATTTTATTACGTATTATGGCTACTGCCTGATAGTGCCTAGAACTTCCCCCGGATGTACCGAACTTGTTAATCACTAAACTCAGGTAAGGATTTAACCAAATCTTGTGATTCTTCACAGCGTGTGCCGGCATCACTGGTAACCGGCGTATATTCCAACCACTGTTGGAGATTCTAGTACCCTTAGAATCTCAAGTCAACTCCCCGATCGTAGTCTTGAAAGCAGGTCTAGTTTGCTTTATTGCCGCGTTGACCACAGCGGAAACTACCGCCCTAATCTGTTCCACGTTCATTATTAACTCAGAAAAGAAAAGCGTTTTCAATATACAATTCTTCTAACTACAATTTGCAACTCAAAGTTCAACTTAATTCAGATCAAAAAGTATAATTAAGTAAATATCTAAAGATTGCTACTTGTGGAACATATAAGAATGATAGTCTTACAGCTTAATCTATATTACGACGTATTGACATCAATACTTAATCAAGGGCACTTAGTCATTAGTTATAAGCACATAAAATTAGAAGATAAGTATTACAAATCACATCTCATAAAACTTAAACGAAAAACCACAATTAACTGTTGAACACCAGCACTTATCCGAATCTCCCTCCTTGGAATAACCAAGGTTCAAGGTCCAACTGCCTACTTTTATCACTTCTAAAGGTGATCGCGACTGTTTTTAGTTGTTCAATTCAGAATTACTTTATTTTTGTGTAACTTTTAAATTAGTTATGCTATTGTAGTTATCGATTTCCACGTACGTTCACCGTTTTCTTGTTTTTATTTTGAGCCGTTTTACACTTTAAGCCAGCATTTTTTTAAATTATCATGTTACAACCGATAATTTACGTGGTGCATGTACACTCGCGAGAACATTTCCTGGAATAAAGTCACTAAGGCACTTTCACAGGTCCAGATAGGCCGAACTAGTGCTATCTCTATATGAGCACATATATAGAATGCCAGGTCCATAGAGATCTCCAACACTAAGTCAGGGTGTTGGAAAAGAGTTGGTGGCGGATGAGCCAACGGGAGCACTCACATCCGCGAAGTGGGTTACTGGCTCCGGAATTCGGTCCGGCCTCTTTTGTCCTATAGATCCCAAAAAGGGCCAGGCCTTCCAGGTTGAAGGTTGTGCGTGGGGTTAACTGGTCAACCACGTAACAATTTAATTGTTAAGAAGCATCCAACACACTCGGATAAGGACGGATTCACTGCTGAGGACCCTGCAAAATGAACAAAGGACAACGACTTTCGGATCTGCACGTGGAATGTTCGGACTTTGAACATGCTGCGTGCAGCCAAACAATTAGCGGAGGCCCTAGACTGCTATAAAGCAGATATCACCGCCATCCAGGAAGTGCGGTGGGATGGGCCGGCAAAAGAAAGATGAAAACCTGTCTATTTGGATGTGGATTTGTTGTAAGCGGCAGATTCAGGCAAGAAGGCTTGAGCTTTCGACAAGTGAGTGAACGCCTTATAACAATCCGTATCGAAAGTAAATCCGCCAACATCAGCCTTATATGCGCTCACGCCGCAACAGTGGAAATGGACGATGGTACCAAAGAAAGTTTCTACGAGCTCCTCGACAAAACCTAAGAGCAGTGTCCGATGTATGACGTAAAAACCGAGTAGACGAATTTTGTAGCACAATCGGAAGACATAGCCTCTACGTCTGGAAACGGGCTTAGGCTAATCGCTTTCGCTGCGGGACGTAGCCTAACGATGCAAAGAATTGTATCCCTGTATCCTCATACTGAAATCGTGATTACGGGCGACTTCAATATACACAATTCTGGTTGGCTTTGACATTCTGCAGCCGAAGGACGGTGTGTTAAGATCTTCGCTGGGGAAAATAATTTAACCCAGCTTGTAAATGAGCCCACACGGATACCAGGCGTTGATGTGCTCTCCCCTCTAGGCTCGTCGGACCATGTCAGTTAAATTCTCGTACGCCGACCACACAGTTAGAGAAAAGATTCCTAAAAGAACCGTATGGCGATACGAGAAAGCTGTAAAGAGGCTGTCAGGGTTAGAGAAGTGTTTTTTTCGGTCCTTCAAGATCAACCCGACAGAGGAAAACCGAAAAAAGTTTAAACAAGCCAGGAATGACTACGACGTCTTTCTTAAGCGTATGCAATTTCAATACGACCAAAAACTGAAGCAAAAAATAGTGCAATGCTCCAAAGGCAGTAACAATTTTTGGTTGTTCGTCAAAAACATTAGAAATTCTGTCTCAATCTCCATCCCAACGCTCATTTACAATGATATTCCAGCTGTCAGCCCTTTGAACAAGGCCAATCTGCTTGCTGCACACTTTGCGGCCAGCTCAACACTAACAGCTTGTGCTTTGTCCCCGCCTACAATTGAGTGCGTCTCAATATCTATAAATCCGCTGGTCCAGATGAGCGAGAATGAAAAAAGTTTTTCATTCCCAAGGAGGTTACTTTTCACCTCACATAGTATCTCCCCTCCTTCTGAAGAGGTGTTCTTCCTCGCTGGCAAACCCACTGCGTAAGCTTTTTCATCAATCCTACTCTTTAGGACACTTTCCGAGAAGATGGGAAACAGCATTTTTCCAACCCGTCCGTCCTCCTACAGACCCATTGCTAAAGTCCCTTCTTCCCAAGGTCATGGAAACGCTGATAAACGGTCAGCTCATGACATGTCTTGAAACGCGAAAACTTGTAAATGACCGGCAGTGTGGTTTTCGTAGCAACTGGTCCACTGGTGATTTGATGCCATGTCTCACCGAAAATTGGGACCAAAGCGTACATCAATCTGGCGAAAGAAAGATAGTTACACTTGATATTTCCAAGGCATTTGACAGAGTTTGACATCAGGCTCTTTTGTCGAACGAAAATGCGTGCTTTTGGGATCGATGGCTCTCTTCTTAAATGGATTAGAAATTACTTTTCGGAACATTCACTTCAAGTTGTCTTGGATGGTTTCAGATCAGATATTCACAAAATAAATGCTGGTGTGCCCCAGGAGTAATGATATTAAATTAATTAAACAAAAATAATACAAACAATGGCCTTTATTACTCCAGCTCACAAATCAAAGTGAGTATTGCCTCTTTCTTACTCTAAACTTAAACTAGACTTACGAACTAAACTTAGAACTAAGAGAACGTAATTTATTAATGAACAAATAGGAGCACAAAGTACGAGTACTCATGGTCATGTAACTCCTCCCATCTAAGAATTGGGAATATAAGTTGGGTACTGATTTGCCAATTACAAAATAGTGAGTAAATTTGTGCTATCTCGTGAGGCATTAATGCATGATATTTCTGCATTGTTAGATGCATATGTATGAAGTGTCATATACAAACGCGCCCAAATATCTGCCTTTGCTTCTGCGTGTGGTGTATTTTAAGTTGGGTGCAAAAACGATCCCTTCAGCTCCCACTTGAAAAATTCTAAATACGAGTACGTATATGTGTTGATATGATTGTAATTAGTTTACTTATAAATTAATGGTTACAGTTTTCTTAGATTATATTTCTTAAATTTATGTTAATAGTAGATAACAAAAATATGTAGGGTTTTGACTTTTCCTTTTTTTTGTGACAAGAAATGAAATAGTTTATTACAATCCTATTGTTTTTACATTTTTATTCATTTTTATAATATTTTTCTTCTGTTCTTATTAGGTATATCTATAATGAGTTTTTGTGTTTTTCGTGTAATAAATAATTAAATATTCTTATATCTAGAAATACATTAATAATGTACATACTGACAGAAAATTAAAAAAAAAAAAAAAAAAAAAAAATTTGGAAACAAATAAAATAAAACAAAAATTTTAAAAATTCAGTATTTTTTATTGCTGGTTGAAGATTCTAGCTTGGTTCTATTGATATTCCTTTTCATGGTTATTTTTTTTTCTGTTAGAGTAATCCCTACCTGTTAATTTTGGATCAAACTTTATGTTTCTAATAGAATTTTGATATTTATATTTCCTTTTTATAGTTTGCCTATCACGTTTAAATCCATCTTTGTCCCTAAAGTATGTTCTACCTTTTTCTTTAACGTCTTTTATTATGTACCGTGGTAAGTATTTAATGTTATAAAAACCTAAATTTTTTACTCGTTCTCGTTCTCGAAAATCTGATGGTTCGGTTCGTAGTTCGTTCAACTTATTGATTCGTTTTTCCTTATTTGTTTGTAACCTACGCCTTAAATCTTCCCACTCTGTAGGGCTTAGAGAGTAGAATGCAGAAGATCATTAGGTTTATACTTTGTGCTAGAATGAACGGTATCATTATATACTTCAACTGCTTTTAGTACTAGAGTTTTGTCATCAATTTCTTTATTTTCTTTATTTAGTTTAAATATTCTTAAGTGTTCGTTAAGGGTAGAGTGAAATCGCTCTATTACAGAATTGCCTGTATGGGTATTAGGAGAGGTGAAGCGATATGAAATATTTTGCTGGTTTAAAAAGTTTTTAATGTACGCCGTACTAAATTCATTATCTGATACTATTTTGACTGGTTTTCCGAAGTTTGCGAATCTTTGTTTTAGAATGTGAACAATTGTTATGGAATTTCTGTGTGTAATAGAGTAAACAGACACATGTTTTGTTAGGCTGTCTACACAAGTTAGAAACAAATTATTTTTATTGAGGAACCATATATCAATGTGTATAATTTCATTAGCTTTAGTAGGGGTCTCAGAAATCATGAAATTCGGTTTGATAGGATGTCGATCATATTTGCACATGTTGCACAGAATACAGTTGTTAATGTATTTGGAAATTTCTAACCTGAGATTTGGAAAATAGTACCTATCTTTTAGCTCTAAGTATGTTTCATCAATTCCTCTGTGGTTCTTATTTAAATGCGTTTTTTCAATTATTTCTAATAATTTTTCTGTGCATGTAACATCTGTAAGCAGCTTCATACATCTAAGAAATTTCATATTTGGCGCGTTTGAAAAATATTTAACGATTGTTTTTTGAAATTCAACGAATATATGATCATCTTTACAGTAAATTCCTATTGTTCCCCTAATTGGTAAAAGACCCTTTAAAATGTCTAGTATATACACTTCACTGTATTTTTGTATTGATATGATTGATCTTCTTTTCCGTTGGTACAAAATTTTATTAGTATATGCATTGGACTTTTTTTTTTTCTAAAACCAATTGATGTTTATAAATGTTAAGGGGAACTTCTGTAATGTAAATATGATCATTGAAATTTTCGATTCCACTGTATATTGTGGCTATGTCAGATCTAATTTCTTCGCCATCAACATAGTTAGCTTCCAATCGACTGAGAAAATCGGCCACATTATTTTCCTCGCCTTTTATGTAATCAATATCGAAATCAAATTCATTTAGTTTGATCTTCCATCGTTGGAGCTTGCTATTTGGTTCTTTGAGCGAATTCAGCCATACTAAAGGACGATGATCAGTTTGGACTTTAAACCTCCGCCCAAATAAGTACGGTCTAAAATATTTGGTCGCCCATACTATGCAAAGAAGTTCTTTTTCTATTGTACTATATTTTGCCTCGTGGCGGTTTAGAGTTCTGGGGGCAAAAGCTACAGGATGGTGGTTTTGAGACAGAACAGCTCCTAAAGCGGCATTACTAGCATCAGTTGTTAATGTGAAAATTTTGGAAAAGTCTGGGTATATTAGGACTGGACAAGTACATATGAGTTCTTTAAGTTTATTAAAGGACTCAATATACGAGGGCGGGTCAATAATTCCGTGCATTTTTGAATTTCTGACCTCTTTACTGAAACAGCAACACTGCTCCTGTCAACAGGCATTTGTCAGTTGACTCCTGTCAAAATTTAAACTTGCTGCGTCAGTTAGTTTGTGTTTGACAGCTATTTTTATCAGACTACTCACTAATTTAAGGAGAAAATGGAAAAAAGTTAATTTCGTGTGCTTATTAAGAGCATTATTTCTTGCGAAAAAAAACCATTACCGAGACCAAGGCTAAGCTTGATAAATACTATGGGGACTCTGCACCATCGATTTCAATGGTAAAAAAGTGGTTTACTGAATTTCGTTGTGGCCGTACAAGCACTGAAGATGCCGAACGTCCTGGATGCCCAGTTGAGGTCTCTACACCCGAAACAATCGAAAAAATTCACGATATGGTGTTGGCCGACCGAAGATTGAAAGTGCGAGAGATTGTGGAAGCCGTAGGGATCTCGCATGGCTCAGTGGTTTCAATTTTGAATGATCACTTGGGCATGAGAAAGCTTTCCGCAAGATGGGTGCCGCGTTTGCTCACAGTCGACCACAAACGCAATCGTGTAACAACTTCACAGGAAGGTTTGGCGTTGTTTAATCGCAATATGGAGGAGTTTTTGCGCCGTTTTGTAACCGTGGACGAAACATGGATCCATCACAACACACCAGAGAACAAACAACAGTCAAAACAGTGGGTTTCTAAGGGTGAATCGGCGCCAAAGAAGGCCAAGGTGGGTTTGTCAGCCAATAAAGTTATGGCGACTGGTTTTTGGGATGCACGCGGGATAATCCACATTGACTACCTTCAAAAGGGAAGAACAATCAATGGGGAATATTATGCCAACTTATTGGACCGATTCAATGACGATTTGAAAAAAAAACGACCTCATTTGGCCAAGAAAAAAGTTCTTTTCCACCAAGACAATGCAAGGGTGCACACATGTGCAGTTGCCATGGCAAAAATCCATGAATTGGGCTATGAATTGCTCCCTCATCCACCCTATTCTCCAGATTTGGCTCCGAGCGACTACTTCTTGTTCCCAAACCTGAAGAAATGGCTTGGTGGAAAAAGATTTGACTCCAATGATGAAGTCATCTCGCAAACAAAGGCCTATTTTGAGGACCTCGACAAATCATTTTTTTTGGAAGGGATAAAAAAATTGGAGAAGCGTTGGACAAAGTGTATAGAGCTCAAGGGAGACTACGTTGAAAAATAAAATTATTTTTTTATCAAAAAATCTGTGTTTTAATCCAAAAGTCACGGGCTTATTGACCCGCCCTCGTACTGTCTGTCTTTAATATTAATTTTAGCATCTTTTTTGAGATACCTAGTTATTGGAAGAGCTACTTTTGTGTAGTCCTTAATAAATTTTCGGTAGAACCCAGTAACTCCTAGGAACGATTTTATTTGCTTATTTGTTCGAGGCAGTACAATCTGTTTAATCGCCTCAATTTTATTTGGATTGGGCTTTATACCATCCTTTGAAATTATATGACCTAGATATTCTGTTTGACGTTGAAGTAAACTACACTTATCTACCTGTACCTTAAAATTGTATTCGTTAAGTCTTTTAAGAATTTTATGTAAAGAGTCAGTATGTTCTTGAAGTGAAGTGGAGAAGATGAGAATATCGTCAAGATATACTACACATACTTTGTTTATAAAATCAGATAGGACTTGATTCATTACTCTTTGAAAAGATGCCGGAGCATTATTTAATCCAAATGGCATACGAGTGAATTCATAATGCCCGTTCGATGTCGAAAATGCCGTTTTGTGCATATCCTCTTTACAAATGGGAATTTGGTGGAATCGCTTTGCAAGATCCAGCACTGAGAAATATTGGGCACTTCCTAGTTTCGATAGGATGTCCTCAATATTAGGAATGGGAAATTTATCTTCTATGGTCACGTCATTCAATTTTCTGAAGTCAATTACTATGCGCCACTTTTGTTTTCCGGAGTTGTCAACCTTTTTGGGGACAATCCAAACAGGAGCATTATACGGACTGGTGGAATTTTTAATAATACCTGAACCAAGCATCCATGAAATCTGTTCATCTACCTCGTCTTTAAGTGCTTCAGGATACCTATATGCTTTACAAAATATAGGAATATCATTTTTGGTTGGAATTTTGTGGCTGTATTTAACAACAGTTGATAGATTATCGCTTATCAAAACCTCTTTGAATTTTTTAATGGTGATAATAAGGGATTTGATTTCTTCCTCATTTAGGTTATCTAACTTAAGCCTATTTATAATTCTCTCAATATTCGGTTTTTCAAATTTAACGTCGATTATGTTCTCACTAAATTTATGAATTTCTTGATCTGTTAGCTGTGCTGACGAATTATTAAATATTAGATTCAAGGTAGCTTTCTTCGTAATAAGTTGTGATTTTTCAAGGTCAATCTTGGCCTGGAAGGGCCTTAAAACATTGCAGCCAAGAATACCGTCAAAGTCGCCTTTCAAATCAGTCTCAAGCATTTCGATTTTTGTTGATGTATTAAATTCTTTAAATAAAGGAATTATGATTTTTGAATTAATCAAAATGCTTGAATTAATAGATTTGAGTAATAAAGGTTTTTCCGGGTCCGCTTTAAAGGATCTATGGAATAAGCCTTTTTGAATCAAAGATGTACTAGCTCCCGAATTTATTAATAATTTAATTGGACGTGACTTAGTTTTTAAGATCACACAGGGAAGAGCTCGGATGTGGCTGAGGGAAAATTTTGAAATCTGGAATCGTCGTGAATTTGTGCATTTTCTGCACATGCACTACCAGGTATATTCTGTGCTTGTAAGTGATCTACTTCCATTGATTGATAAGTCCTTCGGGACGTGCCTCATCCAAAACCCTTTTGCATAATATTGCTTGGATTATTATTTTTAAAATGTCTGCAATTATTAAACCTATGGTTTACTCTATTGTTCTGATATTGAGTCGAATTTTGGGAACTGAAATTTTGAGACTGATTTGGATTGTTTTGCCGAAAAAAGCCTGAATTTTGGTTTTGCAAATTTTGAAAATTTCTAGCGACATTTTGTTGCATGTTAGATGTAAAGTTTCTATTGTAAGCGCTAAAACTGTGATTTGGAGTTTGTCTATATATGTTATATTGAAGGGAATGGTAAAAATTATCAGTATCTACTAGAATAGATTTTGCTTCTCCAAGCGTCTTCGGATTTCTAGCGTGTAAAATAATCCTAGGTTCGATAGGCAATTTACATATAAAAAGCTGTAAGGCCATTTTCTCATTTTCTTCGCTCTTGAACCAAGCAGGAGTATCAACAGTATTTAAAAGACCGGTTTTAATATTTAATTTAGTCAAAACACTTTGTATTTCCTCAAACAAACCCTCAACTGCACCTTGATACCTTAACACTTTAATTTTATTTATTAAATATTCAACACTTTCATGTATGGTACAATTAGATTTAAGAATTGATTTAATTTCCGGCCAGTATTTAGGATTATTATTGTTAATTAAAATAATGTTTGCGCTATTTTTAATTTTTTGTCTAATCGTTAATTCTAAAAAGCCTTTCGACACTTCGTCTAAATTATTCGCAAAACTATATACATAATCCATGTGTTCAATGAATAGTCCTAATTCTTCAGGTAAGCCAGTATAATCACTTACATTTTTAACCATTTCCAGCAAGTTTATGTCAGCCATATCTGCTTCTGTATTCCTCGTTCCTTACGATAGTCTTTTGCTCAGGTCACTTGATTCTCTTACTTTGCAAATTTCACTTCAGATTATATGTAAGTTCTTTTTTTTTTTTTTCTTTTTTTCACACTTAAAAATTCAATTTGAGATTTTTTTATACTTTTTTTTTATTGTCTACTTCAAATGTATACTCGTGAACATATCTATTTTTTATATATATATGGTGTATATATGTGGCCTTTTGACCGACTGCGCCAGTAATGATATTAAATTAATTAAACAAAAATAATACAAACAATGGCCTTTATTACTCCAGCTCACAAATCAAAGTGAGTATTGCCTCTTTCTTACTCTAAACTTAAACTAGACTTACGAACTAAACTTAGAACTAAGAGAACGTAATTTATTAATGAACAAATAGGAGCACAAAGTAGGAGTATTCATGGTCATGTAACTCAGGGCTCTGCTCTGTCTCCGACACTGTTTTTGATTTTCATTAATGATCTCAGGTCTGCTACTTCTAATGCAATATATTCGTTTGCAGATGACAGTACTCTCTGCTTTTCATATTCGTTCCCGGACTCACGCCCCTGCTCTTCGGCTGTAGAACGGGAACGCTAGCGTATGTTAAGCTCATTACAATCCGATATTAACAGCATAACCAATTGGGGAACTATCAATAGAGTGGAATTTAATGCTTCCAAAACTCAATGCTGTCTGCTGTCATTACAGCGAAATTTAAATTATCCGTAAGTGACACTTGCATTGTCGAAACCGATAAACTTTCCATTCTCGGTATATGTGTGTCAACGACACGGTGTCGTCAAAAATACTGTCTAGGTTTCCTCAAGCCATGTAAGAAATATTTCACACCCTCTGATCTGTTCTCAATACACGAAAAGTTTCCGGTCGCAACGTAAAGATAGCGGCACTGGTCAATAAGAGCTAGTGAATGCTAGTTGTGCATCTTTTGGTAGTTACGTACCGAAGTTTCAGTCATTTTGGATGCGCAGTTGTTAGTTGACAGTCGTTTGAGTGAGTCGATGTGAGTGTTTTTTGTGAAAATGGAAAAAATTGAGTATCGAGCTGTTATTGCTCGTAAATTCTTGTTTTTGAAAGGCAATACGCCTACGCAAATCAATAATGAGTTGGACTCTGTGTATGGGGACTCTGCACCATCATTTCGCACAGTGAAATTTTTGGCAGCTGAATTTAAACGTGGCCGTAAGAGTTTGGGAGATGATGGACGTTCGAGACGTCCAACACAGCTTTTGATGGATATGCCGGCGTTGGTGTACACGGTAAACAATTGTTTCAAGGCATAACCTCCTTAGCACAGTTTTTATAGCAAAAAATCTAAGTCACTTGCTTAGGTGAAGTTGTAGTTTGGGGTGGACCTGGGCATCTTAACACATAAAGATTGCGATTACAAGATGGTTGAGGTCACCTTCCACTGCATGTCATCGAAGGCGATATTTCCATCTAAAACGGGACCTCTCCGGATAGAAATTGAGGACTCTTCGAGCAGAAGTGTTAAAACTCATTTGCTGTGCGAGTGACCGACGCTGACTGTACAGCTTCTATTAAGATTCTTATACAGAGTCTTCTTAATGTTTTTTTTTGCGTGGCCTTAGTACTAAATTGATTTCTTAGGCAAAAAAACAACGGTTACCGCTTCAATTGATTTCTGGGGAGATGTCTACATCAAAGCTAATAGCACAGCCGAGCTTCTTTATTACCGCAAAGTCTTTGCTGTCGATTGTCGCTACTGGAGTGGCTCCTGTCTTATTGACAGTGTACACTTGGTTTTGCCCTTATTTACACCTAAATGTGCAATAGCGAACGCACAAGTACCAATGTTATTAGCGTGTACAGAAATTGTGCCTCTGGAGTTGGCTTGAGTGTTTCGCACAATTTTCTCAAGTATGATGTTGATGAAATCACACGACAGTTCATCACTCTTATTGAAATCTTTTCTGACATCAAGGACCCGGTGAGATTGCTTCGGATCTTTGCGAAACACCGGACGTTCTCTGTCTGCATAATCCGACGGGCTTGGCGGAAATGCCAAAACTAGACATTGCTTTTATTTTTTGTCTCTGTAAATACTGTCATATGTGGCCTTAATTTCAATGTAGGGGTGGTGAACATCGATATGGATTTCTAGATTTCTCGCTTAGAAACTGCCGTAGTATTTTGTCTATTGCAGACTTACCGAGCCTAAGATAGCACTGATAAGGGCCAATTACGAGTAAGTTGTCGGAATAGAATTTTTCCACAAGGCAACGGACTGCGGCAATATTCTCGAAGCCGTTGCAAATTTGAAGCAATACTATCGTTTATAGCATAAAGCTGGTTAACAGTCAGAACAGTAATGAATCGGGTTCATTGAGTTAGTCATTTCGTTTCAGACGATAGGCACGTGCATCTCAGAATTTGCTTACTACAAAACCTTGAGATCTACAAATTGTACAAACACATTTCAACCAACTTGAATTGGCTATTTATATTTTCCAAATCATTTTCTCTCGATAGGGGGCTTTGGATCCATTAAACCTTAACAAAAGCATCTCATCAACAAACCCTTATCAGTTTCGGGTTCCCTGGGTTCATCACAACAGTGCCTTACGTACTCAGCGCATGATGCATGACACACATATGTACGTAACACTCCGATGAAACTGTGTCAACAACGCAATGCACAAAGCGCAAATGCATCAACACAGCAGGGTAAGAGGCAGCAAACAAAGCGAACAACAAAACATAAACAACGAAATCGTGCAAAACTCTAAAACGTAAAAAATATTAAAAATTCCAAAACGAGTAATCACAAATCCAATTTTAGAGGAAAAATTCGAAAATATAAAGAAGCAAAAGAAAAAAGAAAAACAAAACCAGAACAAAAGAGAAGTAGAAATGTAAATTGGATTTTTGATTGGCAGAAGGCTGTTGATACTTTTTCCCCCGACGTTTTCGCCACCCCCTCAAGCCGAGCCGGGTGAATGAATGCTTAAAATGAAGATGATTACGATGGGTCCAATCAATACCATTTGTTTTGCCTCGAGTTTGTTTCTGTAAACATCCCCATTTGCGTTGGTGAGCCAGGGGGTGGACAATCACAGCCAATATGTGATGTGTACTTAACTACACCCACTTAGAGATGCGATCATAGATTTACCACAAGAGGAGAGAAATACACTCGTATCCCGCCCGGGAGGCTGGTATTGGTTTGTGTTTTTTTCTCCCCCAGTACTACTTGATTAGGATGGTGCTCACAACATGATGCCTTGAAGCAATTTAAGGACACTAAATCGCTTTAAGGATGCCCGTAAATAGGTGGAACGACTGTTTACCTAATTGATTATGAAGATAAATTGGATTTTGGATTAGATCGGTAGACTGTAGAATGCCAGATTTGTTTACCACGAATCCTGAAAGAGGCGCTGCTAGATTGACACCCCAGGGGGCATCAATAGTGTGGGTATCCAAATGAACAAGTGTGCCGAAAAGCACCCTAAGGCTAAACAAACCTCTGGGAGTAGGTTCAATTAACTTTGTGGGATATTTCCTGCTGATGGCCAAAAAATATATATTAACAAAATTACGAGAGGTAAAAATACAATTTTGCGTCTATCTGAACTGGTTTTCTCCCCACACTTCATTCTCTATTACGGTAGGTATACTCGTACGTCTATTACAATTCGATTGCTCCACAATACTCCCCCTTTAAGTGTCACTTTGTAAACAAAATTTGGCTTTTCCGTCATAGCGGGTTCTGTATGCTTATCTTCTGCCAGCTGCTGTTGTATGTTAGCCGTAAACGTGGTTGTTTTTGTGTTTTCCGGTGTCGTTAGATGTGCGGATCGCTTTTTATTAAAATCGAATATTAAACATTTTTCGTACTCGATCTAGGATGCGGAATGGACCTTCATAGGGTGTTTGGAGCGGCTTTCGAATTGCATCTGCAAGGACAAATACGAATGGTTACTGCTCGGCGATGGGCTAAGCGATTTCATCGTGTTCTTAAGCTGCTTAATAAATTCGGTGAGTTACATCAGATGTTTCCGAGACGAACTCATCGGGCAAACGAAGCTGAGTTCCGTGCACCATTTCAGCAAGTGATGATTGCAAGAATTCTTTACCGAGCGATCTGAATCCCAGAAGGATCATCGGAAATACTTCTGTCCAACGTTATGTATGTTATTAGGGTGGTAAGCGGTCGTACTTATATGTTTCGCGCCTACCAATAATCTTAGGTCTCTGAACAGTTTTGATGTACAATAAACTGTCGTCCCTGATCCGTGGTTATGCGTACTGCTATTCCAAATCTTAGAAACCTTGCGAGTACAGCGTAAGTGCGACGGTATCTGCTGTTATATCCACCATTGGGTATGCCTCGGGCCAGTGGGACAGGAAACAGACTTAGGCTAATCGATTTCGCTGCGCGACGTAACGTTACTATAGCAAGCACAAGGTTTCATCACCTCAATAATCACAAGGGAACACGGCGGACACCAGATCAGCAAACTGTCAACCTGCTTGATCATGCTGCGATTGACGTAAGGCACTACTCAAGTATTTTATATGTCCGAACATTCTAAGCGGCCAACATAGACTCGGACCACCACCTAGTTGTAGCCAAGGTACGTCTACGGATATCTCAAATGCCACAACGGGGAAATACTATGAAGAGATTTAACGTTGAACAATTGCGATCGCAACGAGCCGCCATAACCTTTGCAAATTGTATATCTCTCAACCCGTCGAGAAGTCTTTTGGAGCCAGCATCAAGTGCTGAAGACCAGTGGCTTAGATGCCGAGAAGCCATCAGAAATGCCGCAGCTGACGTGCTGGGTTTCATCAGCCTACCACCTCGAATCCCCGGGTTTGATGAAGAGTGCCGGCAAGTACATGCAGTAAAACAACATGTCTACAAAGCGGCGCTGCACAAAAGGAGGGGGGTGGTTTATGAGCTCTACGAGCAAAAGAGGAGAGAAGAACATCGGCTTCTCTGGAAAAAAAAAGAAAGAGCATGAGAACCAAGCGATCGAATAATGTCAGCATAATAATACCCGAACGGAAACCTGTAGAGATGAACAAGAAAACTTTGTAGTAGAGTCACAGTCGGTGATGAGGATATGGAAAAACCATTTCTGCTGCTAAATGGCGAAGACAACACAAATTCCGCTGTCAGGCAGAGGGAACCAGTGACGATGCAAGTCAAGAAATCTGTCCACCAGACCAAAATGAAGTAAGGGTAGCAATATCTAAATTTAAGTCGAACAAGGCTGCCGGACCGGACGGCCTACCCACCGAACTATTTAAGGCAGCCGGAGATGACCTGCTAGACAGCATACACCAATTTATTTCCAAGATTTGGTCGGATGAATGTATGCCTGATAAATGGAACCTCAGAATCGTTTGCTCGGTTCACAAGAAAGGAGATCCTCTAAACTGCGCCAACTATAGGGGTATCAGTCTCCTAAATATCGCCTAGAACCATTTATCAACGATCTGATTGGACCTTATCAGTGCGGTTTTACGCCCGGTCCAAGTTCTTAATTAACCAAATATTCACAATACGGCAGATCCTGGAGAAAACCGAAGAAGTTCAGATCGATACTCACCACATATGGCAGCATCTACAGAGACGAGCTATACAGAGCCATGACTAGTTTTGGCAGGATGACGATGGAGAAAGCTCGCTGCTGTATCAAGGTCGGTAACGACCTAACCGAGATCTTTGATGTCAAAAAAGGATTTAGGCAAGGCGAGGCGCTGTCATGTGACGTCTTCAACATCATACTTGAAAGATGTAGAACAGAGCGACCTGTCATTGGTGCGTTTGCGAGTACAGGAACAGAAGCGGCAAAATCGGTCTAGCAGTAAACGAGGGCAAAACAAAGTATAGGCTGTCAACAAGAAGGTTGTAGGTTTACAACGACGAATCGGCCACAGTGTCACAATCGACGGCTATGACTTTGAGGTAGTAAGGGACTTTGTCTACTTCGGCTCTGCTATCACATCTGGAAACGACATCTCTTCAGAAATCAAACGAAGAATAACGCTTGTCAATCGCTGTTTCTTTGGGCTGAGAAGGCAACTACGTAGTAAGGCCCTCTCCCGAACAACTAAGGAAACTCTATATAAGACCCTTGTAATCCCATTCCAGCTCTATGGTTCCGAAGCATGGACCCATTCTAAAGCGGATGAAGATACCCTTGGTCGTTTTGAGAGAAAAATTCTGCGTAAGATATTTAGTCCTGACGGGTTCTGGAGGAGACGATTCAACGATGAACTCTACGAAATGTACAGGTGACATCAAGCTGGTCAAAAAAAAACTGCGCATTAGGCATTTGAGATGGCTGGGACATGTAGAGCGAATGAACACCAACGGTCCAGCCCGCAGAATCGTCGACTCTAATCCGGAGGGACAACTCAGTAGAGGAAAGTCTCGCCTTAGGTGGCGCGCGCAAGTGGAAGGTGACCTCAACCAACTGGGAGTGCGCAACTGTAGGCAGTTAGCCAAAGACCGATCTAATTGGAGAGGCTTATTGGTTGAGACCCAGTTCCACCCAGGACCGTAGCGCCGCCTAAGTAAAATAAGTATGTAATGTTGTCTTCCAAGGCTGCAGTCGACGCTGGTTTATCAGCACAGACCAGTGATTTGACATATCCCCATAAAAAAACAGTGGAAGGGTGTCAAATCGCACGTTCTAGCCGACCAATTCACCGGTCCAAAACGCGAGATAAATTGCTCACGGAACTCATTTCTCAATTGGTCTACCGATTCGCATGATGTGTGACATGTAGCACCGTCTTGCTGGAACCACATGTCGACCAGGTTCAGCCGGTGCATTTTGGGCAGAAAAAAGTTCGAGCTCATTGAACGATAGCGGACGCCATTAACGGTAACGTTATTCTCACGGTCATCTCTGAAAAAATACGGACCAGTGATTGCGCCGGAACATAAATCCCATCAAACAGTGCATTCATTCATCCGGGTGCATTGGCATCTCTTGTATTGCCTGAGGTTGCTCATCAGTCTAAGTACCGCAGTTTTGTTTATTAACATACCCATTCAACCAGGAATGTGCTTCGTCGCTGAGGACAATTTTTCGATAAAAAAGCCTTACGGAGCAGTATCTTGTAAGGTTTTAGACTAAGATCCTCGCGTAAAATCTTCCACGTTGTCGAGTAACACAATCCAAATTGCTTCGAACGGCGATGAATGGACATATCATGGTCTTCATTAACACTGGTGGATACAGCAGCAATATTTTCCCCTGTACGCACTCTACACATACGGGTAGGTGACTTGATGTCCAATAGCGTGAAATTGAAGTGAAATTTGGTGACTATGGCTTGAATTGCTTGCTCAGTAGATCGATTATGACGACCGTAAAATGGTCGAAGTGCGCAAACAACATTTTTCACAGAGCACGACTTTTGATAATAAAATTCAATAAATTGTAAGCGTTGTTCGGGTGTGAGTCTTTCCATGATGAAATGGCAATCCCAACTAAGCATGTTTGACTTTGACACAAGTCACGAATCACGTGTGAGCTGTCAAAAATAGAACACTGAAAAACCAAACAGCAAAAAAATTACGCTTTACAATAACGATATATCCATTTGAAGTTGGTAGAGGATCTACCATGTCCACATTGATGTGTTCAAATCTACGATTAGTGACCCAATTGGAGACTTGTTGTGACGATGTACTTTGGATTTTTGTCACGCTAGACACGACTTCGCCCATCACCGGCAATCTCCTTTCATCCCTGGCCAAACGAATCTTTCAGCAACCATCGCTGCTTTGTTGGTTCCGGGGTGGCTTAAATCGTGAATAGTCACGAAACCCGACTTTTGGAACCTTTCGGTTAAATAGGGTCGCAGCGATGTTGTGGAAGAATCGAAGTAAACGATAAAAGTCTGTAGTTTCAGTGCAGTATCAGATATTAAAAAATTTAGCAAATTCTCGTCCGTCTCTTGCGCCTTGCATAACTCTTCGTAGTTGATGGTGGCTGATACCTAGATTGCATCAATTCATGAGACGGTATCGGCAACAATGTTCTTGCATCCTGGGATGTACCATATGCTAGTTGTAAACTGCCCTAGGAAGTCCAAGCGCCGCGCTGTAACTATCTGGGCGCAGCTTTGGTCAAATGCAAAGGATAAGGACTTGTGATCGACGACATTCCAGCATATGGCGAGGCGGCGTGTAGTTCGCAATTACATGTGATGTGCTTTGTTTACGCAGATGTTGACTTTTCAAAATAAAAACCTAAGGATTGCCATGAGCCAGTACTTCTAAAACTGTTGCAAACGATGCAACCTACCGTGAGTCCTAATTGTGAAACTGAGCGTGGAAATAAAAGCGTTGCATTTCCGAGATCAGTTTTGCACTTGTGAAGAGCTTCCTTGACTTCGTTGTTCCATTGAATTTATGTAAGCGTTATCGTTCTTCTTACTATCTTTGATGAGTTGGAAGAGTACTCCGACAAAAGCCAGGTTGAAAAGTACAGAACTCCAACAATCAACGCATTGTACGCACACAAAAGTAGACTACTAGGCTTAAGCAGCTGTACAGACAGTTCACTGACAGAAACGACTCGGAAATAAGAACACTGAAGAACAATTAATTAAAGTAAGTCCGTAAGTCTGTACTGGGGCAATACAATTCGGGCTATAAAATCCAGAAGTCTGAATATGTTCCCGCAGATAAATAAATTGTTCAGGAGGAAAGATCACAATGACATTCAGTGTGTCCGAATTCCACAAACAGCAGAAAACAGACAGACACTACTGACCGTCGGCATAAGTAGAGAGAGTGCCGACTCAGGCGACGGTCATTTCGTGGTCGAAGACCCACAGGAGAAAGTGGATTTGCTGGGAGCTTTTTTCGAAGCCATGTATACGCTGAACAATGCAGTTCACTGTAATCACGACATTGACAATAGGGCCTTCAAAATTGGCGATCCGAGAATTAAGGTTTCACCGTATTCAGTGAAGAAAATGTGGCAAGCGTCATCATCGCCGATGAACGAGCTTCCTCGCATTTGTTCGTACCAAAAAAATAACTTTTGCGCATCTTTGAGTCTCTGAAAAACAAAAAGTCGTCGGGAGTGAACGGTATTCCAAACGTCGTATTAAGACGCCTGCCCTTGGAAGCAGTGGATATATTTACTACTCAGAAAATAGCAGACGACCTTGTTGCGGCCACTGCGTTCACTCTAAACGAGTCTTACACCTACACCGAAGCCGAGCTGACCACGATAAATTTTTTCGTCTATAACGTGCCTTCCTTGTCAGCACTTAAACCAACCCGCCATACATCTCCACCCCACAACATCCCTCTTACATTTTACTACCAGAATGTGAGAGGTCTTCGCTCTAAAACCAATGCTGTCCTACGTCAATCGCATTCTCTTCCCTTTGATATTTACGCCTTAACTGAAACCAATTTGATTCCCGACATAAAGAACCAGAAATTGTTCCCCCCTACTTTTAATGTTTTTCAAGTGCCAACTCAGCTAAGGAATGTCTCTTCTTAGATCGCCTAACAGACTCAAGTCTATGCCAAGTCAGTGATGTATCCAACTATAGGGGCAGGCAATTGGACCTTATTTTCACAACAGATTCAATTAACTCCTCAGTCTCACTTTGTCAACTATCTCTCTCTACAATCGACAACTACCCCCCCCCCCCCCCCTTCTACTTTAATTTTCTCATAACTCTTCTTTCCAGTCCACTCCTCCCACAACTCTCTCATCCTACGACTTTCATAAAGCAAACTTTCACAAAATCAGTGACTATCTTAGCAGATCTCCCTTTAACTTTCACAACCTAAGTGTATGTTAAATGATGCCTTATCCCTTTTTTATAAAGAAATATTTAATTATTTTAGCCTTTACGTTGCGTTTTCCCGTCTTAAAACATCATCTACTAGTCCTCCATGGTTTAATCGCAAGCTTCGTTCCGTACGAAATAAGAGAAACAAGTTATGGTCTGTTTTCCTGCGTACCAGATCCTTATCCGACTATTCCAACTATCTTGGTGCTTATCTTTATTTCACCGAACTTTACGATTCCCATTACCAGCGTTACCTTAATAATGCGCAAGTCAACCTTATAAATGACCCTAAGTCCGATGGTTACCCTCCTTCCCTCTCTTTTAACAACAAGTCATCAACCGATGTACTCACCATTGCCAACCTATTTGCCAGCTTTTTTAAACAATCCTTTACCAACGACTCCCTTGTACCAGATCCATCCTATTTTCGTTATCTACTGTACTTTTCCAATGGCCCACTTCTCCCTCACATCTTGGACCCCTCTTATATCGAATATAAATCACACCAACTCAATGACGAATTTACACCCGGTCCAGATGGCCTCCCTGACATATTTCTTAAAAAATGTTCTTCGTCTCTTTCTCTTGCCCTTTCTGATCTCTTTCGTCTATCCCTTTCAGAAGGAGAATTTTCTCAGGTTTGGAAAACCTCCTTCATAACCCCGATCTACAAAAAAGGATCAAAGAACGAAATAACAAACTACCGTCCAATCTCTAAACTCTCCCATATACCCAAACTCCTCGAAAGTATTTTGTATGAAGCTCTAAGCTTCCAATGCAAATCACTTATTTCCCCTAGACAACATGGCTTCCTAAAGGGTAGGTCAACCACCACAAATCTTGTTGAATTCGTATCCTTTGCCATCTCTGCCCTAGAGAACGGCAACGAAGTCGATGTAGTTGCAACCGATTTTAGCAAAGCCTTCGATAAGATCTTTCATCGATTAATACTTTTCAAATTGTCTGCCCTCGGCTTTGAACCCATACTGTTAAAATGGATATCCTCTTACCTCGAAAACCGTTTTTACAGTGTTCGCTTTAGGTCAGTCCACTCCGCTCCATTTTTGGCCACCTCTGGAGTTCCTCAAGGTAGCCATCTCGGTCCCCTTCTCTTTATATTAACCATAAATGATCTCGATAGGATCATCAAACACTCGTCCGTCTCCCTTTACGCCGACGATACCAAATTTGTCAAAACCATTTCCTATCTGGTGCCTCAAAAATTGTTTGGAACTTAATATCACCAAATGCCAATTCATCACCTTTTCACATAAGCGGCACAAATCTCCTCCACGACTCTACCTTCTTCACAACCAACCTATCTCCTCCGTTGAATCTCTTCGCGACCTCGGCATTTTGTGTGATAGGGAGCTCAACTTCCGTTTACATATGGATGGGATAATCCTTAAAGCCAACGCGGCACTAGGTTTTGTAAAGCTATGGTCCAAAGATTTCACTAACCCTTACGTGACCAGGTCCCTCTATATTACCTTTGTTTGTCCCCTCCTAGAGTAAGCCAGTCATGGTTCCCATATCAACGTAGTCATATCTCCAGAGTCGAAAGCATCCAGCGCCGTTTTCTTCGATTTGCTCTTCGAGGTTTGCCCCCCTATCAAACCCGTCTCAACCTTATTAACCTAAATACCCTTGAGGAACGCAGAGATGCAGCCGACTTTCTCTTCATTCATCGACTCCTTTCCGCTTGCCGCTTGCTTCCGAATATTAGCAAGGTATTCGAGAAAGTGGTAACTAGAGCGCTGTTCAAGTGGGTTGAGGAAAATAATATAAATCCGGAAAATCAGTTTGGTTTTAGGACGAGGCATGATAGTATTCATGCTGCGTCAAAGCTGTTCTCCGACATACAATGGAATAAAGGCAAGAACCAATGTACGGGTGCCTGCCTCGTTGACTTTGAGAAGGCCTTCGACACCGTATCGTATGGTTAGAGGGGCTTTTCTATAAGTTGATCGGGATGGGCATGCCGAAACCCCTGCTCTATATGATTTACGACATGCTTATGGGAAAGAAGTTCGTTGTTCAATGTAAGAACGTCATTTCGAGCAATATCTTTGACATTAAAAACGGCTTACAACAGGGGGCTGTGATTTCTCCGATACTGTTTAACATTTACACAAGTTCCATAGCGTACGCAGACGATTTAGTGGCGTACAGATCAAAGTCCAAAAATCGAAGCCATTAACACACTTTTGCAACGTGACTTCGATCATATTAAGGCGTATTGCGACGATTGGAAATTGAAAATCTTTTTTCAAAAGTCGGAAACAATCTTGGTTAGAACCCCATTGAGATGGGCTTCTAGGGATACCAGATATAACTGGCGAAATTTGGGCATCATTGGACAGCACGGACTGCCATTAGCGGTGAGAAGCGTAGTGAGATACTTTGGTATCTGACTCGATAAGTATTTGTATTTTGGCAAACATATAGATGCTTGTCTTGCTGGGGCCAAGAAGGCTTTAGCCCTGACAACAAAGCTATTTCACAGCAGTCAACTTGTCTCCAGGGTGAAGGTCATATGCTATATGGCCCTAATCAGGCCAGTCATCGCGTATGGTTGTCCCATGTGGTTCACTGTAGCGCGGTATCAGATGGAAAGGATTCGGGTGTTCAAAAGGCAGTGTCTTAGGACCTATCTAGGCTTGTACAGAACACCAGAATCAGAGTACAAAAAATATTGTCCCAACAAAGCCCTTTACGATGGGGCTAATCTGAATAGGATCGACAATTTCCTGATTAAGGTGATGGGAAGACACGTTCCACGGCCAATGACCAACGATAATAGCCTGATCTTTGAGGCTAATTACCCTAATGAAATGTACGACGAGAGCACACTTCTATCGGGGTTAGTGCAAAGCAGGTGTTGCGCCATTACTTGGCAGCACTGTATATTGTAATACACTCGTGTCGTCTCTGCACAATGGTTGCTGTTATCTCTTTCTCTTAAAGAATTTTTCTCCCAGTAACTTTAAACGTCAAATATTCTCGTTCTTTTCTGATTGACCATTGGGCGGACACGGCACGAATGTAAGTAAATGGATTTTATTATATTGAATTATACTAATTTAAAATAAAGATTTTAGCATTCGCTTCAAAATATTATATACATATGAGTACGTCCGCCGAAGAGTCAATACTCTAAAATATTCTCGCCATTCGAAAAGAATTGTGGCCATTCTGTGTGCACACTTCGACTGGTAAGACATCGTCGCAAGGAGTACCACAAATCCAAAAAAATCGAAGCAATCGAAAATCCTTTTCGACTAAAAGCAACGATGGAACATTCTTTGGTTGCCGCTGCCGACGACCTAGCGCGCCGATACAATCTTAGCGCTGGAACAGACCTACGTGCAAATGCGAACCGACACAACGTGACCGGCACAGCTGAAAGCGTTCATTGCGCACAAGCAACTGCTGAGAATACGCCGTCCGGAGTGCTCAGTCCAATAGCACATACCACCACTGCTCCAGCTACATCGATTTCAGCCGCAATCGTCAACACGCCCCCGGCAAGTAGCTGCCTAACCTCCTCAGGCACGGGTACACAAGTCACCAATGACCAGTCATCGTTGGATAACATGCTTCGTTCTACTTATGTCAACAACACTGCACCAGCAATTTTCAGTGGGGCACTTTCGTCGACACAAGAATTATTTTCCGATCCACGGGCCGCCAACAGGAGTGTGTTCTACCCCCCACCAGCAACATACGGTATTCCCGGTTGTAATACAATTCCAGTTTGGACGAAGCCATTGGCATTCCCTAATGTGCGACCATCGCCCGAAAACACTTATCCGCTTGTCGCCAATAACACCTATGTGAATTCCGCTGTTAGCACAACACCATCACCCGGCTCAAGCAACTGGTTCTACAGTTTGCCACCATCTGTCATGTCTGTGCCATCGCCAATTACAGCTCCAATAACATCAAACAACTTTAGCAACTGTGGACCTGTACCTCAAAATCATCTCACCTTTTCACACCTGCCCAACATGACGTCAGAATGTACCTTGTCGTCATCACAGATCGCTGCAAGACAGGTCATCGTGAAGGACTTACCAACATTTTCTGGAATACCGGAGGAATGGCCGATCTTCATCACCAATTTCGTCCAGTCGACTGAAAGATGTGGGTTTTCTGACCAGGAAAACCTTCTACGTCTCCAAAAGAGCCTCAAGGGACAAGCTTTGCAAGCCGTTCGGGGGAAATTAATGATGCCCAGTACTGTTCCAGCTGCTATCGATACCCTGAAAATGCTGTTTGGCCGAGCAGACGTTATCCATCAGACAATGCAGCGCAAATTGCGGCAGGAACCTCCAATACGATCAGATAAGTTGGAAAATCTTGTAAAATTTGCTCTTTCCGTTCAGAATTACTGTTGTACAATTGAAGCCGTAGGTCTTGGGGACTATTTAAATGATCCAGTGCTGTTGAACGACCTAGTGGGGAAGTTGCCTACTGACCTAAAGCTCGACTGGTGCCGACATCAGATGTTTTTTCCGAAAGCCAATATCAAGACGTTCGACGGTTGGTTATTTAATCTCGCCACATGTGTTAGCCACGTAACAACCATCAGTCAGCCACTACCCAACAGTGAGGAGAAGAGCCCTTGTAGACAACTAAAGCACCGAATACTTGTGCACGATGTCTCTGACGGGAGGTGCAATTCAACCTCTCAGCAAGTTTCCTGTGCAAAGTGCAGCGGCAGCCACCGCCTCAACCAATGCAATGCATTCATCTCGCTAAGCATCACCGAACGATGGAACTTTATACGCCAAAAGGGAATTTGTCTACGTTGTCTTAAGAAACACGCAGTGAGGCGCTGCAACTTGCGAAAACAGTGTGGTGTTGATGGCTGCAGGATGCCCCACCATCCTCTCCTTCATTCCCTGCGGCAAGAGCCAACCGGCATACGAACTGAAGAAAATCGAGTTGTTTCCTTCCACACCGTGGACAGTAAGAGGGCAGTTTTCCGATACGTTCCCGTTAGGCTTCATGGGAAAAACAAATACCTGGACACATTTGCTCTAATTGATGAAGGATCGGCGTGCACACTTCTGGAGAGCAGCATCGCGACTGAGCTCGGACTGGAAGGACCCGCAGAAGAATTGTGCTTGAAGTGGACTGGGGACATCAGTCAAAAGGAAGCAGAATCCAAGATAGTGAATTTGGCCATATCATCTCGTGACGTATGCGCTCGAAAGTTCAATTTGCAAAATGTTCGTACTGTATCGAGTTTGGATTTACCGATCCAGTCTTTGGATAGCGCAGAGATACAACAAAGCAAACATCTACGAAAATTGCCAATTCTTCCATATCAAGATGCACAAGCGCGTGTTCTCATCGGCTTGGACAATGTTAAGATTGGCTTGCCATTAAAAACTCGAGAAGCTTCTGGCGATGAGCTAATTGCTGCGAAGTGTAGATTGGGTTGGACAGTATATGGACGCAACGGATCGAATAATCAAGCTACAAAAAGAGTACTGCACATTTGTACCGGCGCTGTGGAAGAGAAAATGGATGAGATGCTTAAGTTCTGGTTCTCTTTGGACGCAGTGGGCGTTGTGGCCAAAAATTCCACTCTTCAATCCAAGGAAAACGAACGAGCCTTACGTATCATGGAGTCGACAACCAAGTATATTCCTTCGGAGAAAAGATGGGAGACTGGACTCTTGTGGAAACATGACATCATTGACTTACCCGACTCTCTTCCGATGGCAAGACGGAGACTTCAGTGCCTGGAGTCCAGAATGAATCGCAATCCAGCTTTGAAGAAGTTTCTGGTGGATACTATCAAGGGCTACGAGGAACGAGGTTACGTCAGAAAGGTGGAGAAGGATGAGATCTATTCCGGCGGAAGGTCTTGGTACTTACCGATGTTCACAGTGACTAATCCTAACAAAAAGAAGATGCGGCTCGTGTGGGACGCTGCCGCTAAAGTCGACGACATCGCATTAAACACTTACCTGGTGAAGGGACCAGACTTCTTAACATCTCTCGTTGGTGTGTTAATTCGCTTTCGGGAAAGGCCAATAGCCCTCTGTGGCGACATAAGGGAAATGTTCCACCAAGTTCTAGTTCGAAAGGAAGATCAGTCGGCGCAGAAGTTCTTGTGGCGTGAGGGTGATTGCTCGAAGCATCCCATTGTATATGCGATGAGTGTCATGACCTTTGGTGCATCTTGCTCTCCATCTTTGGCCAATTTTATTAGAGACAAGAATGCGGATAGATGGAGACAAGAATACCCGGAAGCTGTCAATGCCATCGTTAACAACACTTATGTAGACGACTGGCTGCAGAGCGTAGAGACCGAAGATGAAATGATCCAGCTGGCGAAGAGGGTGCGATTGATTCACAGCGATGGTGGCTTCGAGATGCGCAACTGGTCATCTAATTCCAAACGCGTCCTAGCAGCTCTAACGAATTCCGACGTGCAGTTCGATAGGTCCATCGAAGAGTTTAACTCTATCAGTGAAAAGGTCTTGGGTCTCTGGTGGCGACCGGCTATAGATGAATTCTCATTCTTCAACAATCTCGGCGATTCAGCTTTCGACGAAAACGCTGTCCAAACGAAACGGAAAATTTTGCGGACCGTGATGACAATTTTCGACCCACTTGGTCTTCTGGGATTCTTCGTCGTCCGCGCAAAAATTATACTTCAGGACATTTGGCGCTCTGGAGTCAGCTGGGATGAGCCTATTCGAGACGCTGAGCGAGAGACATGGTCGCAATGGGTGAGTAAAATCCCGCTCATTCGCACAATTAGTATTCCTCGATGTTTTCCTTTGGTGAGTGGCGGTGGCAACATCGAACTCCACACATTCGTCGACGCAAGCACATGGGCTTATGCGGCAGTATGCTACGTAAGAGCTGAAAGAGATGGAGTAGTCTGTTGTTCGCTGATAGCATCTAAGACGCGTGTTACCCCACTTAAGCCAGTATCGATTCCGAGACTAGAGTTGATGGCTGCGGTCCTCGGTCTGCGATTGTCAAAATTTGTGGAGGCTGAATCTTCAATCAAAATAAATCGGCGTTTCCTCTGGACCGATTCCAGAAACGTGCTATGCTGGATCAAATCCGACGCAAGGAAGTTTCATCAGTTCGTCGCTCTACGTATTGGCGAGATACTGGAAGACTCCAAAGTCACCGAGTGGAGGTGGGTGCCGACAGCACTAAATGTAGCAGATGACGGGACAAGATGGAAGATAGACTCAGACATTGGGGTACATTCTCGCTGGTTTCGCGGTCCCGACTTCCTCTACGCTTCAGAAGAGAAGTGGCCCTCAGCACGAATGGGAGGCGAGACAGTTCCAGAGACTGAAACAGTTTGTCATATTACAGTACATACCACGGTAGCAAGTTTGGCCGTCATTGCTCCAGACCCGAAAAGATTCAGCAAATGGGAAAAGTTACGAAAATCTCAGCTGTATGTACTACAATTCCTTCGGAAGACAGCTAGACATTTCTCACCATCTAAGCAGCTTTCAACACTTCTCAATATGGATGCTATGGCTGGCGCCGAGTGTGCTATTATCCGCACTTGCCAGGAAGAGGCGTTTTTAGAAGATCTGGAGTCTTTGTTATCGCCGCCGAACAAGGTAGGTCGAAAAAGTTCGATTTTTAAACTCTCTCCTTATCTAGACGACTTTGGTCTGCTGCGAGCCCGGGGACGAGTGGATGCTGTTCAGGGAGTGCCAATAAGCGTCAAGCGCCCTGTTATACTTTCCCGAAGTCATCGAGTTACGTGGCTAATAATTGACTCCTATCACCGGAGGTTTCATCACCACCACAACGAGATTATCATCAACGAGGTGCGTCAGCGATTCTATGTGAGCGGTCTCCGAGTTTTAGTTCGAGCTGTCGCACGAAGCTGTCAAGCGTGCAAGAACCGACGTGCAATTCCTGTCCCTCCGAGCATGGGTGACTTACCACCGGAGCGCTTAGCTCCATTCACGCTACCCTTCACGTATACGGGCGTGGATTACTTTGGACCCCTTAGCATCGTTGTTGGTCGACGAACGGAGAAGCGATGGGGTGTGATTTTCACTTGTCTCACCACGAGGGCAGTTCACCTCGAAATCTCCCCTTCGCTGTCGACGGGATCCTTCATGCTAGTACTGAAGCAGTTCATTAGCCGACGAGGTGTACCGAGACGAATTGTGTCGGATAACGCGACAAATTTTCGGGGTGCAAGTCGTCTGCTAGCGGAGGAGATTGAGAGGGTTTCATCAAGCGAATTAGCGGAGGCCTATCCAGAAATTGAATGGCGTTTCATACCACCGGCGGCGCCCCACATGGGTGGTGCATGGGAGCGAATGATTCGCTCGGTCAAATCGATTCTGATGGACATCCTGCCGGACAATGGGCTTAGAGAAGAGGTGTTGAGAGCCGCTCTGGCTGATGTGGAGAACATCCTGAACTCCAGACCCTTAACATACGTCCCTCTAGACTCACCAATGAGCGAAGCGATCACTCCAAATCACTTCCTGGTCGGAAGCTCAAGTGGCATAAGGGAGCGGAGCAGTGAGGACAACAGCGGACCTACGCTGAGTAAAAATTTTGCTCTATCAAACCAATTGGCAAATCAGTTTTGGAAGCGCTGGTTGCGGGAATACCTCCCGTACTTAACCCGGCGCCATAAATGGTTTCAACCAGCCCCAGATCCGATAGTTCTAGGAGACGTAGTTATAATCGTTGACGAGAGCAGTAAAAGGAATGACTGGAAAAAGGGCGTAGTCATGGACTTACAATACGCAAAAGACGGTGAGGCTCGCAGTGCAGTGGTGCGGACGGCGAACGGGCTGATGACTCGTCCAATCGTGAAGTTGGCGAAACTCGACTTGAAGAAGGAGCAGTAAAAATCACGCTTAGACGCGCGACATTTACGAAGGGGGGAATGTTGCGCCATTACTTGGCAGCACTGTATATTGTAATACACTCGTGTCGTCTCTGCACAATGGTTGCTGTTATCTCTTTCTCTTAAAGAATTTTTCTCCCAGTAACTTTAAACGTCAAATATTCTCGTTCTTTTCTGATTGACCATTGGGCGGACACGGCACGAATGTAAGTAAATGGATTTTATTATATTGAATTATACTAATTTAAAATAAAGATTTTAGCATTCGCTTCAAAATATTATATACATATGAGTACGTCCGCCGAAGAGTCAATAGCAGGGATGATATCCCGGTAATATACCATCGCCACCGTGGTGCGAGGGACAAGCGGCTCATCTACGACGGGTATGTTGCCAATGCTCAGGAGATCCTCCGTTTTAGTCCCGCGATTGCGGACAGCGATCGGATCGATACCGAGAAACAGTGCACCGAATTCTGGTGGCTTTTAGAAGGGAGAGGGTGGGCTCGCTCTCCTAGGTCGGTACGTTACTAAGGTAACACACTGCTCCTAGCTGTAAGTTAGATTAAGGATTGTTAGGGCGATCTCGTGGAAAGGCCACGTTCGTCAACATAAGGCGGCACCTCTGGGAAGTGACCGATGTTTAATGGCATTGGTGATACGCTCTTCTCAGGTTTATTGTCTACAAAATCTGCTTCCCCCCTAGCGAATGTGTAAAGTCGTGGACGTGTGGGATCGGGTAACGATCGAGCCCGGTTACAATGTTAGGGCCTCCACTAAACATCAGTTTTTTTTGTTTAACAGCGTGCAGGGGAGCGGCCTATGGACTGCGGGAAGACAGGCAAATACCTTGTGTCACCGTGGAGTGAAGTTCTGCCTTCGTTGCTTTTAGTTTTTCTGGAGATGTGGGAGGCTAAATATTGTAGTAGTGGACCTTTTGTATGTGGTGATTTACTTGATGTGGTGACGCGGTGTGTGATGCCGCTGAACTCGTATAATAATAATTTCTGAATGGGCAAGGATTTATCAATTATTGGCAGGTTGATCATTACCCCTTTCCTTTTGGCTAAGCTGCAGCAAGATGAATTCTTTGTTTGACAATCACAAGTTCTCTGTTTCGGAGATCGACTGTTGCAGAAAGCCAGCTCCAAGGAACGGTTGGGCCATGTCGGCAATTATAAATAAGCAATAGGCATTGGAATGGGCGCCTTAGTACAAGGTTTAGCGCAAGCAATTTCTCTCTGAAGTTTTGTTTAGAAAAAGAAAAGAAAATTTCGTGATCTGGCAGATTACATTGATTTCGTGTCGGTGGTATGATTATGAAAAGGCGACGGTTTCCGAGATAAAAACTCTGTCGCTTACCGCCAAATGTAACAGAGATTTTAGTCTTCTGAACTGTGTTTGCACGGTGGACATTTGCGAGCTGAGTCGGAATTATTAGAAGTAGTGTGATGAACTGAACATCTTCTTGCTTGGGAACGACTGCGTTAGTCTGTATTAAGCAGCAACGATGCCTTTATTTCGGAAAGCTGGCGCGATAAGAGTAGTTTGGCTACTTGCAGTTCTAAGGAACAAACACACAGTGTTGCGGAAAATATTCATGCAACAAGTTTGGCCCTCTTTTTCCTTGCAAGTCCCTTCGGTCCCTCTTTTCTTTGAGTGGGAACACCGAGCTCTGGCGGAGGTGGAGGGCAGCCATGGTCCCATCAGCCAGTGGCCCACCAACCCCAGACCTCGGAAAGCAACCCACATAAGTTCACCAGCGGGTTTCCCCGCAGAGGAGGACAGTAGGGAGACTCACGACGAACCAGGAACCCCAGGGTGCGACAGGAGGTCTACCGGGAACACCGTTGTCGGAGCCCATAGATAGACGGGAGACTTGCAACAGGCAGCATCAGACAGGACGTCTGAAAGTCGCTGAGGGGTGGGGACGGACGGTCCTTGAAATCCAGACACCCCAACATGATGATGACGGGTGGGGGAATGCGATCCCTGGAACCTACACCCCAACGATAGCCAAACAATAAGAGGCTAAGGGAACACCCCATCCCGCTACCGCTACCCGGGGGTACAAGCACCGGCATCACATCCCACAACTGATGTGGATGCAGCTACCCAGAGCTAGCAACGAGTCAAGTGATCGATGGGTGAAGAGACGACGATCTCTTTTATAGCAACACCCCAACGAGGGAGCAACAAAACAAAGGAGCAACAGTGGTGTGCAGGCGGACGGCCAAGACAATCGAGCACAGCCAGCACCCGACCGATGGAGCACCGAAAGAGCAGCAGAGGCTTGTAGGCGGACGGCCAAGTAAAAGACAGCATCCACCGAGGGAACAGACAAACAGACATACAATACACAAACATACAACAACAACCAACAACAAAGGACACCAACCAACAACAAAGAACACCAACCAACAACAACCAGCAAACACACAACAAATAACGATGGTACAAGAAAAAAAGTACAAACTGGCAGAGAGGCCAGAAGGCAGAAGGGCCCGACTACAAAAAAAATTAATAAATAATTGTAAGGAGTGACACGCTATTGGTCAGTCCCCACCCTCCCCAAATCTGAACGCCGATCCACCGGAGTAGTTAGGGATTCGCGAAAAAAAAAAAATTGAAATTTGCACTGGCACTAAACGTAGCTTCCGTGAGGGGCGGCGATCCAACGGGTGGCTGGATCGAGATATAATCCCTTCTGGATTGTATTTACACTTTTTTCCTTTCGTCCCGATACTCCAGCTACCGTCCCATCGCATTTTCTTTCTCCTGCACGATCGTATTAATTTTGGTAACAGAAAAAAAAAGAAACTTTTCGCAAATTTATTTGTAGAACCTAAGAGTAGGGAAATTGCTAGGCATAGTTAGGATCCACAGCTTCCATAAGCTCTCTCAGTGGAGTTCCCAGCCATTACTGGAAGTGGGAGCGAACTCCGATACTGAGGAGTTTAGTGTGAATGTGTAAAATTGGTTTGAATGAGAGGCCTAGTTGGACACGGATGCACACACTAGCAAAGCTTGCTAGTGTTGTAGCTAAAAACCCAGTTGTTGGGTCCATTACAGCTAAATGAATGTATGAGAGAGCAGGTGTACGAATGTGTGTGTTAATGTGGGTGTGAGTCTGCGGCAGTTGTGGAACATAAAAGATCTGGAAGTCACTTTAGTGACGACCAGCAATTAGAGAGGGTCATCCAAAAAGGTGTCAGTTAGTGAGTTAGTCAGTGGTGCGAAATTTACGAAATTTGGTTGTGGGAAATTGTTTTGATAGATATATCAAAAGTAAAGTAAAGTAAAGTAGAGTCGCGAGTTGTGCTTTGGCAACAAAAAAAAGTGGAAAAGGGGAAACGAGGAGGATAGAGGAAAAGGCAGACGAGGCATTGGACTATCGGGACTGGAGTAACTGTGCCAGAAAGGGGCACAGCACCGCTAGGATACGAAAGCTAAGTATAGTGTAGTGCAGTGTAGTGGGGAAAAAAAAGAAAAAATCCGTTTTTTTTTGGTTCGGAAAATCGAGAATCCGGTAGGCCGCGCATGCGAGAATTCCCGAGAACAGACGGGACACGCGACCCGATATTCAACGTTTTTTTCTTTCTTCTTTGCTTCGGGACTGTGAAAATAACGGATCACTCTATCGTCGAGGATACCGCTACAAAAAATTTTTTTTAAATAAATCGTCGCGCCCCAACGTGGCTTTATAATGTTGAGAAAAGAAAGAAGGTTTGTTTTTATTTTCTTCCTTCTGTCGCTTCTTTTTTGTCTTCGGGGAAGATTTTCCTTCGGGTTTTTGGAAAAGGTTTCGTGATTCCGGCGAAAAATCACGTAGCGCCCTTTCAATTCTACCCAAGTTTAGCTGGTATCCAAGCGCTACCTGGGTAGAATCCCACCGCAGGGATAGTTAGATCCCAGAAACAGAAAGTGTTACCGTTTGGTTCGGGGCATCGCCGCATCGGTGCCGGGAATTAACCTAACAACAGTCACTGATTTAAACAATTTCATCTGCTAATGTTGCCATTTGCTGTAACCCTTCTGCGGATGTTAGATTTCTTCGTTCAAATTTGATCCAGCCAATTGGCGCATTTCTCGCAGCAGCTGGGATGATTCCATATCGGCAAGTCCCATATCTTGAAGTAGCTTTTTTATACGCTTCTGCTCAGAGCCTGCAGACTATTCAATCAGTCTTTTTTTTTAAGGTTTTATACATATCCAATGAGGGCGAGCTTAAGATTATGTCGGAGATGTATTGTATGACTCAAGCTCCTCTCTATCGCTGCGACGAAGGTGTAGTATTTCGATTCACCTCTTGAAAGTCCTCCCTATACCTGTGGCTTAGCACTCCAAAATGCAGAGAATCCTGACTATTTCAAAAGCTGTTGGAGGAGCCAATTTGTGTGGATAGGCAACTCGTGAATTAGGCGGTCGAAAATATACAATATAATATATTTATCTCGATATTGAATTCCTGATTGCGTGTTTATCTTCAGCGTTCAAGGACTTTCGACTATGCACGCGTAATGTTCGGATTCCTCTCAGTTCACATGCAGCCGAGCTATTAGCAGGGTTCCTACTTCGCTACAAAGAAGTGCAATGGGATAAGCCGGGCAAGAAAACGCTGGATGATACTATGGTGATTGCTGTAGAGACCAGAAGCGTCCCCTATATGAATCTGGACAAGTCTTAGGCAAGTAGTCTTGAGTTGCAGTCATTTGAACAAAAGGCTAATAACAAGACGCATTGACGATAAATTCACCGAGAATGAGCCTAATTGTTGCTCACTTCCGAAATAGAAGGACAAATTTGACAAAGGTTGATTCAACGAAAAGACAGCCCAAATAAACTTGACGTCAACTCCAGGCACATACTCGTGCATATGCATGCTTTGTTCTTAGCAAGACGCAAAAGTGGATCTTGATGATTTTAAAGCAAAAATATGAAAACTCTGAAGCCAGATTTAGGCTAATCGAGTGAACGACCGTGAAAAAAACGAGCACACGTTTCCCTTATCCCAAAGCCGGTAAAATGACCTAGCAGTCCTTTAATCAAAAAACCATATGTCACATTGTGAATGAGGCAAGACATGACCTCTAGTATTCTGGATTTGCGAACTTTTAGAGGAGCCAACATCGACTCGCATCCATTATCTTGTTGTAGCGAATGCAAATATCAAGAACACCGAAGAAGTCTGACGTCGAAACGTATTAGAATCTTTTCTGGTCAAGTCACTCAAAGCTATCCAAAGGCCTATGTTGCCAGCGTCAAGCGCAGATGACCTCGATATTCCCAGCCTGTTGATGTATTCCTGTGAAAGAGAGTTTCCGTGCTGCTTACAAAATCTTTTAAAATACTCGTGCACGAACCGTAGCTTATGTGGTTTCAGATGTTTAAGGGATTTCACACATCTTCCTGATGAGTGATCGCAAAGACCGAAAACTTGAATTTTTGTGGCGAATTCACTCATTAAACTTGCGCAATTCTGCAACAAAGATTCCAGTTGCTGTAGACATGGAACAAAGTCGTTGCGTCAGCTTATTTTCCCTATGATTCGATACTACCGGCATAACGTTAACCAAACTGTGATTCATATGCTGCAATGCTAATGGACAGAATAGTTTTGCAATGAAACCAACACGGGAGGAGGTTTCCATATCAGACCATAGGTATATCGAATTCAGAATTGGATGCCGGTATACATGTCTCTGGTTTTTAAAGAGCACTCCTGGCTACGTAGGCTAAATTCCACTGAATGCCCATACATTCATGAGAGCAAGGAAACGCCTTGCAATCTCTCTCCGTCAATTCACTTTGATATCAAAATTGAACTTGTGTTAGAAGCACATCTAAAAACTCTTGCTGATCTTAGGATCTCAGCACTTTTTGTAACTCTACATTGGTAGACCCCGCCACCATGACGCTCCCACAAGGCGGCATATCTCAAGAAGTCAAGCCCGGAACGAGATCCGATGGCCTCCTGACTCCCATGGTACCGTGATTTATTGCAAGTCCTGGTAGGGACCTATAATCGGCAGCTTGTAACGAATCACTAGTTCTGTGGCTGACACCAATGTTATCCTATGCTATCTCTGCTGTCATGGTGCATGTAGGTCGTCTCACTGGCTAATGATGGTTTTAACATCTTTCCTCCGGCATATGCAAATTATGGAGCGTGCTATACCAGGCCTAGCCACTGTCTGCTGTAAAGCGCAGCTCAATAAACGAACAACGGTTGGTGCACTAGCAAAGGGCTTTGAATCAACCCACTCAAAATTGAGGTTGTTCTCTCTACGAGAAGGAGAAAGCTGACTGGTCTGACTTGTCGAAAGCCTCCAACACGCTATCAGGTTTCTGGCAGTGTAAAGGAGCTTACAACAAACGTGGCCCTTACCATCGAAGAGAGTCCTGGTAGAACAAGCTTTTACGGAAATAAGTCAATTCTCATTTCACCGGTCTACAGAGATTAGGCTGTCTCAGATGCAAGAACACCTAACGCTGCATTGTAAAAGTCGTCTTTCGTTTAAAGTACAGCGGCTTTTGGTATCATAGATCAAGTTCTGCAGCTTTGATAACCCTCTGACACTGGTCTCATTGACATGTCTCCGGATGCAAAGACACCAGAACTTCTGTTGCTGCGAAAATACAAAATCAATTTGCCCTCTGGCGAGGAATGGTTTCGGCCGGAGATTCTGAGTCAGGGCAGAAATGCAGTTGGATCTTAACGGATTGCTCCAAACCGATCTAGGATGCGTGGCTGGCGTTTTGTCATAACTCCTTTGGATATACGCCATCTTGATGGCAATGAACCACATACGTCAAGCTGCAGTTATGGTCTTGATGAAGTCCCTCATCATTTTCAAGCAGCTAATTCGAGAATGCAAGGCCAAGGATCACGGGAAGTGAGATTTCCAGACAAGGCTTAGAATAGAGTTTCTTAGGACCCAAACCCGTTTTGGGACTAGATGCGTCCTCGGTTAAGGACAGTTGGATTTCATGTAATACTCTTTACCAGAGATTGTCATGCGATCATACTCGTATTTTTGTGACTTAAAATCTATTCACAAAAAAGGCGGTGCAAGTGTGTACGACCACCGCTACCTATGCGATTTTTGTGGTTACCATACGTTCTACAATGAATTCGATTGGGTATGTTTAAAATTCGTGGGTTTTTTTTTCAAAATTTGAACGTTTATTTAAGAAAAACATGTACAATAGTATTATTCAAAGTATTGCCCATCTCAAGCTACGACTTTTTCCCATCTTTCTGGCAATTTGTGGATCCCATCCCAAAAGAACTGCGCCGGCTTAGCAGCCAAGAATGAATCAAGCCAATTTTTGATATTCTGCTCTGATGTGAACCGTATTTCAGTGACGGCGTTCTGCATTGACCGGAACAAATGGTAGTCAGAAGGGGCAAGGTCTGGGCTATAAGGCGGGTGGGGTAAGACTTCCCATCCATTGTTTTCCAAATAGTTCTTAACCAGAATAGCAATGTGAGACCAAGCGTTGTCATGATGGAAAATTATTGCCTCGTGTCTGGTCGCATATTCCGGGCGTTTTTCGGCCACTGCTCTCTTCAAACGGATTAATTGTGTTCGGTTCGGTAGCGTTGTCCATTGATGGTTTCACCCGGTTTTAGCAGCTCATAATACAGCACACCCATCTGATCCCACCAAATACAGAGCATTACCTTCGCGCCATGGATATTCGGCTTTGCCGTTGATTTGGCTGGTTGGCCGGGTTTCACATGTGATTTTTTGTGCTTGGGGTTGTCGTAATGGATTCATTTTTCATCACCAGTAACAATCCGATGGAAAAATGACTTCTTTTTGTGGCGTTCCAGCAGCATTTCGGACATGCAAAACCGCCTTTCGACGTCTCTCGGCTTGGGTTCATGTGGAACCCAATTTCTTTGCTTTTGAATATATCCAGCTGCTTTTAAACGTTTTGAAATGGCTGCTTGAGTGACACCCAAAGATTCTGCGAGCTCTTCTTGTATTTGGCAACAATCTTCATAGAGTAATGCTTCCAGTTCTTGATCTTCAAACTTTTTTGGCTGCCCAGGACGTTCATCGTCTTCCAAGCCAAAATCACCACTTTTAAATCGTGCAAACCACTTTTGGCACATTCGCTCAGCTAGCGCATGTTCACCATAAACTTCCACCAAAATACGATGACTTTCGGCAGCAGTTTTCTTCATATTAAAGTAATGAAGAAGAACTCCCCGCAAAAACACTTTTTCAGGCACAAAGTTCGACATATTTGAGTGAAAAAAATTATTGTTGTTTACACTTCAAATGAATGACATATACTGAAATGACGTACAATGACAGTAGCTTTCCAACGCATGTTCCAATGGAATAATAACAATGGAATAATACAAGTTACGCCACCTCTTAGTAAACTGCACGACCCAATACTTAAATACTCAGGACATCAAACAACATAAGTGTTGCCAAGCCCTTAAGCAGCCAGAAGTTTTAAAAACTGTTGCAGCAGATGACAAAAAGAACGCCATTGACATATGTACAGCTTGGGTTACCGAAGACGTGCATGATTTACTGCCTGATCCAACAAAAATTTCGCGTAAGATGCAGAAATCAGCAGATGAAAAAAAGAAACAATTCAGAAGCGAAATAAACGAAGCTGTGAATAGTGGTGGTGCATCTGCTACAATTGATATGTGGTCGGACAATTATGTGAAACGAAACTTTTTACGCGTGCACTATTGCACTATCAGAAAGATTTTAAATTATTTGATATCGTTTTGAGTATGATATCAATGGATTTTGAAAGGTCAAGCAGTGATAATATCTTGAGAAAGTTGAAGACTTTGTTTAGTGAGTTTGGTCTCCAAAATATCGAAGCAATAAAATTTATAACAGACAAAGGAACAAATATTGTAAAAGCTTTGGAAAACAACATTCGCTTGAACTGCAGTTGCCATTTATTAGCAAATGTCTTACATAAGTCGTTCAACGAAACAACAGAGCTCACAGAAATATTAGAGTCGTGCAAAAAAATAGTGAAATACTTTAAAAAAGCCAATTTGCAGCATAAGTTACAAACTTCTCTGAAGAACCAATGTCCCACACGGTGGAATTCTAATTACACAATGTTCAAATCCATTGTAGATAATGAGAACGAAGGAGGCCAACGGATACTGCATATAAATATTTCAACACTTAAAGTTGAAATTTTTAAGGACTTTGAAATCATTTTTAAGAAAATGCAACTCTGCAGCTCTCCGTCTTTGTGTTTCGTTTTACCTTCAATTCATAAAATTAAAAGGCTTTGTGCACCTAACAATACAGACATAATTAGCATTTCGGTTTTAAAGGAAAAAGTTATTCAGAACATTGATGACACTTGGTTAAAAAATTTGAGTTTATGACATAAGACTGCATTCTTTTTGTATCCACCAGCTGCAAGTAGGCAACCAAATCACCTCAACGATATTAAGTGCTTCTGCATTTCTCTCATTCACAATTTATTGGGTCTACAAGTAAATTTCCAGCGTTTGTCAGAGATGGCGCCACCAGTGGATCCCGGGCAGAAATGTCAGACCCCATGTGTTTTATTTGTAGGTTTTGTATCTGTCAACAACTTTGCAGCGTTTTATTTGAGCAGTTCTATCGGTGTCGTACATTTTATCGAGCAAAATCATGGCAGGTTTCCAGCCAAATAAACGTCATTTGCGGGAAGCGCTGCTTTTATTCTTTAATATGAAGAAAAGTGCGGCTGAGGCCTATCGTTTGCTTTCGGAAACTTATAGGGCGGTGAATCGACGTGCCGCTAGTGGTTCAAACGATTCAAAAGTGGTAATTTTGGAGTTGAAGACAAAGATCGCCCCGGAAAGCCGAAAAGTTTTGAAGACGAGGAATTGGACGCTTTACTGGATGAGGATCCGTGTCAGATTCAAGAAGAACTTGCTGCATCATTGGGCGTCACGCAACAAGCCGTTTCCCTGCGACTAAAAGCACTGGGGTTCATTCAAAAGGTTGGAAACTGGGTGCCGTACGAATTGAAGCCAAGAGATGTCGAACGGCGATTTTGCATGTCCGAAATGTTACTGCAGCGGTATAAAAATAAATCGTTTTTGCATCGTATTGTCACTGGTGATGAGAAATGGATTTATTATGACAATCCTAAACGCAGAAAATCGTATACAAAGCTCGGCGAGCCCGCCCAATCGACGCCGAAACGAAATATTCACGTGAATAAGGTCATGCTCTGCATATGGTGGGATCAAAAGGGTGTCGTATACTACGAACTGCTTCCGAGTGGTGAAACCATCAAAGGACCATTATATCGAACCCAACTAATTCGTTTGAAGCAGGCATTAAAAGAAAAACGGCCAGAATATGAGACCAGGCATGAGTCCGTCATTTTTCATTACGACAACGCTCGGCCACATTTTGCGGTTTCGGTGAAAAACTATTTGGAAAATAGTGGATGGGAAATTCTGCCTCACCCGCCTTACAGTCCAGACTTGGCACCATCTGACTACCACTTGTTTCGTTCGATGCAGAACGCTCTTACGGGAATACGCTTCAGCTCAGTAGAGGAAATCAAAAATTGGCTCGATACGTTCTTGGGCTCGAAAGACGAGAATTTTTTTTGGTCCGGAATTCATAAATTGCCATAAAGATGGGGGAATGTTGTAGCTTCCGATGGACGATACTTTGAATAAAGCATTGTAACTTACTTGTAGACCCAATAGAATATGCTCCAACTGCGTCTACTTCGCAGCCAATATTATCAATCTCTTCACCAATAACTGTTGATGCGGCAAGTCCTGCCACACCTTCATATACAATATATCAGTTTCTCAAATTGTATTCACTCCAACTGACACCGTAGACAACCTATCTACTTCCTTAATAACAAATTCATCATCATCCCCCAAAGAAGATATTCAGTTCTTTTTCTCAGATTTATTAAGAGAACCTGAACGGGCAACCCCTGAAACTCCTGAAGGAGAAGTAGTAGACAAATATAGCAGAGAACTCGTAAAAATAACTGAAGATTTTGATTTGATTGAGTGGTGGAGGATTAATGCAAGAAACTATCCTCACTTATCAAAAGTGGCATTGCAAATTCATTCAGTTCCTGCTAGCAGCGCAGCGGCAGAACGAGCATTTTCACTAGCAGCTAACATAATAACAGAGAAGAGAAACAGACTAGGACCCAAGACAGTCGATAGAATATTATTTTTGCATTCACATTATAAAAATTTCAACAAATAATTGTTACTGTTAATTGTATCTTTATTTAACAATAAATAAAAGAAAAAAAATTAATAAAATAAAATTTCAAAAATCTTTTGCTTTGAGTCATATGAACAAATGAACGTAGTTGCGGTGTCTGCGGTGTATGCGGTGGTCTTGTTATTCATTAGCGGTCGCACATACAAACGCTTCGATATGAACGTGTGGTAGTGCAGGATGCATCGACTCAAAAACGCATGCATAAATACATATGCAAAACTATCGCAGTAATTGCGGTGGCGGTTTACACCGTTAGCACCGCTTTTTTCTAACTCATCGCCATGATCTGAGAAAAAATTGAAGCATAATGCTTCAATTAGTATGACTACATGAATGCAACACCATACGTGTTTGCAGTCAATGCGATGGGGATGAATATTTTATGAAGGATCAATAAGTTAGAGTGGTAGAAAAAACGAATGTACATGTATTGAACGAATAAATGCGGTATATCGCTGCAGATCTCTACTCCTTACATCTACAACTCACCTGTGTGCTGTCTTGCGGTAGTATTTCCTTACGGATGACATCTGGTTAGGTGATGTTGGTGCACTCATGTCGAATGATGCGTCATTCATTGTATAACTGAACTGTTAAGGATTATAAAAAAAAACAAAGGACAAGTTAAATATTATACAACAAAACACAATAATAAACGAAACCAAACAAAATGGACCAATAGGAGTAATGAACACAATGTAAACTGACGTAAAGAAAGGATACAGCAGAAACAGATAGAAAGAAAAAACACAATTACAAGAACGGTGCAGATACATAAGAAAAACATCATAATGCATCATGATTCCGATGGTTGAGGAGACCCACTAAACTAAGATGAAGATGAAACCCAACATTTGTCATAAGAGCAAGGATTCACTATCAAAATAAACACGCACACGTGGCAGTAGTTCTCAGTCTAAATCTCAATTTCAGTCTTCCAGTGGAGATCCTTTTTCTTCTTTCATATACTCAATATGCATTCAGAACTAAAGGTACAATGAATTCTTTGGCCGTAGAAAATAACAACATAGAACTACACATACTCGTACACAACCGACATGTGAGGTACTCATCCTTCGGATCGCTTCCTTGTTTTCTTTCAGTTCCACCTTTGGGTCCATGTCCTGGCGTTGCTGAATGGAAAGAAGATTTATTCCAAAGAATATTTAGTAGGATAAGAGTGTATCTCATACAAGGATTACGATATTTTAAGAAGAAAACACTTTGGAAAAATGCTAATTTTGCTGTTTTTCAATTTTTAAATTTTTCAACGTTTTCGGAGAACATGCTGTAGCAGGTGGTAAATTGCGGTTAGACTTGTGGAACTAAAAGAATTCTCGGAACTCACACATAGCCGGATGGAAAACGTGGGACCTATTTTGCATTAATTTTCGAAAAAAAAAAACAACATATCGCCGTTGCGGATGAGCTTCTTTTTAAAAGAAAAATAATCACCGAGGTCAATGTATTGTATGCATGCGCCAAGCCAATAAAAACGGTTACAGCAGTCGTACGTGTCTTATCGATTTGAGGACGTGAGAATGGCTGTATCTATATGCGAGATGATTTGTGAGGTTGCAGTTAAGATGTATTTGTGTGTACACAGTGCGTCAATAAAGTTCGCGGACTGGTATTGGAAATAAAAATTTAAATTATAATAATATTTAATTATTTTTTGATTTTATTATTTGAAATAGGTTCCCCTCGATTTAATAAATAAGGTGCTTGTGTTGAAACCGCCTGAATGACCGACATGTCGTCCAAAAAACGTCCTTTCAATTTCGATTTAAATTTTGGGAAAAAAGAAAAGTCGCAGGATGCCTTATTAGGTGAAAACGGTGGATGATTCAACTTAATTTCGAGCCAAAAATTGACGAACAATGAGTGATGTGTGACTTGGTGCATTTTCGTTTAACAAGGACCAACTTTCTGGGTTGCGATATTCGGGTCGAATACGGTGGATTCTGGCCACCAAATGCTTCAAAACTGCGAGATAATATCACCAGCAATGGTTTGACCAGGTGGAATAAACTCCTTACCGATAATTCCTTGCTATCGAAATATGTGATGAGTATTCTCTTGATTTTTGAAGGATTTTTCCAATTTCGAGTTCGAGTCCGGGAACTGCCTGCGTCCGGATAGTTTTAATAGTTTGCGGCATATTTAGGTTGGCATGATGGCTTTCCACTTCCTCTATTTGTATACTTGGTAAGTATTTCTGGATCTGGAGGTGCACATATAATCCATTATTGTTGAAAATCAGCCATGTCTGATGCCCCACGTCGCTCTACGGATGCTAAAGATAACATAAGTGTGAAACTCAGCCAGGCAAGAAGCCGAAAGCAGTGCTTATGAACAGAATCTCTATTTATTGCAGTAAGGAGGGAAAGCAAAAATCCAGAATGCCAGTGTCATCCTGGACAGCAAGCTTCTTAAGATACAACACATGTCTGGCAGTGAAAAATTTAGCAAGACATGGGAATTCTCATACGAGAAGATCTACAAAACTATGATAGGACCGATTCCATCCTATGCGTCGACTGCTCATTGAAAATGAGCTTCTCACATATACAAGGTGGCTCAAAATTAATCATCCAATTTTGTTTTTGAATTAGTTTTTTACTAAATAAAAACAAATGATTTTGAGTGATGGAAATCTTTATTTGGACCTTCACAATTGTTTCTGTTAAGTGTAAAAGATGATATCCGCCAAGTGGCGGACACAATTAAGCCCGTTTTATCGCATTTTCCATGACTTTCCGCAAGATTTCCGGTGATAACTGCTCGCATCCCTGTCAAATATTCTCCTTAAGGGCTGCGATTGTCTGAGGCTTGTTGGCGTAAAACCGTGACTTCAAGTAGCCGCAAAGAAAGAAGTCTAGAGGCGATCTAAACAGAGCCATTTTTAGTTGCGGGTGTCATGCGACTTTCTTAACAAACAACATATTTCTACCCTGAGCAACGAACTTGTCAAGTTGTAGAGACTGAGTAAGATCGAGAAGTTCTTCAGACGAGTCCTGAAACTAAAGGAAGTCCCCCTTTCCCCACCATCACTACCACTCCTTTTTTCCCCTGGGCTGGATCAGGATGTCATACGACCCGTGCCGAAGATCAACCTGGCAGCATCTCCGAAAATAGCTCAGTCGCAAATGGAGTATCCGGACACCTTATCTGCATACAGCAGATCTGTCCATATGGACCATCCTTTCTCCGCTACTCGTGGGATCTATTAATGGATAAAATCTCAAAGAAAACAAAGACCGAGGCCGGGTTGTAAAACCGACTACCGACAAGGCTCCTGCATTGTCGAGCGGAGGTAAAACTGTGGCAGGCCATTGTTCACCATCCACCATAGGCAAACGCAACCAGCCTAAAGTAGCTCTGTCCTGGCTGAAGAAAAACGTGATATCTGTAAAGGATATCCGCATCTTTTCGGATAGTCAGGCCGCTATCAAGTTCCTGGACTCAGTGTCATTAAATTCTAAAACCGCCCTTGAATGCCGACCATATCTTAGGGAGATTGCAGAGCAATTCAACCTTCACCCATGTGGGATGCCAGGACACAGAGTCATTCCAGGGAACTGTAGAGCCGACGAACTCGACAAAATTGGAACCACTCTACCTATTCTACTGGAAAAGGGTAGCATACCAATCGCTGCGTGCAAACTAACATTAAAGCTGGATGCAAACCAAAGAGCACACCTTAGGTGCTCTTTGTTGTTGGATCAACATGTCTAGTGACCAAACAGATCTGGCCAAAGCTGGACCTGAATCGCTCTAAGAGTTTTCAAAATAGGAAACATCTCAGCGCTATTATGTGATCACTCGACACTGTCTTATAGGCAAGAATGCAAGAAGGCTTGGCGTCTTTACAAATGATTTCTCCTGAAACTGCATGGACAAAGAGGAGGAAGAGACAGTCCTCCAGCAACTCTGTACATGCCTAGCTATCTCTGTACATGCCTAGGAAACTCCATTTAGGAGCTCCCTTCTACACCTTAAGCGATCTAAAGAATATACTCGTAGATGTTAACAGTCTCCTACGATTCACCATAAGCTCAAATTGGTTCCGTGAGTAAGAGGATCACAGATCCACGTGGCACCACAACGGGCCAATAGGCCTAAGTGGATTGATCTTTCCAGCAACCACTTTTACCTACCTACCTACCTATGAAGGTTGTCTGAAAAGTTTCCGACCACAACGTAAAGATAGCGGCACTTGTCAATAAAAGCTGGTGAATGCTAGTTGTGCATCTTCTAACAGTTACTTACCGAAGTTTCAGTCATTTTAGATGCGCAGTTTTTAGTTGACAGTCGTTTGAGTGAGTCGATGTGAGTGTTTTTTGTGAAATTGGAAAAAATTGAGTATCGAGCTGTTACTAAATTCTTGTTTTTGAAAGGCAATACGCCTACGCAAATCAAAAATGAGTTGGACTCTATGTATGGGGACTCTGCACCATCATTTACCACAGTGAAATTTCGGGCAGCTGAATTTAAACGTGGCCGTAAGACCTTGGGAGATGATGAACGTTCGGGACGTCCAAAAACTGCAACCACTGACGATAACATTGCTAAAGTTCACCAAATGGTGTTAGACGACCGCCGAATTAAAGTGAGAGAGTTAGAAGAGGTTATAAAAATGTCCAAGGAACGTGTTTGTTACATATTAAATCAAGATTTAGGCATGAGAAAGCTGTCCGCGCGTTGGGTGCCGCGTTTGCTTACGTTAGACCGAAAACGTGTTCGAATGAATATTTCCAACGCTCTGTTGGCGCAGTTTAGGCGCAATAAATCCGAGTTTTGGCGCCGATTAATTACTGTAGATGAAACTTAGATACACCATTATACGCCCGAAACAAAAATTCAGTCAAAACAGTGGACTGCAAAGGGCGAGGCGGCTCCAAAAAAAAACAAAAAACTGTTTTTTTCGCCTGGGAAAGTGATGGCGACTGTTTTTTGGGATAGTAAAGGAGTTATCTTAACCGAAAAGACGATATTTTCAACTATCGATCAATTGCTAAGCTGTCCTGCATACCTAAGCTTTCGAGAGCATTATGTATGACATATTGCTTTTTCCTTGTAAACCTATTGTTTCCCAAAACCAACACGGATTTCTCAAAGGTAGATCTACGACCACCAACTTAACGGAATTCGTATCAAGCACTTTATATACACTGAAATCTGGAAATGAAGTTGATGTGATTGCCACCGATTTCAGCAAGGCCTTTGATAGGATTTCATATGATATTATCCTTCTGAAATTAAAAGCTCTTGGTTTCCAAATAAACTTTATAACATGGGTTCAATCATATTTAAATGACAGACATTACTATGTTCTATTTAGGTCCATGGTTTCTGACCCAATTAAAGCCTCCTCTGGTGTCCCTCAAGGCAGCCACCTTGGCCCCTTACTATTTATTCTGGCCATTAATGATGTTGATTGTATCATTAAAAATTCATACATATCTGTTTACGCAGACGATATGAAAATCTTTAGATATATATCTTCTTCCTTAGACAGCCTACCACTGCAGAAAGATCTTGACAGATTTTGTACTTGGTGTCAGAAGAATTTTCTTGAGCAGTAGCGGTTCCCTACTTCACCTCGCTGCTATCTAATCTTTATTCTGCCTGTTCCCTTAGTGAGTGGGTTGCGTGATTTAGGTGTTATCTGTGATAAGGAACTCAATTTCCGTTCTCACATTGATAATATAATAAAGAACGCCAACTCTGCTCTTTGCTTCATCAAGCGTTGGTCTAAGGAGTTTTCCAATCCTTATGTTACCAAATCTCTTTACATAACCTTTGTTAGGCCTCTTCTTGAATATGCAAGCCAAGTTTGGTCACCCTACTACAGAACACACATCCTCCGGATAGAAGCTCTTCAACGCAGGTTTTTACGACTTGCTTTACGTGGTCTTCCCTGGGATGGTAGCCAAAACTTACCACCTTATACTGACCGGCTGAAACTTATAAATTTACAACCCCTTTCTATACATCGAAAAGTTGCCGACATTCTCTTTATACATCAAATTTTAGTTGGTAATATCGATTGTCCTTCTTTACTTCAACTTATTTCTTTTAGCACCAACCCACGCAATCTTAGGTGTGTGCTACTTTTCCGGCTCAATCTTCACAAAACGAATTACGAACACTTGGAGCCAATGTCTAGAATGCTTCGTGAAGTTAATGATATTTTGCCTCTCTTCGACTACCATCTCACCAAACTCTCTATCAAGAACATTCTTATTTCCACCTACGCCTCACGTCCTAACTTTTTTTTAACCGTTTCCACCCTTTAGTTTTAGTTTAGTTTTAAGTGTAAATTGTTAGTTTTAAGAATAAGCTTGCAATAAGCATTAATAAATCTGTCCGGTGTTGACCCGGGCCGCAAAAATCAAATCAAAATCAAAAAATCATTACAGGAGCATACTACTCATCATTACTTGCCAAGCTGAAGGCAGAAATTGCAGAAAAACGGCCACATTTGCAGAAAAAGAAAATCCTGTTTCACCAAGACAACGCGCCGTCTCACAGCTCAGTGGTTGCCATGGCGAAAATCCATGAATTACGGTTTGAACTGCTTGACCATCCGCCTTCTTCACCAGATCTAGCCCCAAGCGACTTCTTTTTGTTCCCTCATCAAAAACTGCACTCGGAGGACAGAGATTTTCGTCAAATGAGGAGGCAATCAGCTTCGTGAACAATTATTTTGCAGAGAAAAACGCCAAGTACTATTTGGACGGGTTACAGAGATAGAAGCGTCGCTGGGAGAAGTGTGTAGAGTTACAAGGAGATTACGTAGAAAAATAAAAAAAATTTTGAGAAAAAATGTCTTGTATCATTGGTGGCTTTGAGTGGAAACTCTTATTGTGTCCGACACTATGCTGATTTTTGCGGGTTTTGGTATACCCCTAAGCTTGTTGGCAATGTATTGGGATATTTATTTGACATTGTTCCAATACCTTCTCACTCAAAGGAAAACCAGCAAGCTCCGGTATTTGAAATCCGAATATTCAGGCCTGCTAAGAGTGCATATGTATATCGAATACATAAAGTCAGGAGGTTTGACATAGAAAGGCTACAATTGCAAAGAATGGCGTTTTTAATCGCATTTGGTCAGACCCCTCGTGGGACCTCTTGGTTCGCTGTATAAGTACCAATAACACCAGCAATGCGGGTACCAAAGAAGGGATGAACAATGCCTGCACATTCAGCTACATATTTAGTTCTAAATAGTCAACAATGTTGTCTTACAAGGCTCGGTAGTTAACACAAAAATCAAGACATTCCGACATTCCGGTCCAGCTGGATGGGACAAAAGCATGGAACTTGTCAAAATTGCATGCAGATCCCTTTTGTGGCAAAAAAAACTTATCTATGCAGTTTATATCTTATGCAGCAACAGATTGAACGAAATATGTGAACTCTAGTATACTCGTACATCGACGGGAGTCCGGTAACCAGTTTTCACTATCAGTTTCTCAGCGGGCTAGGACATAAACGTGAAGCTTGTAAAAAATAACTCCCAAGCACGTCAACGGCAGAAGATCCCTCGTTTTGCAATAACGTCCGATGTCTCTATTTGTAATGCGGCTATTGGCAGTCATGTTTACTATAGATCTTACCGGAGTTGTATAGTTTATTAAGATGACGTTTTATAGTCCGTTATCGGATTCGCCTATTAAAGTTTAAAGCTCTTGCATATTACTAGAGTAAGAAATAATCTTACTAATTGGTGCTCTTAAGAAAAGAGGATAATTTTTGCAGTCCTAATAATCCAAGATCCTATCGAAAGACCTTGTCTATGCATGCTCATTTATACTGCCGCCTGATGATAATGTCTGTGTCATCCGAACAACCAAGTAGTTGTACAGACTTTGCAGAGACATGGTATTGGCTTGCAAGTTTCGCACAATACTCTCCAGCCTTGTCAGAAGCCTAATGCAGCAGAAAGCTTTTTGCATGGGCATCCTGCAGAGCCAAAGAATCTTGACAACGATTTCGTACAAATTTTTTCCATAAACTCGTACGCTGTAGTAGGCGGTCATAAAAGTAAGAGGTCCGAAGACGTTTCGTAATATGAAAATTTTATGAGGGGTGGACTTTTCAGGCCTAAAACCGCACTGGTATGGCCCAATCAATTGATTGACAATAGATTTTAGACGATTAATAGTACGCCACAGAAGGCCTTATATGCGATGTTGAGGAACCTGATTCAACTATAGTTGGACCAGACTAAAGGGTCTGCATTCTCCAAGATCTGACATACAATGCTGAAGTTCCAATTGTCTAGCATGCTTTGGTCCGACCATATTTTAGCGATGATTTGAGCTCCGTTTTCAACATCTCGTTACCTAAACTGTCAGTCTAGGCAGCCTGGTCAGACTTATGTTACGTATGGGTATGGCTGTCCTCACTTTGTCGAAGTCGTTCTCGTTCGCTTTTTTCTTCCTTTTGAGAAACCAGTGTTCGTCAGTCCTTTTTTGCCAATAGAGCTATGCAGTCGCTCTCGTCCTTCTATGCAGTGACGCTCTAATACTTCCTGTTTCATTAAATGCGCCAGCTGGCATTTATTGTCGAACTACGGGATTCGCTGTGGCGGTCAGGGGAAACCCTGCACATTAAAGGCGACAACTCTGCTGACTTGTTGGCGGTTTTCCGTTGGGTTTTGGGGCAACATGATGGTGGCTGTTAAGAAATGCTTGATCGGCAAATGACCTGGCCCTGCAATTGCCCTGCAATTGTAACTTCCTGCGTCGAGCTTACTTACGGGATGTCCGCATCCATGCGTTGGCTATGAGAAGGTTGTGGGCTTATTCAATCTTGGCCCCTCGGAACGTCTATAGATATCTAGAATTCTTTCAATGCGTCTTTTGTTGATCGCAGAGTCTGGTTGGTGGTAGATTGATCAGGAGACCGGTAAGTCCCCTAATGAATGTAGGGATGTGGGACCGGTGTACCAACCACGACGACTTTACGCCTCCAAGCGAAGTCAATAAATCTTATTTCGTTACAATAGGTGGTGTCGTGTAGGCTATATTTACCGACTATGCTGCCAAAGAAGTCGTTCTTTTCAAGCTTTGCGATAAAATAGTCCAGGAAAATTTGTACCTCAAGCTTAGGATAATAAACATACGAAGAGGAATCAGCAAGTACCCTTTTCTAAAGACAGGTAAGGAAAGTTGGCATTACCATCGACTGCTATGGCGCATATCGTACAGGACGGCAATCAACATTTTGAATGATAAGTTAGGCATGAAAATCCGTAGAAGTTTTTGCGTCTAGTCACAAACGCATATGAAACCTAGATTAATTATTGCACGCCAGAGACCAAGCGACAGTTAAAACAATCTGTTCCAAGGAAGGCGAAGGTCCCACCGGCTGAAATGATCATGGTTACGATTTTTTGAGATTTGAAATAATCCTCATTGAGTTTTTCGAGAAAACAAGCACGATCACCGGGCAGTATTACAGTGAATTCTCGAAATTCAAAGAAAAAAATTTTGCAGCAGCAGCTCAACCATACGGAACCGCCGCGCCGTGGCCAAATTGTATGAATAGCGATATGAATTGTTGGCACATCCACTATACCTTCCCCGACCTAGCTCCCTGCTAACATAAAAATGTGGCTTGGAAGGAAAAAATGCAGGTCAAGCGAGGAGTTGATTGACGAGACAGAAGTCCTAACAGGAGTTATCATGAAAAATGAGAAAAAAAAAGAATTTAACAAAACTTGCGTTTTCATTCCTAACACGGGTATTTATTGAGCCAGATGTTGAGGAGCAGAAAACCAGTCATTGGTGCTACAGTCATTCTCCTCCACTGGGGCATGTTCACAAATGTAGCCTTCATGAGAATCGTCGCGAGACGCATGCCCGAAATTTAAATTTTGCATATGCCTGCCTCTAATGACGGATCCACGTGCAAACAGCCGCTGCTTGTCTTTTCGGTAGCAGTCACAGCAGTTTGTCGTCCATCTTACAACTACTCAATTCAACAGCATTTTTTTGAGTTCATCCGCTGTTTCTTGAGAGCAGGGGCTATGGCGAGGAATTAAGGCAAGCACTTGACGCGAATTAGAAATCTTGCGCTACTGGCCTATATGGAGATATGGTAATAGTTTTGGAGAATTTCAACTTTCCTCACCTCAAATTCGCGCTCTGATGACCAGATTCATTTCCTTGCTATCAACTCCACTTCAGATAAGAAGATCTTTCTTAATCGATTGTCTCTCTTACAGAGAGCAAACATCATCTATCAAAACTCTACAGCCACCACCCACTTACGTTCGTCGCAGGCATTCTTACCGTTTCAATTTTTATAGCGCTGATTTCGCAAAATTGAACTACCTGCCTAGTACTGCTAATTTCGACAGCATCTCAAATAGCTCTAATTGAACTTTCCTGCACCCTAATTTTCAAACTTTAAAAGAAACCATTCATTCCGTTCCCAAAAAAATTCCACACCCTCACCACCCTGGTACAATAATGAGTCATGCTCGCATATCTCAAATCTCGGTCTACCTTCGACTTCTTCGCTCACCAGCAAGCACATACCCTTTTTTCTGGGCTCTGTGAACCACTCTATCACGATTACTTAAGCCGAATGCAATCTAAACTTATCTCTAATCCTAAACGCTTTTTCCACTTCATAAATACGAAACGAAAATCTCATAATTACCCCTACCTACCCTGAGCTTTTCAAACGAATTCCCGGACAACCCTGAAGAAATCTCAAACTTATTCTATCATTTGCTATGCTATCAGGAGAGAACCCCATATCAAATATTTTTCTACATGAGTAGCTGTGCCCAGACAGTGGACAAATTGTTTTAAAAAAATGTGCAAACATCTCGACCAAACCTCTCTCCACCTTATTTCAGCTCTCTGTGTCAGAAAATATTTTTACATCATTTTGGAAGATATTTCCATAAAAAGGTCCCATTGCCAACCTCTCTTGTATATCCTAACTTTTTGAGAGCATTGTTTACGGCCCGATGTTCTTTCACTGTAAACCTATCTTCTCTCCGTGCTGATAGGTTTTCTAAAAAGACGATCAACATCTACTATTATAATTTAACGGAAGTCGTTCCTACTACTCTCTGCGCATTGGAAGACGGAAACGAAATCGATCTAATTGGTACCGATTTTAGCAAGGCCACGAAATCATCTTTCCCAAGCTCTTACGTCCAACCTGGGTTAATCTTGTGGATCAAATCTTATTTGCCAAAACGTCAATATAGTGCTCTTTTTAGATCCTCTGTTTCTGATTCCATTGTACGCGTAGAAACATCTGGTGTACCTCAAGGAAGTCAATTTGGCCCTCTCATATTTATACTGGCGATCAATGATGTGACGACGAAATGTACGGGCTGTATGCGACATCGACTTAGAGTGAGGGTCCAACGACTAGGGTAACTGGGTCTTTAGAGCGGATGAATACCAATGCTCCGGTTCGAAAAATCTTCGAATCCACCCCCGAAGGACAGCGGAGTAGAGGAAGACCGCGACACAGGTGACGCAGGCAAGTGGAAAGGGACCTCAATCAACTCAGCGTGCGAAACTGGAGGCAGCTGTAAGTAATCAATGATGTAGATTTCATTACCAAAGGATCCAACATTTCCATCATCTATCCAGATGACATGAAAACCTATAAGCACATCTCAACACCCTCTGACTAGCAAGCACTCCAAGATGATCTGAATAGCTTGTTGACCTGGTGCGAAAAAAAATTTGTTGGAGCTCAATGCTAGCAAACGTCAAACTAGGACTTATTCACGTTAACATGAGCCATCCCTTCCAAGGACCTATTTCATTGAATGAATGAATGAATGAATTAATACACTCTGTTGCCTTACTACGCGATAAAGAATTTAATTTCCGGGCGCATATTGACAATACAAGGTGCGGCAAGATAACTTCCTTATTCCATAATGCAACACAACAAAAGGTAGTAAAGATATATTTTAAATATTTTTATTTATTCAAAAGTTGAAACAATTAAAGTTGTGGTTTACATCGCCTCCCATTGTCCATACCCTGGTTGAAACGAATTCTGCTGTTTCTTATCACTATCTCCAGCACATTGATGGGTATGTTGGCCGTTTATTCCTGAATGGTATAGACATGGACTTTCAAATTCCTCCACAAAAATGAGTCACAAGGGGTCAAATCGGGTGAACGCACCAGCCACTCTAAATGAGCCCTTAGCACTGACAAGTGCTCTCGCAACACAGCCATCGACGTCCGTGAAGTATGGGCCGTCGCTTCATGCTGCTGAAACCATAAATCCATTTCATCAAGTCGCGTAGTAATAACAGTGTGTCTAAAAGCTAATCCAAGCAAAACACTGGTGAATTAAAGTAAATGAATCATCAGGTGTATCAAAAGAGCATTTCTTTTTTATTTTGTGGCACATCAGAGTACATGGTAAAATATGTCAGTCATTCATTTCAAGTCAAACAGTGGAGAAAAAAAATAAACGGACCAACAATTTAAATAAAAAAAATAAGATTTCTTGGAAATCTTCATCAACATCCTGGGTAATGTCTGATAAACTTAACATTTCTGGAGAGTATTGTGTTTTGAAATATTTTTCGGTTCTGGCATGCCTTACAGAAGAAGGTCTGATGAAGCTGGAAGCAGGTCTTTATTTAATTTTTTTATCGTACATTCCTTGTAGTCTTCCTTTAGAAGATTCCTGAGCATCTTCCGACAATTCTCCAAGTGGTAACGATTGATACTTGATTACTCGTATAAAAGGTGATTTTTTGCTGTTTGGTTTTTCAGTGTTCTATTTTTGACAGTTCACGCGTGATTTGTAACACGTGTCAAAGTCAAACATGCTCAGTTGGCATTGCCATTTCATCACGGAAACACTTACACCCGAAGAATGCTTACAAATTATTGAATTTTATTACCAAAATTCGTGCTCTGTGAAAAATGCTTTTCGCGCATTTTGACCAATTTACGGTGGTCATAATCGACCTACTGAGCAAGCTATTCAAGCCATAGTGACCAAAATTTCGCACCAATTTCACGCTATTGGACATCAAGCCACTTACTCGTATGCGTAGAGTGCATACAGAGGAAAATATTCCTGCTGTATCCGCCAGTGTTAATGAAACCATCATTTGTCCATTCGTGGCCTTTCGCTGCAATTGGGATTGTGTTACTACGTGGAAGATTTTACGCAATGATCTTGGTGTAAAACCTTAAAAGATGCAGCTCCGTAAGGCAGTGGGCCTTAAAAAAACCGGAGGAAGATCCGCTTTTTTATCGAAAAATTATCTTTAACGACGAAACACATTTCTGGTTAATGAGTATGTTGATAAACAAAACTGCCGTACTTGGACTGATCTGATGAGTAACCTCAGCCAATACAAGAGCTGCCAATGCACTAGCAAAAATTCACTGTTGGTGGGGTCTATGGTCCGGCGGAACCACTGGTCCGTAGTTTTTCAAAAATTACGTGAGAACAACGTTGCATGATTTGTAACTTTTTTCTGCCCAAAATGTTAAGCCCCCGCCCAATTATCAATGCTTCGCCCATCGATGACGTTGTCTAATAAAAAGCGGGTTCAGGGCATATTACTGGTCTTATCGTAAACATCTTCAGATGACGCCACCGACGGTTGCTACGATTTGATCAGTTACAAGTTGCCGGTCATAGATGTTGTTGGCGGTAGTCCCTAACATGGTCAGGAGTCAGGAGCCCCCGGATTCCTTGTGGGAGCGTCATGGTGGCTGTAGTATAAACCCAAAGTTGCGGGAAGGGTCTTCCTGTTGGTTTGACCCAATGTAGAGTTGCAATAAGTACTGGGTGCTGTGACCCTAAGAATATTCAGAGGTTTTAGGTCGCCCTCGACTCATACCAAGGGTGGAACTTTTGCCTCCAACACAGTTCCGAATTGGTGTCTAAGGATCGACGGAGAGCGATGGCAAGACGTATCCTTGCTCCCGTAGATGTATGGGCATCCCGTAAAATTAAGTCTACACGATAGGTGTTTACGTTGAAAACCACAGACTATGCAGTAAATATGATGGCAAATGGGATATGGGAAGATATTACAGATGGCTTGGGCATAGTCAACACATCTGATACTGTAATGAGAATTGCAGCATGGCAAAGACAAAGTCGCAGTCGCATGCTCTACAAAAGAAAGAACATAGTATGGATAGCACCATATGGGCCGCTTCCAAACTGCTGGAACTCACAAGACTGCGCATTAAATTAAGAGCATGCATTTTACAATTGGATTCGAGCACCATAAAGACTTAAGTGACCATTGTAGGGCAACATTTTGCACAATTGGTGGTAATGTCTGCAAACTCTTGTAAGCAGTGGACCCGCAGAATGTACAGGAAAGACTTACCCACCAGTTAGTTCTAGGGGAAAACAGGGAAAATTTAAGAAAAGCGTGGACGGTGACGGTGTGTACATAATATAAGAACGATACATTCAGACAATTCAAATTCAACGCCCGACTCGTCCAGACTTCGTACACGGGGTCACCGGACGCTTGAGTTTTTAATAGTACTCCTTGGAGTATAATTGTATTGTTTGAAACTAAATGATGTGCAAAGGCCTACACTAAACAAGACCAGAATTAGGACGCTAAATATTTAAAAAAAAAAAACTAGAACGCAGGTGCTGAGATTACACCACTATCAAAGATGCGTCTAGGGATAGAAAACTTAGACTCGATAAGGAATCTTTGCTTTTTTTCCTTTTTCTCCTTCTCTTGCTGGTTTCTATTTTATCCTTACTCGACTGAATTATGATGAAATACGGCCAATGTCTCAATTTGGGTGAAGCTTCAATTCCCCTGTCAGACGCTGGTCGACTATCACTCCCTCGACTTCCGCGGGATCCGAAATAATAAAAATAAACTAAGTAAGAATTTTTTGGCAAAGTTTGATCCACTCTTTACTATCCTAAATCCGCGCACAGGACAGGAGCAATATCTGATTTACGACCTTAGCATACCCGCATTACCGAAATCCACTTTTCGACCGCGGCCGGAACAAGGTTTATGGAAGTCCCGACCAAAATACAAAAGAAATCCTCTGATGACTTGAGCGCTGACCCAGGAGTTGGTAGATCTTCCATTACGATAACGGGGGTTATTTGTTTGTTTGTTTTTTTTTTTTTTGTAATTTACGCGCGCTCAAGGGATTTATCTACCCTTAAAATGCTTGCACACAGCGCGGGCGAAGGAAAATCAGGGAGGATAGAAAGAGAGGTCCCGGTGAACGTTGGTTTTAAATGTTTGAAGGTTATAATGACTAGGAAATAAAGGGCTAGGCAGGGCATTCCATAAGAGAGTTGTACGGCTTAGGAACGAATCATGATATTTTAGAGTACGTCCGAAAGTGGGCTAGAGGGTATACTGATGAGAATTCATAGCGAGGCGGGTTTTACGATTGAGGTTTGATGGTGCGGAATGCTACTGGCAATTTCAATGGAGCACTGGTGGTGGAAATAGCGATAAAACAAAGTGAGACTGGAGATATTACGTCGGTGTTTGAGGGTGTCGGTTGACTAACTGATATTAGTATCACCTATTAGTAGGTGCAGAGATGTTTTACTGATGGCACTGATGATGAAAATAGCAATAGAACAAGGTGAGGCAAGATACTAGGTGGAGTGAAAAGTAACCTCCTTGGGAATTAAAAATTATTTTTTTTTAAATGTTTTTTTATATTATTCAATATAGTCGCCTTTTAGTTTGATACACTTATTCCAGCGATTTTCCAACTTCTTGATCCCGTCCAAAAAGTGATTTTCCGGAAGGTCTGCAAAATACTCCTCCGTGGCGTCGATGATTTCCTCGCGTGAGCTGAATTTTTTATTGATGAGACTTCTTTTGAGGTTTGGGAAGAGATAATAGTCCGAGGGATCCGAATCCAGTTACCAATCGACGCCAAAAGTCCGCCAGATTCCGCATCAGCAAGTCCAAACACTCTTTCGAAGTGCTCTCGCGTTCGTGTTTTTGGTCAGGAGTGATCATGCGCGGCACCTAGCTGCAGGATAATTTTTTCATATGCAGAATATTGCCCAAAATATTTCGTGTGCGCTCAGTACTAATCTTTGTGGTATCTGCTAGCTGGCGCACCTTCACTTTCCGGTCAGCCAACACCATTTCATGTATTTTTTTGACATTGTCCTCTGTAACCGCATCGGAGGGCCTGCCGCTGCGGACTTGGTCGGTAGTGGAGTTGCGGCCACCACGAAACTCTTGAAACCAGTATTTGACGGTGTGATCTGACGGAGCATTAGCCCCATAATATTTATCCAACTTTTCTTTTGTTTCCTTCGCCGTTTTGTCTCTTAAAAAATAATGTTTTATGAGAGAACGAAAATCGTTGTTGTCCATACTCAACATGATTCCAAACACGTAAACAACAATCAGATGTCAAAACAAAACTAAAGACAGTATCGCACTGAAATTTGGCATGTCTGCCTAAATATGAACGGACTTCAAGGCACCATAACCTTTTTCGCAGTAGTAGCGTATTCTGGCGATCAAGGAGGTTACTTTTCACTCCACCTAGTACGTTACTCGTGCAACGGTGTTAAAACTCGCCGATTGACTGTGCAATATTGGCGTCACCTATGACTTTAATCGCAGGGTTTTGAATCTTTTCTAGCAAGTGCAAGGACACCTAACCAGATGTGGGCATTTTACTCCAATTTTGGGAGGATGAATGCCTTATATGTTGCGGCCAAATCAGAGAGGGTGGAATGTTTCTAACATCGTTTAAGGAAACCTAGACATCTCGCAGCATTTTTGACAACATCAAATATGGGATCATTCCAACGTAGGTTGCCACTGACACACATACCGACAATGGAAAGTTTTTCGGTTTCGACGATACAAGTGCCATCCATGGATAATGGCTGGGTGTTTTGGAAGCATTAAATTCTACTCTGTTCATTTAGTTATGCCCCAATTAATTATGCTGTTAACACCAGAATTTAATGAGCTTAACCCAAGGCCCCGTTCCCGTTCTACAGCAGAAGAGCAGGGACGTGAGTCCGGGAACCAATATGAAAAGCAGAGAGTACTGTCGACAGCAAAGCAATATATTGGATTAGAGGTAGCAGACAAGAGATCATTGATGAAAATTAAAAAGAGTGTCGGAGACAGAACGGAACCCTGGGGCACACCAGCATTTATTTTGTGAATGTCAGACTTGAAAACATCCAACACAACTTGAATTGAACGTTCCGAATCCATTGAAGAAGAGAGTCATCGATCCCAAAAGCACGCATTTTCGACAAAAGAGCCTGATCCCAAACTCTGTCAAATGCAACTATCTTGCTTTCGCCAGAGTGATGTACGCTTTGGTTCCCTTTTTCGGTGAGATATGCCATCAAATCATCAGTGGACCTGTTGCTACGAAAACCGTACTATCGGTCATTCAGAAGTTTTCACGTTTCGAGATATTTCATTAGCGGACGGTTTATCAGCGTTTCCATGACCTTGGAAAGAAGGGACGTAAGTGCAATGGGTCTGTAGGAGGAGAGGGAAGAAGATTCGCCTTTTTTAGGGACGGGCTCGACAAATGCTGTTTTCCATCTGCTCGGAAAGAGTCCTAAAGAGTAGGATTGATGAAAAAGCTTACGCAGTGGTTTTGCCAGCGAGGAAGAACACCTCTTCAGAAGGACGGGAGACATGCTATCTGAACCAGCGGATTTGTGAATGTTAAGATCTTTAAGAACTCTTGCTACTACACGAGTGCGAAAGTGGATTCGTCCCATTGAAGATTCGACGCACTCAAGTGTAGGCGGGAACAAAGCAGTGTTGAGCTGCCGCAAAGTGTGCAGCAAGCAGATTGGCCTGGTCCAAAGAGCTGACAGCTGTAATATCATTGTAAATGAGCGTTGGGATAGAGGTTGAGGCAGAATTTCTAATGTTTTTGACGATCGACCAAAGATGTTGACTGGTTTGGGACACTGCAGTATATTTTACCTCAGTTTTTGGTCGTATTGGAATTTCACATGCGTTAAAAAGACGCTGCATTTCTGACTCGTTTAAACTTTTCTCGGTTTTCCTCTGTCGGCTTGGTCTTGTAGGACCGAAAAAATAATTCTCTAACCCTGACAGCCTCTTTACAGGTCGAGTCGTACCATGCCTTTTCTTTTGGTTTGATACTCTTCATCCAATGAGGGATAAAGCATCTCATTCCAAGGAGAATAGTTTCTGTGATCATGTCAACAGCGGCATCCACGTCGATATCGAGGAAACATAACGACCAGTTAAAATTCCTAAAGAAGTTGTTAAGTCCTCTCCAATTGGTTTTCTCGTATTACCATACGGTTCTTTGAGGAGTCTTTTCACCAGCAGTTTGGTCAGTATACGAGAAACTAGCTGATATGACACAGTGATCCAACGAGCCTAGAGGGGAAAGCACATCAAGGGTGTACTTATCAGGATGATATGGTAAAACCAACTCCAGGGTGTTTGCGGTATGACTATCGACGTCTAGTATTCGCGTAGGCTCATTTACGAGCTGCGTTAAGTTGTTTTCCGCAGCGAAGATCTCAACACACCGTGCTTCGGATGTTGTCTGTCCAAAATGTCGAAGCCACCCAGAATTGTGAATCGTCCGTAATAACAATTACAGTATGAGGATACAGAGATACAATTCTTTGAATAGAGTCAGATAGCGCATCAAACTCGTTAAAAGTCGAATTGCTTTTCAGTTTGGGGCCTCTGTAAATAAAGCAATAGTGGATAATTTGCTTACGGAGATGGAATTTTAACCACAGGAAATTGGATTCCGGATTGGAACAGGGACTACATTATGGGGGCAATATCGGGCATATCTTCCGATTGCTTAAATTTTTTCGCGGATGTACCAGCATTCATTTCACTAGGTGCCTGCAACTCGTATCGCTTCAGCGGTCCTCTTCCAGATATTTTCGGTTTCTTGACCCCAACACACTTTGTCACTCATTATAAAACCGAACCAATAACACTCACAAAACAATAACAAAAAGTTAGCACAATTATCGATAAAAAATAAACATTCATCAAATAGCGTCTTTCTCGAATGTTTCTCTGTACGAAACTGACTGAAACCGAAACAAGCAATAGTCTGAACACGTGGCAAATAGCTTCAAAAACATCTGCCTTATACCAAGTCTGGTCCCCTATAATAGCGTCCATCGTTTCGGTCATAAGAAGCTCGCTGCCTACCTCGCCGCCTGTGCTATACTTTGAAAAATAAGTACTTCGAGATATTTCCCGGCCATAAACTTTTGGGATATAATTTTTGGAGTCCTAAAGGACCATTGAAAGCAATGAAAAAAAAATAGATTTTTTTTAAAATCCTAGAGTAGCCTAGCCGTCACTAAATCGATTTACCCTACATTTCCTAGGCCCATATTGGAATATTCAAGCCAAGTTTTCGTCCCTTACCACGAAAGCTACTTTAGGGTAGGCATAACGGGGCCTACCTTGGACAGATGTCTATAACTTGCTTCTGTACGGTGATTGTAAGTCGAGAAATTGCTGATGTACTTTTTGTTCATCAACTACTCACTGGCTGTCTTGACTGCCCTACCCTGCCCCAAATGATATTCATTAATACCAACCCACACAACCTTAGGTCTGTACCCCTCTTCCACATCAACCTCCAACACCACCAAACCGATTACAGATGCAACGAATTTTTGACCAGAATGCTGAGAATTGCGAACAACATGTTTAATGGGTTCGACTTCAACACCAGCAAAACCTTCACAAGCCCCTCTACCAAGCTCCATGAACCCTTGACGTTCTCGTAGTTTTTAAATCATATTAATGTTAGTTTTTAAATTATATGTTTGTGTTGAGAATGAATAAACCGTGTGGGGATTTACCCTGGACTCAATCGACCACGTTTTCGGCCTTCAGTAACAGAAAGGACTTGCACCCCGAGTTCATTTTGTGGAGTCATATTATATTCTGTGGCCAATAATTCCCATTGCTATTGGATAGCTGGATATTAAACAATCAGAAAATTCTGCTTCCAAGAAAAATAACAGAGAAGCATTTGCTTCCTGAAATAAAAAGAAAAGAAAGTCTTGGAAGTATGATATTTTCATTGCCAAGAACAGAAGCAATTTTCTCAGGCTGCTTCTTATTCTTCTTTTTTGAAAAAACAATGTCAGCACCCATCTACAACAATGCAATCCATTACCTCGACGTGCCATAAAACTCGTCTACACTGCTTGCCATCGGCTTTGCCACATCTTTGGCAACATGCTCTGCTCCTATTCGAAAGCGTTCTCGCAATCGAGAAGTTTTTTTTTTCCCGATAAAAATTAGTTCAATTTGATTTATTTTCACCGGTGTGACGCACATCAACCCTTCTCAGGTAAATACTTTATAAATTGCTATTCGTAATACAATGACGCAGTTGCAAACACCACTCGCTTGACATTGCCAAAGCAACAAATCTCCTGTGATGTACTTCCGATTTTTGTTGTTGCAAAACAGACACTTACACTACCACCTTCACTCTGGCAAACATAGAAGGAAAAGATGAATGAGTTTTCCACCTGCATCGGACCGAGTGAATGCAGGCGAGAGAACGATTCATCCACCGGAAAGGACAATTATTTTTAAGCTCAAGTTCGTGCAGGTCCTTTATCATAAAAAAAAAGTAGCTACAACACAGGTGCAATGTTGAGGGGCTCCCTTTTTGCGTGTCCACTCATTAATCATTAATCTCTTTTAAAATTTAATTTGAACTCGTATATTTTTATTTTTTTTTAAATCAGTGCCATCCGTTGCACTTAATTACTGCCAAAGGATTACCCTTGCGGCGGTATATCTCGTAATCCGTTGATTTACGAAGAGAAAATTGTAACAGATACTAAAAGTGATCTGCGGAAAACAGATTTCATAATTGCTCGTATAGAGGCATTTGCGTACAGTAAGTTTTGCAAGACAGGGGATGAATGTGAATTTTTTAAAATCATGAAAAATAGATCGCCATGACCCTTAAGAGCTGTCTTGTTCTTAGGCAGGTAAGCTCGCGAATGAATCATGAACCCAAGTTGGGGTATTTGCGTGGGATGAAAGACTGACCCATGTAAGAAATCTACTGTTGCGAAGCAACCAAGAGCCTCGTACAAAAACGGATTCACAGCTGATGACCCTAAGAATTGAAAATACGACAGCAACTTTTAGATGTGTATAAGAAACGATAGTAACGGGTTGTCAATTGTTATCATCCAGCGGTCAAAATATTCAGTAAGGCTTGCCATTTCATCATGCATCGTTTTACGATTGCCAAACGTGCGGAAATTATTAAAAAATATCGAAATTCCGGCTCAGTTGTAAAAACGCAACGTGAATTTCGTCGTGAGGTCGGTCGTCTTCATGGCTTCAGTGTGTAGGCAATTCGTCGCACCGTGGAAAGGTTTGAGGGTGAGTACACTCTTTTGGATTTTAAGCCACCAACCAGACAGAGATTGGTACGAAATGAAGAAAACATAACCGCCCAGCGGCCAGTATCCAAAAAGACCAATAAATGTCGATTCGGCGCCGATCAGCTGGATTTGGCGTCGCCAGAGAGCCAACCTGGCTTATTTTTCAATTGAACTTGGGCCTACGTCCGTATAAGATTGTGCTAGAATTGGAGCCAGGCGACCATAGACAACAGCGTGAGTTCGCTAATGGGGCGCTGAAAATGAGAGATCCGGAGATCCGGATTTTGGCCAAAAAATCATCTTCTCTGACGAGCGGCTGTGTCAACAAGCAAAATTGCCAAGCATCAAACATCATCCACGAAGATTGACTGTTTGGTGCGGTTTATGGCATGGAATCACACACGGTTAACGTCAATGGTCTCAGATATAAAGCTTGAGCTTGACAACATAGATATATCCGAGCTGTGGTTCCAACAAGACAGCGCTAAGAAGTTGTGAAGTAAAAATTTGGTGACTAGGTCATCTCACGGCAAGCGTTCATCAATTGGCCGTCGCGATCATGCGATTTCATACCACTCGGTTATTTTCTCTGGGGCTACATCAAGTCCTTAGTATACGCCAACAAGCCAACTACTTTGGAAGAGCTCGAAGAGGCCAACGCTATTGTCGGAATAACGCCGCACATATTGAACCGAGTCATCAAAAATTGGACAGACCACTTAAAGCATTGCCAACGAAGCCGACGCGGACATTTGAATGATGTGCTATTCAACATATAATGGCATGAACGTAGCTTCAAGATAAAGCCAGAATCAATTAAAATTTTTTTTTCTATCGTCCTTATCTGGTCACCATTTAGTGACTGTTGTAAGAGCCAAAGAAAAGGTGGGCAAGCACATGGTCATCGTGGTAATGACCATGGCACTGGCTTTATTTTTAAAAATTATTCTATTCTATTCGAGTTAGTAACGCGGCGAATGTTACCTTCCAAGAAGCCCATCATCTCTGGGTTCCCAGAGATCTTGGAGACTATCTCACAGGTCTATTACGCGAAATTATGCGCTCACTGAATGTTTTCTTCAATAAATTAATAGTGGCGCGCGCTATGTGGCATATTACTTTGACTTGTTGAAAGCACAGCTCTTTCACATTAATGCCATTCAATAGGGGAAACGAAAAAGTTAGACTGTAACGTTTTGGGCGACATAACATCCAGACATCCAAACACACCAATTTAATTTATTTATTTTTTATATAATCGGATTTTGGGTAAACTTACAATTCCAAGAAACAGCGCGGGTGAAGAACAATTATGGGAAAGAGAGGTACCGACGTCCGTTGGTTTTAAATGTTTGAAGGTTATAATGACTTAGACATAAAAGAGCTCGGTCATAAGTGAGTTGTGCAGTGGATCACATTATTTCAGAGTACGTCCGGAAGTGAGTTTGAGGATAAACGGTTGAAGGTTTGAAGGAGCGGAATGCTACTGGGAATTTCAATGGAGCACTGATGGTGAAAATAGCGTTAGAACAAGGTAAGGCAGGAGACATTACGTCGGTGTTCGAGGGTGTCAATTGATTGTGTGATATTAGAATCATCTACAATATAAATTTTATCGCACGGTTTTGAATCCTATCTAACAGATGCTGCGAAGTTTTAGGAGCACCTGATCAGATGTAAGCATTGTACTCCAATTTTGGGCGGATGAATGCCATATATATTGAGACCAGATCAGAGAGAGTAAAATATTTCTTACATCGTTTGAGGAATCCTAGACATTTCGCAGTATTTTTGGCGACATCGAATATGTGGTCATTCCAACGTAAATTGTCATTGACACACATACTGACAATGGAATATTTTTCGGTTTCGACGATGCAAGTGCCATTCATGGATGATGGCTGGGTGTTTGAATTTCACTTTATTTAGGGATGCTGTTTATATTGAGTTTAATGAGTTTAGTATACGCTGCCGTTCCAGTTCTATAGCCGAAGGGCAGGGATGAGAGTCAGGGAACGAATATAAAAAGCAGAGAGTACTGTCGTCAGCAAAGGAATATATTGGATTGGAAGTAGCAGACAAGAGATCGTTGATGAAGATAAAAAAGTGTGTCGGCCCTGGGGCACACCAGCATTTATTTTGTGAATATCAGGCTTAAAAAAAATCAATACCTGGAATTGAACGTTCCGAAAAGTAGTTTCTAATCCATTGAAGAAGAGACTCGTCGATCCCAAATGCACGCATTTTCGACAAAAGAGCCTGATGCCAAACTCTGTCAAATGCCTCTGTCAAGCGCAACTATCTTGTGGATCAGTTACTACGAAATCCACACTGCTGGTCATTGAAAAGCTTTCGCGTTTTCAGACATGTCATGAGCTGAACGTTTATCAGCGTTTTCACGACCTTGGAAAGAAGGGACATTAGTGCAATGGGTCTGTAGGAGAGACGGGTTAAACAAATGCTGTTTTCCATCTGCTCGGAAAGTGTCCTAAAGAGTGTCCTAAAGCTTACGTAGTAAGCTTCAGAAGAAGGGGAGATATACCATCTGGACCAGCGGATTTCTGAATGTTAAGATCTTTGAGTACACTTGCTACTACACAAGTGCGAAAGTGAACTCTTCCCATTGAAGATTCGACGCACTCAAGTGTAGGCGGGGACAAAGCACAATCTGGGAGTGTTTAGCTCACCGCAAAATGTGCAGCAAGCAGATTGGCCCTGTTCAAAGAGCTGACAGCTGAAATGTCATTGTAAATGAGCGTTGGGATGGAGGTTGAGGCAGAATTTCTAATGTTTTTGACGAATAACCAAAGATGTTTACTGCCTTTGGGACATTGTAGTATTTTTTGCTCAGTTTTTGGTCGTATTGGAATTTCACACGCTTTAAAAAGACGTTGCAGTCATTCCTGGCTCGTTTGAACTTTTTACGGTTTTCCTCTGTCGGGTTGGTCTTGTTTTTCTCTAACCCTGACAACCTCTTTAGTGGAAAATTTGCTCACGGAGATGGAATTTTAACCACAGGAAATTGAATTCCGGATGGGAACAGGAGCTAGTAAGCTACATCACTAAATGGTGAGACCGCGGCGAGAAAAGAATAATGGCACAAGGTGGGCAGTTTCAGATCAGAGTGATCTTAGAGGTATGTGTGTTTCACTAAGCATCAATATAGCTGGCCCGTATTTACAGACATTGACGTACGGAGAGAAGTGATTACTTTTTAGACTGCGTATATTTGCGACATCCAATCTGAAACGGCGGCGTCTCTATGATGGCTTGTTGATTTTCTTCACTTCAATTGAGTCAAGTTTGGTAGTTGACGTAGTCCTTCATAGGCCTCATCGCTAAATAAAATGTAATGCAAAAGGGTGTTGACCGAGCAGCTTCAAAGCTTGTCTTGGACCTAAACCAATATTTTTCCTCAAAATTTCCACAAAGTGGATGGACACAGCTTTAATTGCTGTTCACGGTGGCAAATGGACTTATTCGGTTTCTGCGCTCCAACCAATTTTTTGATGCACACTCTCCGACGTCTCTGCGGAAACGTATCATCAATTAGATTATGCGTGATGTGAGAACGATTCATGGTTATTCGAGTTACATGCTCTGATGGACGGTAAGTTTCGCGAACTGAACGACAGTGTTTGAAACAAATTTGGACAATTCGGAAGCGTTTTTCTGCGGCTTTAAGCCATCAAATTGGCTGTCGCTGGAAAAAGTTTAGCCAATTCAAAAAACAAACCTTTAAAGAAAAACGCGCATTATATGCGGAGTGCTGTAGAGACTTGAAGCAGGGCCTATTTGGGTGCAGATTTGCAGTTAGAAGCAGACTGCGGCGAGTACTATTGAGCATGCAAACCTAAATTCATTAACACCATCTTCCATACCCACGCAGAAGAAATGTCTGATGCTGATGCTTCTACAAGGACCTTGATAAAACCAATGAGCAATGCATTAAATCAAATCGTAACAAGTGATTTTAACACTGAAATCGGAAAGTCTGGAAAAGGACTAAGGACTATTTGACCTTGCTATGGGGCGGAACTCCATTATAGCTCCAACAAACGGACATGACGGGGACCTGACCATGTAACAGCCAACCAAATTGATTATATTGCAATCGACGCAAAGCAATCCTCTTGTACGAGTATTGTAGATGTCTGAATATTCTGAGAGCCCAGTAGGCTCGGACCCCTACCTGGTTGCAGCCGCGGTCTACGGATACTTCAGATACCACAGGAATGAAGAAACATAGAAAAATATCAATTAGATACCGAAAATTAGTGGCATCGATGCCAAGAAACCTCAGAAATGCTGCAATTAATGACCTGAGTCACACCCGACTACTCCTAAGGCGGCGCCGTATGGAAAAATGAGAGCGGCTCGAACGCTCTAGAAGCAAAGGGTCCGGTGGATCATAAGAAGTACGCGATCGAGCAAATTTGGAGGTTCTACTCCAGGAACAACAGATGAGCAAAGATATTTGGTAATAGAGACACGGTCGGTAGTCGAAAAAAAACATTTATGCAAACATTTAAACGATGACAGCTGCTTAATTGGAGAACTGTTTAGGGCAGGGTGACATGACTTGGCAACAAGAATATCGTAACTCATTTCCCAAATTTGGTTGGAGGAAAGTATGCCTAATGAATAGAACCACTTCATCGTTTGCCCGATTCACAAGAAAAGGGCACCCGAATGATTGAACCAGTTTATCAATGATCTAATTGGCCCTTATCAGTGCTATCTTAGGCTCGGTAAGTCCACAATCGACAAAATATTCATACTACGGCAGTTTCGAAACGAGAAATCTAGAAATCCATATCGATGCTCACCACCCCTATATTGATTTTAAGGCCGCATATAATCGCATTTATGGAGACAAGAAATAAACGGCAATATCTAGTTTTGCCATTTCTGCCAAGCCCGTCAGATTATGACGATAGAGAACGTTCGGTGCTTCGCAAAGATTGGAAGCAATCTGGCCGAGAACTTGGTGTCAGAAAAGATTTCGATAAGGGTGATACACTGTCGTGTGACTTCATTAGCATCATACTTGAGCCAACTCCAGAGCCACAATTTCTGCACACGCTAATGATATTGATACCATTGTCAGAACGCTGCGAGTTGTCACTTGTGCGTTCGTAATTATTAAATCATTTAGCAATAAATGAGGATAAAACCAAGTGTACACTGTCAACAAGACAGGAGTCACTTCATTAACGACTACCATGGACAGCAAAGATTTTGGGGTAATAACCTCGGCTGTGCTATTAACTTTGATGTAGACATCTTCTCAGAAATCAATTGAAGCTGTAACCGTTGTTTTACGGCCTAAGAAATCAATTTAGTACTAAGGCCACGCCAAAAAACATTAAGAAGACTCTATAAAGAACCTTATCATCCAAGAGCTGTACAATCAGCGTCAGTCACTCGCACACCAAATGATTTATAACGCTCCTACCCGAAGAGTCCTCAATTTCTATCCGGGGAGGTCCGAATTTAGAGGAAGATATCGCCTTAGATGACATGCAGTAGAAGTGGACCTGTTTAGGCCCAGGTCCACCCCAGACAACAGCGTTACCTAAGTACGTGACTTAGATTTGGTGCTACAAAAACTGCCTTAACATACCTCTTGAGTTGATGATGAAAGGGAGGAAGAATACATCTACAAAACAAAGGAAGAGTAACCTCTTCATCACCCTCGCTTTAATACCATGGACTGCACCCTCAAAGTCATCTTCCATATACAAACAGTGATCTTTAGTATAACACAAAAGGATATCTGTATCTTTTCGGATAGTCAGGCCCCTATCAAGTCCCTGGACTCAGTCTCATTAAATTCCAAAACCGCCCTTCAATGCCGACCATGTCTTACGGAGATGGCAAAGCAGTTTTGCTGGGCTCCGGGCCACAGAGACATTCCAGGGAATTGTAGGGCTAACGAACTCGCCAAAATTGGAACCACTCTACCTATTCTACCGGAAAAGGGTGGCAAAGATATACCTATCGCTACGTGGAAATCAATATTAAAGCTGGACGCTAATAAAAGAACAGACCTTAGGTGGACTGTTCGATCAACATGTCTACCGGCCAAACAGATCTGGCCAAACCTGGATATGAATCACTCTAACAGTCTAAGCCTTCTCGCGATCATAAGTGACATCACTGGACACTGAATTAGGCAAACATGCAAGCAGACTTGGCGCTTTTACAAACGATTTCTGTAAAAGCTGCATGGACGAGGAGGAGGAAGAGACAATCGTCCACCTACCCTGTACATGTCCAGCTCTCTTCCAGAGCAGAAAACTTCATTTAGGAGTTTTCGTCTACAATGACTTAAACCATCCAAAGAATATAGACGTCAACAGTCTCCTACGCTTCATCATAAGTTCAAACTGGTTCCATGAGTAAGAGGACCATAGATCCACGTGGCATTCAAATGGGCCAATAGGCCTAAGTGGGTTGGTCTTTCCAACAGCCACTTCTACCTACCTACCTACTTAACTTTCTTATAACACGCACCGATTTTTTGATGAACTTGCTCGTCGACTGTCTTTTGACTTTGGTCTTATGGAAATGCCGTCTGATGCTATGGCACCTGAAATCCTTTTGCTGCCAAAATACGAAACCGAAAGGAAAGGTATGTCGTAAGGCCTGGATGGATGGAAGGATCCAAAACCGATCTAGAATGCGGCGCTGGTGTCTTTTTCGAGGACGACAATGTTGGATTTCATTCCTACGGAGCTACAAGCTATTCTGGGGGCAATGGAATCATGGAAAATCAAATCGCCAACGTTCACAAGACACAGAGGAGAGTTTCTCAGAACCGGATTCCCTACGTCCTCGGTTAGGGCTTCCATTGACAGTTGGGTTTCATATCACCACTCTCCAGGGTGCCGGCAGACCAATCGAAGTCAGCTGTCCTGCTGTCCCTCGGTAGGTAAGACTACGTTTTTACTAAGCACCTAAGTGTGGTAAGCATAAGTGATAAAACATCCTGCGATCCTTAATGTGAAAGTGATGATGGCACTGCGGATCACTACCACTGTGAATGTCCGGCCTACGCTAGCATCAGATTGCTGGTACTCGGCCCTTAATCCTCAATCTTCTAAAGATTGGACTAGTTCCTTGTCTGACTGTTCTGCAACGACAGAAAAAACAAACTTCTGCGCCAGGGGATTTGCATATCCTACGAACCGTTAAGACTTCCTGTTTCCTTTGGGATACTGTATCCGTAATGTTTGCTCATGTTTGGATAGGAGATTTGGGTTCTCTCGTTTTTACTGAGCCCAGTTTTAGTATTTGTTGTCCACGTGCCGGTGAGTACAAGTTCGGTTAATTTTGACTTCCGGGTTAGAGCCAAACCGATAGCTATATGCATTAAACACAGCTCAGAAAAATACATCTTCGGTTGGGAAGTTTTAAGCAGTCAACTCCCACAAGCTTTTCTTCCGAGATTCGCCTATTTTTGTACACACATTTGTGGGACCTATAGTATTTGCCAATACTGAATGAATTGAAGATCTTTTTTTATGGACATGGACTTGGTCCTCGTCCAAGTTTCTGAAAGAAAACTGCTGGATAGGATGACTTAATCGCTTTAATTAGGTCGCCAGAGGATATAACAGGTCAACTGGACTTCTACTGTTCTAACTCTCCCTAAATAATCACAAAAACAAAAAAAAAAAGAACACACTGCCTAAAAGAGCGGATGAATATCTTGTCTAACTAAATAAACTTCTCTGTACAACAGACTGTAAGCACACTGGCATTCCGCAATTAGTAATTAAACTGTCACCATGTAATCCAGGGGTTTTAATTTATGATTCCGAACCGCACGTCGGTGTACGAGTTATACAAACCGTATACAGGTATTGTTGGTTATGTAACATAACCGTGATTTCCTCTCAACAATTACATATTTCCAGTTGATATTTCAAATATGTCGGATACCGCGCTGAATAAAGGCGTGGGGGCGCTTAGGTTAAATATTTAAACTATACAGCCTTTAGAAAATTTATTAGATGAAAGCATTTCATGTCAACTATTTCGTATAGAATCCTTTCGAAGTCGAAAATAATAGACAATATCCTAGATAGGAAGGTATTCAATGGAGAATAGAGATGTTATGGAATTTGATAATGACAGGCGGATGCAGAGGATTAAATTTATCTACATACAAATGAATAGATAGGACAGCAAATTGAAAAAGAAAAAGAAGAAAACAATTGAAAACAAAATAGGAAAGCATGAATAGTTAGCTCTAGATACTCACGCCAGTTGTATTGCTGAATTGAAAGCGTTGTGCTGCTGCCATGTTTTCTAAACAATGGAAATTTTTTTAATTTTTTCTAATTACGATTAAGTGGTTGGGATTTAATTAAAAGTAAAATCGAACAGGAATGAAAAGAGATTATGGCTGAAGTCGCACTAGAAGCTGACACATTGAATAAACTACAAACGCAGAGATCACTATAATTTTGAAAATACCCTTATATAGGGTGACCAGATAGAAATGATAGTTTTTCCAATTGTTATGTTTCAGCAGCTGTCAAAGTTACCAATGACATCCAGCTGTCAAAATATTCAGTAAGGTTTGCCATTTCATCATGCATCGTTTTACGCTTGCCGAACGGTCGGCAATTATTAAAAAAATTCGAAATTCCGGCTCAGTTGTAAATACGCAACGTGAATTTCATCGTGAGGTTCGTCGTCATTATGGCTTCAGTGTGCAGGAAATTCGTTGCACCGTGGAGCGTCAGAACACTCTTTTAGATCTTAAGCCACCAACCAGACAGAGATTGGTGCGGAATGAAGAAAACATAGCCTCCGGAGCGTCCAGAATCGAAGAAGAATGTTGATTCTTCGCCGATCAGCTGAATTGGGCATCACCAGAGAGTCAACCCGGCTTATTTTGCGGTTGAATTTGGCCCTACATCCGTATTAGATTGTGCTGCTGCAAGAATTGAAGTCGGACGACCATAGGCAACGCAGTAAGTTCGCTAATTGGGCGCTGGAAATGTTGGCCGGAGAACCGGATTTTAGCCAGAAAATCATCTTCTCGGACAGACCTCATTTTTGGCTCAGCGGTGATGCCAACAAGCAAAACTGTTAACGAGTTTCAGTCGGTCAGAGCTCGACAACATGGATATATCCGCGCTGTAATTCCCACAAGACGGCGCTACATGCCATACAAGTTGTAGAGGAGAAATTTGGCGACCGGGCCATTTCATGGCGAGCGCTCATCAATTGGCCGCCGCGATCATGCGATTTGACACGACTCGGTTATTTTCTCTGGGGCTATGTCAAGTCCTTAGTCTACGATAACAAGCCAACCATTTTGGATGAGCTCGAAGCCAACATCCGGCACGCTATTGCCGGAATAACGCCGCACATATTAGACTGAGCCATCAAAAATTGGACAGACCGCTTAAAGCATTGCCAACGAAGCCGAGGCGGAAATTTTAATGATGTGCTATTCCATACATAATGGCATGAACGTAGTTTCAAGCCAGAATCAACCTCGATTTTTGCCAAGGAAGTTGATGATGGTGAGAAAGGAAATGAAGACTTTTCTGCCAGGATACATTTATTAACATTAATTTTTGGAATGCGAAAGCCGGATCCAAGTGGGACCTCAATACGTAGTTTAGAGAGCACCTGGCTATCAATCAACAGTGCGCCAAACACCGGGGCATAATGTGATACACTCGCATGTTAGCACCAGAAGGGAATCGGCTTGGGATATTAAAATAATATTTCACGGCAAATTGCTTGTTGAACTCTGAGACGATTTTTAGAGCGAGCATATCCTGGAATCCTCGAAAAAAAAACTCGAGAAGTTCCAATTGATACCCACCACATTTTTATCGATTTTAAGACCGCATATGACAGCATGTATAGAGACGAGCTATACAGAGCATTGTCTAATTTTGGCTTCTCTGCCAAACTCGTCCGTTTGTGCAAAATGACGATTAAGAACGCTCGCTGTCCGAAAAGGTTTGACTTGTGACGCGCTGTCATGTGACTTATTTAATGTCATACCGGAAAGAATTGTGCATAACTCATAGGCGAGCACTAAAGGCGCCGATGATGTAGATATAATTGGTAGAACACAGCGGCTTTCATCGGTGCGTTCACTAGTAAGGAAACGGAAGTTGCCAAAATGGGTTTAGCGGTAAATGATTGCAAAATAAAGTATATGCTGTCAACAAGAAGGGACTGTGCGTGACCCTGTGTGACGACAGCTTTAACATTGAGATAGCAAAGTACTTTGTCTATCTTGGCTCTCCTTTTAATTCTGCCAACAAAACCTCAATAGAAATAAAACGAAAAATCACTTTTGTCAATCGCTGTTTCTTTGAGCTAAGAGGGCAACTACGTAGTAAGGCCCTATCCCAAAAAACTAAGAAGACTCTATATAACACACCGATTCCCCCCAGCCCAGTTTTACGGCGCTGAAGCATGGACTGTATCGGAAACAGATGAAGATATCCTCAGTCATTTTGAGAGAAATGAAAAAGTTCTGTCCCATTTGCGTCAATGGGCTTTGGAGTAGAAGATTCAACGGTGAACTATACGAGCAGTACACCGACAGCAACCTCATCGGAAATCTACGCATCAGACATCTGAGATGACTAGGACATGTAGAGCGAAATGGTCATCAATGCTCCAGTCCGCAGTCTTCAAATTTAACCCGGAAGCACAAGACAGTAGAGGAAGACCTCACCCTAGGTGGCGCGCACAAGTATAATACAAGGTGGGGCAAAAGTAATGCCATGGTGTGCATTCTCAGCCATTTTATTAGAAATGAATAAAATTGTGCTGTTTCTACGAAAAGTTTATTTGAAGATGTAAAATTGGTGACATGATGTCGGTCGAATGACTACCTACTGCGTTTGATGCACATTTGTTCTCGTTTTACGGGGCATTTTGAATTGCTGCTCGGAAAACATCTGGCTCCAAATTGGTGGCTTCTTCTTCAATATTGGCTTTCAAGACTTGCAAGGTTTATGGATTGTTGTGGTAAACGAGAGATTTCAAAAAGTCTCCACGGCGATTTGGCCGACCACTTCAAATCGGAAAGACGGGAGGTCACACAGCCTGGAAATTGGTGATTCAAAATCTCCATCATTGCCCGAGCTGTGTGAGCGGTTGTTCCTTCCTGCTGGAACCAACAATGCTCGAGACCTAATTCAACGACTTGCGACAAAAAAAAAACAAGTTTAACATCTGTCTGTAGAGCTCACTAGTTACGGTAGTGTAGTCGGCGTCCTCAAAAAAATAAGGGGCAATCATTTTTTCACTGCAAACGCCACGCCAAGCAATGGCTCTTTGTGCATTTCTTGTGGGTTCTCCGTTTCCCAGTGATTTTGGATACGAAATCATCCTCTTCCTGCACCAGTTTTAACAGAGCATGGGAGTAAGTTAACCTCACTTGACGTTCAGCAGCCAGCAATAGCAATTGGTGAACGGTTTGCACTTTATAAGGGAACAGCTCTAGTCTTTCACTAAAATTCGACGCAACGAACGTCTGTTGATGCCAAATTATTTCCATCGTTGTCTCGCCTCAATATTTGTGGACTCTCTCGGACGTCCTCGGCCACTGCAGTGATATTCCCGGTCGGACGAACAATACGGTGCCGGCTATTTCTTGCGACATCTCTAGCGGACACAATGTGCCCGAGACGATCAGCCAAAAGCTTAATTGTTCGCGCGTAATGCGTTAAAACACCAAACCAGAAATTTTCCAAATAAGCAGTAACAGCAATTCCGCGTTCTTCATGTGTATCGCCCCATTGCTTGTTTCAACTAATTCTCTCTCTGTCTACAACATACATATCGAAGCCATTTGCAAAAATTATGGCCCCACATTGTAGATGTCAAAAACGGATTTAAACAAGGTGATGCGCTGTCATGCGATATCTTTAGCACCATTCTTGAAAGAACTAGTGCGAAATTGACGCGCCAAAACAAGAGGCACAATCTTTCAAAAGTCCGTCCAAATATTCGCATACCCCGATGATGTTGATACAATCGGAACAATGCAGCATGATGTCAGTTGCGCTTTCGTGAGTATTGCGGCGGAAGCGACGAAGATTTATTTAACGGTCAACGAGGGCAAGACCAAGCCAGGAACAAATGACACCAACACCGACCGACGTCTCGTGCAGAACGTCACCCTCTACAGATATAATTTTGAGGTAGTTAAGGGCTTTGTCTACCTATGTATCCTCCGCTATTAATTCAGAGAACGACCCCAGCGCTGACCTCAAAGGTAGAATAACTCTTGCCAATCGCTGCTTCTTTGGGCTAAGAAGGAGAAGGCTATTGACTAGCAAAGCCCTCTCTCGAACAACAAAAGCGAACCAATATATGATCCTAATAATACAGACTCTGATAAGTCCAGGTGTAGAGGCATGGATTTTATCAAAAATGGAAGAGGGTGCTCTTGGCTGCTTTGAGAGGAAAAGTGATTCTCCACGGTGAGTGAAGTGAAGATCCGAGGACTGATATTGCTAGGTCGTGTAGAGCGGATGGACACCAATACCCCACTCGGAAAGTAAAGAAAGACCGCGACTCAGGGGCGCAAGCAAGTGAAATGGGAGCTCAACCATCTTAGCGTGCGAAACTGGAGGGAGCTATCTAAAGATCCAACCGACTGGAGACGCTTGTGAGTTGAGGCCCGGGTCCACCCCATAACTAAGAAAGTAAGCAGACAGCATCGTGTTTCGACTACTGCTGTCAGGGAGGTAATAAATTGGATACGAAGTGGCAGACAAAAGATCAATGACGACAATTAAAGAGTGCAGGAAACAAAATGAAGCCCTGTGGCACACCGGCAAAGAGGTTCGACGGCATTTTAGGAATTTAAAAAGTACCAAAAAGTGCCAAACTCTGCCAAAGGCCTTAGAAATACCAAGTGTAACTATTTTCCACTTTTCGGCATGACATCAAATCGCCAGGCGACAACGGTACTATAGTTGTTGGAGGAGTTTTTGCGATGGAGGCAGAGTTTCTAATGTTAGTAAGTAAACTCAGTTTTCGCCCGAGTGCTCTGTTTCCGCAGAAAAAAAAATTCAGTTGACAAGGTAAACGAGGGTAGCCCCAGAAGTACCCGACCTGACCTATAGATGACGGTTGTTGTTGAAAAAGAATGACAATTGTTGAAAATACCAACCTTATAAAGAGTCTGATCCTTCATTTACAACAATAAAATATTGGGTGGCAGCGGTTTAACCGAGGCCGTAGGTGTTGCCAAGACGATCATCGCAGTGGTCGACCAAATGAGGTGGGTTCACCAGAAATGTTGAAAAAAAATCCACAAAATGGTAATGGATGCCCGTCGATTGAATGGGCGTGAACTAGCAGATATGGTAGGCATTTCAAAATGTTGACTGAAAATTTGGACATGAGAAAGCTGCGGTTGCCCGATGGGTGCCTCGATTACTCACAATGGAACAAAAGCAGCGCCGTGACGGTGTTTCAGCCAAGTGTTTGGCGACGTTTCACAGCAATAAAGCCGAGTTTTTGCATCGATTCATTACCATGGATGAAAAATGGGTCCATCACTTCACACCCGAGACGAAGAAACAATGGGCTCAAAGGGGGGAATCGGCTCCAAACAAGGCGAAGACAGTTCCATCTGCAGGCAAGAAAAACGACCGCATTTGGCGAAGAAAGGAGTTTTGTTTCATCAAGACAATGCACCAGTTCGCTCATCCGTCATCGCGATGACAAAATCAATGAGTTAAAGTTCGAATTGCTTCCTCATGCACCCTATTCGCCAGATTTAGCCCCCTCGGATTATTTTCTATTTCCAAGTTTGATAAAATGGCTCGGCGGTAAAAGATTTGCCGACAGTAAACAGGTGGAGTCTGCGAAATCGCGAAAATTACTGGACATTTAATGGCTAAGACACTGACCAGGGCGATTTCTGATCCTTCAGGTGACAATGTGGTGTCTCCAGGTTTAAGGTTTAATAGAAATGAGTGTCTGCAAGGTGTTTGCCAAGGCTTTGATGCCCGTGCATTGACATGATTTTGCATGACCTAGTTTCATCATAACTTTCCTCTTCATTAGCGTTCTGAGTCTTTCTAGGGATCCTTGCCACTTCTCTTAGAAGTCGATGGAATAGGCTTTATTGATCCCATGTGGAAACACAGCTAGTCCAGTCTCTCGTATATTAACATTGTTTAGTCTGATTTCAACAAATTCATTCGGTGGCTTCTCATTCCAAAATGTTGTCAACAGAAAATGACAGTGACCACTGTCTTCTTGTCACCACTGTAACTCTACTCTCCATATCCCAAAAGTAGTCGACGTTCTTTTATGACAGCCAACTGTTAACTCCTATTCTTATGCAATGAAGCAGGCCAAATGTAAAAATTCCGCCACTCTACTCCATGAAGCCACTTCAACGCACACATGCAAAAGATTAATCGCTTTAATTACAAATCCGAGTACGTGACAAAGTGTATTTTATCAGAAATCGATTTGTTGACACTTTCTGCCAAAAACAAAAGAAAAACATAAACAAAGACACGCGTCATCAGCAGCAGAAAACCTTCGGCGTTATAGTGTCGCAATCGCACCATAGTCCACAGCTCACACCGGCAAATATCGATTCTTCAACACACCTTCCTCCACAAAAACACCCGTTCACCGCTGGCAGTTTCCTAATCGACAAAAACTCACAAAACTACGCAAATCGGAGGAGATTCTATTTTTGGAATGCAAAACTGATTGATGGCGCCAGCGTCAGTGGAAGATGCGTGCATTTGCAGCTAAATCTGCCCCACTTTTCGACGATGATGATGAAGCGGCAAAGCGACTATGTACTCGCATACAGAAACAGAGAACGAGACATCTAATTGGATATGTCAGGCACTACGGTAAACGAGGACGCTCATGGGAACATGACAAAGGTGACCACACATCGTGAATCCAAATCTGATTCCGACTCTAATGGCGATGGCAATTTCGAACACACGTCAAATTCTGAAAAAAAAAAAAAAATAAGAAAATACCTCGACTACGGCGTTGGGATGACTTGAAAAGATTCAAAGGGGGACAACACTCGTTGCGGTAAGTACTTTCGCCGCCGATATACAGTTTCTCGGACAGAAAAATCCAATTTCGGCACTTGAAAAAAATTTGCAGAGAATTTTCCACGAAATTTAACAAATTTTCCACAATTCACGACACGATAAAATATTAATTTACGAAACCACCGATGACAACTTTCAACTGACAGACGCAGTCGCAGTTGGAGAAAATTCAAAACAAATTGTTCTGTTGGATAGTGTGGGGGCATTAACGGCTTCTGCTTGTTTTTGTTGTATTTTTGGCAGTCATGTGGAAGAAATTGGAAGAAAGAGAGAAAAGCTGCCACCGCTGTTGGACGATTGCATAGAGTGCAAGAGAAGTGAAAGCTTACGCACAGCTGACATTTGATGCCGGTTGAAGTTTGTTTTGTTTTCAGTGCGCATGTTGGCAGCATTGGAGTGGAAGTAGTGAAATGTCAGCTGTCACTTCAGGTAGTTTGCCGCAGATCTGTTTGATTTGTATGCAAATAGTTTTGTAACGTTTGAAAATGAATTTTCTTCTCACTTTTTTTTTTTTAAATTAGGAATATCAAAATGCTAGCTATGTACTATAGACTTGAGATTTATGACAATGTGAATATTTTTTTAAACAATTAGTTCTTCATGGCTGTTCACAATTTCTAATATTAGCGACAGAAGGGATTTAAATAATGTTTCACTAGCCTTTTGTTCATCTAGATTTGATGGCGTTTCGAAAGTCTTCCGGTGATAACTAGTTGTCCATGCAATACAAGGCACATACGAACCTTTTCCTGAAATAATGCTTAAAAGGATGTTTTACTTTAAAAACAGTCACAAGTATTGGAGATCTTGTAAAAAATTCATTTAGTCCATGACTGATGTACTAAAATGTTGTCTTTAAGCAAACACGAGCAACTCCGGACAGATTTGCGAAAGCTTGTAACAAGCATGCTTAAATCCTAGAACTAAAACTAACAAAATGAACTTAAAGCTGTACTAAAGGGTATGCCAACAGCTAGTGTGGAAGTTTTCATGAAATTGGACACACATTTATTATGGACTCAATGTAGAATTTTATTGATTAATAAAGTTCGGTCTATGGCAATTAGGAGCAGAAAACATCATCGTTGATGTGACTACCATGGCTTCTGTTGCAAGCGACCACCCAAAGGTCAAAATTTTCGCAGACATTTTGAAGAATAAGTGGGTCAATGGCCGCAATTTGAGATCCTGAATTGTTGCTGGGTTATTGGCATAAACCTTGCTCTTCAAATAACCCCACAGGAAGACCTTGGAGGCTAAGCAACTTCTCATCTACCCGAATTAATGCGATATTCAAATTTCGTATACAATAAATTGATTGATTGATGGCCTGTTTGGACGGCAGCAACATCGTGTTGAAACTACAGATCTTCCAGACCGATTTCATTCAATTTTGAAAAAAAAAAAGTAGGCGGTCAACATGTTGCAGTAATGTTCTCCATTCACTGTAACTGCCTCTCCAGCCTAATCTTCAAAAAAGTACGGGCCAATGATGCCGCCGACCCATAATCCGCACCACATAGTGGCTTTTTTGGGTAGCATTGGATTTTCGTGAGTCTCGTATGGATTTTCCGGTCTCCAATAAAGACAATTTCGTTTATTTACGTACCCATCCATCCAAAAATGGTCTTCATCGGAAAAGATAAAATTCGATGACAAATCGTCCTGACAACCTAGCATACAGTTAACAAATCGGAGACTTCGCTAATGGTCCAAAGGCTTCAATTGTTGTGTAATTTGGATTTTATTTAAGTACAAATGAAGATCAATTTTTAAAAATCGTCGCAAAGTGCCGTAAGTGAGACCCAATTGTTGAATTGAGGTGCCTGGCTGGTATTGAACACTTTCGCTCATAGTGATGATGTTTTGGCGTATGCGTGCAGGCCGAGCATGCTGATATGCACTTTGACCCGATACCGAACCAGTCACTAGGGCGATTATGCTGACCGAAAAATTCACGAATATTACGAAATGTTACTTCTACAAATCGCCCGTTAAGATTGAATTCTAAAAATGCGATGTTGCGTGGTAAACGACTCCATGGCTAAAATTGCAAAAGACTGTCAAAAAGATCAACCACATTGAATTCAGTAAATGACAGTCAATATCCACAGCAACTGTTGGCTCACCCTTTACGTAATAGTAGTGGTATTAGAGCCCTTAAGAGAGATTCGATCGTAAAAATATTTGACGATCTCTTGCGACTGTATCATCGTCAGTATTAGCTTGAATTTTGATGTTCGGGATATCCGCAATCATACCTTGGCTAGATCAAGGTAATGGTCACAGTCGATATTTGCCCCAAGGAACTTTCGAAAGACCGTAATACTGGAGGACTGCTTTGCGTCGATCTCAATGTGGTCAATCAGGTTGACGATTAATTGATCAGAAGTTCTCCAAGTCCCCTTGTGAATAACAACATGCCGGAACTGCGCGCTTGCTACGACAATCTTTCGCCACCCCGCAAAGTCGATTAGCTTGCATCCGTTATCGGAGATGGTATCCTGCAGGCTATACCTTCCGACAGCACTACCATAGATGACCTTTCTTCCTAGCTGTGCATTAAAATCCCGTTGTCCTCGGCAATTTTAATGTCATAGCTAGGGGACTGCTCCTAAGTCTTGTCCAAGAGCTCGTAGAAGTTTTCTTTGGTGTCGTCATCTTTCTGCTCTATGGAGACATATCTAAGGCTAATATTGGTAAATTTAGCCTTAATACGGATTGTTACGAGACGTCTTGCCTGCCTCTAACAACAACTCTGCATCCAAATAGGCGTTGCTTTTGCCGTCAATAGCAATTGTCGTAGTAAATCTTGCGGCTTTTCATTTTCTTTTTCTCCGGCCCGTCCAATCGCATTTCTTGGATGGCGGTAACATCTGCTATGCAGCGGTTTAGGGCTTTCGCTTGTTGTTCGGTTGGTGGTGGCCTATTGAGGGACCTAACATTCCACGTACAGATCCGAACTTCCTTCCTGTCCGAGGCCTGTTCCTGCTTCGTAACTTTTTTTTTTATAGCCGGGCAGATTCCTTGGTGGCACAACCCTCAACCAGGAGGGCCAGTTTCATTATAGATACCTCTAAGGCAGTAACCTGTTCGGGGATGTTAACGCCGCTCTAGAAAAATGCGGATTTAAATGAAACACGTCTTTTCGGCTTGTTGTAACAGCAAAGAGAATTTTAAGTTTAAAGTGCTATACATTAGTATTACACATTATAATCTTACGTTACGTTTATTAGTTTATATTTAAATTTTGTTTCAATTAAGATTCGGTTTCAAGAAAGATAATAATTATTTAAAATGAAATCTATAGTCGTATTCTATAATTCTATTTCCGAACAAAAAACGTCATCAAAAGCATATCCTCTGTTGAAGTCATTGGCTAGGATGGCAAAATGTGACAAATTCATTGGATCATAATAGATAGGACATTATGAATTAAGGACATTTTTTAGGGAGGTGGAATTTGAAGAGAGCGTGGATATCGTTGACTTCCTGTAGCATTGGGGGTAAGTGTAATTTATTCAGTTAGTATAGAGTCGAAAGAGGCCCACAGACCTAACATTTAGTTCTCGTCATCAATCTTTGGAAATCCTCGTAAGCCAAATGGCAGAAATCTACGTTATATAGCTTCTACAAACATATGTAAGATGCTACTTAAGATTTAAGAAAAACAAGTAAACACAAATATTTATCATCGAAAATGGCTTTCCTTATTTCTCCAAAGTCTTCCGACAAACAAATGGTGCTGCACCATTCCGAATTGACTGTTCTATGTTGCTGTAATTTCACGGTGACGAAATGTACGATTTTTCCGGAGAAACGAGCGACCATTTGCTTCTAAGTGCCTCGTTTGCGGACAACTTTTATTGGGTTTGTTTCGTGTTGAAAGACCTATTCAGGCAGCTGCTGATAAGTTTCGAGCTCTTATGCATAGGCCCAAGACTCGTCGCCTGCCTTATAAGTGCCTTATGAAGCACCGCGATGGAATTTTTTCAACATTTCTGTAGAACAATAGGCACAAGTGTTTTTTTTTAGCAATTGTCAAAATGTTCATGCTATATTAAATGTACGCGAGTGAAGCATACTTCAATTTCACGATAGATCACATGATAATCTTGCAATATTAGTTCCAGCACAACATCGATGTTTTCTGCCACAACAAGCGATTTTGGATGACCTTCACAAAATTCGTTCTGTAGCGAACGGCGACCACGATTGAATTCGGAAGGCCAGTCAAACACGGTGGCCCGGAAAGGTACTTCACCGCCAAAAGTCAAAACGAGGTGATTGGCACACTGTTGTTGAGTTAACCCACGTCGAAAATCACCACACGAAAATATTCACGATTTTTTCCATCTTGTTGGCTGAGAAGAATTTTTCAAGTCTCGCAAAAGCACTCATGACAAAACGTTCTAAGCACGTGTACCACGAGAAACGTCAAACTTAAAAAACTTGCTAATGTCAGATTTGACGTATCTACACCGGTAGTGCCATATCTTAAGTAGAATGTGTGTGCTGTAATAAGGGTAAACGAATATTATAGGTACAAAGGGATTTAGTGAAATGAACCCCCTTCACAAAATATCAATATATGTACCTATCAACCTGGAAAATCAACCACATACGCCCTACAAAATCTTAACACAAGGATTGAAAAATCTCTAAGAGATAAAGAGGTAACTTTCGGTTGTTTCCCCGATATGGAAGGAGCATTAGACACATGGGGGTTGGCGACACCTTATGTAAATGGATAAAATATTTACTAGAGGATAATAAAATAAAATAAAAACCTCATTAGGCAGCAATAAACTCAGTGTGATAGCTACGAAAGGATGCCCTCAGGGAGTAGTACTATCACCCCTACTATGATCCATAGTAGTTAATGAACCACTGATTATACTCAGCAATGATGGCTTCTATGTCTAAGGATATGCAGACGACATTGCTATCCTAAACAGAGATAAATTCGAGGACATAACATCGGATCGCTTCCAGAGAGCTTTGAACTTGAATGGTGCACCAAAGTTGGCCTCAAAGCCAATCCCAAGAAAAGCTCCATTGTTAAATTTACCAAGAGAAGAAGGCGAGAAAGACACAGAAATGCCAATCTAATCGGTGAAACAATAGAGTTCTCAATGAAAGTCAAATACCTAGGAATCACACTGAATGAAAAACTTACGTTGAACACTCATCTTTCTAAGACTATTGACAAGGCTAAGACCTCACTATGAACCTGCAAAAATCTAGCTGGGAAAACTTGGGGACTCAATCCCAAAATAACACTATGCAGCCGACGTTTGGTGGCATAAAGCAACGCAGAGGTCAAAACAGGCCAAACTCAACAAATTACTGAGACTAGCCTGTGTTTCATAGCTGCGCTTGAACTTATCCTAAATATCCCACCACTTCATCTGGAACTCATTTAAGAAGCAATGGTAAATGCCTACATGCTCATCGAATCCAATTCCAAACTAGTCCATGCTGCAATTATTCATGAATTCAAAAAAAAAAAACTGCAAATTGGAATACACTTAATAGACAAATGTCTACCACGATATAACTTTCGGCACAGCCTTAAGGTTACATTTCCAGACCGTCTTAGCTGGGAATAGAAAAAACCAGCATTTGCCAAGGACTCACAATAAGATACACAGACGGATCCAAAACAAATGAGGGAGTTAGAGCCGGAGTATACGGTCCTCGCACCAAGCCATCCATACATGCCAGTATGGATACAAGCAGCTCCGTATTTCAGGCTGAAATCCATGCAATAGAGCTTTGCATTCGAGAGAATCTAAACAGATATATAACAAACAAGAAGATTTACACAGAGCAGAGTAGCCCCACTTGTATTTAACGCTTTTGAAATAAAATCAAAACTGGTCTGGGATTGGCTTCAACTCCTACAACTACTGCCCACCGCAAACAAAGTCCATCTGATTGGGTGCCAGGACGTAGTGGATATAAAGGCAATGAAAAAGCGGACGAGCTAGCCAGGAAAGGATCCGCATTCTGTGGGCTATCAATTAATCCAATAAAAGGAAATATTAAAACCTGGCTAGAGCAAAAAAAGCTTCATTTCTGGAGAGAACCGAAGGAAACAGACAAGTCAAATTCTAGTGACCACAGGTTTTCGCACAGGACACTGCCATGTCAAAAAACACCTGATGACCATGGGCGTAGCACAAGAAAATACGAGTACATGCAGACTGTGCAACGAGGATGTGGAAACAGCAGAACACATACTACATATGTGACTGCAATGGTTTAACCAAAACACGTCAACGTTAGCTAGGTAAATTCTAAGCGGCGGACATACCCTACAGCTCACCTAAAGACGTAGCGGCTTTACTAACAAATTGCGGCATCATAGATGAGCTGTAAATGGAGGATATCACAATAGGCCCATCTGTGGCCGCAGTGATCTGGGATTCTTTATACCACCTCCCACAACAATCTAATCTATGTAATTTAAGGGATTTAGTGACATAAGGGTTCGAGAATTCCTAAGACCAGCGTTTGAGAAATCCAGGGAGTTGCCTTGCTTTATGTACGAGATGGGACCGAAAATTGAGTTTTCTATCAGAGATTACATCTAAATCACGTTGTCCAGTTACCAAGAGGCGAGATGATTAAAGCTTGCATAAGAGCGAGGTTTTTTTTTTTTCCGCGCGCACAAGGGATTTATGTACCCTTAAGATGTTTGCACCGTGTGGCGGATTGAAATGGAAAGAACTTGTATTAAATTTTGCGTAAAAAACGGATTTAATGGTGCGCGAACGTTGGAAATGTTGGAAAAGTGTTTCGACAACGATTCTCTAAAGAAAACGGTCGTTTATCAGTGGCACGAGCGGTTCAAAAGTGGTCGTGAGCCAATCGAGATGATGAACGCAGTGGCAGACCATCGACATCGAAAACCGACGAAAACATTGGTGATGTACGAGTAAAAGAAATGTTGGTCAATAACCGCAAATTAACCATCAGAGAGATAGCAATGGTTGAACATTGCACATGGATCCGTCCAAGGCATTTTGATTAATGATTTGGGCTTCCGTCGTGTAGCAGCAAAGTTGGTGCCAAAAGACCTCAATTTCATGCAAAAAAGAGACCGTGTTGACGTCGCAAAAGAGATGATTTGCGAGGCTGAATCCAATCTCACATTCATCAAAAGGATCATTACTGGAGACGAGACGTGGGATTATGATTACGACATGCAATCCAGACATCAGGCAAGTGAATGGCGTTCACCAAATGAGCCGAAACCAAAAAAACCACGTCGTTTTCAGTCAAAAAAGAAGGCAATGCTCACGGTTTTCATGGATTACAACGGTGTAGTGCATCATGAATTTTTACCAGAAGGCCAGACAGTAAACAAAGAGTATTACGAGTATTTGGGCATTATAAGACGTTTGCGTGAAGCAATTCGCCGAAAGAGACCAGAATTTTGGGCAAAAAACTCGTAGATTTTGCACCATGATAACGCACCGTCGCCCTGTGCCATCATTAGGAGTATTCGTAATTTTTTGACGAAAAATGCAACAAATACCATCCAACAGCCACCGAATTCACCTGATTTAGCTCCCTGTGACTTCTTTCTGCTCAATCGAGTTAAAAAACCACTACGGGGAACGCGTTTCAGTAGCCGAGAGGAAGTAATGGAAAAATCGCAGGAAGCTCTGATGGACGGACATACCGAAAACCGAATATAAAAATTGTTTCGAGGATTGGATCAAGCGCTGGCATAAGTGTGTTGCAGTCGATGGGGATTACTTTGAATTGGAAAATACAGATTTAGATGAATAAACTTGTATTTTTAATTTTCTGATCTAGGTGGTATTGGATCTGAAGTAGTAGACAAGAGATCGTTGATAAAATTGAAAAAGAGTGTCGGAGCCAAAACGGAGCCCTGGGGCACACCAGCATTTATTTTGTGAATATCAGACTTGAAACCGTCCAAGACAACTTGAATTGAACGTTCCGAAAGGTATTTTCTAATCCATTGAAGACGAGAGTCGTCGATCCCAAAAGCACGCATTTTCGAAAAAAGAGCCTGATGCCAAACTCTGTCAAATGTGAGTATTCAACTATAGGATTGATGAAAAAGCTAACGCAGTGGTTTTGCCAGCGTGGAAGAACACCTCTTCAGAAGAAGGGGAGATATACGAGGGGCGTTCAACATATTCTCGATATCGGAGTGAAGCTGTGGTTGTATATATAAATTGACTTATTTATCAAGTAATACTATTATTTTAGTGCATTCATGTAAAATTTCATATAAATGTGATTATTAATTCGTGTTTTATCTCTAGTTAAACAGAATCATAATGGCAACTGAGACGATGATGGTGAAAATTGAGCATCGCGCTGTAATTAAATTTCTCACTAAGCAAGGAAAAAGTCAAAAAACTATTCATGAAGAGATGGTGGCTGTTTACCAGGGTTCCGCACCTTCATTATCAACTGTGCAAAAGTGGTCAAGTGAGTTCAAGAGAGACAGAGAGAGCATTGAAGACGACCTCCGCTCCGGCGCCCCGGCTACTGCTTGTACGGGAGAAAGCATCAAAGAAGTCGAAAAACTTGTTCTTGAGGATGCCCGAATAAAGGTGAAAATGATGGCAGAGATCATGACCATTCTTCATGACCATCTTAACGTTTCAAAGGTCAGTGCAAGGTGGGTGCCACGAATGCTCACAGCGCCTCAGAAAAAAGTGAGAATCGCATGCTGTAGAGAGCTTTTGGAGATGTGTAATGAGAACGCGGACGGTGTTATGGATCGAATTGTTACTGGGGACGAAACATGGGTCCACCACTATGACCCTGAAAGCAAACAAGAGTCCATGCAGTGGCATAAAAAAGGAACAGACCCCCCGAAGAAGTTCAAAGTCACTCCGTCTGCCGGGATGCTCATGGCCACAGATTTTTGGGACTCAAAGGGAATCTTGCTCATTGAGTACAAAAAAAAAGGTGAAACTATCAACGCCACATCCTACGCTTCCACTTTGCATAATTTGCGGGAGGAAATTAAAAAGAAAAGACGGGGTAAACTCGCAGCGGGTGTGTTGCTTCTTCATGACAACGCTCCTGTTCACACGGCGCGAGTTTCCAAGGCTGCTGCGCGAGATTGTGGTTTCGAAGAAATCCAACACCCACCCTATAGTCCAGACCTTGCCCCTAGTGATTATTTCCTGTTTCCGGATTTGAAAAAATGTCTTCGTGGAAAAAGATTTTCGGATGATGAAGAACTCAAGTCGGCAATAAATGGAGAAAGAGGAAATTTATTTTTTTGAGGGTTTAAAAAAGCTTATCTTAAGATGTAATAAATGCATTGATGTTAGGGGAGATTATATAGAAAAATACAAACAATTTAAATTGAATTTGCATTTTCCTTCATATCGATACCGAGAATATATTGATCGCCCCTCGTACCATCTAGAACAGTGGATTTATGTATGTTGAGATCTTTAAGTACTTTTGCTACTACAGTAGGGCGAAAGTGGCGGAGACAAAGCACAATCGGGAAGTGTAGAGCTGGCAGCAAAATGTGCAGCAAGCAGATTGGCTTTGCCCAAAGAGCTGACAGCTGGAATGTCATTGTAAATGAGCGTTGGGATGGAGGCTGAGGCAGAATTTCTAATGTTTTTGACGAACGACCAAAGATGTTTTGTATTGTATTTTTTACCTCAGTTTTTGGTCGTATAGAAATTTCACACTCTTGAGAAAGACGTTGCAGTCATTTCTGGTTCGCTAAAACTTTTTTCGGTTTTCCTCTGTCGGATTGGTCTTGTAGGACCGAAAAAACACTTCTCTAACCCTGACAGCGTCTTTACAGCTCGAGTCGTACCATGCCTTTTCTTTTGGTTTGATACTCTTCATCCGATGAGGGACAAAGCATCTCATTCCAAGGAGAATAGTTTCTGTGATCATGTCAACAGCGGCATCCACGTCGATATCGAGGAAACATAACTACCAGTTAAAATTCCTAAAGAACCTGTGAACTCCGCTCCAATTGGCTTTCCCATACTGCCATACGGTTCTTTTAGGAATCATTACTCTAACTGTGTGATCGGTATACGAGAAATTAGCTGATATAACACAGTGGCCCGACGAGCCTAGAGGGGAAAGCACACCAACGGTGTACTTATCAGGGTGAGAAGTTAGAAACAAGTCCAGGGTGTTGGCGGTATGATTATCAACGTCTGGTATTCGCGTGCGCTTATTTACAAGCTGGGTTAGGTTATTTTCCGCAGCGAAGTCTTCAACACACCGACCTTCGGGTGTTGTCGGGGCAGAATGTCGAACCCAGAATTGTGACTGACTTGAACAAACTTCAGACTGCTATAATTTCCAAACCGTTCATGACAGTGAGATCAAATTTTGACACATGACAGATAATTTTATTATTTGCAAGCCCTTTAAACGATTTGCGACTCAGTTGTGTTGAAAAAATCCGCGATGGAATTCAAACGTGATAGTGTGATTGCTTTATATTTGGCTGGAAAACCACAAGTAGCTATCGTTAGAGCCCTCCAGCACCTCAACGTGAATAAATCATTTGTGTCTCAAACCATAGCTCGTTACCGTGATATTGGCAGCATTGGAGGTAGTCATAAAAAAACAGCAACATGGAAGAGAAATGGCTCGTGAGCTCAACATATCGTTGGAACGGATGCAACACATACTATAAAATGAGCTTGGGCTCAAGCCATTGAAGTTCCAAGTACGCTTGCACGAAAGTGGTGAGTTGCCGAATTTGGTTTTTCCGATGAGTCGCCATTTGTTATCGAGCAATATGTCAACAAACAAAATGACCAAGTTTACTTGCCAGAGAGGTCCTTCGAAAATTTACACCTTCGGACGGCCACCAGAAAGCAGGCAGCACCGATGGTGATGGTTTGGGCCGATATAACCACCGATGGTCGCTCTCCACTCGTATTTTTGGACCGTGGCGTCAAAATTAATGCGATCGTATACCGTGAAACTGTCTTAGAGGCAGTATTGAAGCCTTGGACAAACAATCATTTCGGTTGGAGACCGTAGACATTTCAACAAGACTCGGCACCGTCTTACAAAGTGCGCGTCAACCAAGATTGGTTAAAAAACAATGTTCCACACTTCATTTCTTCGACACAATGGAGTGCAAATTCTCCGGATGCAAATCCGTTGGATTTCTCTGTCTGGGGTACTTTGAAGGCGAAGGTTGGCAATAAAAAATACCAAAGTTTGGACCGCCTCAAACAAGAACTTCGCCAGGAATGGGCCAAAATACCGCAGAGCCACTTGGGTGCAGCGTGCGATGCTTTCTTCGGCCGTCTCAAGGCCATTATTCGCGCCAAATTCGGACATATTGAAAACTACTGATACAATTTGAAAATTGATGTATTTTCCAACATTTTTTGCTTTGGCTTCTGCAAAAATCGTTTGTCAAGGCGCCGAACCTTCTTGCGTGCTTGCCTATGAGGCAGTGTCCAGTGATGACACCTATGATGGCGCTGAGATGTTTCTTATTTAGAAGGATCAGACAACGATTCAGATCCAGTTTTGGCCAGATCTGTTTGGTCGCTAGACATGTTGGTCCAACAGTCCACCTCTAAGGTATGCTCTGCACGCAGCGATTGGGATACCTATGCTACCCCTTTCCGGTAGAATAGGTAAAGTGGTTCCAATTTTGGCGAGTTCATCGGCTCTACGGAACGTCTCTGGCACTCAACAGAGGTTTTTTTTTATAATTTACGCGCTCCTAAGGGGTTATGAATACCCTTATACTGTTATACTGTTGCCAGGGCGCGGGCGGAAAGATAGAAGGTGAAAAAAGGAAAGTAAGTTTGTGAAGGTTGAACTGCTCTGCCATCTCCATAAGAGATGATCGGCAGTCAAGGGCGGTTTTAGAATTTAGTGAGACTGTGTCCAGGGATTTGATAGCGGCCTAACTATCCGAAAAGATGCGGATATCCTTTGCAGATATCACGTTTTTCTTCATTCTTCAGCCAGGACAGAGCTTCTTTAATCGCTAAAATTTCCGCCTGGAAGACGCTGCAGTGATTTGGAAGACGGAAAAGAGAGGCTTAGATTTAGCGTGTCTGAGAAAACACCGCCACCAACCCCGCTATTGGTCTTAGATCCATGTGAGTAGAGATGGATTGACTTGTCCTCCATGAAAGCATCTTCCTCCCAGAAGGATCTAGAGGGGATCGATTGGTGTAATCGATGTTCTCTGTGGAGATTCCTAATGTACTAAGCATGCTGGCGTGGCCAAATGGATTATTTGTCCACTGTTTAGTGGCTTTAAGGCGTATAGCTGCAGTCGCAGCTATTTGCCTGCTGAAAATATCGAGGGGTATTAGATGAAGCAGAATGTCTAATGCCGCAGAGGGGGTAGACCGAAATGCTCCGCTTATGCATAGGCATGCTGTTCTTTGGACTCTGCTTAGCTTAATGCAGTTAACCGCACTTTCTAAGGCCGTCCACCAGACTATCACCCCGTAAGTAAGTATCGGTCTTATGACCGAGATGTACAGCCACTGGGTTATCCGAGATTGAAAGCCCCATTTATTTCCAATGGCGTTTTAGCAAGAGAATAAAGCTATTGTAGCTTTATTGACTCTTTCTTGAATGTTAGGTTTCCAGATTAGTTTTCTGTCAAAAATGAGACCCAGATATTTTGCTGTATCGGAAAACACTAGACTGGTACCGTTTATTGAAGGAGGGTCTATAGTTGGAATTTTATATTTCCATAAAACTGATCTTGTCCTCTTTTACAAGAGGTTTACTACCAATCCACAGCGATCTGCCCAACGGGTTAATCTATTGGGATTTAATTGAAGGAGTTCTTTAATGGTATTAAGATGCTTACCTGAGACGGCAATAGCAACGTCGCCTGCATAAGCAATCACCCTGCTACTACCCGCTTGCAGGTACTCGTATATCAGCAGTTCATTTACTACTAAGTTCCACCGCCTTGCGGTGTACCTCTGCTGACACATCTTTTGGCAGAAGTCTCACCCAGTTTTTAGTTGATTATCCTGCTTTTTAGCATAAGACTGATCAGTTCCCCAAGTGGGTCGTCTACCTGCAGAGCTGACAGCGCAGTCGTGATTGCGGATGTGTTGACGTTGTTGAAGGCACCCTCTATATCCAGGAAAGCAACCATTGTGTACTCTTTATACTGTAGGGATCGTTCGATGTGACTAGTCAGTGCATGCAGAGCCGTTTCTACCGACTTCCCTTTAGAGTAGGCATGTTCGAGCCGTTGACAGAAGTCTAGGGTCAATTTTAGCTCGTATATGGATATCAATCAGTCGTTCTAGAGTTTTTAGAAGGAAAGATGATAGACTTATAGGTCTGAGGTCCTTTGGGACAACATGAGAACATTTTCCGGCTTTGGGGATGAACACTACATTGACTTCTCTCCATGACAGTGGAATGTGGATGAGTTCTACACAACTCCTCATAATATTTCCTACCGTCCGGACCAGCAGACTTGTATGGTTTGAAGCTATGCAGCGCCCAGAGCAGTTTGTCTCTTGTGATCAGACCCTGGATTTTGGACCCGGTAGACCTGTTTGGGTTGCTACTGACCGTGAATTGAGAGCTACCTGGAAAGTGAGTGTCCAGTAGCAGGTTGAGTGATTCATCACTTGATGTAGTCCAAGGGCCATCGGTTTTTTTTAAACAGCTAGGCATCATAGGATTTGTAGAGAGTATTTTTCTTAGCCGTGATGCCTCAGAGGTTTCCGTGATTTTGTCACAGAAGGACCTCCAGAATTGTCGCTTTGCCTTCCTCAGTTCTTTTTTGTATAATTTGAGGGATTCTTTGTATGAGTCCCAGTCAGTCGCTTTTCTTGTGCTCTTTGCTAAGTTGAAAAGTTTTCTGCAAGTGTTTCTGAGCAGTCCCAGTGCTGATGTCAAGCTCATTGGTGTCCCGCGGGGGACTTGATAGTTCAGAGGATAGCGTTTCTGATAGTATTCCTCTGTCTCAGTTTTCTGGTAGTTTCGGAATGATGGTTGACTAGGAGGAGCATCATTCAGGCCGAATTGGATGTATCTGTGGTCTGAGAAAGAGTGTTCAGACGATACCATCCAGTTCATTAGCATTTGAGTGATGCTGTCGGAGACAAGGGTTATATCTAATACTTGCAGTCGGTTTCTGGTTATAAAAATGGGCTCGTTGCTAATATTGCAAATGCAGAGGTTAGTACTCGCATTGTTACATGCACTCGCATTGTTTTTGCGTACGATGGAGTTATACAGCAATTGCAGTGACTGGGTGCAAGAAACAGCCCTTTGACCAGGGGCAGGAGATGTGGGATGCCCGCATTATGACTTTTATTTTTTTTGTTACACGAACACTACACTGTCGAGATGTCACGAGTTTTTACGAGCGCACTGGTGTCGCATGTGCACTCGTCGGTATTCAGCTTACGAGTGCATGTTATTGATCGGCACTGGAGCTCAAGGAAATTCATTTGGCGCCATGCAGAAAATCTCCTCAGTTTGTCCTGTCGAGGAAAACAATCAGCGGGAGATGAGATATTTATGCCTGCGTAAACAGATATTTGTACATGAACTTTTGAGTCGGCATCAATAACTGTTAGAATGAATATTAAGGGACCAAGATGACTAGTTTGAGGTGCTCCAGAAGTGGTTTTAATGGGGTAGGAAACCATCGACCTAAATATGTAGAACATTGTAATGTCGATCTTCTATTTTAAGTAGGATTTAATTCATCTGACTGACAAAGTGGAGCCTTCAGTTTGAGCGGAATGGTTTTCCGGGAGATTTCATCAAAGGCTTTGCCGAAATCGGTAGCGATACCCACGTTCTATTACTCACAGTATACGAGTACATGACACGCACTCGGTTAGGTTTGTAATTGTAGATCGACCTTTTAGAAGATTTTAGGAAAAGATACACCTGATATACTTGCGCCATAAATGCTATTCTCAAATAGCTTCGGTATGCAGAAGAGTTTAGCAAAAGGTCGACGGTTATAGATTTCATCCTTGAGGCCTTTTTTGTGAAGAGGAATTATTTAAAAAATTCTTGAAAATCATGGGAAAATCTCCTTGGGGAGATGGAAAGATGAAAGAGAGCTGCAAGGGGTTGAGTCAAATAAATTGCATTACATCCTGCGGAGTAATCAGCATTAAGATGTTCTTTTTTTCCTACTTGGTTTTTCCAACTTTGTTTGTGAACAATTATTTAAGTACGAAAAATAAAGATGGTTAGGTTATTGGGTATGGTTAGCGAATACTGGCTGAAGAATTTGACAAACAAATTTGTAATTACTTGGGAATCGGCTGAAGTTGTGTCAGAAAACTTCAGGAAAGATGGGAAGTTATCAGACTTTCTTTGATGTCGATAAATTGAAGGAAATATTCCGTATTGGTGATGAGAGTGTGACGCATTCGGTTCAAACAGGTAGACACATTGACAAGGATAAGTGTACAAGAGCTTGTTTCTTTTATTGCCAAGGACAGCAGGAGTATTGTTAATTGTGAGGTACTATAAGGGCTATCATAGAGAAAGTTAAAATTGGCATTATAAAAAGCTTCTTTATACTAGTGTACCGTAGTTTGCTATATGAAAGCTGGAGCTAAGTGAGCGTTCGTACAGTTTTGAGTTGTAGAGAAAGACTACTTCACTTAATTGGTATAGACCAGAATCGGTAAGGCAATCGATGAAGAGCATCATTTTATCAGAGGTTTTCAGCATTGCTGGCCACAAAGAAGGATTGATCAGTCTGAGTCCATTGAAGCTGCTGCAGGTTAAAGTCGCCTGCAAAATGTAACACCGTCTTTGGATTCAATCGTCGACGTAATTAGTCGTTTCAACAGCTGACTGGTTTTCATGGATTGGCTGGGCAGGACGGATGTAACAGCAACAGATGCATAGGTTAAGCTTTGAGATACGAACTCTGCCGGAGGCAAATTCAAAGTAAATATAATGCAGATTATTTTTTAATCAAGAAAAGAATGTAGAGGCAAGAGAACTCCGGGGCCAAGTCCAAGCGCTTTGTTGTTCTTCAGTGCTTTGATTGCGGTAAAGATTTCTTCTCTGCGTATGCGGGAATTTGTTACTACGTACGGGTCATTGGGCGTTGAGTTCACTTCATTTGCAAAAACCCGATTAAGATCGCAGAAAAGTGCTCCGTCCACCTTTTGAGCTGGTCCTCATCCGAAATTAACAGATATCCGTCTGTGTCTTTTACCAGGTGTTGTTTAGAGCATTGGGTAGCTGTGAGCTCTTTGGTAATTCCGTAGACGGTCCTACTATCATACCTACTAGCGGCCTCTTCTGCTTCTGTAGCAAATGCGTTGATATGGTTACGCTTATGACGCTACACGTTACAGCGAACTTTCCTAATCTTCACGCGATATGCAGGCTCTTGCTCGTTTCTCTCTACTGCTGGAGTAGCTGCGATACGAGCTTTGAGGTGTTTTCTTTCTTCGATCCTAGCCCAAGTTTCTTTGGAAAGCCAAACACTATTTTTTCCTTGCGACCGACCGACTATACATATTTTCAGCATCTTCTGCATATGAAGACATATTTCTCAGTACATCAACGGTTTTCGATGGAGGTGGGTTCCGTATTACTGATTGCTCTCAATCCTTGCTAAAGGTGGTCCTCTAGTTGTTAGTCTATGGGTATTAAACTTAGGCAATCGAGTGTTTTCTTAGGATCTCCAAACTGCAGCTGTACGTACGGTGCAACTATCAGATGGTGGTCCCGGGCCATCCCCACGTCTGCCTCCTTTTTGCTACGAACGTCCTAGAGACTGCTTCTAAATCGCCGGCTGATCGCGAAGTGATCAATTTGGTTGCAAGTTGCTTGTCGACACCCAACTGACTTTGTGGCACGACTTGTGCTCAAATATGGTCCCTTCTAATACTAGGCGGTTGGCCTTGTGAAAATCGACAAAACACTCGCCATTGTAGTTGCGGTCCCCAACACCATGCTTTCCCATAACATGAATGAATCTATCATTGTCATTGTAAATGGGATTCAAGTCTCCCATTACCATTATGAAGTCTCCGCGAGGTGTACTATCATAAGCAGCACTCAACCGGTTGGACGTTCGGACATCCAGAACACTGGAGGCATGCCATGCCTTACGTCTATCGCAAAATGATCAGTTTGATTTAGCGTTTGATGATCCGGAGATCGCCATGTCCCCTTGTGTATATTGAGTTGGGGAAACCATGTGCTTGCTGTAGTGATATTTCGTCCCTCTGCGAAGTTAGTAAGCCTTGGTCTGTTGCCAGACGTGTTGTCGTATAGGCTATGCTTACCAACTGTCCCACCAAAGGTGTCATTCTTTCCTACCTTGGCGTTAAAATCGCCTAGTACGATTTTAAGGTCACACTTCGGACGTTGCTCATTGTCGAGGAGCTCGTAGAAATACATATTCTCCTCAACAGAAGAGAGCTCCGGTCGGGGCGCAACACTGTATGATGGTGACGCGACGTAGTTTAGTAAGGAACCTGGCTTTCAGGATCCTGTCGTCTAAAGGCTCCCAGGAAATTAAGATTTTGAGAGCTATTTTGGAAAGCAGCAATCCAACGCGATCCATAGTTTCCAGCTGCTTTTCCGGAGTAGAGTAGTACTGTGTTACGAGTTGGAGACTTCAACTTCCTTGAGTCCAACCATCTAACTTCACTAATTCCTAAGATGTCCATCTTATACCGCATGAACTCACTCCTTCTCTAACTGGAGAAATCTGGCATTTTGAGGACCTTCACTTCCGTTGTCTACACATTCCACAAACCAATCTTTATCCGGGTACAATAGCCAAATGTCGTCAACGTGTTATCGTTCCTTATCCGCGGCGTAGTGTTGGTTTCGGTAGTGGTTTTGATTTCAGTTACGAAGAATGCTAACCTCCGTAACCTATCCTAGAAAGTTAGGCCTTTCGCACTCGTAATTTTAGCTAATTTACGTATATAGGGATACGCAAATAGTTGCCCGGGAACCACCACGAGGAGGTAAAAGAAGCACTTCATCGTGAATGATTGTTGCGCTACTGGCTCAGACCAAGTTATGAGCAGTTAATAGTTTCCCAATCAGGCACGATGTATGTAGGTCACCACCTCGAAGACGCTGACGCATTCTGCTTAAACGGCTACACTGGCAAAGAATATACTCTGCTGTTTCTTCCTCCTCGTTGAATATGCGACAATTGTTGTCATAAGGTGTTTTTTGACTCTGCAGTGACCCATTAAGAATCCGGTTACTACGTGTATCTGATCCCTTTGTTATTTTGTGGTTGTTGGCTTGCCTGTTACCTTTATTTTCAGTCAGTTTTTTGCTTTTTTTTGGAGCAAATTGGTAACCCACAGAATGGCCTGGGGAACATGAGTGTTGAGGCCGAACTTTTTCTGTCCAATTCGTTTGGCCTTTCATTACCATTAAAACCACTGTGACCTAGCACCCAGATTTAATGGACTCTATTGATGCTGGATAGTGTTTTGAGAATTATAATGCAGTGTAAGACAATTTTTGAGGTTATCTCAAAAGCGTTGATAGCAAGTAGGGCCGCTTAGCTGTCATGTTCTTGTTGGTGTTTAAGTTCTCCCTAATGGAGAGAGGTCTATTATGTGTATCTCAACTTCAAATACAGAGATGCTAATGTCCATACCCCCGCCCAATTATCAAGGCTTCGCATATCAATGACGTTGTCTAATAAAAAGCGGGGGCAGAGCATATTACTGGTCTTGTCGTAAACATCTTCAGATAATAACACCTCTGAATGGTTGCTACGATTTGACCAGTTACAAGTTGCCGGTCATAGGTCTTGTTGGCGGCTGGACCACCGGTAGTCCATACCAGGACTTAAATCACGGTACCATGGGAGTTAGGAGCCCCCCGGATTTCGGTCCGGGCCTGACTTGTTAGAGGTAGGCCCCCTTGTGGGAGCGGGTACGGGCTTTCCTTCTGTTTAACCTATTGTAGAGTTGCAAATAAGTACTGGGTGCTGTGACCCTAAGAACAGTAAGAGGTTTTAGGTCGGCCTCGACTCATACCAAGGGTGGAACTTGTGCCTCCAACACAGTTCCGAATTGGTATATAAGGATTGACGGAAAGCGATGGCAAGGCGTATTCTTGCTCCCATGGATGTATGGGCATCTCGTAAACATAAGTCTACATGACAGGTGGTTTACGTTAAAAACCAGAGACTATGATCATACCTCCGTACAAAGAGGTATTGGTAGTTGCTCCCTATATCCCTGCTCCGACTCATTTGTCTGTTTTGGATCCGTTGGTGTACCACACCAGTGAATCTCTTTTAAACAGGGGTTCATTCTGTATAACCTTGAAGTTATGGTTGCTTGTAGGAGCAATTCCTAACAGGTCATTTCGTCTGAGTCCAAGTAAAAGAAGTTGCTATCTTTTTTATTATTCATTCCCCTCATAATGTCTTTTAGTACCTGCGTTTGTATTTTCTATTTGATCGATGTATGTTGATTAAAATGGAATGTTGTGCCTTATTTCTTCTACGCTTCTGATGGAGAACTTTTTAAGTGTGTTCGCTATTATTTCTTTCGTTTGCTATTATTGTTCCATTATCATTGATTTTTTTTATTTCATTTTTTTCTCCTTTTAGTACAAGAGCTTTTATTGTCCTTCGCATTGGTTTTTGGAGTCTGGCTACTTCAATTTTCCTTGTAATGTAATTGTCTTTTGTTAACGTTAGTTCTTGTGTGCATTTATTTCTAATGATGCTATAGTCATTCCAGACATCTCTGGTGTTCGACCAAATGGCAATCCGATAGCCTTAAATGTGTTTTTTTGTTTATGTTGGTTGAACCAAACATAAATATGTTGGGCCCTGGATGTCCTATTGATTACCATCTTTGCCACCGTTTTGTTTATAGACTGACATAAGCACTTTACTCATTCAATTATTGGAATGATTTGACGCAATGGTGCGGCAGTCTTCTTTTAGTTCAATATACTTTTCCAGCGATGTTCAATAGCTTCGATACCGTAGACTCCACCTGTTTACTGTTGGCAAAACTTTTACCAGCGAGCCTAAATCTGGAATAGGGTGCATGATGAAGCAATTCGAACTTTAACTCATTGATTTTGCACATCGCGATGACGGATGAGTGAACTGGTGCATTGACTTGATGAAACAAAACTTTTTTCTTCGCCAAATGCGGTCGTTTCTCCTTGATTTCATCTTTCAAACACTGCAATAAGTTTGCATAATACTCGTACACGGTGTTGATTGTTTTTCCTTTCTGAAAATAATCAATGAAAATTATCCCACGCGCATCCCAAAAAACTGACGCCATAATCTTGCCTGGAGATGGAGACAGTTCGCCTTCTTTGAAGCCAATTCTCCCCTTTGAGTCCATTGATTTTGACTGTTCCTTCGTCTCGGATGTGAAGTGATGGACCCATGTTCCATCCATGGTTATGAATGGACGCAAAAACTCGGCTTTATTGCTGTGAAACTTACCTAAACACCTGATGGAAACATCCTAACGACGGTGTTTTTGTTCCATTGTGAGCAATCGCGGCACCCATCTTGCGCACAGCTTTCTCATGTCCAATGCGATGTATAGCTCATGGTCATCCAATACCATTTTGTGGATTTTTTTCAACATTTCTGGTGAACTCACCTCATTTTGTCGACCACTGCGATGTTCGTCTTGGCAGCTACTAGGGCCTCGTTTAAACTCTGCCACCCATGATTTTATTGTTGTAAGCGAAGGAGCAGACTCTCTCAGAGTAGAATCCAGTTCCGTTGTGATGTTGGCTGGATTGAGGCCTTTCAAATGGAAGTATTGTATCACATAATGATGACCAAATTTTCCATATTTAAGAATTCATTGAGAGCGCTCAATATTGCTGGCGGCTGAACAAATACTGAACAAATACTGAACAACATAGCGTCGTCAAACTTGAAATTTAAACTTTATAGGGTCGGTACTTTCTACAATTGTCAATCGTTTTAAGTATGTGGATAAGCATATAATTCCAATGGCCTCTTCGGCTTCGCTTCAAGCGGTCGCTCCAATTTTTGATGACTCGGTTCAATATGTGCGGCGTTATTCCGGCAATAGCATGTCAAATGTTGCGCTCGAGCTCGTCCAAAATGGTTGGCTTGTTAGCGTAGATTAAGGACTTGACGTAGACCCAGAGAAAATAATCGGGTGGTGTCAAGTCGCATGATCGCGGCTGCCAATTGATAAATGCTCGCCGTGAGATGACCAAGTCGCCAAATTTCTTCTTCACAACTTCGAGCGTTGCATCGCTTGTATGGCATGTGGCACCGCCTTGTTGGAACTACAGCCCGGATATATCGATGTTGGCGGGCTCAGACCACGGAAAATCGGGTAACATCGCTTTATACCTGAGACCATTGACGGTAACGGTGTGTCCTTCCTCATTTCGAAAGAAATTAGGTTCGGTGATGCCGCTATAAACCGCCACAAACGGTCAATCTTTGTGGATGCATTGATGCTTGACCGAATACTTGTGGATTATGTTTCCTCTAATAATGGTAATTTTGCTTGTTGACATAGCCGCTGAGCCAAAAATGCGCCTCGTCCGAGAAGATGATTTTCTGGCCAAAAACCAGATCTCCGGCCAACATTTCCACGGCCCAATTAGCGAGCTCGCGGCATTGTCTATTGTCGGCAGGGTTCAATTCTTGCGTCAGTACATTCTTATAGGGATATAGGACCGAATCCAACCGCAAAATGAGCCGGGTTGACCCTGTGGCGATGAACTATTCAGTTGATCGGTGCCGAATCGACATTTCTTGGTCTTCTTCGATCCTGGATGGCCGCCGTATGTTTTCTTAATTTCGTACTGGTTGGTGGCTTAATATCCAAAGGAGTGTGGTCACGCTCAAACTTTCCACCGTGCTACGAATTGCCTGCACGATGATGACCGACCTTACCTTACTGAATATTTTGACAGCTGGATGTCATTGGTAACTTTGACAGCTGCTGAAACATAACAATTGGAAAAACTATCACTGCTAGCGGCTCATCTCTTACTTACTTCAGGTGACGCTACACTCCGTGTGGGACCTAGACCTCAACCAAGAAGCGTGTCTAGCCAGCTCGAACTTTAGCTAGCTGCCTCCTGTTGCGTACGCTAGGTTTGTTAATGCCCCCTTTCACTTGCGTGCGCTCCCTGAGTCGCGGTCTTCCTCTGCTACTCTGCCCCTCGGGGACCGATTCGTTGACTTTTCCGACTAGAGCATGGATGCCAATCCGCTCTACACGACCCAGTCACTTTTGTCGTCGGACATTGACACTTTTGGCTAAGCCGATCTTACTGTACAGCCCGTCGTTGTATGTATCTGGTAGTTAATTTACTAGTCAATTGCTTTCTTAGCCCAAAGAAGCAACGATGGGCAAGAGTTATTTTTCGTTAAAGTTCAGGGCAGGTGTCGTTGTCTGAATTGATAGTGGAGCTGGGCAGGCAAAGTCCTTAACTACCCCGAAGTTATACCTGTCGGTGGTGACGTTCTATCCGAGGCGTCGGTGTTGGGTGTCTTTTCTTGCTGTCAGCATATATTGCCCTCATTGACTACTAAATCTATCTTCGCCGCTTCGCCGCTGACATAACACTGCTTTCTTCCGATTATGTCAATATCATCGGCGTATGCCAGTAATTGGGAGAACTTTTGAAAGATTGTGCCCCTTATGTTAGCGCAAGTGTTTTGCACTATTCTTCCAAGAATGATGTTAAAGAAATCGCATGACAGCCTTGTCTAAATCCTTTTTCGACATCAAAGTTCTCGGTGGAGCAGTGTGCATTCTCCATCGTCATTCTTTACAAACGAACGAGCTGGGCAGGGATGTCAAAACTAGATATTGCTCTGTTATGCTCATGTCAATTGATGCTGTCATATGCGGCCTTAAAAGTGATGAATAGGCGGTGTGTATCGATTTGGAGTTTGGGCGAATGGTAGAGTTTCCTGGCCTTATATGGACCAATCACGTTGTTGACGAACGGCTTCAGGAGTTCATACAATATGCCAGATAGGCTCTTGTGGGCGATCTTAAGAAGACTGATTCCACTTTAGTTGGCGCAGTTCAGAGACTGATTCCACTTTAGTTGGCGCAGTTCAGAGGATCTGCTTTCTTGAGGATCGAACAAACAATACTGAGGTTCCATTCATCGGACATACTTTACAGATGAGTTGATGTATGCTCCTTACCAAGTCATCGCCTGCTACATTGAAGAGCTCGGCAGTCAGGCCGTCCGATGCAATAGTTTTGTTGGACTTAAGCTTAGATATGGCTATATTTCACTTCATTCAGGTGGGGTTGACGAAATTGTTGGTCAACATCGTACGGGTTGAAGGGTTAATTCTGCCTGACAGCGGTACTTGGTTGGTCATCGCTGTTATACAGTCTACAGAAATGCTCTTTCCGAGTCCTCAGCATCGACTGCGACGCTACTACGATGTTCCCTTGTTTATTTCTACAGGCTTCGGTTCGGGGTTCGTGTCCGTGGCATTTTTTTTTTTTACTTTTTTTAAAAGTCCTGAATTTATTTCCTGGAGTAGCATCTGACAATCTCCTCGACCACGCTCTTATCATGCTCCTTCTTCTTCCTCCTGAGAAGCCGATGTTCACCTCTCCTCTCCTGCTCGTAGACCTCGTGAGCTGCTCTTGTCAGTGTATTCAGCGCCGTTTTGTATGGATCTTGCCTACCTGGATGTGCTTGCTGGCACTTTGTGTCAAATCAGGGGTTTCGTTGTGGTAGTCGACTGAAACCCAGCACATCAGAGGCAGCATCTCTGATAGATTTTTGACAATTTTGCCACTAGCCTTCGATATTTGATTCTCTTGATATTGTAGCCGTCCGACGTCGAACTTCCTCACATTGTTAGCTGGGCGCAGTCGTACTATTCTACAGCAGGGCAATGGTCCTAGTCGATGTTTTCCCCTAGGAAGGTTGGGACATCCATAATATTGGAGGAGTGGCTTGCGTCGATCGCAGTGTGGTCAATCTGGTTGACGGTTGATTGATCAGGAGTCCTAAAGGCCTCCTAGTTATACCAATATTTTGCCCCGTTGCAAATTCGATTATCTTTATCGGACGGGTGCCATGCAGGTTATTCTTCACGGCAGTACTACCAAGTTTTGTATTAAAATCGCCTAGAACAATTTAAATGTCATAGCTAGGGCATTGCTCGCAAGTCTTCTGTGAAAGCTCGTAAAAGCTATCTTTGGTGTCGTCATCATCATCCTCTGTGGGCGTGCACGTATATCAGGCTAATGTTTTCAAATTTATCATTAATGTGGCTTGTTACCAGGTGCACTATAACATGCCGGAAGTGTGCCTCTAACAAAAAATCCTCATCTAAATAGGTGCTGCTTTTGCCGTCGATAACAATCGGCGTGTTAGATGTCACAGGTTTTTATCCTCTTTTAAACATCCCATCGCATTTCTTGGATGGTGGTAACATCCGCCTTGCAGCAGTGCAAGGCCTCCGCTAGTTGTCTTTGTTTTATTTGCAGGAGCTGTCAACAGTATATAACTCCATATCCGAGGGTTGTTGTTGCTTTGTTACTTAAGGTTTTTTTTTCGTGGCTGGGTAGTAACCCCAACTTGGGGGGCCAGTTTCATTATAGATACCCGTAGGACGAGGGGTCGGTTAGACCGAAGCCAGTGATCAGTTTGGGAATGTGAGCGCTGCCGTTTGTCCATTAAGGGCGCATCCGGTAGCATATCTTTTCCAAGACCCTGACTTAGTCTCGGAGATCCTTACCGGTGTGAGCTCCAAATATGTCGGAGTACCCCGGATAATCTCTTATTTGCCTTGTTCCGGGATTTTACTTCACCGTTGATTCCATCAGACAAATCCATCCTCTGACTCGTTTATAGTGCTGCTATTTTTGTCTGCTGGTCAGCACTCGCGCTTATAAGTCTGGCAAGTCGAGTCGAAATCAACATCAACTAGTAAACGATGGTACTGGTAAAATAAGCACGTGCCTCTGCAAGGGTTCCTGTCTTCCTTTTAAAATATGGAATGACATAACTAACTCACCTACCCAAGCTGAAAAGAGAGTGGGTTGCTGTAGACATGGAAACGGAGGACAGGATTGAATTGAAGAACGTTCAAACGTTGTGCAGAAAATGGAGCAGGCATGGTTGACTATGCCCATGATGTGGAATATTTTTTTTTTCATGGGAAGGTGAGAAATCTTCATAGACACTATAGGCCCGGAGCCTATAGTAGTGTGAGATTCTTACTCACTAAAAAACACCGCCCTTATGCAAACCACGACTGAGTTCACATTCAACAAGCAATTCTTCTATAGAATTTTATTTTGTTTTTATAAGATAACCTGCAGGCGATTTTCCATTGAAAATTCCTGTGTACTTTAGAAAAATTACGCGTTGCTAATCACCGCTCTAGATCGAGAGGCTTAGTCCTTTTCAGACGGCGCAATAAATTTATCTCGTCGAGGATCTGTTGAACAGAAATATTCGTATGACCTTGTAATCGATTATTATGTTTTCGCGCAAAGATTTTAATTACGTTCTGAACGTTTTCGACTCCTAAGTCTCTGTGGATATCATCGTTTCTAATGTACAGCTTTGTTTTGGAATGTCTGTAATACATTAATGTTACTATTTTTAGTACAACCCCAAAGTTGTACACCATATGTCCAGATCGGCTTTAGCACTTGCTTGTATACTTTCTAATAAGCCAGTAAATATCTCTATATTTGATTTCAAGCTCTTCACGTTTTTTCTTGACGTGTGTTCTCCATTTTAGTTTAGCGTCGAGTGTCATACCGAGATATTTGGCCTCGTTCGCGTAAGGAATTCGTACTGCGTTGATAAACACCGGTGGATTCTCAATTTTCTTGAGAGTGAAGTTCACGTGGACAGACATATTTTCATTAAGCGCGATTTGCCAAGTCTTTGTACAATTGTTAATGCGTGTAAGGGCACGCTGCAAGTTGGCAGTTGCTTCTTCGACTGTTTTAGCCGTTGCCAAAATGGCAGTGTCATCAGCAAATGTGGCTAGGACAGTGTCGTCCGTTTGCGGTATATCGCGGGTAAAAAGCAAATATAGCAGAGGGCGAAGTACACTTCCTTGCGGCACCCCCAAATTTGTTGTCTTAAAAGTGGAATACTCGTTTCCGTGTCTCACACGGAAGAGTCGGTCTTCCAGGTATGAACCTAAAATACAAGACAATTGCTGGGGTAGGGCTTGTCGAAGTTTATATTTTAGGCCTTCGTGCCATACCTTATCGAAGGCTTGCGTAACGTCAAGGAATGCGCTTGAACAGACTAACTTACAGTCGATTGCTCGTTCAATTACATCGGTTATTCGATGCACTTGGTCAACTGTAGAGTGTTGGCTTCTAAAGCCAAATTGATGACGATTAAGACGATTAAGAAGGATTCGCTCGAAGACCGTCGATGTAATCGGGAGAAGCGATATTGGTCTATATGACTTGACTTCAGTCAGTGGTTTACAGGGTTTCGGAACCATAATAACTTCGGCTACTTTCCACTGGTGCGGTATATGCTCTAATCCAATGCTGGCATTTATAAGATAGAGCAGCTTTAGCAAACCTTTTTTCGGCAACACGTTAAGTATCTCCCCCGTTATTAAGTCATATCCCGGGGCTTTATTGGGCTTAAGCGTGTCTATAACTTGTCTAAGTTCCCTAAGTCTAGCGTATTGACATTCTCTGGAAGCACTTCCCCGTCGAATGGTTTAAACGTTTCCACATGAAATGAAGATGGTCGGCGAAAACATTAGCTTTTTCCTTATCTTCTTTCGCCCAGTCATTCTGGTTTCTTCTTATTGGCGCCACGTGTATTTGGGGCTTTCGAACGGCTCTCCATATGAAGTAGTTGGTATCCTTTGTCGCTGTGAGTCCTTGTGCCCGGGTTTCATGCCACTTTTTCCGCACTCTTCGTTTCTTATTTATCATTTCTCTGATTTCCGTTGGGTATCTTATGCCGACTTTGGGAACTTTGTTCGATTCGCGGGGAGTGTTCTTTCAGGCCGCTTGCTGTATGACTTCAACAAAACGTTCAACTTCTTTTTCAAGTTGATACGGCGTTCTAAGTGCTACTTTCAACTCAGTATTGTGTACAACGTCTATTCGGAAATCTTCCCAGTGAGTTTTGCTGTTAGTTAATTTGGGTAGTCTTTGTTTCTTAACCAAGGATTCGCACAGTGAGAGGATAACTGGAGAATGATCGGAGGAAAGATCGAAGCCCTCTTCAACTTTGACGTAACTAGCGTTTATTCCTTTTCCGATAAAGAAGTCTATTAGATCGGGTGTTTTGGCGGCATCCGAGGGCCAGTATGTCGGCTTGCCTGTTGAGTAAAAATAGCAACCACATTCCATACCAGCCCAGTAAAGAGTTTTACCTTTTTGAGCCCCAAAAGTTGTGCTTCGCGTTAAAGTCGCCACCAAAAATGAAGATTGGTCCAAGAGAGTTGAATAGGTCAATAAATTCGTGTTTTTCTATTTTGCAGCGCGATTGGCAACAGATTGAGGATATATTAAAAGAGTAACTTTTATTTTTAGCGCGCACCACGGTCATTTGAAATTTGTCAAGTTCAATTACTGCTTCCAGAATATGTTCAATGCAGTCTTTTATGAATAGGGATGACCCGTCTCTTGCGTTTTCCGATGGATGATGAGCGTGGTAGTCGCGGTAACCTTTTAGTTCCACGCGCAATTCTGTCGCCACGTGAGTTTCAGAAATTAAACATATGTCAATTACTTTTTCCTGCATGAAAATATTTAGTTCATCAAGCCTTTTCTGTAGCCCGTTGGCATTCCACGCAAGTATATTGAGCTTCTTTGCCATAATTAGTTGCAGAAATTGGCTTCGAACTTAAGAAGCCGTTCGACTATTGTCTTATTTATTTTAGTCTGTTCTTCTAGTCTCTCGAGAATTACTGAGAACACATTTGAGGCAGGATCCGGTGATGTACAGTTAGTCATATTTACTCGCGCCGCTATTTGCGCGTAAGTTTTTCCACTTTCCACTTGCGCATTGTTATTTTTGACGTTGTTGTTATTGGTGATTTTAGCGTTTGTCACCATTACCTTCTTTAAAGGCTTTGGAGTAGGAGCGCTGTTGTTATTTCTCATTCTAGCTGTCCCTGCGTTTTTTAAAGGCTTCGTTTTTGATTGATCTCGTAGCTTTTGCAACTCCTTCGCGACTTCGCAGCCTCGATAATTAGCTGGATGTTTTCCCTTGCAGTTAATGCATATCGCTGGGGACTCTTTCGCGGCATTGCACTCTCGAGTCAGATGTGTGCCAGTGCATTTTACACAGCGAGGTTACTTCTGGCAGTGGAATGATTCCAAACTTCTTTGGAGTTGTCTCTCCTGTCAAAGTTTTTTTAAGCAAATTAAAAATTACCAGCTCCCCATTGTGATAAACATATTTTTTCGAAACACAACGAACGGGCTGGGCGTCTTATCGAGTCTGGCAGGACAGCGATCTCACCACATGTGCGAACCAGATGTGCTAAGGGTTGCACGCTCATAGGAGGGGAGAGCTGACCAAGGATGAGGGCTCAGCAAATCGGGGAACGGCATTTCGGTTTGTGCGACCATCGGAGAAGGACGATAATATCCTCTGTCGTTTATTTTGCTAATTGCTCATTTGTGTTCTTGTGTTCTTGTGGTTCATCAATTTTCATTCAAATTAAGATCTAATCAATAAAATATCCATTTACTGTATTAAATAACTTCCCACTGTATTAATAAATTCCCCTAAATTTCCCACCAATAGTAAGGAAATTACTCGAATCCTCAAAGAACTAGATGCGCGTTAATGCCATATTTTTCGAATCGACCTGTTTTCACTCAGGGGAATGAGGATTTTTTTTTTAATTCAATTTGCCCCCTGTTTCTAGATACTGTTACCAGAAGCATTTATGAAACATCAAAGCTATCAGAGCCATTCCATTAAGCAGGCTCCTTACATCCAAAGAAACATACAAGTCATCATTATGACTATGAATAGATACATACGTATGTATGTATACAAATGCTGCTCGTGTCCGCAAAGGCGCGTGCCGCATAAACCAAAATGTATGTATGTATGTATCAAAATATCCTAGAAATGTATAACTTTCGCAACATCATCCTTCCATCCACATAAATATCATATTCTCGCTCCTTTTTTGGGTAAGACAATTTTGTAGCAACAAAAAAAAAAATTCCACAAGTCACTTGAAAGGATTCCCATGTGTTTCACACCATCGAAGCATAGGGAAACCTTTTCAAAACAAAATATCATCGTGTAATTAATTTAATCAGAATTTTTTTTTGTTTTTTTTTTTTTTGGGGGAATGCTTGGGTTGAAAGGATACAAAGACGCATTTACAACCAAAAGGGAAAGACAAGCAAAACAAAAATTGGGACAACTTTGAACATCATGTTATGCTGACTTTTTATCTCATCCCTAATTGAGCCATTGTTGTGGTTGTCTGGGGTATCTTTTAACAATCTTTTAAACAATTTTTTTATTATTCTTCAAGGACGAACCCGTACAAGGGCATTGATGTAAAGTTTTTGTTTCCACAGTGGCAAAGAAATATTGCTCAATTGGGGACAGTTTTAAAATTCTAAGGATACGCACGCCGCACTGCAGAGGAAATAGCAAATTATTTTGTTTCCGATGGCCAAAGGAACAATTTATGCAGATGGTCCATGACAGGATGCAATTTGAAATGAAAGGTTTCCAGATAATTGGGTTATTGTCGGTATACAGATGCAAAAGAAACAGAAGGATCAACCTTCTACTCAAAGAAGTTCTTTAAAGAGTTCGTGCAATGAACTTTGAACTTTCAGCAAATATCTGTTTCGAATACTTAAGGGCTTTTCAATTTCAGGGGATAAGTCCCACAGATTTTCTTCAGGAATATCGTTAAGTGAAGCGTTTTGCTGTACATACATATATGGGTGAGTGCTATTCATTAGATTCATCTGGATTTACGAGTACAAAAGATATAAAATCGAGATTCTTCCTTCAATCTTACATAAATACAATACAACAGCAGTTGGCTCTAACATATGCGGGAGGTACAATATATGGTAAGTCGGGGAGTTGGAACACCAGAGTCAAGAGTTAAGAGCATTAAGGTGGTAGTCTTATGTCCGAGGTTAAATTTTGAAGATGAAATACAATCTATTGAATAATACAAAAAAAAAAAATATTTTAACGTCTTTTTGGTGAGGCAAAGTAGGCCTCTTCAAAAAAACGTAGGTGGCTGGACACCCTGATTGCTCCTTTTTAATCATCTGAAATCAATATTCCAAAAAACTATTATTTAGTAGGGTCGTCATTCTGTCCCGTAGAAAATTTAAAAGATTTGAGTGAAAAATAATAAAATGACGGCCTTGTAAAAAAATTTTCAATAATCGACTGTTGTTTTCGGTTTAAAATCGAGATGAAAAAAAAGTGGATAAAAAAATCTAGTTCTGGTACCGGACAGCGCCATTCATGTGTAGAATATTGTGTTTACATTTCAACCGAATCGGTCCAATAGTTTTTTTTTAATCATCTGGGCCGACAGATAAACAGTAGTTTCGAGAAAAACGTGCTTAAAGTTTGGGGAATAAAATTTTCATTGCAAATTTATACTTACATTAATCATCTATTCCTGGCGCGTACAGTATGCCTTCTTCATGAGCATCATTTTCAGCAGCTCTCACCTTTTACGATGTCAGACACCCTCTTCTCTGCCGTGGCTAACATATGCTAATTGCGAGTGTCATCGGCCCGTTGTGCAAAGTTCATGGCCTCTGCGCCTGCCCACACACACATTACATCCATTATTTCCAAAACATTTTGTTTGCCTTCATTGAAAATACTCGCGGCTGTCAGCGTTGTAATTTCCAACATTTTTTTGTCCTAAAAATGTGTTTAGGAGTCAAATTCCAAACACAGCTGGCATTATTATTTTGAGTGTTTCCACCCAAACATCTTTTTAAAATACTGTCGTCCGACAAGTCTTCGCAGATCGGCTTTAAAACTTTAATAACTTCTTCATCAAGAATCGGTGGATTTTTATTTTTATTTTTTTATATAATTAGCGCGCGCTCAAGGGGTTTTGTACCCTCAAAATGTTCGTACACAGCGCGGGCGAAGAAAATTTTGGGAGGAAGAAAAGACAGGTACCGATGTACATTGTTTTTAAATGTTTGTATATCATAACGACCAAGAAACACAGAGATCGGCAGGGCATTCCATAAGCGAGTTGTACGGCTTAAGAAAGATTCAGGATATTTTAGAGTACGTCCGAAAATAGGCTTGAGGGTATACTGATGAGTATTCATAGCGAGACGGGTGTTACGGTTGAAAGTTTGAATGGGCGGAATGCTACTGGCGATTTCAATGGAGCACTGGTGGTGGAAATAGCGATAAAACAAAGTGAGACAGGAGACATTACGTCGGTGTTCAAGGGTGTCAATTGATTGACTGATATTAGTATCACCAATAAGCTTTATCGCACGGTTTTGAAGCCTGTCTAGCAGGTGCAGATATGTTTTAGGAGCGCCTGACCAGATGTTGGCATTGTACTCCAATTTTGGGCAGATGAATGCCTTATACTATATTGTGACCAGATCAGAGGGGGTAAAATATTTCTTACATGGTTTGAGGAAACCTAGACATTTCGCAGACATTCCAATGTAAGTTGTCGCTGACACACATTCAACCCAAACGAAAAGGCATGGTACGACTCGAGCTATAAAGAGGCTGACAGGGTTAGTTTTCGGTCCTTCAAGACTAACCCAACCGAGGAAAACCGAAAAAAGTTTAAGCAAGCCAGGAATGACTGCAATGTCTTTCTTAAACGTGTAAAATTCCAGTACGACCAAAAACTGAGGCAAAAAATATTACAATGCCCCAAAAGTAATAAAGATTTTTGGTTGTTCGTCAAATATATTAGAAATTCTGCCTCATCCTCCATCCCAACGCCCATTTACAATGAGCTATCAGCTCTTTGGACAAGGTCAATCTACTTGCTGCACACTTTGCGCCCAGCTCAACGCTCCCAGATTGAGCTTTGTCTCCGCTTACACTTGAGTGCGTCGAATCTTCAATGGGACAAATCCACTTTCGCACTCGTGTAGTAGCAAGAGTTCTTAAAGATATTAATATTCACAAATCCGCTGGTCCAGATGGTATATCTTCCTTGATTCTGAAGAGGTGTTATTTCTCGCTGGCAAAACCACTGCGTAAGCTTTTCCATCAATCCTACTCTTTAGGACTCTTTCCGAGCAGATGGAAAACAGCATTTGTCTAGACCGTCCCTAAAAAAGGCGAATCTTCCTCTCTCTCCTCCTGCAGACCCATTTCACTTACGTCCCTTCTTTCCAAGGTCATGAAAACGCTGATAAGCCATAAATGAAACACGAAAACTTCTCAATGACCGGCAATATGGTTTTTGTAGCAGCAGGTCCACTGGTGATACGAGTATGATGGCATGTCTCTTTGAAAAGTGGAACCCAAGCGTACATTAATCTGGCGAAAGCAAGATAGTTGCACTTGATTTTTCTAAGGCATTTGACAGAGTTTGGCAACAGGCTCTTTTGTCGAAAATGCGTGCTTTTGGGATCGACGACTCTCTTCTTCAATGGATTAGAAATTACCTTTCGGAACGTTCAATTCAAGTTGTCTTGGATGGTTTCAAGTCTGATATTCACAAAATAAATGCTGGTGTGCCCCAGGGCTCCGTTCTGTCCCGACACTCTTTCTAATTTTCATCAACGATCTCTTGTCTGCTGCTTCTAATCCAATATATTCCTTTGCTGACGACAGTACTCTCTGCTTTTCATTTTCTTTCCCGGACTCATGTCCGTGCTCTTCGGCTGTAGAACGAGAACGCCAATGTGTGTTCAGCTCCTTAAATTCCGATATTAACAGCGTAGCTAATTGGGGACCGCTAACAGAGTAGAATTCAATGCTTCCAAAACACAATGCTGTCTGCTGTTGTTAAAGCGAAATTTAAGCACGCAGCCGTTGTCCATGAATGGCACTTGCATCGTCGACACCGAAAAACTTCCCATCCTCGGTATGTGTGTCAATGACAACCTAGGTTGGAGCGACCACATATTCTATGCCGTTAAAAATGGTGCGAAATGTCTATGTTTCCTCAAATGATGTTAGCAATACTTTTCCCTTCCTGAGCTGGCCGCAATATATAAGGCATTCATCCGCCCAGAATTAGAGTGCGTCCTGTCAGGTGCTCCTAAAACATCTCTGCACCTGCTAGATAGGATTCTAAACCGTGCGATAAAACTCATATGTGATACTACATAATATCACTTAGACAATGGTCGCCGTCGAACATCGTCGTAATGTCTCGTGTCTCACTCTGTTTTGTCGTTATTTCCACCACCAGTGTTCCATAAAAATCGCCAGTAGCATCCCGCTCCTTTCAACTTTTAACCATAATACCCGTCTCGCTATGAATGCTCATCAGTACAGCCTCAATGCCACTTTCGGACGTACCCTGAAATATCGTGATTCGTTCCTAAGCCATACAACTCGCTTACGGAATGCCCTGTCTACCTCTTTATTTTCTGGTCATTGCAACCTTCAAATATTTAAAACCAACCTTCACCAGTACCTCTCTTTCCATCCTCCCTGATGTTCCTTCGTCCGCGCTGTGTGCAAGCACTTTAAGGGTACTTAAATTTCTTGAGCACGCTCAAATTATTAAAAAAAAAACAAAAATAAAAACCGTTTTTGTTGAGATCTTGCTGGTATTTATTCTTTCGAAGACTAATCATAGAGTGTCAATTCTTCTACGTAATGTCATGCAACGAAAGTAATTCTTACCTATCCTCGTTGCTTAAAAAACGTTTGCCATTTACTTGTTTAATTAAAGATGCCACCAAGAGTGGATCGCTCATAAAGATAAAATACGTTTGACGTTTAACATAAAATTCATCATTTACCTGTCCTCCATACGTCAAATGCAATTGGCATCACTTACACGAAATGACATTCCAAATAGGTTCACCACTTCCTGCCATCGCGCATATCATCGATATCAGTGTACATATGTCATTGCAGGAAATTCCTCCTTCATACTCGTACATGTGGTCGTACTCATACTCGTACTCGTATGTCATGTTTATGACACTCAGACCATATGTAGCCTGTCAAGTACTCGGAACGATGCCACAAATGGCTTCCTCTGTCTGTTCATGGCTGATTATTCGAAACGTCAAAAACAAGAGAACTAAACCAAATCATCGTGTGTCTGTCCACCGGGTTTGTCTGACTGATTTATCGGCTATTGCTCTGTTTATGTCGCCCCGTTATCCGTTCATTAGAAAACGAAAGTATCTAAATGGAGTTGAGTGTGCGAACATTTATGGCCGTTTGCAGGAACTAGTTTTTCGTTGGATGCAGTTTTCTGGTTGAATTTCGATTGCGCAATCAATAATCGTGCGCACGCAGTCAAGCCAGGGTCCCATGCCCAACGCCAATCTGGGGAGTGAGTCGATTAAAGTTTTGCGAATTGTTCACGCGTACGAAAATAGATAAACGCAGAGATTTGTTGAATTAATTCGAACGAAGGTCGTAGCCGGGTTTGGGGTGGTCTTAATTACAGGCAATCAGCCGGTCGTTGTCGAGAGATAGTTGTTGTGCACTGGCCACAACTCTGAATCTGTGACAGATTTAGTCGGTTGCACTATGTATCCGCTGTTTGTAGGTGCGTGGTGTAGATCAGGCACTTTTGCAATGTTTGTGGAGATTAAATTTGGTCGGGAGTGGATGATAAGTGCGGGACCATCAATCAGAGGGCATGATGCATGGTGAATGAACAGCTCTGCTAATTAATCAATTAATGGCAGCGGTGCAGATATGGGACCGGAGTGAATGCGAGCAATTTATCACGGCGGCGATAAAATCGTACAGGCAAGGTGAAGATTTTTTTTTCGCTGAAAAAAGTCGTTGGCAGTTTTGGAGTGAACGCCTAATGATTTGACAGCAAATTCGGAAAGGCTACCGCTTAATTGAACGCTCTGGAGGGGAGTAAATGTAGTGACTTTATGCGTTGAAAAATGTCTGTTGGACATTTTGAGAGAATTTTTTATTAATCCAATCAAGGCTTTTGAAAATTGTTCTACTCGTGATCAGCATTAATCTGTAGAACGATGTTGGGTGCTTGTCAGTGGTGTTTGATGGGAATAGTCTCTTAAGTGTCATTAAAATTGCCAGCAAAAGGCCGAACTGTCAGAGTTGTCAAATCGAACAAGAATCAGTGGAACTTTTGACAACGAGCCTGATTGCCCTTGGACTGTCTGACTGTCTTAGGATAATCAAAAATCAAAAATATTGCGATCGCTGGCGAAGTCAAGGCTGACTAGTTTTGTGTTCGGGTTGTCATGCACAATCGTAGTGAAGTAATCTTGGTAGGAACTAGCCATAAGCAGTAGGCGCCTGAGACATTTTCGAATAGAAAATTGCAATGAGCTTATAGCAAAAGCACATTTAATGCATAAGAACATCTAACCGGTTGTTATGGGAGTGTAATGGATAACCCTTTATGAAAAAACAAAATAGGGACAAAAGAGCTACAACTAAAAAAACGCTAAAGACGAAGAATGTCTATATCTTATTCTGGAACGCTAAAGTCCAAGGGGCTCATTACAAAGCAAAAGCTAGACAAAACTGTTCAGAAACTGCAAGGTACTTTCACCGAGTGTTTTGAACTGATATGAACAGCTAGGAAGCAATCAATCTGCAAGGACTACGTAATGAAACTAGAAAACCAAGAAGCTAATTCGGACTTCAAACGCCTTTTGATTTATAACGTCGCAAAAGACAATGAAACGAGCAGGCTAGTCAAAGTCCTCATAACGGGCACCTACACTGAGAGGCTCTCTGTCCTTGCCACCTTTGATGGCTTCAAGTTGCCTAGTACCGTTGGCATATATCCAGTTATGCTACAAGAACATATTGACTAGCTACTGGTAACTCTTAAAGGTGTACTCCTTGTACACGCTGTGCATTTTCATAGACATTGAGGGTGCTTTCGACAACGCAACTTTTGGCGGAATGTCTGCAGGCCTAAAGTACAGGCAGCTCCAAACTTGATCGGCGACTGGTACACTAGAAATACATAGACTTTCAGTCAATTTTCTCAAAACTGGTCTGACTCATTTAGTGGTTAATTCACCATTCAATTCTTCGACGAAGCTAAGAGTTTGCGTGCCATCCTGGATATCAAACTTCTTTGGACTATACGTGTTACGTTGAAGCTTTTAAGGCGCTTTCAGCCTTCTGGCAGCGTAAATGAGATGTCAGCAAGAACATGGGACCTGTCATCGAGGAGGGTCTTTTGGATCTGCATGGTTATTATTAGCTCAATAATACCCCATGTATCGGTTGTCTGATGGAACAAGCTATCACCAAAATAGGTCACTGCTGCTTTTAGTAGACTGGAAAAGAACGGTCTTTCGGTTACATGGAGAGTTTTCCATTACAACTTCCGATGCACTGATGAATCTCTCTCCCTTAATATTCATATCATGGACTGCAATCTCTAAACCACCCTCCATTCAAAGAGAAGTGATCTTTGGCAAAACAGACACAAGACCTTTATGACCTTGTGTGCCGAGTGTCTTTTGACTCTGCTCCTAATGGCATAACGTCTGATGCAATGGCACCAGCACAACTGTTGTAGAAAAAATTATAAAATCCACTTTCCCTGTGCCCAGGACTGGTTTCGGACAGAATCTGAGTCAAGAAAGTGTGTCTATCTTCGAAGCGTAGATATACGCAATCCTGATGGGAACGATCTATATCTCGAAGAATCGGTGAGGGGTTCAAGGAATTTGAGTGTGTAGCGAGAGCCAAGCTGCACTTAAAGCCTTGAGGAATCCTCTTACGACCGCCAAGCTAGTTCGAGAAGGCTAGATTTTGGGTCCCAGGCCACAATGGAATCAAGGGAAATCGCCGATGAACTTGCAAGGCAATACTCAGAGCAGAGTTTAAGTGGACCCGCACCTGCGTTAGGTTTGCCTGGGTCCTCGGTTAAGGCTTCCATTGCCAGTTGGGTTTTATAAAAGCAAAACTGCAGATGGCATAAATCTATAGGTTGTTGGCAGACCAAATGAATGCTTCCCAACATCTCTAAAAGGTCAGCGGTTTTCCTGTTGTCCTTCAGTAGGAAAGATTGGAAGCTGCTTACTGGCGTCATGACGGCACAATATTTTTACTGGATACAACATCCTTCGACGCTTACTGTGAACGTGATGACAACATCGCGGAGAATTATCTCTTTGAACGTCTGGACTACCCTCACACCAGGCTGCAAAATAGTACGTGCTCGGCGATAAAATAGTACGTGCTGGCACTGTAAACACCTTGTCACCTTTCTTCGAAAGACCGAGAAATTTCATTAAAAAGAAAATAAAAAGAGTACAATTCACATACTTTCTCAAGTATGGTGTTACAAAATTCATATGGCACTACATCCCCTTGTCTCAACGTTTTTTTTGACATCAAGAACGTAAGAGAGATTGCTTCCGAACCTCACACAGAAGCAAAAATTCTGTATCGTGATCCTGCAAAATTTGAAGAGCTTAGAAACAAGACATGGCACTGCATACATCGCCCCTATACACGCTGTCATAAGAGGCCTTGAAATCGACAAAACGGTTGTGAGTATCAAAAGAACTCTAGGATCTATTGCAGTGTGAATATTTAGTCAATTGTGAACTTACTCGTACCGTGGGTTAAACCGCATGGATGGAGTAGTGCTTGCCTTACTTCCCAGTGGTGGTCTTCGGTAACAGAACGCGAAAATCCTTCCTCATGTCGGCCAAAATGGTAAGTGCATGCTCGACCAGAAGCATAACACTGGCCTACACCATCATAGCGCTCACAGCCCTATATCGTAGTGACAAAAAAAAATGTAACGAATCAGCGGATAGCAACGGATTCTTTAAAACACAACGATCTTCAGATCTCCCTGCGGAATGTTTGGACCCCTAACAGACCGCGTGCAGCCAAACAACAAGCGGACATCCTCGACTACTACAAAGTTGATATAACCGCCATCTAGGAAGTGCGGTGGGATGGGTCGGGCAAAAGAAAGATGAAAAGAAGTTAGGCAAGAAGTCTTGAGCTTTCGACACGTGAGTGAACGCCTTATAACAATCCGTATCAAAGGTTAACTCGCTAACATCAGCCAGAAAAAGGACGATGCTACCAAAGAAAGTTCCTACAAGCTCCTGGACAAAACCTACGAGCAATGTCCGATGTATGACGTTAAAATCGTCCTTGATGACCTTAATGCCAAAATTCTAAAGGAGGACATAGTATGGTATCACAACCGCAAGACACAGCCTACACGACACCACGTCTAGAAGCGGACTTAGGCTAATCGATTCCGCTGCGGGACATAACGCTAATATTTACAAGGGAACATGACAGGCACTAGATCAGCAAACTGTCAACCAGATTGATCATGTTGCGAAAGACGTAAGGCACACCTCAAGTATTTTAGAGGTCCGAACATTCCGAGCGGCCAACATAGACTCGAACCATTACCTAGTTGCAGCCAAGGTACGCCTACGGATATCTCAGACGCCACAACAACGGGATACTATGAGGAGATTTAACGCTGAATGGTTGCAATCGCAACAAGCCGCCAAAACCTTTGCCGATCGCGTATACATCAACCTCTCGAGAAGTTCTTTGCAGCTAGCATCAAGTGCTGAAGACCAGTGGCTTATATGCCGAGAAGTCATCAGAAATGACGCAACTGACGTGCACCGCCACGAAACCCTTGGTTTGGTGAAGACTGCCGGCAAGCACATGCAGCAGAACAACATGCCTACAAAGCGGCGCTGCCCAAAAGGACAAGAGCGGCTCGTGATCTATACGAGCAAAAGAGTAGGGAAGAACATCGGCTTCTCTGGAGAAAAAGCCGAGCGCATGAGAAGCTCGTGATCGAGGAAATAGGCAGGTGCTACTCCAGGAACAATGCTCGGAAATTTTACCAAAAGGTAGAAAGAACGCTTCAGGGTAATAGACCATGAACAAGGAAACCTAGTAGTAGAGTCACAGTCGGTGCTGAGGATATGAAAAAACCATTTCTGCAGACTGCTAAATGGCGCAAACAACACAAATTCAGCTGTCAGGCAGAGCGAACCATTCAATATTGACGATCCAAATCAGGAATTCTGTCCACCCGACCATTATAAAGTGAGGATAGCTATACCTAAACTGAAGTCGAACAAGGCTGCCGGGCCGGACGGCCTACCCGCCGAACTATTTAAGGCAGCAGGAGATGACCTGGTAGACAGCACACACCAACTTATTTCCAGGATTTGGTCAGATGAATGTATGCCTGAAAGGACACCCCCTAAACTGCGCCAACTATAGAGGTATCAGTCTCCTCAGATCTTGTCTGCCGTATTGTGCTATCGCTTGAAACTATTTATCAACGATCTGATTGGACGCTATCAGTGTGGTTTTAGACCCGGTAAGACCACAATTGACCAAACACATATTCACACTACGGCAGATCCTGGAGAAAACCCAAGAAGTTCTGATCGATACTCACCACATTTTTCTAGATTTTAAAGCCGCATATGACCGCATCTACAGAGACGAGCTATAAAGAGCCATGTCTAGTTTTGCCATCCCTGCCAAACTCGTCCACTTGTGCATGGAGGAGATGGAGAATGCTCGCTGCTGCATCAAGGTCTGTAACGACCTAACCGAGACCTTTGATGTCAAAAAGGATTCAGTCAAGGCGACGTGCTGTCATGTCACTTCTTTAACCTCATACGTGAAAGAATTGTGCAAAGTTCACAAACCAACACACGAGGTACGATCTTTCAAAAGCCTGTTCAATTGCTTGCATACGCCGACGACAGCCAGCTGTCACTGGTCCGTTTGCGAGTATAGGAACAGAAGCTGCAAAATTGCGTCTAGCGGAAAACGAGGGCAAAACAAAGTATATGCTGTCAACAAGAGAGGACACCCAACATCGACGAATCGGCTAGAATGTCACAATCGACAGTTATAACTTTGAGGTAGTAAGGGACTTTGTCTACCTCGGCACATCATCAGATGTGATGAAAACGACATCTCTTCCGAAATCAAATGAAGAATAACGCTTGAGAATCGCTGTTTCTTTGTGCTGAGAAGGCGACTGTGTAGTAAGGCCCCTCCCGAATAACCAAGGAAACTCAATCTGAGACCCTTGTAATCCCACTCCTGGTCTATGTTTCCATAGCATGGGCTCTTTCTGAAGTAGATGAAGATATCCTTGGTCTTTTTGAGGGAAAAATTCTTCGTAAGATATTTGGTGGCGTATTCGTTGACTCGTTCTGGAAGAGACGATTCAACGATGAACTCTACGAGTTGTACAGCGACATCGACCTGGTCAAAAAACTGCGCATTGGGCATTTGAGATGGCTGTGACATTTAGAGCGAATGAACACCAACGCTCCAGCCCACAGAATCTTTGACTCTAATCCGAAAGAACAATGTTGAAGAGGAAGGCCTCGCCTTAGCTGGTGCGCACAAGTGGAAGGGATACTCAACCAACTTGGAGTGCGCAACTGGGCGCAGTTAGCCAAAGACCGCGCTAATTGGAGAGGCTTATTGGTTGAGGCCCAGGTATACCCCGGACTGTAGTGCCGCTTAGATAAGTAAGTACTATTGCAACTGGAGCAGAACTATGCGTGCTTTGGCTAGTCCCTTAGCAGCCGAGTCAAGCCGTTCTTCGGAATGGACTTAGATGTGCCTTCACAATCCACGAAATGATGATATTGACAAGATAAATCTTTCGCTGTTCTCCCTGTGTTCACGAAAAATAATTAATAGAATGTGGCAACGCTTTCGTTTGGTCTTATCGCATCATTTTGTTTTTGCTGCTGCGTCCGTTAACTCCTAGGATATTCGAGTAATTAGACGCCTTGATGTAAATAAGTCAATCAGTTCTTCTCAAATTGTTAACACTTTGGAGCTGAATATATCAACAAGGCGACTGCAACAAATTTTAACGTCAGAAAATACCATTGAATATGTTAAGCGCCTCCCGAAACCCACACTAACAACACGTCTCAAATCGAACAGGTTGATTTACGCTGAAAAGTTTCAATTTTGGAACGAAGAGTACACCACTCTTGGTATTTTCTGATGGAAGAAAAATTCAAAACGTCGATGGGCCAGATGGTTGTCTGAAATATTGGCATGGTAATAGAGTTGAAAGGCTACATACATGAAAGGCATGCTCGCAATTTTGGCACGTTAATGGTTTGGGGTGCTATAAGCTGCTCTAAAAAGTCACAGCTAGTATGTACTAATGACCTCCTCAAACGTTTCTCTATCCAACGTTGTGGTTCTCCATTTTAGACTAGTTATTTTGGGGTGGTATCTATGTGAGTTAGTATAAACGTTTAATAGAAATTATTTTCTGTGGCAATAAACTAGCGAGATTGAAATACTAGAGAAGAAAACTGCAACCAACTACCATGATATTCATTAATATGTCTTCCAGGCGAGAGATTCCCGTCGTTCTTAGGCAGAAGGAACTCAAGGCTACAATAGGGTTTTATATTGGATCAAAATTGATTAACGCACCAGCCATATTTTAATCCAAGCAAGACCAATATCTGGAGAGTTCTGCATTCAGAAGGCATCCATCCAACTTATGACAAAGGAATAAAGGAGCTACGTTGCGGGGATTCAGAGAAGCGTTTGAAAATCAGCATTCATACTTTGAAAACTTCATTGGCTGTATTCTACGGACAGATAAGTCCCATATCACCATAAATGACAAATTCCTACAATTTGCACTTATCGTGCATAAACATATTGCATAACAAGCTAATGGAACCATATCGGCTTCCTCCAAAGCCTAAGTATAATTTTTATCCAAAGTTTTCGAGAAACGTGCTACCAGAACAACTAGGTACCTACTTGACATACTTGCAATTAAGAAGGTTCATTGTCTAGCATTAGAATTGCGAACCCGCATACTATGCCCTTGTAGTTAGAGAGTGGTTTAAGGGGAATGTATGGACAAGGCAGATTGGACCTATTCTACGATCCGAACTTGACAATTTTTTTAAGATACCAATGGTGTATAAATTAAACAATATAACCATTGAGGCAGCTGTGAAAATGAGAGACATAATGGAAGGAATGGATATTATAACAGTCTTTCACAGACGAGACTATGAAACTTTAAATTATCTTACAAAGAACCAGTTATTGGTTTATATGTCGTTTTTTGAAGAACTAATCTTGGATGCACATTTAAACCACCAACACGTGTAAAATACTCTGAGACCACTTTTTGACAAAATGTGGCTTCACTAGTTAAAAAGTTTGTTTCCAAATCTCATTTCATTTTGTTGGGCATGTGGTTCCTGGGAGACAAAGCCTAAAAATGCTAATTCGTGAGCTTTTTGTGCTACCATAGAGTAACCGCACTCTCGATGACTAAAAGATTTATGTTTTCGAATTTCCGTAAGTTAAAAGGGAAATCAGCAAAGTTATAAATTCATTTTTACTGGCATCACTTCCACTAGCTAAACCGGAACAGACCAATTGATTAATTTCCCTTTTTGATACAGCCGAGCCAAAGTTTTCATATTTCGCCCACAGTCCGACAACACTACGACAGGTTTGGCTTCCCACAGCTATCGAAACACAAACTCCCGACTGAAATGTCGTTGCAGTTCATTTTCCGGTTGCCAAATGTAGTTCACCCAACCACCTTTCCTCCTCCGAAATAATCATCATGCGAATCATCTCATTTCCGCTGGCTTTTTCTAGTCTTCCTATTCGAATTCTGTGAATTTTAAAACATCCGTAGAGAAGGTATTACAAATGCCAGACCTGTTTGGGGATTCCCAGTCAATGGACAAACAGAACAGGAAATCTCGAGTACATATCACTGACGATTGACAGTATCAGAATAAGAAAGGGCATCTGACCAGTCAATTCCACATGGATGCCTTCCACACTCGAAGTTAATCTGCGATCGACGCAGTTAATTGAATTCGAATGCACAAATTACTGCACACCGGATTCAGTGTCCAGATTCGGAAAGGTAGCATTCCAGTGACTGATTAAAGGGAATGGAATTACCGGGATTTAACAGATTGTAATTGAACGTGGACCGTGGACCATTCTTTGTCGAATTAAAATGAGAAGAGAGGTAAATTGTTGCAGGAGATGCTTTCGGCCATTGATTAAATTTTAAAGATGAAGAATAAATCTATCCTTTAGGCAGGAGATTGGCGTGATAATTGTAAGCAGCACACGTAGTCTTATGCTTGAAATGGCATTGATGACTTAATACGGTGTACATGGTCTCTTAAATTAAGTAGAATCGGTGTCAGGAGACATACATATCTTACGGACGACATCACGACAAGCTACGCATATCTGTGATCCTATAAGAGCTAGTCTTTGGCAATGACGGTATACCAAACTATACTAAAGTAAACATCCGATTAAGTCAAGTGCTATAGGCTTACGATCATCGTGTCAATCGTTTTATGAAGTTTTATCGGACTAAGTTGACTCTCTAAGTGTAAATGAATTAAATGGTTGCCCAATCTTGAATTTGGCTCTGAAGCTAAAATAAAAATCATAAGTGAGATAGAAACTAACTTGTTTGGAAATGACGGCAAATGGTACTAGTCCAAGCTAAAAGGTATGCAGAGAACTGCACCAGTTAGATTCTCACTAGCAGTGAAGCTTCGTATTTATTTGTATTCGATACTCTAAACTATATAGTTTAAAACAATATGCGGTTGATGGCAAAAAGGCCAGCTCTAAGGTCAAGTAAAGGGCTCTCATAATGCAGCACCAAGTCGTTCATGTTATTGTTACATGCCTAGTCAGAAAAAGTGATAGTTCTTGTACTTCAGCAATTCTAGCAGACCAACAAGAAACTGGGGTAGATGTACATTACAAATTACATACATACGTAATTTACATAACATACTTACTTACTTACGAATGCTTACTTACTTAGGCGGTGCTACAATCCGGGGTGGTCCATGTCCTCAACCAATACGTCTCTCCAATTAGCGTGGTCTTGGACTAACTGACTCCAGTTGCGCACTCCAAGAAGGTCCCCTTTCACTTGCGCGCACAACCTAAGACGAGGCCTTCCTCTACCGCGTTGTCCCTCCGGACTATAGTCGAAGCGTGGGCTGGAGCGTGGAATTCATTCGCTCTACATGTCCTAGCCACCTCAAACATCCGATGCGCTGTTTTTTGACCAGGTCGGTGTCGCTGTACAGCTCGTAGAGTTCATCGTTGAATCGTCTTCTCCAGAACCCGTCAACGCCAAATATCTCATGAAGAATTTTTCTCTCAAGACTACCAAGGATAGAAAGGGTCCATGCTGCGGAACCATAGACCAGGACTGGGATTACAAGAGTCTTATATTAAGTTTCCTTCGTTATTCGGGAGAGGGCCTTACTACACAGCCGCCTTCTCAGCTCAAAAAACAGCGATAGGAATGCGTTACTCTTCGTTTGATTCCTGCAGAAATGCCGTTTTTCAGATGTGATAGCAGACCCGAGATAGAAAAAGTCTCTTACTACCTCAAAGTTATAGCTGTCGATTGTGACATTCTGGCCGATTCGTCAATTTTGGGTGTCCCTTCTTGTTGTCAGCATATACTTTGTTTTGCCCTCGTTTACGCTAGATCCATTTTTGCCGCTTCTGTTCCTATACTCGCAAACGCACCAGTGACAGCTCGCTGTGTTCTAGCGATAATATCAATATCGTCGGCGTATGCAAGCATATCTTGATGCAGCAGCGAGCATTCTCCATCGTCATCACGCACAAGCGGACGAGTTTGGCGGGGATGCCAAAACTAGACATGGCTCTGTATGGCTCGTCTTTGTAGATTCTGTCATATGCGGCTTTAAAGTCGAGAAAAATGTGGTGAGTCTCGATCTGAACTTCTTGGGTTTTCTCCAGGATCTGCTGTAGTGTGAATATGTGTTTGGTCAATTGTGGTCTTACCGGGTCTAAAACCACACTGATAGCGTCCAATCAGATCGTTGATAAATAGTTTCAAGCGATAGCACAATACGGCAGACAAGATCTGAGGAGACTGATACCTCTATAGTTGGCGCAGTTTAGGGGGTGTCCTTTCTTGTAAACTGGGTAAACGATGCTGAGGTTCCATTCATCAGGCATACATTCATCCGACCAAATCTTGGAAATAAGTTGGTGTATGCTCTCTACCAAGTCATCTCCTGATGGCTTAAATACTTCGTAGGCCGTCCGGCCCGGTAGCCTTGTTCGACTTCAGTTTGGATATTGCAATCCTTACTTAATTTTGGCCGGGTCGACGGAATTCTTGACTTGGATCGTCAGTATTGAATGGTTCGCTCTGCCTAACAGACGAATTTGTTCCGTCTTCGGTGTTTAGCAGTCTGCAGAAATGGTTTTTCCATATCTCCAGCACCAGCTGCGACTCTACTACAAGGTTTCCTTGTTCATATCTACAGGTTACCTTTTGGTAAAACCTCCGCACATTACACCTGGAGTAGCACCTCCGCAGTAGTCGCACTAGTAGAACTGATAAATCACCCTTTCATTTACTTACATCATCATCTGGAGTGTTTCAAATATTCGGAGTTTAATGGTTTCTTAGGGGTCTATACTTTGGGGACTCAGCACTATTAATAGGGCACGGCTGTGTATGAAAGTACGCATCCCATATAATGGGAATCCTATTTTTTCAGGCTTGTCAAGATTTAATTAATGTGCCATGTTGGGTGGATCAATTTATTCCTAGACGAAGTTTTACTAGTTTTAGTTCCATTATTAAATACCTTCCTCGACGATTTAATAAATTATGGTGTGGGCTTTTAAAAATATGCGGTATTAGCTCCATTAGGACAAGCTATGCTCATTCGAAGACCCTAAACTACAATAGTTCTTCTTCAAAGTTTGAGTACTGTCAGCGATGTTTCGGTGGCCAAAGGTGTAACCTAAGGTGTTCTTTCGTCGACTGTGACTTTTAACTCTAGTAGGCACAAACATCGTCATTTAGACCCTCGCAGTTTACTATGGAGCCGGCCAGTCGGGTACCACCTGATATAGCACCTTGATCAAAACCTTCCCGGGGGACACCACCGTGTAGCGCTCCCATTGTTCCGATTTGAGTTCTGTTTTTATTTGTGAAGTTGGTAAATCTGTTGTTGACATTCTCTTTAAATCGTAGCGTCATAACTTGACATTTGCAAAAGTTACGTAGCCAAGAGTACATCTATCTCTGTGTGTGTTGGCGAGTTTTTACAATTTTAGAAATCGATTTAAATTTGTAACAACGAACTTGTACGAGTATTAAATTTTGCGTAAAAAACGGATTTAATGGTGCGCGAATGTTGGAAATCTTGGAAAAGTGTTTCGGCAACGATTCTCTAAGGAAAACGGTCGTTTACCAGTGGCACGAGCGCGAGCGGTTCAAAAGTGGTCGTGAATCAATCGAAGATGATGAACGCAGTGGCAGACCATCGACATCGAAAACCGACGAAAACATTGATGAAGTACGAGTAAAAGAAATGTTGGTCAATAACCATCGTTAACCATCAGAGAGATAGCGGAGGACTTGAACATTGCCTATGGATCCGTCCAAGACATTTTGGTTAATGATTTGGGTTTCCGTCGTGTAGCAGCAAAGTTGGTGCGAAAAGACAGCAATTTCATGCAAAAAAGAGACCGTGTTGACGTCGCAAAAGAGATGATTTGCGAGGCTGAATCATTGCCAGAGACGAGACGTGGGTTTATGAGTACGACACGCAATCCAGAAATCAGGCAAGTCAATGGCGTTCACCAAATGAGCCGAGACCAAAAAAACCACGTCGTTTTCATTAAAAAAAGACCGCAATGCTCACGGTTTTCAGCAGCCGAGAGGAAGTAATGGAAAAATCGCAGGAAGCTCTGATGGACGGACATACCGAAAACCGAATATAAAAAATGTTTCGAGGATTGGATCAAGTATGTTGCAGTCGATGGGGATTACTTTGAAGGGGACAATATAGATTTAGATGAATAAACTTGTATTTTTAATTTTCTGAATAAATTCTTTTGATCAAGGTGGTATTTTTCGGTTCTCGCATGCCTTAACGAAGAAGGTCCGATGAGGCTGGAAGCATATCGAAAAGGTCTTCATTCTGTTAGATCCTTGAAACTATTATTATTATTATTATTATTATTATTATTATTATTATTATTATTATTATTATTATTATTATTATTATTATTATTATTATTATTATTATTATTATTATTAGATAACATGGTATGTACATTAATACATAGGTCTCTTATAGTACTTAGGCTTGATATTTAAAATAAGAACTTAATTCCATTACATTAAGTGTTTAAGTTAAAGATATGTAAGATTTCAAAAGTAAAAATAATTCATAAGATTACTGCAATAAGCAAGGTTAGCATTTTTAAAAATATAATAACGATTAGACAAAAAAAAAAAGAGCAAAAAGAATAGAAAAGAAAGGAAAGTCAACAAAGATGAAAAGTAAGAAGTAAGAGAAAGAGGAGTTAAATATAATCTTTATTGTTGCTGAGTAGAAAAATGTCTAAATATTGTAGTTTTAAAGCTTGCGGCATTGCTAATACCCTTGATATTCAAGGGCAGAGAGTTCCATAACCTCACGGCGTGAACGAAAAAGAACCTTGATGAGTTTAAATATTTAAATTTTGGTAAGTTTATATTAAGTGTTCTGCGAGAAGAAGAAAACTCAAGCTTGCAAAACAGATAATTTGGCGTTTTTGTCATTATAATTTTGTGTAAGAATATACAATTTCCAGCATACATGTATTGTACTAAAGTGCAACCCAATAAACCTTTCACATAGACCGATATCCGATCGTATCTGCGTAGTCCATGAATGTATCTAACTGCATCATTGAAGGCTACCTGTAACTTATTACGCGACAACGAATCCATGCTACTAAAAACAACATACAATATGGAGTTCGAAATTGCTTTTTGAAATGGGTAGAACCTGACACTTAGAAGGATTTAGCAACAGCCCGTGTTTGTTTGCCCAGTCATCAATCGCCGATAAATCTCTGTTTAAATAAAATACTAATTCGTCAAGCCGATTCATAGGCATAGACATGTACAATTGAACGTCATCTGCGTACATATGCATACGAGTGTGCACACACACCAATGGCAAATCGTTGACAAACATGGAAAATAAAATCGGTCCAAGGATGGAACCTTGGGGAACACCTTGTAATAAGGGAAAAACAGAGGAAATCCTTCCATCAACAACGATCCTTTGAAATTGGTTCGACAAGTAGCTTTGCAAAAGTTTAACAGCTCTATCGCCAAACCCGAAAAGGTGTTTAAGCTTCCATAAAAGAATGTTGTGATTCACTTTGTCAAAAGCTTTTGAAAAATCGAGAAAGCAAAGTAATGTCACGAGCCCTTTGTCATAGTCTTGCCTTACATCACCCAAAATCTTCACCATTGCTGACTGACAACTATGCCCTTCTCGAAAGCCTGACTGAGAACAAGTCAATAGAGAATTGAAGGATAAGTGGCGGGATAAGATTCTCTCAAATACTTTTGATAGGCATGGGAGAATGCTTATTGGCCTAAAATCTTTGACAGAACTTGCGTTCGATTTTTTGGCATTCGGAATAGCCCGTGCATGTTTCCAAACCTGGGGAAAGGTAAATGTCATAATACACGAATTAATTATCTGAGTTATATGGCTTACAATACTGGGTAAAATTATTTTTAGAAAATTGACTGGTATACCATCTTCACCAATTGCATTTGACTTAATGGAGGCAATAATTGAAATTACATCAGTCTCAGTTGTTACCTCAAAATCGGCTTGCCTTTGCACTGATGTAAATTTGTTCGGAAGAAAATCAAATATACCACCAGCCATTGCATTGTCTACAAAATGTGCATTTAGCTCATTTGGATTTAACGAACAGTTATCATTCCCTCCTTTGCTAACACCAATTTGCCGTAGGTTCCTCCACAGTTCCTTTGGGGGCAAAGACATACTAAGTTTAGAGGAATAGTAATTTCGTTTCGAATCACGCTCAATGCTAGTGGCTATATTACGAGTGTTTTTATAAGCGACCCAATTAAAAGAAGAACGATTTCGCTTAGATTTGCTGTAAAGCTTATTCCTGATTTTTAGCGCATTTAAAACTTCCGCAGTAAACCAAGGAAAGGTCTTATTGCGAACAAAAACAGTCTTAACAGGCACGAAATCTTCATAGAGTTGGGCAACACATAACTGAAAACGATTAATTTGTTCATTTGGATCTGGGCTCTGTCTACAAAGAAACCAGGGAGTCGTTGTTTGTGCTGAAACTTGCAGAGCATTGATGTTAATAGATTTAAAATCTTTAAATTCAAAGGTAATAGACTCATGGTCAGAAACACCACCTAGGCAAATTTGGTCAAATAGAAGAATTGCTGATTGATCTAAAACAAGACCAACATCAAGAAGACTCAGTGGTGCATCTGTATGAAAACAAGTTGGATAGGACGCGTTAACAACATAAAGACCACTCGAAGAGGCATGATCCACCAGTTGGCGCGACCGAGAATCGTTGTTTAATAAGTTGGCATTAAAATCTCCTAATACAATAATATTTACATATCTGGGTGAAAACTCCGACAGAGCAGAAAAAAATGGTTCACATGAAAATCTCCGGTCCTTGAAACCTTGCACGTATTGTGATATCTATCGTACATTAATTGTAATCTTCCTTTAGAAGATTCCTGAGCTTCATCTGATAATTCTCCAAGTGGTAACGATTGATACTTGATTATAAAGGGTGATTTTTTGCTGTTTGGTTTTTCAGTGTTCTATTTTTGACAGCTCACGCGTAATTTGGAACACGTGTCAAAGTCAAACATGCTCAGTTGGCATTGCCTTTTCATCACGGAAACACTTACATCCGAACAATGCTTACAAATTATTGAATTTTATTATGAAAATCCGTGCTCTGTGAAAAATGCTTTTCGCGCACTTCGACCAATTTACGGTGGTCATAATCGACCTTCTAAGCAAGTAATTCAAGCCATAGTGACCAAAATTTCGCACCAATTTCACGCTATTGGACATCAAGACACTTACTCGTATGCGCAGAGTGCGTAAAGAGGAAAATATTGCTGCTGTATCCGCCAGTGTTAATGAAACCATCATTTGTCCATTCGTGGCCTTTCGCTGCAATTGGGATTGTGTTACTACGTGGAAGATTTTACGCAATGATCTTGGTGTAAAACCTTAAAAGATGCAGCTCCGTAAGGCAGTGGGCCTTAAAAAAACCGGAGGAAGATCCGCTTTTTTATCGAAAAATTGTCTTTAACGACGAAACACATTTCTGGTTAATGAGTATGTTGATAAACAAAACTGCCGTACTTGGACTGATCTGATGAGCAACCTCAGCCAATACAAGAGCTGCCAATGCACCCGCAAAAATTCACTGTTGGTGGGGTCTATGGTCCGGCGGAACCACTGGTCCGTAGTTTTTCAAAAATTACGTGAGAACAACGTTGCATGATTTGTAACTTTTTTCTGCCCAAAATGTTGGGCCCCCGCCCAATTATCAAGGCTTCGCCCATCAATGACGTTGTCTAATAAAAAGCGGGTTCAGGGCATATTACTGGTCTTATCGTAAACATCTTCAGATGACGCCACCGACGGTTGCTACGATTTGATCAGTTACAAGTTGCCGGTCATAGATGTTGTTGGCGGTAGTCCCTACCATGGTCAGGAGTCAGGAGCCCCCGGACTCCTTGTGGGAGCGTCATGGTGGCTGTGGTTTAAACCCAAAGTCGCGGGAAGGGTCTTCCTGTTGGTTTGACCCAATGTAGAGTTGCAATAAGTACTGGGTGCTGTGACCCTAAGAACATTCAGAGGTTTTAGGTCGCCCTCGACTCATACCAAGGGTGGAACTTTTGCCTCCAACACAGTTCCGAATTGGTATCAAAGGATTGACGGAGAGCGATGGCAAGGCATATCTGTGCTCCCATAGATGTATGGGCATCCCGTAAAATTAAGTCTACACGACAGGTGTTTACGTTGAAAACCACAGACTATGTAGTAAATGTGAAGGCAAATGGGATATGGGAAGATCTTACAGATGGCCTGGGCATAATCAACACATCTGATACTCTAATGAGAATTGCTGCATGACAAAGACAAAGTCGCAGTGTATGCTCTACAAAAGAAAGAACATATGTATGTACATACATATGTACCAGCTTCCTGGTTATCCTTTATCAGTTGGTCTGTTGTTTGTTGTTTGCATGCCACTGGTCCATGTATCATTAGCAAAGGGTCCCCGCAAACGGTTTGTGTACCAATTAGCAGTGTACAGAAAAAATCTAAACGATGAATTTTCCCAAAAATTTTTCAGAACAAGATATTTTAGATATTTTAGAAGAATCTTCTTCCAGTGAAGCTGAACAGGCACAAGATTTTGACAGCGATGAAAATAGTTCATGGGCCGAATCGAGCTATGGAGAGTCCTCAGAAGATGAACAAGTGGAGGAAGTTGTACAACAGGCAGTTTTACAATCTGAAAGCAATCTAGAACATAGAATACCTCAAAGAGTTTCTAAAAGCGGCATATACTGGCACGAGAGCCCACTTCCAGCAAGACAAAGTGGAAGTCTTAATATCATTCGATTTCATCTTGGTCCAGTCGCAGGCATTAGAGGTGTTACGAAGAAATCTTGTCTCGAACATTTTGTTTCATTCGTCAGGAGATGTATAACTGCACGAATAGTGAAGGCCGGCGTGTTGCAGCTGAAACAAGAATGGAAGGACGTAGATGATGATGAGCTGGAAGCTTTTTTGGTTTATTACTCCTGGCCGGCGTAGAGAAGAACTGCGATATACCTGCACGCGAATTATTTACCAGCATGGATGTCAACCCCCACTATAAAGCCATCATGCTTGTAACAAGGTTTGAAATGCTTAGACGATTAATTCGCTTTGATGATAAAAGAACACGAACTGCTCGCCTTCAGCTATGTATGGTCAATTTACATTGCAACTGCCGAACGAAATATGCTGCGTCAGAAAACGTGACCATTGACGAGCAACTACTGACTTTCAGGGGTAGATGTCCATTTACCCAGTACATCGCATGTAAACCTGGAAAATATGGGGGATGTGCGATTCAAACACGGCGTATGCCATTGATGGTAAGATTTACTGTGGACGACAACCAGGAGAACAGGTTCAACAAAATTTGGGCTAAACCATCGTTACTGACCTAACAGAAACAATAATAAATTGTGGTAGGAATGTAGGAAATGATAACTTTTTTACTTCTCTGCCACTGGCAGAAGTGCTTCTTTAAAAACGACTGACTCTAGTTAGAACCATTAGACAAAATAAACATGAAGTTCCTCAAGGCATGAAGCCAAACAAAAATCGTGTTTTTTTTTTAAGTTGCTTTGGTCTCCATAGCAAATTTTGGTAAGCTATGTTCCAAAATTAAACCGCAGTGTGGTTGTACTTAGTTCCATGCACTCTGATGTTGTAGTTGCGGATGGGGGCAAACAAAAAACCTGAAATTATTACGATGGATTAGATGGCGAGAAATTATTCATGCAAAGGTCAGACACGAAGAATGAAGATGGCCTCTAATGATTTTTCTGAATATTCTAGACATAGCTGCCATAAATTCGTTTATTATCTTCACGGAGTTAAATCCATCTTATGCACTAGCACGAAAAGATATGAGGAGACTATTTCTCAAGGACCTAGCTAAGGAACTAGTGATGGCTCATATGATGAGACGGAGTGAAACAGCACAACGCCGTCATGTCAAGGAGGCCATGAAGTTATGTGGAATTCTTTTGCCGGTCCATCAATCCCCATTCAACCGCTTCCCAAAAGAAAAAGATTCGCAGACTGCATAAGGACAAGAAACCGACAAAAACCTGCTACCTATGTAGTAAACCAATTTGTGGTGATCACACATTCCACTTATGTAACAATTGTGTCTAAGGACTTCGTTTTCCAAGACTTTTTTACTTTTGATACGATACCACCGGTCTCATCTTTTCCGGAAATTTAACAAAGAAGTAGAGAGATCCTGACGAAATATTCCGAGCTCACTTGTAAGATCCTTTGGTGCTTCTAAGAACCGCAGTCGAAGCTGTTTTTGGGAAAGATTTTTTGGACGTGCTTCAGAGCTCCTTGCAATAGCTTCAGAAAAAGTCTCTGCCATCAGTGGCAACTCCATCTTGCACTAAGTTTGGCCAACTACTGAAATATCCATTGTTGGCATTGCAACATTTCACAGTAGTATCATACTCCGCACCCCCCACTGTTCCATTGAATCACCATACAATTTATTGACTTTGGTTTTTCTATTATCTGTGCTGCTCAAGTTTTTCCACAAATAGTCGTAAATATAAACAAACCAACAAAAATAGAAAAATCCTGAGAGAATAGTTGATGACTGTGCCACTATCACCACCGTCACTATGTTAAACACTCCGCATGGGGCAAAAGGTGAGGTGTTCTCCATTGTTCAGGTTGCACCACTAGTTGTCATGGGAATACAATTCCACGATTTACTTTTCAGACGTAGACCAAAGTGGGTGTACGTACGTTGGCAGTTAGAATGTCTACTCCACAAAACTGGATACGCCCTGGTCTACCATGTATATCTCCTCTTACTACAACTCCAACCCTCTAGTCCACTCTGCATAATGTGATTTAACCAGAAGACCCTTGCATTGCGGGGTGCTGGCTTTCATTTTTGTTATGTCACAGCTATTTGGCAGTTATCCGTACCATTATACTCGGCAGCCATTGAAGCTGCTCCTGTCTACGTTACTGTTTCGATTTGACTTTTATAATATGCCATTGGACAGCACCTATGGGCTTCGATATCAAACTCCTTTCTCGATATTGCCTGCTAGCAGCTACCACTCGAACAATTTTAATGACCCAATTTAAAAAGTATCGCACAGTTACGAAAAAAAGAAATACGAAATTACAGCTTGATAGACATGTTGGAGAACGAGATTGGTGGTGACGTGACGCCGATGCCGATGCCGATGTTGATGCCGCCACCGTCAGTGTTTAAGATGGACTTCGATGGCAGCTCCTAGGGTGCAATTAAAAAATGACCGAACGCAGTTTTGCCTGTTGGGTTGTTGTTGGAAAATAAATGCGACACATATGGGGAATTGTAATTAATTTTATTCATTGCTATTGGCTTGCGTGATTACGCTATTTATGGCATCAATTAATTTTTTTCTTTTTTAAATAACATATTTTCCAGTCGGGATTGAAAAAAATTATGGCTACCACACTGTTGGTTGAACGTTGAGGGTGGACTGACTGGCAAAGTACTCGTATCTACGGGTAGATGTGTGGCGGTTTTTCCATTAAGATTTTATTGATCTGCTTAAGTGCATTGCACAGTAGCCAACAAGACCGCACTTATGCTCAATGGTGTGAACACTGAATGCATATTTAGTATGGGGGATTTTAAGATTGAAGAGCTTAGAGGTTAATGGTTTGAGGTCGATTTATGTTCTTCGATGGCCTATATGAGTATGAAGAAAAATCAGCGACTGTGTAGAAATCTTTTTTGTTCATGGAAAGAGATTGAACGTCATGTAATGAATTTGGGTGACTTTTGAGAAACAGATGCATCCACAATGTGTTTGTTGTGGATATTAGGCTGGAGGTATCATTGGGGCATTCTTCTTTGAAAATGCTGCTGGTCAGGCAATGGTAGGTAATAGTGCCCGCGCTATAGCGATATGGTAATCCAGGTTTTTGTATCAAAATTGCAAAACATGGATGTGGACGACATGTGGTATCAACAAAAAATTCAATTCCAGCACGAGTCATTTCTTGGTCGCGTGATTTCCCGTATTGGTGATCAGAATTGACAGGCGAAATCATGCCGCGATTTTTAATAGAGGATTCGCCTTCTTTTTTCTTATCAATCATTAGACTCATTGTTATCTCGATGAGTCCATCTATGACTGAGCTTTAAGATCGCTTGAAAGCCTGTCATTTGTTTGTCGAAAGGCATTGGTGGCTAAACGTTGTCGGAGCTAGACCTTTTTTGTTTCTCTCTGCAACATGTTCTTTATTTACTTACTTCCTTAGATTGCGCTACAGTTCGAAATGGACCAAGACTTCAGCTAACATGCTCTTTTAGCAAGTGCGGTCTTTCGCCAGTCAAAGTGTTCTTCCCGCTGGCAGAACCACTGCGTAAGCTTTTTCATCAATCCTACTCCTTAGGAATCTTTCCGAGAAGATGGAAAACAGCATTTGTCCAGCCCGTCCCTAAAAGAGGCGAACCTTCCTCTCTCTCCTCCTATAGACCCATTGCACTTACGTTCCTTCTTTCCAAGGTCATGGAAACGCTGATAAACCGTCAGCTAACGAAATATCTCGAAACACGAAAACTTCTTAATGATCGGCAGTACGGTTTTTGTAGCAACAGGTCCACTGTTGATCTGATGGCATGTCTCACCGAAAAGTGGAACCAGAGCGTACATCACTCTGGCGAAAACAAAATAGTTGCACTTGATATTTCCAAGCATTTGACAGAGTTTGGCATTAAGCTCCTTTGTCGAGTCGACTGCTCTCTTCTTCAATGGATTAGAAATTACCTTTCGGAACGTTCAAATCAAGCTGTCTTGGATGGTTTTAAGTCTGATATAATGCTGGTGTGCCCCAGGGCTCCGTTCTGTCTCCGACACTCCTTTTACTCTTGTCTGCTACCTCTAATCCAATATATTCCTTTGCTGATGAGAGTATTCTCTGCTTTTCATATTCGTTCCCGGACTTACGTACCTGCTCTTCGGCTGTAGAACGGAAACGTCAGCGTATGTTAAGCTCATTAAATTCTGATATTAACAGCATGGGGAACCACTAACAGAGCAGAATTTAATGCTTCCAAAACGCAATACTGTCTGCTTTGGTTAAAGCAAAATTTAAACTCAGCCATTACCCATGGATAGCACTTGCATCGTCGAAACCGATAAACTTTCCACGCTCGGTATGTGAGTCAATGACAAGCGATGTAAGAAATATTTTACCCCTCTGATCTGGCCTCCGCCCAAAATTGGAGTACAATGACCACATCTGCTCAGCTGCTCTTAAAACACCTCTACACCTGCTAGATAGGGTTCAAAACCGTGCGATGAAACTCATAGGTGATATTAATATCAGTCAGTCGATTGACAGCCTTGAACACCAACGCAATGTCTTGTGTCTCATTCTGTTTCATCGCTATTTCAACCAACAGTGCTCCATAGAAATCGACTTCCCTTAACACAATTGGAATCCTCAATTCGGTGAGCCTTGTGTAAGCCTCAGTCGCAATGAAGTCGCCCAAAATAAGATCGCCCTTGTGTTTTTTTTTACCATGTTCAGAGAAGGACTTCGAAGAGAATGCCAATGTCCACTGCTTTATTCTTCTTGAGAGCATTTGTTGTGAGTGTATTCTCTAAGTTATGGAGTTGGTGTATATTCGGCTACTTGTTGCCTCGAAACAGTAATTCTGCGCTGATCTTCATACGATATCAGGCAGGAACAGTCTAGGTTTTCATTGGAAAGTTGTTCGGATCTGGATTGCCAGGTGTTGTAGCTTAGATCAACACATACTGTCACTTCGGTTTATTTCATCTTCACCATAGCACTTCATACTTTCACTTGTCGGTTCTTACCTTACTTTTCAAATGCCAGCTGGTTTAGATCTAGGCTGCTGAAATTTGACTTAAACGGTCTCTTCTGGTAGTCGTATGTTGATCATGTTGATATCTGTCTTCCAAAAATTTTTGAACTTTTTTGAACACTTTGCTTGGCAAGATATTAGGTCCAGGTTTTCTCTGGTTTCTTGCCATTTGATGGTGCTCTCGCGCATTTCCTTTTGAAGTCCACGGTGAAGTCTTTTCTCAGAGCAAGTGGTTGGATCTTTTCTCGTTGGAGGTACTGTATCTAAAGTTGTTTCACTAGATTAACAAGTAGATATGTTTATCATTGTTTAGAGGCTTCTATTTCACAAGGAAGAAGGAAAATGTAATTTTCCTGAAAAATGAAAACTAATTTTCCAACCAATATCGTACCCTTTAAAGGCCACCTTGTTCCAGTGTAAGATAAAGGTCATTTACCCCGCACACTTGCTAAATTTCAATCATTCCAACCCCACCAGTGACTTGTTTTTACCCATCTACGCACCCATGCATAATTTATTTCAGCTGACTTAATTTTTGCTTAGGCCCACACGGCACCTGATTACGAAAGACGAAAACGTACAATTTATTAGCGCTTAACCCCTTGGCAGAGCCCCATATTTGCATGACTTCATTCAATTAGAACAAATCCGCATAATCGATTCCAACAGCTCAAGCACAACCCGGTAGATACGTCCACCCTCTTCTCACGGGGTCTACCATGAAGTCACTGAAACAACAACTTCAATGTGCGAGTCTAGATTCGCCGATTCACATGGCACCACACCTGTACCATCGCACGTTTTTCAATTAATACTCGACTATACCCCTTCTAACCCACCGTTGGAGATATTTGAGATTACTGTGCGAATACAATCTACGGTATCGCCTCCAGACTACGGAAAACCTAAACCAATCTCTACCATCTAAGTAAATGCATTTGTATCTTAACCCCGCACAATCAGCAATCAACCACAATGCAGTTTTCTCCGTGCGAAAAGATACAGATGAAAGGTATACTCACAGATACAGCAGCTATTAGTGACTGTGAAGCATAAACCTACATAACATTGTGCTGGCCCAAATCTGTGCAGTGTACATGCCACACCTTATCGGTTCAACGAGCAGGGTTACATCACAATAGGCAAACCACCTCGGGACTTTAACGCTTGATCTAGGTCTCCAGATTTGTTTCTTTGGTATCCTCGGACTGCTGCATTCAACTACGAGTAAGTTGGAAAGGTTACCAGGGCAATGCAAGACGTCAGCGTGTGACCACGATCTCGTCAAAACAAGTACTCGTATGTACAGATATGCAGCGCCCGATGGTGTGCTGCAGTGCCCAGCCAGTGGTTTATAGCCATCGTTAAGTGCAGTTCCGTGATCGGGTTCAATTGAAACTGATTTTGGCCATAAATTGCATTGTCATCAGGCGAGGAAAAGGGGACTGCTTAATGGTACTAACATGCATGCTGGTGTATTGTCTATCGGATAGGTGAAGATGTTTGACTGACTGAACAGAAGAGCCTTCGGATGGGTAATTAGCTGACAACGTCAATGACAAAGTCAGCAAATGGCAACAAACACGGTGTCGTGAAGGAGGTGATGATTGATGATTATGTGTTCCCAACGATTCGGGTCTCCAATTAAAACGATTCGATTCGATTCGAATCGATTCGATTACGGATAATTGATGAATCATGAGCCATTTAATGGAAATCATTTGTACATCTTGACGGGACTTTAAGCACTTCGAAATGGTTGGACGCTTATGGCTGACGTAGTTTGTTTATGGATAGATGGGGATATTCCCTTCCATTTCTACAACTACTGTCAAATGTCACAGTAAGCAGCTGAATAAGACTTCAAACTACAAGAGCAGAATTTCATTGGTGGGGTGAGAAGCAAAGTCAGGTCACATTAACCACATCAAGCACTATTGTCGGCGTCAGAGCATCACCATCATCATAGAACAGCAGTAGCATCATCAATTTGCATTGCATTTCCCTTTTGCCAGAGGCTAACGTCAGCAACGGCGACGGCGTCAACGGCACTGGAACTTGAATTCCCACGATTTCTGGAGCTGGCGCGAACACGCCTTGCAATTTACTCAATTTATGGAACGCCAGTTGGTTAGGTGGGCTTTTATCCCCCATCGACGTCGTCATCGTTATGGTTGTACGAATCGTAGTCGGCAAAACACCATGAGACTCGTTCCTTGCTGCCTTCTGTGTGGCAGAGAGGTTATGTTTGCATTTTATTCTCTGCTTTATATGACTTTAGGCCAGAGTAAATATTTGATGTAGAAACAGACGATCAAAGTGAATAGAAGTTGAGAACTGTAAGCAGTGATGCAAAGTAACAGACAGTTCGGCAAAAAGTTTTCCACTTTTATGGAGTATTCAGACCATGCAACGTTTTCTGAAGTTCTTGAAAGAACTTTAAGAGTTTGACTTATGCGATAGGCATGGGCTTCTACAATATAATTGTTCATTTGTACAGTTGACTACGATTTACAGATGCGATTTTCTTTAATGACAACTTTAACAAAGACAGTTTGCAGTCCGACCAGTAGTAATCTCATTTTTGTATTTTTTTTCTGCCGGAACAGAGCACTCAGACAAAAACAAAGTGGACTACACTGTACTCCTTGTATTGGAGCCAGTACCGTCGTCACTCTCACAACATACGTACGCAGGATGTCGTGTCACTTATGCCTAGCATACTGAAGTGCTTACGCAATAAGGTGGAAGCAGCCTTTCCTACAGAGTCGCGGCAAAATATTCGCTGACCCTTCAGAGACGTCAGGAATCATTCGTTTGATCTGACGGCAACCAGAAGGGTAATAAAATGACTTATTTGAAACTCAACTATTAATGGAAGCCCTAGCCGAGGGTACACATAGTCGTAAAGCAGATCCAGCTCCTGAAAAACTCTTGTTTGAGCTCGATCGCTGATCGTGATCCCATTATGACCTGGGATAAATTTTCTAACTAACTTTGAAGTCGTGAAAGGTTTCATTAGTCTTTGGTTTTTAACGTAAACCACCTGTCACCTAGAATTATGTTTACGGGATGCCCATACATCCATGGGAGCAAGGATACGCCTTGCCATCGCTCTCTGCCAATACTTTGATATCAATTCGGAACTGTGTCGGAGGCACAAGTTCCACCCTTGGTATGGGTCGAGGCCGATCTAAAACCTCTTACTGCTCTTAGTGTCACAGCACCCAGTACTTATTTGCTACTCTAAAATGGGTCAAACCAACAGGAAGACCCTTCCCGCGATTTGGGTTTAAACCACAGCCACCATGACGCTCCCACAAGGGGGCCTACCTCAACAAGTCAGGCAGCGACCGAAATCCGGGGGGCTCCTGACTCCCATGGTGCCGTAATTTAAGTCCTGGTAGGGACTGCCGGTGGTCTTGCCCTCAACAAGACCGGCAACTTGTAACTGGTCAAATCGTAGCAACCTTCAGAGGCGTCATCTGAAGATTTTTACGATAAGACCAGTAATATGCTCTGCCTCCGCTTTTTATTAGACAACGTCATTGATGAGCGAAGCCTTGATAATTGGGCTGGGTCCCGTGAAAGGGTTCAGTAGCGCTTTGAGTGCAACTTGACTCTCACTACAGATGCAGAAGCTTCGCCTCCTCAACCGATTTTTCACAATATAGTTCAGTGAACCGACCAACTTGCACCAAGATAGGACAGGCAACCCCTGTTTACACTCGACAAAAAAAGTATATTGACCGCCGTCAGCATTCGCAATCAAGCTGGCGACATCGAGCTACACATGCAATCAAAACAAACATTGCTGCAAGCACCTTCAATGGCGACGAAAATGCCCGGAGCTTGCTCCTTTTTATCGAATGCGTCTTCAATTCTGTCGACCAGATGTTGAAGTGCAGACTTGCAGGATCTTTTTTGAGTTGGTAAGTAGGTAAAAGTAGCTGTTGGAAAGACCTACCCAGTTTGAGCTTATGATGAAGCGTAGCGTCTATATTTTTTATATCGCTCAAGTTATTCTAGAAGAAAACTCCTAAGTGGAGTTTCATTCTTTGAGATGAGACTGGGCGTGTACAGAGTAGGTGAAGGATTGTCTCTTCCTCTTCCTCGTCCATGCAGCTTCTGCAGAAATCATTTGTAAAGGCGCAAAGCCTTCTTGCATGCTTGCCTATAAGGCAGTTTCCAGTGATGACACCTATGATGGGGCTGAGATGTTTCCTATTTAGAAAGATCAAACTCTTAGAGGGATCCAGATCCAGATCCAGCTTTGGCCAGATCTGTTTGGTCGCTAGACATGTTGGTCCAACAGTCCACCTAAGGTCTATTCTTTTATTAACATCCAGCTTTAATATTGAATTGTGCTACCGTTTCCCGGTAGAATAGGTAGAGTGGTTCCAATTTTGGCGAATTCGTCAGCCCTACAATTCCTTGAAATGTCTCTGTGGCCCGGCATCCAACAAAGGTGAAGATTGAACTACTCTGCCATATTCGTAAGAGATGATCGACATTCAGGGGTGGTTTTAGAATTTAATCAGATTGAGTCGACGGATTTGATAGCGGCCTGACTATCCGAAAAGATGCGGATATCCTTTGCAGATATCACGTTTTTCTTCACCCGGGGCAGTGCTTCTTTAATCGTCAAAATTTCCGCCTCGAACACGCTACAATGATTTGGAAGATGGAAGGGGAGGCTCAGAATTAGGTTATCTGAGAAAAGCTGCGGGCGCAGCTCCATGCCAGCTGAAGATATCGAGGAGTTTCAAGTGAAATAGAATATCCAGTGCCGCGGAGAGAGTAGGGCTCCGCTTATGCATAGACATGCTGTTCTTTGGACTCTGCTTAGTTTGTTGCAGTTGATTGCGTTGTCTAAGCCATCCAGCGGACAACCACCCAGTAGGTGGATTTCGGTCTTATAACCGCGATATACGAGATGTATAGCTAGTAGGTTATGCGAGGTTGAAGGCCCCATTTGTTCCGAATGCGTTTTTTGCAAGAGAATAAACCTACTGTTTCCAGTTTAGTTTCCTGTCAAAAATGAGAACCAGATATTTTGCTATACTATATATCGGAGAAGACTAAACTGGTACCGCTTGTTGCAGGAGGGTCTATGATTGAAATTTTATATTTCCTGGAAAAGGGGACAAGATCAGTTTTATGGGGGTTTGCTCCCAATCCACAGCGATTTGCCCAACGGGTTAATCTGTTAAGATTTGGCTGTGGGAGTTCTTCAATGGTATTGAGATTCTTTCCTGAGACGCCTATAGTAACGCCATCCGCATAGGTCAGCAGTTCATTTACTACTAAGTTCCAGAGAAGGGGAGAAAGGACACCGCCTTCCGGCGTACCTCTGCTGCCATATCTTTTAGCAGAAGCCTCACCCGGTTTGGAGTTGATTATCCTGCTGTTTAGCATAGGACTGATCAACTCCCCAAGTGTTGACTTTGTTAAAGGCACACTCTATGTCCAGGAAAGGGGCCATTGTGTACTCTCTCTATTATAGGGAACGTTTGACGTGGCTAGTCAGTAAGTGCAGAACCTTTACAGTAGGCATAGGTCTGAGGTCCTTTGGAACAACATGAGAGCATTTTCCTGCTTTGGGAATGAAAGCTACACTGATTTCACTCCAGAACAACGGTGGAATGTGGATCAGTTCTACATAGCTCCTCAAGATACTCGTAGTTTCTAGTGTAGGCAGGATAATATCTGAGAACCTTTGTAGCTCGGCAGGTATTACGTATATCGTCCGGACGAGCAGACTTGTATGGTTTGAAGCAAAACAGCGCCCAAAGCAGTTTGTCTCTTGTGATCAGACTATGAATTTTGGCCCCGATTCCAGTAGTCCCGCTTGGGTTGCAGGTTAAGTGATTCATCACTTGAGGTTGTCCAAGAGCCATTGTTTTTTTTTCAAACAGCTAGGCATCATAGGATTTGTAGAGAGGATTTATCTTAGCCGCAATGTCTCAGAGGTTTTCGTGATTTCGTCACAGAATGACCTCCAGGATTGTCGCTTTGCCTACTCAGTTCTTTTTTGAATAATTTGAGGGATTCTTTGTATGAGTCCCAGTCAGTCACTTTTCTTGTGCTTGTGCTAAGTTGAAAAGTTTTTTGCAAGTGTTTCTAAGCAGTCCTAGTGCTGATGTCCACCAGTACGGCTTTTTCTTGCCTCTAAGTTGAATAAGAGGGCAGGAAGCGGCCATGGCCTGATTGATAGCAGGGTGAAGCTGCTAACTTTCATGTCAAGCTCATTGGTGTCACGCGGGGGATTTGAGAGTTCAGAGGATAGCGTTTTTGGTGACTGGGGAGAGCATCACAGCAGGCTGAATTGGGTGTATCTGTGATTTGAAAACGAGTGTTCAGACGATACCATCCAGTTTGTTAACATTTGAGGAATGATGTCGGAGACAAGAGTGATATCTAACACTTCCTATCGGTTTCTTGTTATAAAAGTGAGCCCATTGCCAATATTGCAAACAATAAGGTTAATACTTATTATATAATCAAAAAGTGACTCACCTCTATAGGGTTAGCGTCAAACAATATCGGCGACGCTGTCACAACCGACAGGTGCAACTTTATGCAGTCAAGGACTCTCTCTAGGTTCCGCTGTTGATACAAATAACAAAACCGTCTAAGAAATCAACCGAAGATCAACTCATGGAATAAGTTCTGTAAAATATCGACCGACTCAGTCCTGTTCTAAGAGGCATAGGCATTGATTTCATCAAAAAGAGATGATGAGGGGCTTGGTCGTTCAAAAGGAAAAGTGCTTTGACTGATCGAATGTTCTTTCCTAAGAACCAAATTATCCTGTTAATGTGTCACGTTTTTTCTTCCTCATGGGATCGTTATCCTTCGTACTACAAAGTGCAGCTGCTATCGTTTTTAATTGCAACACTGAAATTTTAATAAGCACACACTCAAATTGACAGGAATGACCCCAAGATAAAAAACAAAAAGTCAAAAAGGGTGACTACATAAAAATCTCACAATTTCTCGTAAAGAGAATTTAATGAAGGCCAACCATCCGAACTCTGAAGCAGTACTCGTATCTAATTATGTTTTGCTCAAAAAAGTTAGCTCCACTAGGAGCTAAAACTTTCTTTACAAAATCAACTTTCAAGATACAAAACTCTGCTCTCGGTTTTCGCTAAACTGCAATTACCTTCCAACAAGTTGGCAAAACTTCTCTCTTATTCAAGTTTAGTTGATCCATAGAACTTTCGTATCAATTTGCATAATATGTAATATGACGGGGAGCTATGTTAGGGGAAAAAAATCCCACCGAAAGACGCTTTGCCTATTTATCTTTCGCCGCAGTTTGTCGAAAATAGCATCGGTGGCAAGCAACGCTAACTGTTATCTTTTCTTCTCGTCCGGTAGAGGAAAACGAAAATGAATCCAATGCCATCCATATATAATCAACCACTTATACCATAATATATTGCCACTATAATAAATGAGTGTACTCATAGTCGTACGAATAAAGAAAGGCAACACACGATGACAGGATCCAAGTTCTAAGTGAATATATATTATAAGGTGAAGCGTAGATTCGGATAGATGTCCTTTCTCACAAGTGCTTAATTGGAACCTTCAAAGTCGAGTACGAATACATCTTTAAATGCGTCGCGCGTCTCTGGACCACCCGCATGTCACTTTGTTGAATCTCAAGTGGTGCTCGTGACACTGTTGCAGATATGAGTAAATAAACTGCTACCCTCCCTCGACGAATCCGATTTTATCTCTATATCGGCTTATGATGGTCGAGGCCACCTCAGTCCAATTGTAGGGCCAAGCCCATGAATGGATGCGAGAGCCAGCAATCTATCTGCGAGGGAATACTCCGTAGAAATCACAGGTAAATTTCATTTCACCTATTACACGGCAATAAATTCTGTCATGCCAAAGTGTGTGTCCTTGGTAAGGACATTTTATGAGTTTTAAATAAATTTTCTCTTTCAAGACTGGACAGGGTTAGATTTCAGTCTTGTTTATTGCCGGTATGGCTATAAAAACAAGAAGAACAAGAAAAGCTTCAAGTGAGGGAAAGGATTGGAAAATTTCCTCAATTTTTCCTTCCTTTTCGATAAATGGAAGTTCATGGTGAAAAGGGTGACACGGATCCTTCGGTGAGTTACCCGTGGTAATAAAAACTGAAGGAAAATACGTGTTTAATTGATTGGAAGTTGGACGGCTGTGAGATGAAATCAGATGTCCAGATACAAGGACGTTGTTAGGGAAGAAAATTGATACAAACCAACAATTGTTGGGCTTAATTAACGTCTGTCACACGCCCAGAACCACCCTTGGAACAAATAAACCATCGAAAGTTTGGGAAGATATTATTACTCCCAGTTCTTATCGGCTTTAGTTTTTAGTGTCAGAGATCTATACCGCCCACGGAACAAGGAAATCAGTCAGATACAACTTTCAAATAATAACTCTTCGGTAGAAAATGATTGCAGTTCCAGAACCATCTGCTGCTTTTGATAAAGCTGAGCAAGCCCTCCGAGTTTACATGTGTTTGGTAAATCGCAAGAGGACGTGGCTATAGTCGGCTGACTTTCGAAATTGTAGTGTAAAATATTCGTCCAGTTATCGAGAATGAGCCTTGTCATAGCCCAACACACAGCCTGCTGGTGTCATCTGTGGATATAAAATGGACTGAGGTATTTAAGATTTGGAACTGTTACATCCGAACCCTCATTAGGTTTGGTTTTGTCCATCGGGACAACGTTAGATATAGGACCGAAGGCCAGTGTTCTGGACATACGCACAATCTGAAGTGTCAGCATCGATTCGAATCACAAGTATCACGTATAGAACCCGATACTGAGAAACCTCGTCATGGAAAGGATGTGATTAAATTGGGATGCCCAAACTTTCGCTAAGCCACCTACACCCACTCCTTCTTGCAGAAAGCAGCCTTTAATTCGCTCTGTAGTCTGTTGAAGCTCGAGCTGTTTTGAATCAGTAGGGAGAGAAGATGTTGGATGACTACGAAGATAATAATTCCACGAACAGATTCTAGGATCTAACTTGACCGTAACTGCATATCCCGACTCATTAGACTCCACAATATAACCCTGACTAACGCCTGCATATTACTCAAAATTCGACGGCACTATCTGGTATGAGAGTGTCATGCTGCTCATGGCTTACTAGGTCCTAAAAGAGCCGCTGCGAGTTCGATAAACGACAGCTAGATGAACTACCATATAGGCAAAGATTGCATCAATGTTGCATTCAGCATTAACACTAACATAGTCAGCCCTGTGTAAAATAAATACTTCCAACAAATACCAGTAAGGTTGCATTATTTTTCAACGAACAAAGAGAACTGTCTACAAATCACCTATTCTTCCTATTCGCCTGTCCTACTGTATGGAGCAAAATCATGGATGACGACGAACGACGACGAGAGAATGTTGAGAATTTTTGAGAAGAACGACACATATCATATGAAATGAAGACACAAGCTGTTCGAGCTGCACCCTTGGCCGGTCCTCGTTTAACACTTGCAAATCCCTTTTCTGTTCTGCCAATAATATTCATGCCATCTCCATAAACAAATAGTTGCACAGACTTGTGAAAGATTGTTCATCTTGTGCTGGCTTGCGAGTACCCCCAAGTACGATGTTGAAGAAATCCGATGACAGTGCATCATCTAATTGGAATCTTTTTTGACATCAAAGATCCTGACTCTTCGTGGTTCAGTTTAGGTAAACCGAAACATCTCCTGTCTCACCTTGTTGTATCGCTATTTTCACTACCAGCGCTCCATAGAAATTGCCAGTAGCATTCCGCCCCTTCAAATTTTTAACCGTAACACCCGTTTCGCTATGAATGCTCATCAGTACACCCTTAAGCCCACCTTCGGACATAGTCTGAAATATTGTGATTCTTTCCTAAGCCATACAACTCGCCTATGGAAGCCCTGCCGAGCTCTTATTTCCTAGCCATTATAACTTGCAAACATTTAAAACCAGCGCACATCGGTATCTCTCTTTTTTCCCTCCCTAACTTCATTTTGCCCGCGCTATGTGTGCAGACAGCTTAAGGGTACATAGAATCCCTTGTGTGTGCCATTTATACCAAAAAAAAAAAAAAAAAAACACTTAGCATCGTATTATTTCAACAAGAAGAGTGGCGATGGGTGTCGATTACGAACTTGGCGGTCTTTACCATGATCTAACATAATAAAAAGTGAACTTTTCAGACCTGAAACCTTACCGACAACAACCAATGATCTGGTTGGCAAACGATTTTAGGAAATTTCATGGATGGAGGCAGGAATATATTTTAGAGATGAATTGGTGCATGTTCTTCAAAACGTAGTCTTCCACCGACTTATACAGATCGGCAGCTGTCAGTACCGTCAGTACCAGTATTGGTGATTTTAAATGTGTTTGTGTCTATCCTCACTCCCTCAAGGTCGTGTGGCTGGAATCGTTGGTCATCATCGCCCAAGAATTTACTTTTCTTCGCGACGTAAGGGATATCAGCATTCGTACCTTGGCCATAACAGGTAGTGGTCCGAGTAGCCCCATCTTGAGTCGATCGCAGAATAACCAATCCGATTGGTGAATTTAAACCGCCAGATCCACTTATGAATGTCGAGTTGCAGAAACCGCGTACTTGCTACGATGATATTTCTCCCCGAAACAAAGTCAATAAGCGTGAATGCGGTCTAGGCGGTAGTATTGTGCAGTACCGACTGTGGTACCATAGTTGCTCTCTTTATGCCTAAGACGAACGATAACATCATGCTAGTGACAATGAACAAAAGCCTTGCCGAAGAGTCGTTAAAAAAGTCTTTGCTACCATTGGTCTTCTACGTCCGATGTCTGTGATCGCTTCGTTAGAAGACGATACCAGGTCTTTGTGGCACAAGCTACACCAGTGTCAATGCGAAGTTATGAGTGCTGTCGTCGACCCAATTTGAATTCTCTCCCCCACTGACTCTGCTTCAGAAATTGTGCAACTCAGTTGGTCCTTGAATATGTCAGTTGGGCTTTGAATATTAGGTCAAATTAGTCAAAAATCACTAAATGAAGAAGCTTTATTCAACATTTGAGTTCTGGCTGACTTGCAACTTTAGTCTGCTCTGCAGGCTCCAGAGGCCATCCCAAGGAAGTAAAGCGAGCACTTGAGGCGAACTTAAAACGTGTAATCTAGTGATCTAATTCATGTTTTAGGCAGTAGATCCACCTACACTTCTGGATCTGCTCAAATGGTGTACGGTTTTCGCAACCTAGGACATACGATAGATAAGAAAAGATTGTGACATCTCTACACATGTAAGGATCTTCGAAGTCGGCTTGAAAGTGAGCAATTACAAGCTATGCTAGAGTAATTTAACTACAGGACCAACATGCACTAGCCCACAACATCAAAGACTCAATCGAAGGTAATTTCTACAAGCTCATAGGCAGATTTTACCGATCTTGTCTGAAGTACGAAGTTTAAACTGTACTTTGTAAAGGGTCTTTCATTAAGGCTTCCTATCTTTAAATTTAAATAAAACAAAGTGTGTGTGAGATATCATCGAAATTTTTTATTCGTTTTAAAGGCCTATCGATGTCCGCCGCGGCTTCTATGGGTGGCGTGCATGCAAAATGCCCAATTTTCCATGAATCTGGCCTATAAATCAGGGGGAATTTGACCGATGGCATGGGCTATGTTGGTTTTAGGGCCGTTGTGGTATGTGGCTTATTCGCATAGACCTGCGACTTCAGAAAACCCCACAAGAAAAAAGTCTAACGGTGTCAAATCGCACGACTTGGGTGGCCAGTTCACATCACCTCCACGTGAGATGACCATGCCCTCGAATCGCTCGCGCCGTTCGCCGTTCGCCGTTCGCCGTTCTGTTGAAACCACATGTCTTTGGTGTCTTTATCATCTAATTCAGGCCAAAAGAAGTTAGTCATTTCCGACCTACAGCGCTCGCTTTTGACGGCGATGGCCTGGCCAACGTCGTTCTCAAATAAATATGGACCGATAACGCCGCCAGCCCAAAATCCACACCAAACAGTGACTTTTTCGGGATATATTGGACGCTCTTGGATCTCATGTGGATTCGTATCGTCCGAAATTCGACAATTTTGTTTGTTGAGGTACCCATTCATCCAGAAAGGGTCCTCATCACTGAAGATGATTTTTCGATGAAAATTAGGGTCAGTTTCCAACTGCTCCAGAGCCCATTCAGCGAACACACGTCGTTGTCTATGGTTGTTTACCTTCAGCTCCTGGGTCAGTTGAATTTTGTACTGGTGCAGGCCCAAGTCACGACGTAAAATTCGCCAAGTTGCGGTGTGCGAAAGGCCGAGTTTTTGTGATCGACTGCTTCGGATTCTCCTGCGCACTCTCACGGATAGCCGCGATGTTTTCGGAAGATCTTACGTTTCGTCGACGTACGGGTGTTGGTTTATCGTTGACTGAACCAGTGGACTCAAATTTATCCACACTACGAATAGTCTCCTCGCTAGGACGATTATGGTGAACGTAAAATGGGCGGAACGTTGTCGAACTGAACGCTCTTTTTGACAAAACAATTTTTCCATTTATACGTGTTGTTGAACACTATGTCCGTCCATGGTAATTTGGCAAAATAGACTGAATAAATGACAGCCAATTCGATAGTTGTAGCTTCAATAATATGGTCGCTATCAATTGTCAAAGTCCGTATAGGAAGACCCTGTAAAATCGACATCAGGCAAGAGCTTTGAATTCACCACTAAATACTTTAAATAGACAAAATGGATGAAATTCCAAAAAAGACGTTAGATGCCTCTGAATGGAGGTCACGTCTGCATCGAACGCCATTTATTACTGACCTAAACTGTGAAACCGAAATGGATCTCTTGATACATTCTTAATAAACTAAAATTTAAAGTGCAGCCTGTCAACAAAATTCCACCCAACACACTGGTTGGACGAGTGGAAAAAACAGCAAGTGGATAAAGCAACTGTCTACATGAACCGTGCACAGTATTACGAATTACCAAACCGTTGACAGGTGGCCAAGCTTATACCAACATCCAGTGAAGCGTTTGGTCAGGTTTTGCCAATCTCTGTCAATGACAAGTTATTGACATGGGGAAACACTTTCAACAGAATTTCCAATGAAGATTATAAAAATTCACATCAAGTCAAACAAGGCGCGAGGAACTTACGGCCTTTCCGAGGAACTCTTCAAGTTCTTCAAGGAAAATATTGCGCACTTTGCCTTCTGACTAGGCTAACCCGAACTTGAAGGAATCGGATCTTCTTCATTCAACCACCAAACATTTTGGTGCTGCAAAGCAACATCTTTTTTATCGCGTTTTGAAACTGCCCTGCTAAACCTGAGACGTTCAATACTGCCGTGTGCGACTCCTCTGTTGTAGTTGAGTCACCCCTCACTTACTGAACGAGCTACGTGGAAGATTGGCGACACCGCAAACCTATCCTAGATCAGTCCTTCCTTGTCAAAATATCAGGTTGTTGGACCTCATTGGGATAGAATTTTATGTACTTCGAGTCCAGTGTTCTATAAAGGTGAAGACAAACCCTAAGGCAAGTCCTCCCAAACACCTGAATCTTTTCCATTAAGCTTGCTCTCAAGTTGAACCACACAGGACATCCATACACCAGCATGGTCTGGATGAGGGACATGTAGCAGATAACTTTCACCCTCACATCGAGTTGGCTGCTATAAAATAGTCTCTTTGTAACGGTAAAAGCGCATTTGGCCATGGCCAGAGCAGGATCTACATTCTTGTTGAAATACCATATATTGATCTAGCAAGATTCCAAGGTATCTGACTACATTTCGATAAGCAAGTGGCAGGCCATGTGGTCTAACGATAGAGAATTTTCACCAATTCTTTCTGGTGTCCCTAGAGGCACCAGACAACGACGTTTTAAGCAGAATGGTTTCAGGCTCCTGAAAGTTGATTTTCCACTTCCAGTCATCGCAAGATCGCCTAATTTGTTCGAAGTCCCATTGCAAGAGCATGTCTGCGTACGCTATGCTATGGAGAAGTGAACCCATCGCTTGTGTAAATGTTGAATATGACCGCCGAATTTACGGCACCTTGTTGCAAACCACTTTTAATGTGAAATGTTCTAATAGAAGTCGTATTGCAAGTGTCTGGTCAGCCTGTAGAAAAGTCCGTCTAACCATACGGTATGGAAGGCCTGTTCCAAGTCAATCAGGCAGGCTCCAGTACACTAGTTTTTGCTTTTATTCCATTGGATATCTGACAACAGTTTTGACGCGGCATGTATGACATCATGCTCCGCCTTAAAACCGAATTGATTATCCGGAACTATATTTTTGTCCTCAACCCCTATTGATTACCTTTTCGAACATCTTACTGATATGCGGAAGGAGACTTATCGACCGGAGATTCGCCGGATTGGATGTATCTTTACCCCTCTTATGCTCTCGATAATTTGCATTATTCATTGCATTCTTAAATAGGGTGGTGTAAATGTCTCCCGCTCTAGACGGAGATGTCGAAGCACAATGTTCGGTATTCCATCGACTCCCACGGATTTTTTACTTCTTATTGTGTCGAAGATATCATGGAGGTCTTCCTTTGAAATGAACGGGGGTAGATCCTCTTCGTTGGATATCTGAAACAGCCTTCTCAAAAGAATGGAGAAAAAAAATGCTTATCAAGCCTCCAAAGAAATAATTTAACAAAGTGTTGGAAAAATAAAAGCAAGCATAATGTCTGAACTCATTAAAGATCAAAGGGACTAGCACCAGTTTTGGTAGCAAAGCCTAACGTGGTATGGCGCCTCTTTAACTCTTCAACAACTCCATGTTGTCAAAAATTTGGAGAAGCATTGTGTGTAAATATCACACAAAAAATCGTCGATTATTTGGCCCTATCCAGGAAGAAGGCACATAGGTGAGAAGACGGAGGAAATTCACTAGAGTCACAGCAACAAATTTGGGAACAAAAAAGGTTCTGGTCCAGATGGCTGCAGTCGAAGTCAGAATGGACATATTTGTGGACATTTATAAAGCTTGCGTGAGCGAAGTAGTTCTTCCCAACCAATGGAAGAAACAGAAGCTCGTATTCATATCAGAGGGAGACAAACCCGCAGGGGACCCAGTAGTCTGCCGTCCACTATGTATGCTGGATAGCGCTGGGAAAGTATTGGAGCGTATCATCTCTAACAGATTAAAAGCAAATATTGAAGAAGCAGGAGGACTTTCAGAACACCAGCACGGTTTTCTAAAGGCACACTCAACAAGTGATGCCATTAAATCGGTTGACACAGCAAAAATGGCCATGGAGAAGAGGCACAAACAGTACTGCTGCGGCATAACGCTGAACGTCAAGAAGGCTGGTCGGGTACATATTCTAGAAGCGCTACGAAGTTAGTATACGAGTGTCACTATACCATACAGACAGTGGTTTAATAGAGTACACGGTCGCAGGAGAAGTACCCCAAGGATCAGTCCTGGGGCCCGTACTGTGGGATGTAGTGTACGATGACATTCTTCGTTTTGACCTACCAGGCGAACCTAAAATCGTGGGGCTTGCGGACGATATCGCTTTCGTCGCAAAAGCAAAATATTTAGAAGATGTTGTCCAAATAAGCAACGAAACTAATTCAATTGTACAACAGTAACTTGCATCATCTGGGCTCACACTAGCTAAATACAAAAGGGAAGCGGTATTAATTACAAGTAGAACACGTAGGTGAACATGAAAAGCAATCAAATAACTTGGCGTCATGATTGACTCAAGATTGTCTTTTAACCCTAGATGGTTGTTCTTCGTCGAAATGACGTCAAATTTTTTTCAAAACTTGTTTTTTCATATTTGCGCATTTTGTTTTGTGCTGATTTTCGGTACAACTCCAGTAATCCTTAAGCTGTTGAAGTGTGCTGATCAGTAGCTGGATTGGTCTTTGTCAAGTAGGAGTTCTCGGAAATTTCGTCGTCGATTCGACGAGGAACAACTTTTACGTAACTTTTTCAATTTTTTTATATTGTAGTTTCTTAGAACTAAAATATTTCTTTTCCTTGTCATTTCCTTATTAAGAATGAGCATTAAGGAGTTTCTAAGGGATGATGAAATTGCAAATTTTCTTGCATTAAGTGATGAAATTCAATTTAGTGAAGCTGAGGAAAGTGTACAAAACGATGAGGATACAGCTGAAGAAAATATTTTTGAAAGTGAAGTTTCTTGGGAAGATTGTTCAGATGAAGACAATATACCGCTTAGCATTTTAAAAAGAAAGACCCGTATTATATCATTTTCAAAATTTGTACTATGTGACAAAAATCGTCACAAGTGGTCAACAAAAAAGGCAAAATCTCATCGTTATGGACAAAATATTGTAGACCAAAACCGTGCACCAACTCGAGCTTGAAGAAACATTATTAAGCCGTTGGATGTTCTTAAACTATTTCCAACAGATGAAATGATTGACGAAATGGTTAAATGGACTAATGCAGAAATTCGATGTCGCAGTGAATCCGGAGAAAATCAAACCGACTATGACGAAATTTTGGCTTTGATAGGAGTATTAACTTTAACAGCTGCCACGAGAGACAGTCACTTATCTTCCGAAGAACTTTTTAATTCTTCATATTGGGTCTACAGGTAAGTTTCTAGCGTTTTTTTTTCCAAAATTTGAAGTTTTATTATGAAAACATAGTTACAATGCTTTATTCAAAGTATCGTCCATCGGAAGCTACAACATTTCCCCATCTTTATGGCAATTTATGAATTTCGGACCAAAAAAATTTCTCGTCTTTCGAGCCCAAGAACGTATCGAGCCAATTTTTGATTTCCTCTACTGAGCTGAAGCGTATTCCCGTAAGAGCGTTCTGCATCGAACGAAACAAGTGGTAGTCAGATGGTGCCAAGTCTGGACTGTAAGGCGGGTGAGGTAGAATTTCCCATCCACTATTTTCCAAATAGTTTTTCACCGAAACCGCAACATGTGGCCGAGCGTTGTCGTGATGAAAAATGACAGACTCATACCTGGTCTCATATTCTGGCCGTTTTTCTTTTAATGCCTGCTTCAAACGAATTAGTTGGGTTCGATATAATGGTCCTTTGATGGTTTCACCACTCGGAAGCAGTTCGTAGTATACGACACCTTTTGATCCCACCATATGCAGAGCATGACCTTATTCACGTGAATATTTTGTTTCGGCGTCGATTGGACGGACTCGCCGGGCTTTGTATACGATTTTCTGCATTTAGGATTATCATAATAAATCCATTTCTCATCACCAGTGACAATACGATGCAAAAATGATTTATTTTTATACCGCTGCAGTAACATTTCGGACATGCAAAATCGCCGTTCGACGTCTCTTGGCTTCAATTCGTACGGCACCCAGTTTCCAACCTTTTGAATGAATCCCAGTGCTTTAAGGCGCAGGGAAACGGCTGGTTGCGTGACGCCCAATGATGCAGCAAGTTTTTCTTGAATCTGACACGGATTCTCATCCAGTAAAGCGTCCAATTCCTCTTCTTCAAAACTTTTCGGCTTTCCGGGGCGATCTTTGCCTTCAACTCCAAAATCACCACTTTTAAACCGTTTGAACCACTCGCGGCACGTCGATTCACCAATACATTCCGCCCCATAAGTTTCCGAAAGCAAACGATAGGCCTCAGCAGCCCTTATCTTCATATTATAGAATAAAAGCAGCGCTTCCCGCAAATGACGTTTATTTGGCTGGAAACTTGCCATGATTTTGCTCGATGAAGTGTACGACACCGATAGAACTGCTCAAATATGACGCTGCAAAATTGTTGACAGATACAAAACCTACAAATAAAACACATGGGGTCTGACATTTCTGCCGGGATCCACTGGTGGCGCCATCTCTGACAAACGCTGGAAATTTACTTGTAGACCCAATACGTCCAGCATACTTATCAGCAATGTCTACATATAGGTTTAAGTTTTTGATGTCATGTCTTCGCTTTGATGATAAGGCGCTACGCCAAGCTTTAATAACCGACAAACTCGCACCCATCCGCAAAATATGGGATTTATTCATAAAAAAATGCTGTGAAAACTACACTCCTGGACCATATTTAACTATTGACGAGCAATTATTGGCGTTTAGAGGTAGATGCAGTTTTAAAATATATATTCCGAATAAACCTGCGAAGTATGGCATAAAAATAGTTATGTTGTGTGACAGTGGCACAAATTATATGACTAATGCTTCACCATATCTAGGAAAAGATTCTCAAAACTCAAACTTACCCTTAGGAGAGTATTACGTGAAAGAGTTGACCAAACCAGTACTGGGACAAACAGTAATATCACCATGGCTAACTGGTTTACTTCAATACCATTGGCTAAGTCTCTCCTAAGGGAACCATACAAGTTATCCTTAGTTTTAACAGTGCGATCAAATAAAAAATAAATTCCAGCAGACCTTAAAACTACAAAAGTTCGTCAATACAAGCCGAAACCTTCTAAGTTGGTTTATTTACTATCTTCATGTAATGAAGAAGGATCAATTAATTGTACAAGTAACAAGCCCCAAATGATCGAATTTTATAATGCAACGAAGGGAGGTGTCGATACGCTGGACCAAATGTGCAGTACTATGAATTGTTCTCGTAAAACAAATCGCTGGCCGATGTGCCTGTTTTATGGCATTTTGAATATTGCATTTGTTAATGCTTACATTATATATGTTCACAATAATTTTGCTTTAAAACAAAAACCAGTTAATCGTGTTAATTTTATGAAAAAATTACACCTAGCACTTGTACAAAAACATATGGAGAATAGGCTGAAAATCACAACACTGAAAACGTCTACCCGTCGAAACATCGGAACTGTGCTAACAGGAAGTACTGAGAATATTGCTAGTAATAATCAATGCTCTAGTGAGCCAAAAAGGAAAATAATTTGTGTATTCTGTCCTTCATCAAAGCGTAGAAAGTCATCTTGCTCAAAATGCAAAAAACACATTTGCTCACCGCACAAAGTTGAGCTTTGCGCCTCTTGCACACTATTAAATAATATTGATGTAATATACTTTTTTATTATTTTAAGTTATTTTTTTAGAGATTATGCCAAAATATTAAACTGAAGTCTGATTTATGTTACCTTATTTTATAGTTATAAAAAAGAATATTTTGAAGTTTAAAAAAAAAATGAAATTTTTGTATATTGTTTTTACTAGTTATGTTGAAATTAAAAGTATTAAATAATTAGTAAATATAATGAATTAAATAAAAAAAAATAAAAAAATGCAAAAGTTGAAACCAAAGGATGCTCCTCCACCCCCCCCCCACCCCCCCCCTCCCTTCCCATCCAACCATCCAACCATTCCTCTTCCACTGGGCTGGATCAAGGTGTCATACGACCCGTGCCGAAGATCAACCTGGCTGAGGGCCCAGCTTCTCCAAAAATAGCTCAGTCGCAAACGGAGTATCCGGATACCTGGCGACCTCCGGATTAGCTAGCCTTATCTGTATATGGCGGATCTCTGTACAGATGGACAACCCTTTCTCCGCTACTCGTGGGACCACATTATGGACATATATAACAAACAAAACAAAACAAGCAAAAAAAAAAAACCCGAGGCCGGTACTCCTCTAATACCGGGCGGTAGAACGGTGACTGCACCGACTACCGGCAAGGCTCCTGCATTGTCGAGAGGAGGTAAATCTGTGGCAGGCCATGGTGCACCATCCTCTAAAGGCAAGCGCAACGAGCCTAAAAAGAAACCTTCAGGATGTGGTAGGACTGTGGCAAGCCATAGTCCTATAACTTCCTCCACCCCTAGTAGCAGCAAATCTGTGGCAAGCCACGGACTTGTCGCTGCTACCAAAACTCCTCCTCCCAAGGAGGAATCTGGAGCTCAGCCGCGTCGGCAAGCTCCATCTAAGGCGCTCTATGTAAGACGCCGAAACACTTCACGCATAATCAAAACCTTCGGATCCATTCCGGAGGTTGAGAAAAGTGCGGACATAAGGAGCAAGATTGAGTGGGCTAACAGCATCCTAAAAGACGGATTGCCCACTGCTTCCACTGCTCCCAAAACACTTAAAGACTCCTCCAAGCGTCAGAGATCGTTGGAGGAAACCGTGCCCGTTTCCAAGAGGCCTAAAACCCACAACATTAAGACTCCTGGGCCATCCAACAACACATCTCTGAGGTCTTTCAGTGAAGTCCTAAAGGACGCCATAATAATAGCGGTAATCGATAGGAGCGATACCGTCGGTTCCATAACACCTGAACTGTGGCAGCTGGCCAAGCTGAAGCTTTCGAGCAACTTCTTGGCTATTATGCGGGAAAACCCCGCACTACCTCCTATCACAAGCGACGCTGGCTGGCATCAAGGCCACGTCAAGCTCATCGCATGTGCAGATCAGAGATCTCTCGATCTCTTCACAAAAGCTATAAGTGGTTTAGGAGAGATCTGGCCAGATGCAAAACTCGAGGTCGTATCTAAGGAGGACATCCCTAGTAGACCTCGAACTCGCACCTGGATCCCAGCAGAACCCTCCTCCCCAGAAAGCATTCTGGAGATCATTGGGCTCAGTAACCCGACCCTTCCGACTCATGACTGGAAAGTCGCGAAACTGGAGGAACTAAGGGGTTCTTATAGATGCGCGCTGATCGTGATCAACAAAGATCGCAGAAGACAAAGGGCATGATTCGGTTAGGATTCGAGTCAATCCATTTAAGGGTCTACAAAAAGGATGAACTGGATGCTGATAAGCATCCTCCTCCTCCTTTAACGGAGACACCAATAAACATAACCTCAGACCCTGGAGCGTCGATATCTTTTCCAGAAATGGATAGCGACGACTCCAATCTATCCTAGGTGATAAGCAAGCCATCGATTTCCCTATCTGACACCCCGTCGGAAATGGAAACAGATGACGAAACAAAACGAGGTCCTATACGATCAGAGGAAGAAGATGAGCTCTCGGGCACATCTTCAGAATCGGAGGATCTCAACAACACCGTGGTGGAGACTACTCCGGAAAACTATAGCAATGATACGGTTTCTCCAGATTAATCTCCATTACTCAAAAAAGGCTTCGGTAGCACTCATTCTGCGTCTTTCAAAAAACGCAGAAGACATTATCCTAATTCAGGAACCATGGATTGTAGAAGGCGTGGTTCGTGGACTTAGGACACCCGTATACGTCCCGCTCTATACAATAGACAAAGGTAAGATCAGAACTTGTATATTAGTGAAACGTAGCCTTAATGCACTTCTACTTCCTAATCTCAGCGACCCCGACTTAACCGTTGCCAGACTGCCAAAGGCTCCTACTGGCTAACGTCGGCATACCTTGGCCACGATCATGTGGGCACTCTCCCTGGTGGTAATCTAACATAGAATGGCTGGCACTGGAGGCTGGAAGGCAAAAAACTGGCCTCATCATCGGATGCCACGCTAACGCTCATCACACGGTATGGGGCAGTACCAATATCAACGAAAGAGGTGAGACACTTTTATACTATATTATAAGTACTAACCTCTTTATTTGCAACATTGGCAATGAGCCCACTTTTATAACTAGAAACCGACAGGAAGTGCTAGATATAACTCTTGTCTCCGACAGCATCACTCAAATGCTAATGAACTGGATGGTATCGTCTGAACACTCTTTTTCAGACCACAGATACATCCAATTCAGCCTGAATGATGCTCCTCCTAGTCAACCATCATTCCGGAACTTCCGGAAAACTGATTGGCCAAAATACAGAGGAATACTGTCAGAAACACTATCCTCTGAACTATCAAGTCCCCCGCGTGACACCAATGAGCTTGACATGAAGGTCAGGGATTTCACTCTGGCTCTCAATCAGGCTATGGCCGCTTCCTGCCCTCTTATTCAACCTAGAGGCAAGAAAAAGCCACATTGGTGGACATCAGCACTGGGACTGCTCAGAAACACTTGCAGAAAACTTTTCAACTTAGCAAAGAGCACAAGAAAAGCGACTGACTGGGACTCATACAAAGAATCCCTCAAATTATACAAAAAAGAACTGAGGAAGGCAAAGCGACAATCCTAGAGGTCCTTCTGTGACAAAATCACGGAAACCTCTGAGGCATCACGGCTAAGAAAAATCCTCTCTACAAATCCTATGATGCCTAGCTGTTTGAAAAAAACCGATGGCTCTTGGACTACCTCAAGTGATGAATCACTCAACCTGCTACTGGACACCCACTTTCCAGATAGCTAACAACCCAAATAGGTCTACTGCAACCGGGACCAAAGTTCATGATCTGATCACAAGAGATAAACTGCTCTGAGCACTGCATAGCTTCAAACTATACAATTATGCTGGTCCGGACGGTATAATACCTGCCGAGCTACAGAGGTCTTCAGATATTATTCTGCCTGCGCTAGAAAATATTAAGAGGAGCAGCGTAGAACTTATCCACATTCCACTGCCATGGAGAACAGTCAATGTAGTGTTCATCCCCAAAGCCGGAAAATGTTCTCATGTCGTCCCAAAGGACCTCAGACCTATCTATCCTTCTGGAAACTCTAGAACGACTGATTGATATCCATATACGAGCTAAAATTGACCCTAGACTTCTGTCAACGGCTCAACGTGCCTACTGTAAAGGAAAGTCGGTGGAAACGGCTCTGCATTCACTGACTAGCCACATCGAACGATCCCTACAATATAAAGAGTACACAATGGTTGCTTTCCTGGATATAGAGGGTGCCTTCAACAACGTCAACACATCCGCAATCACGGGTGCGCTGTCAACTCTGCAGGTAGACGACTCACTTCGGGAAATTGCTCAGTCTTATGCTAAAAAGCTGGATAATCAACTAAAAACTGGGTGAGACTTCTGCCAAAATATGTGTCAGCAGAGGTACGCCGCAAGGCAGTGTCCTCTCTCCCCTTCTCTGGAACTTAGTAGTAAATGAACTGCTGATATACCTGCAAGCGGGTAGTAGGAGGGTGATTGCCTATGCAGGTGACGTTGCTATTGCCGTCTCAGGTAAGCATCTTAATACCATTAAAGAACTCCTTCAATTAAATCCCAATAGATTAACCCGTTGGGCAGATCGCTGTGGATTGGTAATAAACCTCCATAAAACTGATCTTGTCCTCTTCTCCAGGAAATATAAAATTCCAACTATAGACCCTCCTTCAATAAACGGTACCAGTCTAGTGCTTTCATGGAGGACAAGTCAATCCATCTCTACACACATGGATCTAAGACCAATAGCGGGGTTGGTGGCGATGTTTTCTCTGACACGCTAAATCTAAGCCTCTCTTTCCGTCTTCCAAATCACTGTAGCGTCTTCCAGGCGGAAATTTTAGCGATTAAAGAAGCTCTGTCCTGGCTGCAGAAAAACGTGATATCTGCAAAGGATATCCGCATCTTTTCGGATAGTCAGGCCGCTATCAAATCCCTGGACTCAGTCTCACTGAATTCTAAAACCGCCCTTGACTGCCGATCATCTCTTATGGAGATGGCACAGCAGTTCAACGTTCACCTCTGTTGGGTGCCGGGCCACAGAGACGTTCCAGGGAATTGTAGAGCCGATGAATTCGCCAAAATTGGAACCACTTTACCTATTCTACCGGAAAGGGGTAGCATAGGTATCTCAACCGCTGCGTGCAAACTAATATTAAAGCTGGATGCCAATAAAAGAACAGACCTTAGGTGGACTGTTGGACGAACATGTCTAGCGACCAAACAAATCTGGCCAAAACTGGATCTGTATCGCTCAAGTGTCTGATCCTTCTAAATAAGAAACATCTCAGCGCCATCATAGGTATCATCACTGGACACTGCCTTATAGGCAAGCACGCAAGAAGGCTTGGCGCCTTTACAAATGATTTCTGCAGAAGCTGCATGGACTAGGAGGAGGAGGAGACAATCCTCCACCTACTCTGTACATGTCCAGCTCTCTCCCAGAGAAGAAAACTTCACTTAGGAACCTTCTTCTACAGCGACCTAAACGATCTGAAAAATATAGACGTAAACAGTCTCTTTCGCTTCGTCAGAAGCTCAAACTGGTTCTGATCAGTAAGAGGATCATAGATCCACGTGGCATCACAATGGGCCATTAGGCCTAAGTGGGTTGGTTTTTATCCAACAGCCACTCTTACCTGCCTACCTACCCTAAGATAGCTCGTAGTAGATACGACGAAGAGCATCCTTAACGTAAGTAAAATAAGAACAACCATCTAGGGTTAAGGAACACCTGGAATATGTGTTGCAAATCTTAGCGGGTGAAGGCCCGCATAATGTGTATAATGCCGATTATAGGAGGACCCAGGTATAGCAGAATACTTCTCCTAGCTGAAGTAGTTACACCAGTAGTGCTTTATGGGCCGAAGCTATGGAAATGAAGTCATACAAAAGGAACATCAAAGCAGTGAATAGGGTTTGTCCAGTCAGAGTGATCAGCGCATTCCTTATAATTTCGGAGAAGGCGGCGAGCGTTATCGCAGAACGCTTTCAATTGATATAATTCCACAAGATCTGCGGAGAAGGTACATAAAGAACAGACAAGAGAGGCGGCTCCCGCGTAGTGACACAAACGCAACGAAAAGAAACAAGAGTTTAAGACAGTGGCAACAACACTAGAGGGTCTCGTCAAAGGTCCGGTGAACTTTTCGCCTTGTTCCGATTATCGAAACTTGGATAAACCGCGAACATGGAGAAGTTAATTTCTACATAACACAACTGCTAATGGGACATGGCTGCTTCCATCATACGAGTAGCTACACAGTGTTAAAAATCATGAGTCCCTTCTCTATCCATTTCGTAGTGAAGCCGCGGAGCATGTATCCTTTCACTGTTCAAGATTCCAGTTACAAGAAGAAACTCTTAGGGGAATACTGGAAGAAGCACCAACTCCCGAGAACATAGCATGTCACATGTTAGGATCGGAAAATAAGTGGAAGACGGTGAGTCTCTTCGTGCGAAATTTATGCCAAGAGCTAAATCACCTAGAACGAGAAAGCAGAGAAAGCGAGGAAAACGCACGAAACAACACAGCGAATGTGAGACAATATCCAGCCATTCCCTAAAACACAGCAACGCAGCAAGACAAACAGACATAAGCGTTTTTATACGCGTTCAATAGCACGCAAATTCGTAAAAGAAGGCAAGGGCGGAGAAGAACAAACGCCGTTCCGTTTAGTGACAACCGGTACATGCTCTAACACAGCAAAACGACACAAACGTTAACACTTCCTTACAGAACTCCACTAAAACGAACATCCGTACACATCCCCACACATAATACATACACGACACAAATACATTACACCCTCAGGCACATTCGTTTGCAAACAAAGCAAGTTTTCGCACACCAACTCTCATACAGGCCCTAAAGAGCCTCTACGTATCCTCTATTCAAAAACCCAGAATTCATAAGTAATACACAAATCCATTCTTAAATATCCTAATGTACTTACATATGCGTACTCCGCATACGTAATCACCACAAACATCCGCACACATATATACATTTTCGCTCGCACATCCTGCTGGACCTCCCTGGTGCACAAATTAATGATGACAAACTCAATGCGTGTGTAGTGTGTAACCTCTAGGCACAGTTTGTTATATGTAAATAAAGAAGAAGAAGAAGAAGAAGAAGAATAAAAAAAAAGCATCCTCTAGCAGAGCATGGTTTCGATCCACGGACCTCTGGGTTATGGGCCCAGCACGCTTCCACTGCGCCACTCTGCTGCCTGATTTTCCTTTCTCTCTTGTCCTTATAATGGCTCGGCATGTTTGAAAAAATCAATACCAGCCAAAATAATCAGAACACAGGTTGTTTGCGGAGGCTCCATCTTATTGAAAAATATTGAATAATCCTTGTTGTCCCATCCTTTATGAATGGCTTCACAAAATACATTACTAACTTCAGATTTTTTTTGCTGGAAATATCCAATATTGTCATTCGTTGACGATACCCGTAGAATCACCTGCACTTCAGCACAGGATTCGGATACTATTCGTCCTCTGGGTTATGGTATGTACGAGTATGTTCGAGTATATTTCTGTACGGCCAAGAAGGATATACCAAAAAAGTAGAAAAGTAAAAGAATGCAAAGGATGAAGACCTTTAGAGATTTTTAATACGAAAAATCTAGGACAGCTAAGGTGCGAGTCCTGAACAAATTTACAAAGAAAATCGTGTGGCAATCTGTTTACTTTCAATGCATAGTGGAATTGGAGTTAAACACGAAGCAGAGATAATTTTTTGGTTGTGCAAGCTACTTGAATCTCATTTTCGACATCGCAACATGTTTGTACATATACTGCGAAGGATAATCGATAGAAACCGTTTTGCACTCAATAGCAAGTCTTCCTCGGTAATGAAGGCGCCTTCCTTAATGTTTGAGCAGAGACGATACCAGCGTCACTATCCAGTCTGGGTGTGAGAGCTCATCTTAGTCTATTCCAAAACGAGTCATCAGCTTGAAGACATCTGAATGGAGAAGGACCATAAGTCTTTTGGATAGTGGCGAGGAAGATGGTCCACTTTAATAAGAAACAGACGAACTGTACAACTAGTGGAGGACCTCGACTGTTATAAAGTAGAAATCACTGCCATTCCGAAAGTACGCTGGAATGGGCCGGACCAAAGAAGGATGAGTGCTAAAGAGAAAACCAACGGCCGATTCCCTTCTTAGGCAAGAAATCATGAGCTTCCGGCACATGAGTGAGCGTCTTGCGAAAAACCGCATTGTGGCTAAATTCGCTAATATCCCACGGAAGATAAAGACGAAGACATCAAAGAATGTTGCTACGAGCTCCTCGACCAACATGACATACTCGTATGTTACCTATGAGCAATGCGCGAAATATGACGTTAAAATCGTCAAAACGAGGGGATATTTTTGACAGCGCAGCCGGCAAGAATAGTCTGCACAACACCACGTACGGAAAAGGTTAATTGACTTAACCGCGGAGTGGAAACTTGACGCTGTTTTTGCACCTTAAAATCCACAAAGTGAAATGTCGGTCACCTGATCACCAAATCGTCAGCCAAATTGATCATATTGCGATCGACGCAAGACAGTCCTCTAACATGATATGTGTCCGACCGGAGAACATAGACTCGGACCCCAACTTCGTTAGAGTCAAGGATATACGCCTACGGATACATCAAACATTACAATATCGAATAAATACTATACAGCTGCAATCGCAGCAAACCGCCAGAGTCTTTGCCGATCGCCTTCAATTACTCATCATATCCTACGCATCCTATATCAATTGCTGAAGATCAGTGGCATCGATGCCAATAAGCCATCAGAAAGGCCGAAACTGATGAAACCGATGGTTTGATAAAGAATGCGGACAGGCACAAGTAGGGAAACAAACCGAGCTCTACGAGGAAGAGGTGAGGGTGGACTTCGCCGGAGGAAAAAGGAAGACAATGAGAAACGCGCAATCGAGGAAATAGGGAGGTACTACACGAAGGACAATACTTGAAAGTTTTAAACAAAGGTAAAATGAATTTGTCAAGGCAACAAGAGTCGAACAGGGGTCTGTAGGAAATTAGGAAACATAATTATACGAGTAGAGTCACAGTCGATACTGAGGATATGAAATAACCAATTCTGCAGACTCTTAAACAGCATGCACAATCCAAATTCTTCTGTTTGGCAGAGTAACCTATTCAATATGGTCGGTGAAAGTCAAAAGATCCATCCATCCGACCAAAGCGAAGTTAGCGTACCAATATCAAAGCTCAAGAACAACAAGGCTACTAGGCCGAACGTGCTACCTGTCGAGCTAAATATACCAAAGGGAGATAACTTGCCATAGCTATGCACCAACTCATTTGCAAGGTTTTGTTGGTAGAAAGCATGCCTGGAGAATGGAACCCGAAATGGAAAGGATACCTTACTAACTGCGCCAATTATAGAGGCGTTAGACTCCTTAATATAGCATATAAGATCTTATCTGTCGTTTATTGTGAAAGCCATTTATCAAGTGTCTGATTTGATCCTATTATTGCGGTTGTTGGCGTTGTAAGTCCACAATCCACAGTTCTTAGAAAAAACTTAAGAGGTCCAAATCGACACGTACAACTTCTTTATCGGTTTTAAGTCCGCATATTTTAGTACTCGTATCTATAGAGACGGGGTATACAGAGCCGCGTTTACCCGCGTTTGGCATCTCTGTCAAACTCATCCGTCTGTGCAGAACGACGATGGAGAAGTCTCGCTACTCCGTAAAGGTTGGAAACAAAGAAGGATTAAAGCAAGGTGATGAGCTGTCATGTTACTTTTTCAACATCATATTGAGAAATGCTTTCAAAAGTCTGTACTACTACTTCCATACGTTGATAACATTGACATCATTGGCGGAACTCAACGAGCAGCCACTTGTGCATTCGGAAGTATTGGAGCAGAAGCGGCAAAAATTGTTTTTTTGTGAAAGAGGCCGAACTAAAGTATTGGTTGTCAACAAAAAGTTACACGTAAAATCAATGAATGGGACAGAACGGCACAATAGACAGCTATACCTTTGAGGCAGTCAGGTAAATTGCATAACTCGGCTTCGCTATTAAATCTGGGAATGAAGGCAGAAATCATACTTTTGCCAATTGCTGTTTTCTTTCGGCTAAAGACGGCAAATGAGTAATAAGCCCTTATCAAGAAACTTAAGGCGACTCGAAATAAGACTCCCGTCATCCCAGTCCTGATTTATGGTGCAGAAGGATGGATTTTAGCGAAGTCTTCGATTCCAGTCCAGGGGGACAAAATAATAGAGGAAGAACCCGGCTTAAATCATGCCCGCAAGTGGAGAAGCGGAAAAGGACCCTAACCAACTTGGAGTGCACAAGTAGAGGCGGTTAATCACAGACCGGGCTAACTGGATAGGCGTATTAATTGAAACCGAGGACCATGGCGCACTGTATAGCCTTCTAACTTAGACTTGCCCTTTTTGGTTTCTGTAGCAGCGATAGGACCATTAACAATGTCAGTTACCTCGTTCCTAGGAAGCGTGTTACCTATTTTCAGCTCGCTTACATTGTTCAGGGTGGAAGAAGCTGTATCAGTAGACATATCCGCGGTACTATCGTCTATTTTTAAAGGAAAGCTTATCTAATATTTTCTCGTTTTTAAAGAATGCTTAATGGATCCAACGAGAGCGGAGCAGGAAGCTCATCTTTAAAGAGGTCGCCAGGTATGCAGATTCTCCGTTTATGGCCAAACTCTTTTTAAGCGGGTCATTAGTAATGGTAATTCCTATACTTGCTTACTTAAGATGGCGCTACAGTCCGAGGTGGACCTGGACCTCAACCGACAAGTGTCACCATCCAGCTCGATCTAGCTGCCTTCAGTTTCGTAAGTTGATCGAAGTCCCCTTCCACTTGCATGCGCTGCCCCTCGGGGGCGGATTCATAGATTGTTCCAGCTAGAGTATTGACGTCAATCCGGTATACATGATTAGTCGTTGGACATTCACATTTTTGGCTAAGTCGATGTCACTGTACAGCCCGTACAGTTTGTCGTCGTATGTATTTCCTTCTCCACTCACCGTCTATGTAGACGTGACCGAAAATCACCGGAAGAATTTTCCTCTCAAAACAGCCAAGAGCCACCTCATTCATTTTTGATAAAGCACATGCCTCTACGCCACAAAGCAGGTCTGGGACTATTAAGGTCTTATATAGGGTCACTTTGGTTGTTTGAGAGAGGGCTTTGCTAATCAATTGTCTTCTTTGCCCAAAGAAGTAGCGATTGGCAAGAGTTATCCTTCGTTTGATATCAGCGCTGGTGTCGTTGTCTGAATTGCTAGCAGAGCCTAGCTAGACAAAGTCCTTAACTACCTCAAAGTTATATCTGTCGAAGGTGACGTTTTGTTGAAGACGTCAATGTTGGGTGTCCTTTCTGGTTGACATTCTTTCGATTATGTCAATATAATTGGCGTATGCGAGTAATTGAACGGACTTTTGAAAGATTGTGCCTCTTGCTTTGACTTGACTTCAAAGGTCTGGATGGATTTGGAGCTCATGGGTTTTTTCCAAGATCTGCCGTAGTGTGAATATTTGGTCGATGGTGGACTTTCCTGGCCTGAAGCCACACTGATATAGACCTACCAGGTTGTACTAGGTGGCGCAAAATTAATCATCCAATCGGAAGATGGTATAATTTTTGCAAATGGCGTCGTACGTCAATCATATTTGACATTTGCGAACTAGGCAGCCGCAGTATACAAACAGATAAGCAATAGAGCGCTATACTCCGCAAGAGCGTGGATAATTGTGTTGATGTCGACATTCCGGCGCTTAGCTACTCGACCCGAACAAAGTGGAACCACTCCTGTACCATGCAGGGCGTGGCCACCACCGGACTGGTCTTTCGGCCGAGAATATCGTGGCTGTGGCTGTCGATGTCGCTGAGAACGAAGAAACATCAACGAGACGACGGGCCACGCAATTCTGCATCACCAGACGGACCCTACAGCAAACTTTAGTGAAAGACATACACATGTTCCTGTAAAAAGTGCAAACAGTGCATCAGTTATTGCCTCCTGACCGTCAGTCGCGTGTGAATTACTGTAAAGCCATCCTCAATCTCAACAACGAAGAGGACGATTTTGTGTCGAAAATCATCATGAGCAACGAGGCGCATTTCCACTTAAGCGGTTACGTCAATAAGCAAAACCTCGTTTCGGGGGCACTGAAAATCCGCATGTGATGTACGAAGAGCCATTACATCCACTCAAAGCTACTGTGTGGTACGGCGTTCACGCGGGAGTTATTGGGCCGTATTTTTTTGAGGACGCCATCGGCAATACGGTCACTGTTACTGGCGGATGCTACAGGGCCATGATAAATGACTTCTTACTGCCGGAATTTAATGAGGGGGGCTTGGTGAACATGTGGTTTCAACAAGACGGTGCAATCGCACACACAACACCAGCCATAATGGATATTGTGAGAGAAACGTTTCCTGGTCGCGTAATCTCCCGTTCTGGCGATTTGGCATGCCCAACAAGATCGCCCGATTTAACCATTCCAGACTTCTTTCTTTGGAGCTACTGGAAGCCGCGGGCTTATGCCAACAAGCCTAAGGCAATCACAGCCCTTAAGGAGAATATTCGACAGGAATGCGAAAAGTTATTGCCGGAACTCTTGCGAAAAGTCATGGAAAACGCGATAAAACGGCACAAATGTGTATCAACAATGGCGGCAGCCACTTGACGAATATCATCTTTTCCACTTAACAGAAACAATTGTAAAGGCCCAAGTGAAGATTTCCATCACTCAAAATCATTTTTTTTTATTCAGTGAAAAAAAAATACAAAAACAAAATTGGATGATTAATTTTGCGCCACCTTGAGGAGAACGTCTTTCCGTGTTCACGCAATATGGCAGATAGGATCTTGTAGGCGATATGAAGAATGCTGATGTCTCTATAGTTGACGCAGTTCATAGGGTCTTCTTTCATGAGGATCAGACAAACAATGTTGAGGTTCCGTTCATCGGACATACTTTCGTCCGACCATACACCAACTCATATGTTCTTTACCGAGTCATGGCTGGTCGCTTTAAAGACTTCAAAGTCAGGCCGTCCGCTCCAGCAGTTTTATTGGACTTATACTTAGATATAGCGATCTTCACTTCATCCAACTCGGGTGGACGGAACTTTTGGCCTACATCGTCCAGGTTGAAAGGTTCATTCTGCCTGGTTCGTCATTGCCGTAATACAGTCTACAGAAATGCCTTTTCCACTTTCTCAGTTCTTCTTCAACTTTATTCGTTCATCATCTCCACAAATCATCTCCACCAGCTTCGGTTCGGTGTTTGTGTTGTTGGGTTGTACGAGTATTATATTTGTTACCTTTTGGTAAAACTTCCGGATCTCATTCCTGGAGTAGCATCTCTCCATTTCCTCGACCGCTTGATTCACTTGCTCCTTCTTTTTCCTCCTGATAAGCCGGTGTTCGCTTCTCCTCTTCAGCTCGTGAGCTGTTCTAGTTCTTCTATGCAGTGCCGCTTTCTATGTATCTTGCTTAGCTGCATGTGCTTGCCGGCACTCGTGGTCAAACCACATCCGAGGCAGCATCTTTGATGTTTTAAAATGGTTAGCCAACAGCTGGTGCGGAAGTTTTCATTCAAATAAACACACGTTTATTTTGAAGTGGATGTAGAATTCTATTGATTAATGAAGTTCTATCTATGGCAATTAGGAACGGAACACAATGTCGTTCATGTAACCACCACGGCTTCCATTCCAAACGACCAACCGAAGATCAAAATTATCGATGACTTTTTGAAGAATAAGTTGGTCAATGGCCGCAACTTCAGTTTGGATATTATGCTTGAGATCCTGAATTATCACTGGGATATTGGCATAGACCTTACCCCACAAGAAGAAGTCTAAAGGTGACAAACCGCATGATCTTGGAGGCCAATCAACTTCTTCTTTAACCGAAACAATCCGATCTTCAAATTTCGTACGCTATAAATTGATAGATTGATGGCTTGTGTGGGCGGTAGCACCATCCTATTAAAACCAGAGATCGTCCAGACCGAATTCATTAAATTTTGGAAAAAAATAACCGGCTAACATGTTGCGGTAACTCCAACTGCAACTGTCTCTCTAGTGTCATCTTCGAAAAAGTACGGGCCAATGATGCCGCCAATCCATAATCCGCACCATACATTGACTTTTTTGAGATGCATTGGTTTTCCATGAATCTCTTGTGGGTTTTCCGGTCCCCAGAAATGACAATATTGTTTACGTACCCATCCATCCAAAAGTGGGCTTCATCGGGAAAGCTAAAATTCGATGACAAATTTTCCTGGCGATCCAACATCCAGTTAACAAATCGGTGACGTCGTAGATGGCCGAAAGGCTTTAATTGTTGTGTGATTTGGATTTTATACGCGTGCAAATGAAGATAAACTTTTAGAAATTACCGTAAAGTTCAAGGTTTTAAACACTTCGCTCACAGCGGTGATGCTTTGGCGTGTAGGTACTGGCCGAGCATGCTGATATGGAGTTTCACCCGATAACGAACCAATTTCTTGAAAACGCTTCACCATTGCCCGAATTCCGGACTCTCTAGGGCGATTAAATTGACCCAAAAATTCACGAATTTTACGAAATGTTACTTTTACAGATTGAATAACAAAAATGTGTTGTTTCGTAGTAAACTCCATTACTAAAATTGCTAAAATGTGTATGACTGCTGACAGCAACTGATAGCCAACATCCACACCAAGCATCTGTTGGCTCACCATTCACTTAATAGTTGCGGTATTGGAGCTCTTAAGAGGGACTCGATCGTAAAAATATTTGGCAATCTCTTGCGATTGTAGATGGCTACGTCATCAAACATCGTCGGTATTAGCTTGTCTTCGGGATATCAGCAATCGTACTTTAGCTACAACAAGGTAATGGTCACCGATTGACTAGAAGTTCTCCAGGTCCCCTTGTGAATAACAGCATGCCGGAACTGCATGCTGGCTACGATAGTGTTTCGCCCCGCCGCAAAGTCGATTAGCCTGAATCCGTTATCAGAGATGGCGTCCTGCAGGCTATAACTTCCGAGTGTACTACCAAAGATGCCCTTTCTTCCTGGCTTTATATTGAAATGCCATTGTCCGCGGTGATTTTAATGTCATAGCTAGGAAACTGGTCGTAAGTCTTGCCCAAGAGCTTGTAGAAGTTATCTTTGGTGTTGTCATTTTTCTGCTCTACGGATTGTTAAGAAGAGCTCATTAACATGCCGGAAACTCAAGACTTGTTACCTAAGTCTGCCTCTAACAACAAATCCGCATCCAAATAGGCGTTGCTTTTGCCGTCAATAGCAATCGCCGTAGTAAATGTCGCAGTTTTTCATTCTCTTTTTCTCCGGCCCATCCCATCACATTTCTTGGATGGCGGTAGCACCTGGTTTTCAGCAGCCTAGGGCCTTCGCTAGTTGTTCGGTTGTACGTGGCATATTCCACAATCCGAAGTTCGTTGTCGTTATTTTGTTTGCAGGGGTTATCAACAGTGGATCCGTCCGTGCCGGAGGCATGTTGCTGCTTTTTTTTTTATAGCTGGGCAGTTACTCCGGCAGCACAACCCCCAACCGCTAGGACGAGAGATCAGTAAGATCGAACCCAGTAACCGGTTCGGGAATGTTAGCGCTGCTATTGGTCCATTAAGGGCTCATCCGCCAACATCTCGTTTCCAGACCCTGACTTAGTATCGGCAATTTCTATTCCACCTAAAATTTAGTTTTGCGAATAGGAATAATATGCATATGAGTCTGAACGAAGATAGGAGTGTATATATATATATAATAAATGGATGTCAATTATCTTTGACCTTTCTTCTACAACTCGGCAAGTTCTGCCCTCAAGTACAAGGACCCGCGTGTTGGCTAGGATGGCAAAAGGTGACGAATTCATTGGCTCATAACTGCCGGAAATGAATTTAATCAACTGCGGTAGAACAATGACTTGGGTGAGTACTCGTATCTTGAGTATTTGGGACGGGTTTCAATTAATGAAGCACATTTTAGGGCTATTTCTGGTCAGCTGTAAATGCTTTACTGTGGGGTCATTCCCACAGAAACCGCAAAATAGCACAAGCTTGTCCGTTTATGAAACCGTACATTTGATTTAAAAACAATCTCAACGTCATTAACCCGTCCTCGAAGACCCCACATAAAATCTTTATGATACTTCAATTGAATTTCGTTTTTTTTCTTCCTAGTTATTGTTGGAAAATCCTTTTCATTTTTAAATATTACTTCCAAACAATAAAACATCTTTTACTGATGTTCTCCGCCCGATTAAATTGCTATCTAAGTGCATAAATCTCTCTGAAAACCCAAATAACCTTTAAGACCGGCATTCTTCCTATATAATCGGTTGACTGTATCTTAACAAATTATTGCTCACTAATCCTAACAAAATTGGAAGTAGAATTACTATATGTTACTAATACAAAAGAAAGAGAAAAAAAATCCAATTCTCATAAAACAGCATCTTTATCGTTAATCTCCGAAGAATCACCATCAACATGGTGTGCCGCCTGTTCCTTCGTTTTCCACATCAAGTAGGTGGCTATGGTGAAGTCGATGAGTAATCTCTGGCTGTCTATTGCTCCATGGCATATGAGAGCCAGCCTACTCCGAAGGCGAAGAGCTCCATAAAATGCTTCTCCACTTGAACAATTTATTTTTCGCATCTAAATCGCGCACCCGTCTTGTATGTTCAATTGTTCGGATTTGGGATTCTTATTAATTTGGGTGTGGCAACTATCAGCTTACAACTTACAACTCTTGGTTGTTGGCAGATGTCTGGAATGCCTTAAATGATCTTCAAATGGGAAGACCTTCAGGAAAGTTTGCTTGCAGCTTCCTACAACCATAAACGAAAACCTGTTTATTGGTTTTTCTTTTGAAATATATCTTTCCGGAACCGGCAGTTCCATCCTACGGTTAGTGACAGTTTACCTATTTGTCGAATGCAAGCACAGATACGAGTATGGATTTGTGGATGTCAGATACCAAGTTACTCGTGCCAAGTAAGCCAATTAAGATGTGGATACTGCATCCACTACACAGACAGACGTATTGCACTTTGTCTGTCAACAAAGTAAAAGTGCTCGAATTCACTTTCAGCATGCTCCGGATAAGTTAATTAACAACACAACAACACGCACACATAGCCTAATTCAGATGCAGATATACGAGTAAGTACGAATATAACGAGGTCAGATTTGGGTTTAAATTTTGGAATTTCAGACCCAACCTACTGCCCTCGTCCTCTTGAAATTCGAAAGGGAAATTACCATTTGCATTCGTGCTTTATACGATTTGGAACAGATGGATAGGGATATGGGAGATCCTGCAGTATAGGGGGAAGAGAGATTGTTCATTGCAGATTGTTAACATTTATGACCCAATTTGCAATCATTTATGTGACAATGACATGTGATTCGAGTACTAACGATTTCGAGTGCATAAACATTTGAACTACATGAACAGAATGTCTACAGTGACAGTGCTCCTATAAAACACGGATACAACTCGTCGTTGACGTTGCCTTGGCTGTTGGTGTGGTTGGTGTATTGAGGCAATGGCGAAAGGGAAATGTCATTTTAGATAGGCAGTTATGACAGCAGGCGATTATGTGACCAAAAAGGGATGATGTTGCAATGATGTTGTGATAATTTCATCCTTGGACGTATCATATGAAGACGGAAGTTGTGTTTTGACAGAGGATGTGAGCAGAATGATTGCTTGTCATAAATAATTACTAGATGCTATGTGAGCGATTTCGAGTGGTGATATCTTTTCTGATTGTGGCTTCTTAAAGTCCATCATGGGAAATTGTGAAGACTTTTGCGTGAGTGATTTTTGTTCAAAGTTTTATCAGGGGACTAAGGCAAATATTTGTCGGCATCCACACCGAATATCAGGATCAAAAGTGCACTAGAGGGCCACTCGGCCCTTGGCCCCGGACGTTAACCTTACTAGGTTGTGGTGTTGCATAAGATTAAGGGTTAATAACTATCTAGCACCAGGGTTTTTTGAATCCAAGTGTCGAGCTACCTCTGAATATCATCTAACAACCATAGGCCAGCAGAATTAAACATTTTTTTTTATAAAGTAGCACGCGCTCAAGGGGTTAAGATGCCCTTAAAATGTTTTTATACAGCGCGGGTGAAGGAAAATTAGGGAGGAAAGAAAGATAGGTACCGATGTACATTGGTTTTAAATGTCTGAATGTTATAATGACTAGGAAATAGAGAGCTCGGCATTCCATAAGCTAGTTGTTCGGCTTAGGAACAAATCACGATATTTCAGAGTACGTCGGAAAGTGAGCTTGAGGGTATGCTGATTAGCATTCATAGCGAGACGGCTGTTACGGTTGAAATTTGGAATGGGAGGAATGCTACTGGCAATTTCAATAGAGTACTGGTGGTGGAGGTTGGTATGTAGGTAAGAGTGTCTGTTGGAAATACCAACTCACAATGGGCCATGTGATGCTGCGTGGATCTATGATCCTCTTACTAATGGAACCAGTTTAAGTTTATGATGAAGCGTAGGAGACTGTTTACGTCTATATTTTTTAGATTGTTTAGGTCGTTGTAGAAGAAAGCTCCTAAGTGAAGTGAAAGAGAGGTTAAATTTTGGCTTATCTGAGGAAAAGCCGCCACCGGTATTAGATCCATCTGTGTAGAGATGGATTGACTTGTCCTTCATGAAAGCATCTTTCTCCCAGAAGGATCTTATATGGAAGTTTTTGTCAAACCAAAGTTCAGGTATGGAGTAATCGATGTTCTCTGTGGGGATTTCTAATGTATTAAGAATGCTGGCCGAGCCAAATAAATTATTTGTCCACTGTTTAATCGCTTTTAGGCGAATATCCGCAGGCGCATCTACTTGCCAGCTAAAAATATCGAGGGGTGTCAAATGAAACTAAATGATATGCGGTATTATACCGTCCGGACCAGCAGACTTGTATGGATTGAAGCTATGCAGCGCCCAGAGCAGTTTGTCTCTTGTGATCAGACCATGAATTTTGGTCCCGGTTGCAGTAGACCTATTTGAGTTGCTACTGGCCGCGAATTGAGAGCTACCTGGAAAGTGGGTGTCCAGTAGCAGGTTAAGTGATTCATCACTTTAGGTTGTCCAAGAGCCATCAGTTTTTTTCAAACACTTAGGCATCGTAGAGAGGATTTTTCTTAGCTGCGATGCCTCAGAGGTTTCCGTGATTTTGTCACAGAAGCACCACCAGGATTGTCGCTTTGCCTTCCTCGGTTCTTTTTTATATAACTTGAGGGATTGTTTGTATGAGTCCCAATCAGTCACTTTTCTTGTGCTTTTTGTTACGTTGAAAAGTTTTCTGCAAGTGTTTCTGGCGGTGGATATACGAGGGGCGTTCAATATATTCTCGGTATCGATATGAAGGAAAATGCGAATTCAATTTAAATTGTTTTTATTTTTCAATATAATCTCCCCTAACATCAATGCATTTGTTACATCTTGAAATAAGCTTTTTTAAACCCTCAAAAAAATAAATTTCCTCCTCCTCCATTTATTGCCGACTTGAGTTCTTCATCATCCGAAAATCTTTTTCCACGAAGACATTTTTTCAAATCCGGAAACAGGAAATAATCACTAGGGGCAAGGTCTGGACTATAGGGTGGGTGTTGGATTTCTTCGAAACCACAATCTCGCGCAGCAGCCTTAGAAACTCGCGCCGTGTGAACAGGAGCGTTGTCATGAAGAAGCAACACACCCGCTGCGAGTTTACCCCGTCTTTTCTTTTTAATTTCCTCCCGCAAATTATGCAAAGTGGAAGCGTAGGATGTGGCGTTGATGGTTTCACCTTTTTTTTTGTACTCAATGAGCAAGATTCCCTTTGAGTCCCAAAAATCTGTGGCCATGAGCTTCCCGGCAGACGGAGTGACTTTGAACTTCTTCGGGGGGTCTGTTCCTTTTTTATGCCACTGCATGGACTCTTGTTTGCTTTCAGGGTCATAGTGGTGGACCCATGTTTCGTCCCCAGTAACAATTCGATCCATAACACCGTCCGCGTTCTCATTACACATCTCCAAAAGCTCTCTACAGCATGCGATTCTCACTTTTTTCTGAGGCGCTGTGAGCATTCGTGGCACCCACCTTGCACTGACCTTTGAAACGTTAAGATGGTCATGAAGAATGGTGTGAATGGTACCAATTGAAAGCTTGGTGATCTCTGCCATCATTTTCACCTTTATTCGGGCATCCTCAAGAACAAGTTTTTCGACTTCTTTGATGCTTTCTCCCGTACAAGCAGTAGCCGGGGCGCCGGAGCGGAGGTCGTCTTCAATGCTCTCTCTGTCTCTCTTGAACTCACTTGACCACTTTTGCACAGTTGATAATGAAGGTGCGGAACCCTGGTAAACAGCCACCATCTCTTCATGAATAGTTTTTTGACTTTTTCCTTGCTTAGTGAGAAATTTAATTACAGCGCGATGCTCAATTTTCACCATCATCGTCTCAGTTGCCATTATGATTCTGTTTAACTAGAGATAAAACGCGAATTAATAATCACATTTATATGAAATTTTACATGAATGCACTAAAATAATAGTATTACTTGATAAATAAGTCAATTTATATATACAACCACAGCTTCACCCCGATATCGAGAATATGTTGAACGCCCCTCGTAGCAATGAACTAAAGTAAGACACGAGATGTTACGTCGGTGTTCGAGGGTGTCCATTGTTTGAGTGATATTAGCATCACCTATGAGTTTTATCGCACGGTTTTGAATCCTATCTAGCAGGTGCAGAGATGTTTTAGGAGCACCCGACCAGATGTGAGCATTGTACTCAAATTTTGGGCGGATGAATGGCTTAAAATATATTGTGGCCAGATCAGAGGTGATAAAATATTTCTTACATCGCTTGAGGAAACCTAGACATTTCGCACCATTTTCAACGACATCGAGTATGTGGTCGTTCCAACCTAGGTTGTCATTGACATACATACCGAGAATGGGAAGTTTTTCGGTTTCGACGATGCAAGTGCCATTCATGGACAATGGCTGGGTGTTTAAATTTCGCCTTAATGACAGCAGACAGCATTGTGTTTTGGAAGCATTGAATTATACTCAGTTAGTGGTCCCCCAATTAGTTATACAGTTAATATAAGAATTTAAGGAGCTCAACACACATTGGGGTTCCCGTTCTACAGCCGTAGAGCAGGGACATGAGTCCGGGAAAAAATATGAAAAGCAGAGAGTAGTGTCGTCGGCAAATGAACATATTGGATTAGAAGACAAGAGATTATTAATGGAAATTAAAAAGAGTGTCTAGGGCACACCAACATTTATTTTGTGAATATCAGACTTGAAGCCGTCTGAATCAACTTGAATTGGACATTCCGAAAATTAGTATCTAATCCAGTGAAGAAGAGATTGATCGATCCCAAATGCAAGCGTTTTCGACAAATGAGCCTAGTGCCAAACTCTGCCAAATGCCTTAGAATTATTAAGTGCAATTATCTAGCTTTTGCCAGATTGGTGTAGACTTTGATTCCACTTTTCGGTGGGACATGCCATCAAATCACCAGTGGACCAAAACCATATTGCTGGTCATTAAGAAGTTACCGTGTTTCAAGATATTTCATGACCTGACGGTTTATCAGCGTTTCCATGACCTTGGAGAGAAGAGACGTAGGTGCAATGGGTCTGTAGGAAGTGAGGGAAGAAATTTGGCCTTCGGGATGGACAAATGCCGTTTTTCATCTACTCGGAAGGAGCTTACGCAGCGTGGAAGGGAAAATATACCATCTGAACCAGCGGATTTGTGAATGTTAAGATCTTTAAGAGCTCCTGCTACTACAAGAGTGTGAAAAGTGAAGATTCGACGCACTCGAGTGTAGGCGGAGACAAAGCATAATCTGAGAGTGTTGACCTGGCCGCAAAGTGAACAACAAGCAGATTGGCCGCGTAAAGAGTGCTGAAAGCTTAAATGTCAATATCTTTGACGAACGACTAAACATTTTTACTACGAGTATCTTTGCGACATTGTAATATTTTTTGCTTCAGTCTTTGGTCGTATCGGAATTTTACACGTTTAAGAAAGATGTTACAGTCTTTCCTGGCTCGTTTAAACTTTTTTCGGTTTTCCTCTGTTGGGTTGGTCTTAAAGGACAGAAAGAACATTTCTCTAACACTGACAGCCTCTTTACAGCTCGAATCGTACCTTTCTTTTGGTTGGATACTCTTCATCCGGTGAGGGAGAAAGTTGTTCATTCCAAACAGAATGGTGACTGTGATCATATCAGCAGCGGCGTCAACTTCGTTATCGTGGGAACATAACTACCAGTTAAAATTTTTAAAGAAGCTGTTAAGATGGCTCCAGTTGGCTTTTTCGTATTGCCATACGGCTCTTTTGGAAATCTTTTTTCTAACAGTGTGGTCCGACGACCCTAGAGGGGATAGCACATTGACCTTGTATTTGTCGGGGTGAGAAGTTAAAAACAAGTCGAGGGTGTTGGCGGTATTACTGTCAACGTCTGGTATTCGTGTGGACTCATTTACAAGCTGGATTAAGTTATCTTCCACAGCGAAGACCTCAACACACCGTCCTTCGGGTGTTGTCTGTCCAGAATGTCGAAGCCATTCGAATTGTGTATATTGAAGTCGCCCGTAATGACGGTTTCAGTATGAGAATAGAGGGATACAATTTTTTGCATGGAATCAGACAGACTTTTAGACTTCTGGAACTAAAGCAGTAGTGGATAATTTGCTTACGGAGACGGAATTTTAACCACAGGAAATTGAACTCCGGATTGGAACAGGGACTACATGGTGGTGGAGTTAGGTAAGCTACAATGGAGATATGAAAATATGTGTATAATTTGTAGGCAATCGACGGAAAAATATGTAAAGAATCTTGTTTAAAGACGGAAAAGTAAGGGTGACCGGATAGCAATGATAGTTTTTCCAATGACATCTAGCTGTCAGAATATTCAGTAAGGCTTGCCATTTCATTATGCATCGTCTTACGCTTGTCGAAAGTGCGGAATTTATTAAAATATTATCAAAATTCCGGCTCAGTTGTAAATACGAAATGTGAATTTCGTCGTATGGTAAGTCATTATCATACGAGTAGCTTCAGGGTGCAGGTAATTCGCCCCATTGTGGAAAAGTTTGAACGTGAGTACATTCTTTTGGATCTTGAGCCATCAACCACATACATAGATATTGGTGCGAAATGAAGAAAACATAGCCGCCGTAGCGGCCAGTATCGAATAAGACCCAGAAAGGTTGATTTAGCGCCGATCAGCAGAATTGGACATCGCCAGAGAGACAACCTGGCTCATTTTGCGGTTGGATTTGGGCCTACATCCGTATAAGATTGAGTTGATGCAAAAAGTGAAGCCAGACGACCATAGACAACGCCGTGAGTTCGCTAATTGAGCGCTGGAAATATTGACCTGCGGTGCGGATTTTGGCCAAAAAATCATCTTCTCGGACGAGGCCCATTTTTGGCTCAGCGGCTATGTCAACAAGTAAAATTGTCGTTATTGGAGTGAACACTGTGCACAAGTGTTCGGCCAATTATCAATGCACCCACAAAAATTGAGAGTTTATGGCGGCATCATCGGACCTTATTCCTTTCGATATGAGGAAGGAGGCACCGTTACTATCAATGGTCTCAGGTATAGAGCGATGTTAACTGAATTCTGTGGCCAGAGGTCGATCCACAGATCGGATACTGTGGTTCCATCATGATGGCACTACATGCCATACAAGCAACGCTACGCTCGAAGTTGTGACATAGAAATTTGGTGACCGGGCCATCTCACAGCGGGCATTTATCAATTGGACGATGCGAGCATGCGATTTTACACCACTCGATTATTTTCTCTGGGGCTATGTCAAGTCCTTAGTCGTTGTCTAGTAACGCCGGTTGATTATGTTCGTATTGTAAGACTGAAGAAAGTTGCTGGAATATATTTTCTGTCTGTGGTTGCCCGTCTGAAAGCGGAGGATCATCGGGGTTATCTTAATCTTCATTGATTAGAATTTTTTATTTATTTTTTTTTTTTAACGAAACGTCTTTACTAAATCTTTTTTTTTAACAATATTTAACTTCAGAATATGTAGCAACATTTGTATAAAAAAGTTAATAATATGCAGTGTTAATGTGGCTTCTTAGGAAAATATTTCAAGGGTGGGCAGTACTCGTAATTATTTTATTCTTAAACGATAAAAGCAAGAGAAAAGATTCTGGAAAAAAAAAATTTTGACATGCAATATATTAGATAAGGGTATAACCACAGATCTCAACTTAAACAACATAGGGCAGTAAAATTTTAATTTTTTTGTGATCAAAATTGAGAAATCATATTTTAACTTTTTTTAAGAAGACTGGCAAAGATCTAATGACACCAATAATAATCAAAGGAAGCGTATTAACTACATAATCTACAGAATACCACGGAGTAAAAGTTTTTGAATACTGTAGATCGGAATGTAGGCAAAACTACAATAGTAATTGAATTGCTACGTAGATTACGAGGACTTAGTATAGGACTGTGCATGTATCCACCTCTTATAAAGAATATAATCTGATCTCTGGCGCTTGGAGGAGTGGATCCGAAGGTCTTGATAATGCGTAAAGCATTTCTTTGTCATATGTAGAGCGCTTTAGATGACGATGCGGCTGAGACCCTGATTCCTCCTTAGGTGGAGGAGTTTTAGTAGCAACGACAAGTTCGTGGCCTACCACAAACTTTCTGCAGCTAGGGGTGGAGGAAATGATAGGACCATGGCTTGCGACAGTCTTAACACTCCTTGAAGATTTGGTTTTAGGCTCATTGCGCTTGCCTTTAGAGGATGGTGCACCATGGTCTGCCACAGTTTTACCTCCGCTCAACAATGCAGGAGTCTTGCTGGAGTCGGTGCAGTCACTGTTCTACCGCCCAGTATAAAAGGGGTGCAGGCCTCGGGTTTCGTTTTTTTTTTTTGAGATTCTGTCCATAATATGGTTCCACGAGTAGCGGAGAAAGGATCGTCCATCTGTACAGAGATCCGCTGTATACAGATAAGGCTAGCCAATCCAGAGGGCGCCAGGTATGCCTATACTTCGTTCGCAATTGTGCTATTTTTGGAGATGCTGGGCCCTCAGCCAGGTTGTTCTTCGAAACGGGTCGTATGACACCTTGATCCAGCCCAGGGAAAAAATAGAGGTTGGGTTGGTGGGGCAAGGGGAAGGGGGCATCCTTTAGTTTCAGGACTCATCTGGAGAATTTCTCGAGATTCATTGACCCTAATCAGCCTCTACAACTCGACAAGTTCTATGCTGACGGTAGAGTTTAAGAACATTGAAAATCCATTCAAAAACATTTGGCTATTTTGAAAGTGTAACTTGTAACATATATTACATGACAGTTCAATTACACCCGCCCTCAAAAAATTAAGATACTTTAATTTAGTAAATTACGAACAAAAACTTCCACTCCACCTGCAGCGTAAGTCTCGTTTGTGTTGGCATGTAAAGTATAGCTCGGAATAAAGTATTCGTTTATTTCACAATTATAAATCCATATTTCACGAATAAACATGAGATCGGGTAGGTACGAGTACACAAACGCTTCCAGATTAGCAACCAATAAATCGAAATTTTGCTGGAAACATCGTATATTCTGATGCACAACAAAAAAAGGTTTGCCCTTATAAGAATCACAATAAAAAATTCCGTCAGTTAATCCTTTATCCACTTTCCTCATTAAAATTTACGCATTTTTGAACCATAAGTATTTGTAGTTCTTTTCTACTTAAGCTTTTTTTAACTTCCATGAGTAATGCTCTAGAGTAACTAAAAAGACCATCGTTAATAAATATATTGTCTTTAGTGTCACAAATAACGAGTTTAGACTCTTCCATGAAATTTTTTTTCACATCAATTCAGTTAGGGTCATTAATTTTGGTGGAGGCGAAAGCCCCCATTTATTCGGCTTAATACAAGCTATAACTTAAAAATTAAACTTAAACTAAAACTTAAAACTAAGGTTGGTTATTGTGGTGAAGGAGAACCGATTTGAGGTAGGAAGTGGTGCGGTGGAAGTCAAAGACGCTAGGGTTTGAATTAATTTTTCGTAGCATGCGGGAGATTGGTTCGTTCGCGCCATAGGTGGTGTGGTGGGTTGGGAGATAGAAGTGACGAGGGGTACGTAGATTACGAGGGTTAGTGTTGAGGAAAATAGAATTGTGAAGGGACGTGCATTCAATCTGACCTGAAAGAAGTCGATGAATGAAGAGAATGTCGGCTGCATCTCTGCGTTCCTCAAGGGTGTTTAGGTTAATAAGGTTGAGACGGTTTTGATAGGGGGGCAGAGTAAAAGAATCACCCCAGGGCAAACCTCGAGGAGCAAATCGAAGAAAACGGCGCTGGATCCTTTCGATTCTCGAGATATGAACGCGATGATATGGGGACCATACTTGACTGGCGTACTCTAGGAGGGGACGAACAAAGGTAATATAGAGGGACCTGGTCACGTAAGGGTTGGTGAATTCTTTGGACCATCGTTTTACAAAACCTAGTGCAGAATTGGCTTTAAGGATTATCCCATCCATATGCAAACGGAAGTTGAGCTCCCTATCACACAAAATGCCGAGGTCGCGAGGAGATTCAACGGAGGAGATAGGTTGGTTGTGGAGAAGGTAGAGTCAGGGAGGAGATTTGTGCCGCTTATGTGAAAAGGTGATGGATTGGCATTTGGGTATATTAAGTTCCAAACAATTTTTGAGGCAGCAGATCGAAAAACTATCAAGGTCTTGTTGAAGAAGGAAGGAGTCATGGGGAGAGGAAATGGTTTTGAAAAATTTGGTATCGCCGGAGTAAAGGGAGACGAACGAGTATTTGATGATCCTATCGAGATCATTTATGGTTAATATAAAGAGAAGGGGACCGAGATGGCTACCTTGAGAAACTCCACAGGTGGCCAAAAATGGAGCGGAGTGGGCTGACCTAAAACGAACACTTTAAAAACGGTTTTCGAGGTAAGAGGATATCCATTTTAACAGTATGGGTTCAAAGCCGAGGGCAGACAATTTGAAGAGTATTAATCGATGAGAGATTTTATCGAAGGCTTTGCTAAAATCGGTTGCAACTACATCGACTTCGTTGCTGTTCTCTAGGGCAGAGATGGCAAAGGATACGAATTCAACGAGATTTGTGGTGGTTGACCTACCCTTTAGGAAGCCATGTTGTCTAGGGGAAATAAGTGATTTGCATTGGAAACTTAGAGCTTCATACAAAATACTTTCGAGGAGTTTGGGTATATGGGAGAGTTTAGCGATTGGACGATAGTTTGTTATTTCGTTCTTTGATCCCTTTTTGTGGATCGGGGTTATAAAGGAGGTTTTCCAAACCTGAGGAAATTCTCCTTGTGAAAGGGATAGACGAAAGAGATCAGAAAGGGCAAGGGAAAGAGACGAAGAACATTTTTTAAGAAATATGGCAGGGAGGCCATCTGGACCGGGTGTAAATTCGTCATTGAGTTGGTGTAATTTATATTCAATATAAGAGGGGTCCAAGATGTGAGAGAGAAGTGGGCCATTGGAAAAGTTCAGTAGGTAACGAAAATAGGATGGATCTGGTACAAAGGAGTCGTTGGTGAAGGATTGCTTAAAAAAGCTTGCAAATAGGTTGGCAATGGTGAGTGGATCGGTTGATGACTTGTTGTTGAAAGAGAGGGAAGGAGGGTAACCATCGGACTTTCTTTTGTAGTTAACAAATTGGTAAAAGGACTTAGGGTCATATTATAAGGTTGACTTGCAAATTATTAAGGTAACGCTGGTAAAGCGAATCGTAAAGTTCGGTGAAATGAAAATAAACACCAAGATAGTTGGAATAGTCGGACAAGGATCTGGTACGCAGGAAAACAGCCCATAACTTGTTTCTCTTGTTTCGTAAGGAACGAAGCTTGCGATTATACCAAGGAGGACCAGTAGATGATGTTTTAAGGCGGGAAAACGGAACGTAAAGGCTGAAAGAATTAAATATTTCTTTATAAAAAATATTTAAGATAGTCACTGATTTTGTGAAAGTTTGCTTTATGAAAGTCGTAGGATGAGAGAGTTGTGGGAGGAGTGGACTGGAAAGAAGAGTTTTGAAAAAATGAAAGTGGAAGGGGGGGGGGGATCCCTTCGATTGCCTCCTTTAAATAAAAGGATATAGAGGAAGTAATTTCCTTTAAAGCGAACCAGTGCGTCTTAAGTCTTTTAACGAAAAAGATGCACGATGAGACTGATCGTTTTTTGGAAGACCACAATGTACCAGTAGACATGCATCGATTAAACAATACGAGATCCGCTGGCTCTGATGTACGTCTTTAAAGAATTCTGATAAATTCGTTCTCGGGCAAATTGGAAGATTGGCCGGAATTTTTTCATTTATTCGATGGCTTAGTCCGAAATAACACCGAATTATCTGATATACAAAAACTTCAATATTTGATAACGTCTGTTTGTGGGAAAGCTGCTCGTTTAATCCAGCATCTTAAAATAGATTCCACACAGCGTAAACTTGTAAATACGAAGCTTAGGAGATTAGTAGAGCAGAGTAAACTAGCCAGTGGATCTGCTACTGCCTGAAATTCTTACACGACAGCATTGAATGCTCTTGAAACATGGGACGCCATTCTCATTTTTTTTAATTTTTAATAAACTGCCACCGCAGACGCAACGAGATTGGGAGGAAAAGCTAGGCACTTCAAAGGTTCTTCCTGATTGGAAAACTTTCATGTCTTGTATATTAATCAGCAAAAAGTTAATGAGCTTATTCAGAGTACAGACTGGCAACATATACTTCAAGAAAATGACGTTGAGGCACTCTACAATAAATTCGTAGGAGAAATGAATAAGATTTATGCTGAATCAAGTAAAATAACCTCAAGGAAAAGAACACAGAAGCATAAGCCATGGATAACTCCAGAAATAGTCCCAATGTGCAAAAAAAGAGATGAGTTATATAGGAGGTGGAAAAACAGCCCTAGATGTAAGACGTTTGAAGATGAGTACATAAGATATCGAAACACAGTTACTAAGAACATTCAACTTATAACAGCCAAATACTACGAATAAAAGTTTTTAAATGCCAACAACGACCCGAGGAAAACGTGGAGTATTGTGAGTGAACTGCTAGGAAGAAAGAAATGCTCAGTAGACGAAGCAATTAAAAGTAATTTTCCAAATGCTGCCGATGGTTTAAAAGACATTGTTGAGGAATTTGCAGAGCGGTTTTCAAATCAAGCGGCAAACATCATTCATATCTGTGATACAAAAACCTCAAACCATGAGAACTGGCAACTTCAAAAAAAGTATTTACGTAGAGGAAGCAACAGGGCCTGAAGTTTACAAAATACTGTGTCAACTGAGTGACAAAAAAGTCCTGGAGCAGACAACATTAGACCAGTTGATCTTAAAATAAATGCTATGTGTCTCACTCCTATAATCACGAAGATCGTAAGCCGTAGTTTGTGTCAATCCTGTGTGCCAAAACTAATGAAAACTTCAATAATTCGCCCAATATACAAGGGAGGAATAAAAAAAGATACGGAGAATTATAGATCGATTTCAATTCTACCAGCGGTTGAAAAATGTTTGGAAGAGGTAGTTGTTAATTGTGTTAATTGTTTTATGTCGAAGCAGAAAGTGATTCATCCAAACCAATTTGGTTTTCAAAAGTGCAAGAGCACTCAATCGTTACTGGGGGAATTTACCAACGTCGTGAATGCTGGACTGAATAAAAACCACCACGTACTTTATAGATTTCAGCAAAGCGTTTGATACCCTGACTCCTGAAAAACTTGTGGAAAGCGTTAACAGATTAGGACAGAGAGGAGTGCTGGCAAACTGGCTTAAAAGCTATCTGAGTGAAAGAGAAATACAAGTCAAGATATCTGACACAGTTAGCAAAAAAAGAACGATCGAATACGGCGTGCCCCATATTATTTATATGACCTATTAAGAACATTTAAAAAAGCTACTGCATATGCCTACGCTGATGACATCGCAATCGTCGTGAAACACAAGGACTTGCACTACCATTGACGAGAATTTCCTGTGGCGTGAGCACATCAACGTACTGCGTCTTCAACTTAAGAGCACTATATTTGCAATGGTGTATTTTAAGCGTTACTCACATATGGAGGTACTAAAGCAAGTGCACTACTCGTTGGCAGAGTCACGCATGAGATACGGGATTCTGGCCTGGGGAAACGCAGCAAAAACCCACCTGGAGAAGATATAAAACTTGCAACATCGTCTTGTTAAAATTATTCGACACACTAATTCAAGTTTTAAAGTTTTAGATGTAAAGGCAATCTTCCAGATGACAACACTCCTAACTTACATGGACGACCGACGGTTTCTTCAACCCATCAACCACACGCTAAACACCCGAAGACGTGCCCAAGGGATGCTAGAAGTTCCGACAGCTTACAACTCGTACGGAGACAAAGAACTACGATGCACTGTTCCTAAATTGTTAAATTCGCTCCCACCGTTACTGAAAATTATTCCTAATTTAAAAAAAAAGGAAAAAAGAGATTAAAAAACATTTTATTGAATTTCATCATGTAAAGTAGAGTCATATTAGTAATTCTTAAAATCACCATGTAATAATATTAACTTCAAAATTAACTAATTGTATTTAAACCTAATCTTTTCAATTTGAAATCGCTTCAAAACTATATCAATGTTATGTCCAACCACCTGCAGATAAGCACTTTGCTTTGCAGGTAAAACAATGTTAACGAAAATTTATGCGCAAATAAAAAGAAGGTCGTTTTAGTTCGCTGGACTGAATGTGCATTTGAAACAATCAATGCACTCAAATTCGTTTCGAAAAACCACTTCCGCCGTCTGCCAATTAAGTTCCCAGCAACAAATAAAACAGCAGTTTCGATGCCGACTGTGAAGCCTCTCATGGGTTGAGACATTGCAAAAATTTCCTTATTATGGATATCAAAACCAGAGCTGACGTCATAAAGAAAAATGGAGTTTGTGGTAATTGTTTAGGGTAGTAGTAGTATTTTTTATTTCATTATATATAATACATGTGTAAAATTTACATGATTTGAACACAATAATTCATTAAATATATGAAAAAAATATATAATAGAAATAATATAGTGACATTTTATATTTTCTATACATAAAGTATTAAAATAGTGGCAATTGCCACTTCAATGGGTTTTAATATTATTATTAATATGTGGGTGGGTATGACCATCATGCCTCGGTTTGCAACAGTAGCAATAGGTGCCAAAAATGCGGTTACAAACATCACACTTTACTACACATTGATGCTGGACAAAATTCAACCATCGTTCAAAACCGCCAACAGCGTCCTTAATTCCACAATCAAAATGCACCCCCACACAATTCTCAATTCCATTATGTACAAAATCCTGTAAGCCAAATTCCTGTCCCATCTAATACTCCGAGTGATCAACCAAACTTTAGAGCACATCTCAACCAAATTCAGTCAAAAATGCTATTAGCGACTGCACTCGTTAAGGTGTGTGCAAGGAATGGAAAGGACTCTTCGGGCCTTCATAGATCCCGGCTCCGAGGCCACATTCATAACTGAAAATGCCACTCAAATGCTTAACCTCAAGAGGCATTTGTCCTTCACTGTCCAAAATCACTTCAACTCTTTATATGCACAACTTAGGCAATTCTGTGACTTAGAGGTAAATCTCGATAACTCCTCACCGGAGGAGCAAAAATGTCAATAACATTTCTCAGACCCATTCAAGTGGAAGGAAGATGAGAGATACGAAGTACGACTCCCATTCAAAGATGGAATTCGCCCAACCTTGGGGAATTCAAAGAAGGCAGCCATGTCGAGATTCTTTCAAATAGAAAGAAAACGAACCAAATGCTACAGGAAGCTTATACCAAATACATTCACGAGTACGCCACTTTAGGTCATATGAAGGAGGTCTCAGTATCCACGGAACTGGGATACGAACACACTACTCATCATGCTGTCATCAAGGAGCCAAGTAGCACCACAAAACTCCGTATAATGTTCGATGCATCATGTAAGACTTCTAACAGAGTATCACTAAACGACTGCTTAATGGTGGGTCCACGACTGCAACCCGGCATAATAGATCTGATCACGAAGTGGAGGAAGTTCAAGTTAACGTTTGTGGCAGATATAAGCATGATCATATCAACTAATTCAATGGAGGCATAGACAAAATGACCCTATAAAAACATCGCTTTGAATACAGTCACATTTGGAACTGCATCGGCGCCCTATTTAGCAGTGTCAGATGTGGAACACAAGGTATCCATACGTAACAATATCCAAAGCATTGTTGAAAATCATTTGTACGCGTTCTTCTGCATTGTCATTGTAGCAATATTTTGCCAAGGTTTACCAGAGCACGGAGTGCCTAAAGTTCAGCACTTAAGCCCAGCTCTCCGAAAGTGCAAGGTCCCGCGCATCGCTTCTATAACTTGAATGAGAGCGATTTTAGAAGAAATTGGTGAGGCTGGTTCCCATAAAGTTGTTATTGGTATTAAACCATGGGAGCTCTTCGACCAACCCTACTCTGTAACATCCTTTTCCAACCCCAATCACTTTTACACCTTTTGGTGGTGCGTACGATACGAATCAAAGTAAGTAGCCTCTTTGATTGATTGACAAACGTGTCAGGTTCAACTTTGCCTTGGCTGCTGATTTAACAAACAAGGGGCACCGAAGGTTGTTTAGGGTGTTGATGGATGCGTCCTCTTCGTATAGAGCGGGCCAAATACTTCTCTCCAGCTTCGGCTATAGCCTCTTGACTGACATTTGGAAGGAAAAACATGGTGTCTGGATCAATGATTTTCCAGTTCTTTTGAAATACACTCATTTTGTTTTTTCTTGCCAGAAAAGGGCAGAGGTGGTGTCGCCATCTACTAATTGCGTGGAGGAGGAGTTTGAACCCGGAGGGGGGTCAATTTTAGTTCTCCTCGGCTAAAAGAAGTGGTGAAAAACTGCATACAAATTGAATGACCTTTGCCACTTTCTGGAAGTAAAGGAGAACGAGTAGGTCCGCATGCTTTTCAACCGTTTTCCTAGCATGTGCTTTTCTCAGCTCGGATAATGTTGCAGTCTGCATCTTCTCTCACTTTCTTGGTATCAATGCCATCGATTCCAAACGCAGAATACAACTGGTCAATGAGGCATTGTTTATTGAAGTCTTTGGCTAAAAATTTCTCCTGAGGCACTTTTATAATACTCGTAGTTGATCATCTCGTTGCAAGAAAGGGCAGAGTAGCTACGCAATCGTTCTGTGGTTTCAGTACCCCATCTTCAGGGTATCCATTGATACGTTCCTGTCAAAGTAGTTGATTGTGTAGGTAATGAGCTGGCAACGATTATCCTAATCGAATCGTTTCGGTATCAAGTAACTTTGTGGAGAAGCTGTTCCTCTATCCGCTACTACAAACGTACTGGCTGTAAGAGAGATTTTCTCTAGATTTAGTCTGCTTCCGATCCCCTCTCCGTTGGATTTGAAATGCTCCTTTAATTCTCTGATCGATTGCACAATCTTTAAAAGATTGTGAGGTCGATTCACGAAAACACACTTGTTACGAACAGTAATAGTGAGCACTTTGTCATTTCTTTTGAAATCTACTTGTTTGACCCCTTCGTTTTCTTATTCTTTTGCTAGGTGGCAATTTATTTCAGTACCCTCTCACTATTCCACTGCTGATGGATAGTATTTTGCTTGCAGATGGAAATTCAGGATGGGTACCAACTCAATTTTTAAATTTCTCCACGTCAACATTGTCTCGTATGATTTGTGTTGGCCTCATATCCACGTGTTGTTCTGATACTGAATAAGAAATATCCAAAAACCGTTCCAGCTCCTCGCAAACGTTTAGGATATACACCATTCCTATAGTCCCCCCGAGAAAGCGCAGTCGTTCATAGACCTCCGTGAGGAATTGACGTGTTTCGGCTTTCTAAGTGAAATAAATAAGTTTTAATTAAAAGTGCTACAAAAACATTTATATCAAGTGCTTCGGTGGCCCAGTAGTAGTGGTGTCCGACCAGTCGTTCACGGAACTTCGTAGTGTGCGCATGTGTTTCGGCTTTTCTTAAGTAAAAATAAATAAATAGAATTAAATCGTTAAGTAAGACATTTGACAAATCCCATATAGGCTCCAAGTGGCACAGTGGGTAGTGTGGTCGCTTCAGAGGACATAGGTTGTGAGTTCGACTCCGAGTCGGGCAGACAGTACTTTTTTTCTTTTAATTTACATTGTGTGTTGTGATATACAGTGTACATACTAATACCGTAATAAATATCACGCGATGGATTGTGGAGAGCGGTCCGCTATGTTAATAGCGGGATCTGCTGGAACATCTGGTGAGGCTTCAAGTAGTGCAAGCCAATAACCAAAAACGAAGAGAAGGAGGAAGCTCAGGCCAACTCCTAACTTGGTGAAACGTCCCACCCGACAAACTTCCGTCGAAAAGCTGCTTGAGGGAGTGAGGGAAGGGGCGCATTCAACATCAGAAATAGCAGCAAATAAACGTCCACGGCAAGTCACTGACGATAACGCACATACCTCAGATGGTGGTGAAAGCCACTTTCTGAGAGAGAACATCTTCGCTTCCTTGGCTCCAACGGAATCGGAAGATGAAGAGGAAGAAATGGTATCTCTAAGTAGCAGTATCAAAATGCTGCAACAAAGAGTTCTTGCCATTAAGGAAATGCAAATGCTCAGAAGGAAGAGGGAAGAGCTAGAGCAAACAAATCAACAACAGCAGACGCAGTTAGCTCAAAAGCAGCATCAACCCCAAACAATAAGACAGGTGATGCAACAACACGAACAAACACTGAGCAAACACCAACAGCAACAACAAGAGCAGCCACAACAACGGCAACAGCAAAAACAGCTACAGCAAAAACAGCAGCAGCCACAACAACGGCAGCTGCCACAACAGCAGCAGAAACAACAAATGCAGCAAAAAAAACAACAACAACAACAGCAGCAGCAAAAACAACAACAACAGAAGCAACAAAGGGTTCCACCAATTAACACATTCAAGATGGAACTAAAAGAAACGATAGAATTATGTAAGTCGGCCATAGGCAATAATTTTTATATTAAAAGACTTAGCGTAGATAGGCACGCGATCCACTGTAACACAGTGGAGCGCTATTATAAAATAAAAGATTTATTGAAGGATTCGACGACGGAGTTCTTCTCCTACACCCCGAAGGGGGACAAGCTGCAAACAATGCTGCTGAAGGGGATAGAACCGTCGACTGATCCGGAGGAGCTCCTTGCACTGTTGAAAGAGAAGGAGTGCGAAGGGCTCAAATTCGTAGGGGTCAAGCCGTTTGTCACGGCTAGAGCTAAAAGGGAGAAGGGGAAACTACCGTTCTTCCTGGTTCAGCTAAGTCCCGACAGCAAACTGGATGGTCTAAGGAGTATCAAAGTCCTAGACTACCAGGTTGTACACTGGGAGAAATTAAAGAGGAGCGAAAACATTTTACAATGTGTTCGCTGCCAAAGGTTCGGGCACGCCGCGTCGAACTGCGAACTCACACCGCAAATTATCGGGGTTGTCCCAAATTCCAGTACATTAAAAGAATAAATCTGGCCCGGCAGCAGAAAGTGGAAGTTAAACGTCCACCCGTGCATTTACAAACTCCAGCCGTTACTCCCCATGTTACCTACGCCCAAATGGCGGCAGGTAGGGGAAATACGGTACAGCAAGCGAAGGTTGCTTCTCAGGCCGCAGCGCCTAGAGCACCGGAACCAGTACCTGACATGCTAGCTATCTTGCTCTCTATCCAGGGGCAGATGGCTCAGCTACAACGTCATTTAACTGAACAGACCGCGCGGGTGGATCAAGTTTACGCGCTGCTGCCTGGCCTAACGCACCTTTTGTCGTAATGGGTACGTACATGGCGCAGCAGACCCTGAAGGTCCTTGCAGTGAATGTGAATTCACTGATTAGGTTCGAACGACGAGCCGCACTATTCAAGTTGCTTAAAGACCAAGCCCCTGATGTGCTTTTGGTTAGCGAAACTAAGCTTACCAAAAGACACAAAATGAGGCACAGAAAATACAAAATAGTACGGAGAAACCGACCCAACTCCATTCAAGGAGGTGGCGTTGCGATTTTCGTAAGAAAAGGTATACGTTTTAAAAGAGTATACAGTCGCGTAGTACGTAGGTTCCAAGTGCTGGAAGCATGCATCGTGTATATTCCCCTCCGTAGTGGAAAGCGGCTATACATGGTGTCTGTCTATGCACCTAAGGCTACTCAATCCACCTTATTCATCTCAGAGCTCGAGACACTTTTTCGATTCCTGAGGCTGGAATTGGAAGATAACTATTTCATTATCGGCGGAGATTTCAACGCCAAACATAGTGATTGGGGAAATAATACAACAAATACTAGAGGGAACTTACTATTCAATTGGTGGGGTCAACACAGCATAATGTATCGACTCGGGCTCAAGGCGACGGATAGTCCGTCGTTTCCCAGACACGGGTCCTATTTGGATCTTCTGCTGTTCGACTCACGAATACAACTGACATGCACTAACCAACAAGCTACAAACTGTCTACGCACTTTCGTGTATGACAGTGACCATTGCGGTCTCAGCACCGAAATAACTGTCCCCAACGAGATTGCGGAATTGGATGAGTTTGTTCAAAGGCATTCCTACAATTATAGTAGGGTGCGTTGGACACACTTCACCAGAACACTGACGAGAGCACTCTCCTCGAATTCGCTCTACCCACCGTCCAACAGAAATATGTCAAACGAGGAGATTGACAGGTATCTTAGACTAATGGACGATACAATCAAACGAACAATGGACAAAACGATACCTCGGTATCAACACACTGACGACGAAGACTTATTCCGCAACGCAACTATTGACGCACTGCACCGACAAAAAAGTAGACTGCTGTCAAGACTAAAAACCTTGTACAGACAGTTTACTGACAGACATAACCAGGAGATCATGACATTGAAGTCGTCGATTAAAAACCTCCAGACATTAATAAAAGAAAATTACAGAAATTCTGTAAGTTTGTATTGGAATAATAAAATTCGGGCTGTAAACACCAGCAACCCGAATATGTTCCCGCAAATAAATAAAATATTTCGGAGAAATAATCAGAACGACCTTCCATGTCTTAGAATCACCCGAACGACGAACAACGAACAAATACTTGTAGCAGCAGGCATTGATCCAAGTGAGGCCGTTGATGATGAAAACTTCTTTGTGATCGAGGATCCGCAGGAGCAGGTAGAGGCTATAGGAGCGACTTTCCAGGAAGTGTACAAGGCGAATGACATCATTGACCTGAACCACGACCTGGAGAATCGAGTCCTTGTACACAATTTCTACCTTCGAAATGAAATAGAGAATTGGCGATTCGAGAACTCGGGCTTCACCCAGTTTAGTGGCGAGAATAGGTCAAATAACGTCATCACCAACGATAGGGTACTACCCCCTTTCATTTCGAATGAGGAGCTCCAAACGATCTTCGAATCACTTAGAAGTAAGAAATCAGTGGGAACCGATGAAATACCGAACATTGTGCTTCGACATCTCCCTCTAGAAGCGGTGAACATTTATACCACCCTGTTTAATAATGCAATGAATAATGCACATTATCCAGCGCATTGGAAAACTGCGGTGGTACATCCCATACCCAAAAGGGATAAAGATACTTCCAATCCGGCGAATCTCCGCTCGATCAGTCTTCTTCCAAACATCAGTAAGGTTTTCGAGAAGGTAATCAATAGAGTCCTGACTAAGTGGGTTGAGGACAAACATATAGTTCCGGATAATCAATTCGGTTTCAAGGCGGGGCATGACATCATTCATGCTGTGTCGAAACTGGTTTCTGATATCCAATGGAACAAAGGCAAGAACCAGTGCACTGGTGCCTGCCTGATTGACTTGGAGAAGGCCTTCGATACCGTATGGTTAGAAGGACTCTTTTTCAAGCTGGACAGGTTGGGCATTAGTAAACCACTTCTGTATATTCTTTTTGATATGCTCTCCAGTAGACAGTTCATCGTGAAGAATGGCGATGTGACTTCTGCTGGAACATTTAACATTAAAAACGGTCTGCAACAAGGTGCGGTAAATTCGCCGATCCTATTCAACATTTACACAAGTGATCTGATAGGTTCACTTCACCATGCCATAGCGTACGCAGACGACTTAATCGCGTACAGATCAGGTCCAAAGATTGAGGTCATTAACATACTTTTGCAGTGTGACTTCGATAAAATCAAACAATATTGCGATGACTGGAAGTTGAAAATCAACTTCCAGAAATCGGAAACCATTCTGTTTAGGACGCCTTTGTCTGGGGCCTCTAGGGATACCAGAAAGAATTGGCGAAAGTTCTCTATCGTCGGACAACATGGACAGCCACTTGCTTGTCGAAATGTAGTCAGATATCTTGGGATCTGGCTAGATCAATATCTGTATTTTAACAAACATATAGATGTTGCTCTGGCCAGAGCTAAGGGTGCTTTTGCCCTTACAAAGAGACTGTTTTATAACAGCCAACTCGATGCGAGGGTGAAGGTAATCTGTTACATGGCCCTTATCAGGCCCATGCTTGTATTTGGGTGTCCCGTGTGGTTCAACGTGAGAGCAAGTTTATTGGAAAAGATTCGGGTGTTTGAGAGGGCTTGTCTTAGGACTTGTCTTGGCTTATACAGAACACCAGAGTCTGAGTACATAAAATTCTATCCTAACGAGGTCTTATACAATACGGCGAACCTGATAAGAGTGGACAATTTCGTCATTAAGTTGACTCGAAGGCACATTGCGAGAGCAATGACCTCATCGAACAACCTGATCTCAGGGGCTTACTACCCCAATTATATGTATCACGAGAGAGCTCGCCTTGACGGCTTTATTCCTCCAGAAGCGTTCCTCTATCTAGATAGTAAAGGTCTGATCCAGGACAGATTGGCGGTGCCGCTAATCTTCCACGTCGCTCGAACAGCTGCGGACAGGCGACTCAACTACGACAGAGACGTCGCACATGGCAGTGCGGAGCGTCTCCGGTTCAGTAGGGCGGTAGGAAGCCGTGATAGGAGGGATGTTGCTCAGCAGCACCAGCAGTTTTGGTGGCTTGATGAAGGCGAGGATGTTTCGTCGTCGAACTCCTCCAGTGATGCGTAGCTTCATGTGAAGCAGAGTGGCCCAGCCTAATTTTTGTTTTTTGTTTTTTTTAGCCATGGCCGGCTTATATAGTTTTAGGTAGGTTTAAGTTAGATTTTAAGAAAAAAATATATATAAAAGCAAAAAAAAAAAAAAAAAATAAAAAAAAAAATATAAAAATAAAAAATGATAAAAAAAAATATATATATATATATATACATATGTGTATATGTATATATGTATATATGAAGTGTGTATGTATTCTGTATTGTATATATGTGTGTATGAATATTATATGTAAGTAGGTTAAGTAGATTAAGATTTATTTTTTAGGTAGTCTGTAAGTTTAATTAAAAAAAAAAGGTCCATATACTAAGTTTTTACTTAAAATTAATTTTTCTTAGTTTTAGTTGTAATGTTAAATATAATTTTAAATATAGACTGTAAGATCCGTCGAAAGACTTAGTTTAAGTGTTAGGTTTAACTTAGAGTGCCCGCATGGGGCCAGTATGTTAGAATAAGATTATTTGTAAGTTTTTTAAGCTAATTTTTAAGCATTTTTCTGTCTAGCATGTAAGAGTAAATTAAGTAAAATAAATAAAAATGCATTTAAACTGAAACTGAAAAGTGGTGTCCGACCGACAGAACTGGGGTCGTGGGTTCGATTCCCGGAAAAGTTGCATCGACTTTTTATTTTTAAAAGTAAACAAAACAAAAAAAAAAAAAAAAAAAACAATAAAGTGGTAAAGTGTTGTTTATCACGTGACGTGATGAATTGTGAAGAGCGGTCCGCTATGGCTATAGCGGGACTTGCTGAAGTTTCAGGTGAGGCTTCGAGTGGTTCGAGCCAAACCCCGAAAACAAAGAGAAGGAGGAAGCTTCCAACTTCCAATTTGATAAAACATCCAACCCTATCAACGGTAAACAACTTCGCTTCATTGGCAGCAAGCGAATCTGACGATGAAGAGGAAGAAATGAAGGCCATAAGTAGCAGCATCAAAATGCTACAACAAAGAGCGCTGGCCATAAAAGAAAGGCAAATTGTAAGAAGGAAGAGGGAAGAGCAGGAGCAATCCCAACAACAGCAGCTTGCTCAAAAGCAGGCACAACAACAACACCAAACTAATAAAATAGCACAAGTGCTACACCAACAAAAGCCTAAGAAAGACTAGCAACAACAACAACAACAGTCACAACACTGGCAACAGCTCAAACAGCAGCAGCCACAAAAACGGCAACAGCAAAAACAGCAGCAGCAGCAGAAACAACAACAGCAGCAGCAGCAACAACAACAACAACAACAACAACAGCAGCAGCAGCAGAAGAAGAAGAAGGAGAAGGTGCCTCCTATCAACACCTATAAACTAGAGGTAAATGCTACCAAGGACCTGTGTAGGTTGGTCATTGGTAATAACTTTAATATTAAGAGATTGGGGAATGATCGCCATGCCATCCACTGTAATACAGTGGAGGGCTACGCGAAAGTTAAAGAGCTCCTAAAGGAAACGACGACGGAGCATTACTCATTCACACCGAAGTGTGAAAAGCGGCAATCGATGCTGCTGAAGGGGTTGGAACCGTCTTCTGATCCTGAGGAGATCCTGGCACTGCTCAAAGAGAAGGAGTGCGAAGGACTCAAGTTTGTGGGGGTAAAGCCATTTACCACAGCTAGAGCCAGGCGGAAGAAACGGAGTCTGCCGTTCTTCCTGGTGCAGCTCAGTCCCGAAAGCCGTCTGGATAGTATAAGGAGTATCAATGTCCTAGACTACCATGTGGTTCACTGGGAAAAATTAAAAAGGAGCGAAGGCGTTATACAATGCGTTCGCTGCCAGAGGTTCGGGCACGCCGCGTCGAACTGCCAAATGCAGCCTCGATGCGTGAAGTGCGCAAAGAACCACAGTTCTGAGGAGTGTCCTCTGGGTAGGGACGGAGCATCCGATAGGACGCAGCTCTCTTGCGTGTTATGTGGGAACGTGGGACACACCGCAAACTATCGGGGTTGTCCTAAGTTCGCTGACATTAAGAAATCAAAACTGGCTCAGCAGCAGAAGGTGGAGGTCAAACGTTCACCTGTTAGGTTTCAAACACCAGCCGTCACGCCCCAAATTTCCTACGCCCAAATGGCGGCAGGTAGGGGGGCTACGGTACAGCAAGCCACTGTTGCTTCTCCGGCGCCCATGCCGAGAACAACGGAAGCTGCACCTAACATGCTGGCCATCTTGCTCGCAATCCAAGGGCAGATGGCTCAGCTGCAAAAGCAGGTGCAAGAACAGGCCAAGCGGGTGGACCAGATCTACGCGCTGCTGCCGGGCCTAACGCAACACATGTCGTAATGGGTACGCACATGGTGGAGCAAACTTTGAAGGTCCTTGCGGTGAATGTTAATTCACTGATTAGGATCGAACGAAGAGCCGCGATGTTTAAATTGCTACAAGACCAAACTCCTGATGTGCTTTTCGCTAGCGAAACCAAGCTAACCGATAAGCACAAGCTGGAGTACAGCAATTATATTGTTAGAAGAAGAAACCGGCCCGGATCCAAATGTGGAGGCGGGGTCGCAATCTTCATTAAACAAGGTATAAAATTTCACAGAGTGTACAAGGGAGTGTTGCGTAGGTTCCGGGTGTTGGAGGCAGTCGTCATTTACATCCCGCTCCGGAGTGGAAAGCGGCTGTACTTGGCCTCTGTTTATGCACCTGAGGCTTCACAATCCACTTTATTCATTACAGAGCTCGACACGCTTTTTCGACTTCTGAGGCTGGAATCGGGGGAGAATTATTTTATAATCGGCGGGGACTTCAACGCTAAACACAGAGATTGGGGAAATAATTTGCCAAATACTAGAGGGAACCTACTACTCGATTGGTGGGGTCAGCACGATGTCATGTACAGACTCGGTCTTAAAGCGACGGATAACCCGTCGTTTCCCAGAGGCGGGTCTTATTTGGATCTACTGCTGTACGACGAACGTATACGACTGACAGGTACGAATTTACAAACGCTAAACTGTCTGCGCACATTCGTGTATGACAGTGACCATTGCGGTATTAGCACCGAAATTACAGTTCCCAACGAAATTGCGGAATTGGAGGAGTTTGTCCAAAGATATTCTTACAACTACAGTAAGACTCGATGGACACGTTTTTCCGCAACCATGACACGTGCGCTCTCCTCGAATACGCTCCACCCACCGTCCAATAGGAATTTGTCAAACGAGGAGATAGACAATTACCTAAAACAGATGGACGAGACAATTAAACAAACTATGGACGTTACAATACCGCGATATCGACATACGACTAACGAAGACCTGTTCCGCAATCCTACTATTGACGCACTGCACCGACAGAAAAGTAGACTTCTGTCAAGACTCAAAAACTTGTACAAACAGTTTACTGACAGACAAGACCCGGAGATTAGGACACTGAAGGCGTCGATTAAAAATATTCAAACGTTAATAAAAGAGAATTACAGAATTTCTGTAAGTTCATATTGGAACAACAGGGTTCGGGCTGTAAACACCAGCAACCCGAATATGTTCCCTCAAATAAACAAACTATTTCGGAGAAAAAATCAAAACGACTTTCAGTGTCTTAAAATAGCCCGGACAACAGACAACGAACGGTTACTGACAATAGCAGGTATTGATCCAAATGAGGCCGCTGATGATGACGACTTCTTGGTGATCGAGGATCCACAGGAGAAGGTTGAAGCCATAGGGGCGACTTTCCAGGAAATATACAAGGCCACTGATACCATTGGCCCTAATTATGACCTGGACAATCGCGTCTTGGTGCACGACCTCTACATTCGAAATGAAGTAGAGAACTGGCGATCCGAGGGCTCTGGTTTCACCCGGTTCAGCGACGAAAATATGGCAAATACTGTCATTACCAGAGAGGGTGACCTACCCCCGTTCATTTCGAAGGAAGAGCTCCATGAGATCTTCGACACAATCAGGGCTAAGAAATCAGTGGGGACCGATGGTATTCCGAACATCGTGCTTCGACATCTTCCTCTAGAAGCGGTGGACATTTACACTACCCTGTTTAATAATGCAATGAATAATGCACATTATCCAGCGCATTGGAAAACGGCGGTGGTTCAACCTATCCCCAAAAAGGGAAAGGATATATCCAATCCGGCGAATCTCCGTTCGATAAGTCTCCTTCCGAATATCAGTAAGGTGTTTGAAAAAGTAATCAATAGAGCTCTGTCTAGGTGGGTTGAGGACAAACATATAGTTCCGGATAATCAATTCGGTTTTAAGGCGGGACATGATATCTCACATGCCGCGTCTAAACTGGTGTCCGATATCCAATGGAATAAAGGCAAAAACCAATGCACTGGTGCCTGCCTTGTTGACTTGGAGAAGGCCTTAGACACTGTATGGTTAGAGGGTCTTTTCTATAAGCTGACTAGGCTGGGGATCAGTAAACCACTCTTGTACATTCTTTTTAATATGCTAACCAACAGACAGTTCATCGTGAAAAATGGCGATGTGACTTCTGTTGGAATATTTCAAATTAAAAATGGTCTTCAGCAAGGCGCGGTCAATTCGCCGATCCTATTCAACATTTATACAAGCGACTTGATAGGTTCACTTCCCCATACTATTGCGTACGCAGACGATTTGATAGCGTACAGAACAGGTCCAAAAATCGAGGTCATTAATACTCTCTTGCAGTGTGACTTCGATAAGATAAGACGATTTTGCGATGACTGGAAGTTGAAAATCAACTTTCAGAAGTCGGAAACCATTCTCTTTAGAACGCCGTTGTCTGGAGCCTCTAGGGATACCAGAAAAAATTGGCGAATGTTCTCGATCATTGGACAACACGGACAGCCTCTTGCCTGTCGAAATGTAGTCAGATACCTTGGGATCTGGCTAGATCAGTTTCTATATTTTGACAAAAATGTAGATGCTGCTCTGGCCAGAGCTAAAGGTGCTTTTGCCCTTACAAAGAGACTGTTTTATAGCAGCCAACTCGATGCGAGGGTAAAAGTAATCTGCTACATGGCCCTTATCAGGCCCATGCTGGTATTTGGTTGTCCCGTGTGGTTCAATGTGCGAGCAAGCTTAATGGAAAAGATTCGGGTGTTTGAGAGGGCTTGCCTTAGGGCTTGCCTTCGCTTGTACAGAACACCAGAGTCGGAGTACAAAAATTTTTATCGTAATGAGGTCCTTTACAACAGGGCGAACCTAATACGAGTGGACAACTTCGTAATTAAGCTGACTCGAAGACACATCGCAAGAGCAATGGCCTCGACGAATAACCTGATATCTGGGGCTTACTACCCCAATTACCTTTACCACGAGAGTGTGCGCTCTGACGGCTTCGTTCCACCGGAAGCATTCCTCTACCTAGATCAGATAGGGTTGATCCAGGATAGATCAGCGGTTCCGTTAATCTTCCATGTCGCTCGAAAAGCTGGGGACAGGCGACTCAACTACAACAGAGACGTCGCACACGGCAGTGTGGATCGTCTCAGGTTCAGTAGGGCGGTGGGGAATCGCGATAAGAGGGATGTCGTTCGGCAGCACCAGCATTTCTGGTGGTTGAATGATGGAGAAGATGTTTCGTCGTCGTTTCCGTCAATTACGGACCAGCCTCACTAATGGGGCAGAGCTGACCAATCCATTTTCACTGTGAATAGCAATGGCCAGCTTGCATAGGTTTAGGTTAGTATTTAAGAAATACATATATATATTAGTATATACATAGGTATATACTAGTATATGTATGTCATTGTGAATAGTGTCTATGTGTATATATGTGTGTATTGTGTAAGTAGGTTAGGTAGACTAAGGTTTATTTTAAGCTAGATGTTAAGTTTTTATAAAAAATATGTCCATATGCTAAGTTTTTTGTCAAATTCTTTTCTTAGCCTTAAGCATAGAAAATAAGTATATATAAGTATAAAATGTAAACAAAGTCGAAAGACATAGATATAAGAGTTTAGAGTAGCTTAGAGTGCCTGTGTGGGGCCAGTAGGTTAGTGTAAGATTGTTAAGTAATTTTAAGCTAGCATTTAAGCATTTTTTGTTAGTATGTAAGAATTAATGATTTAGAAAATAAAATGCATTTAAAACTAAAAAAAAAAAAACCCGAGAAAGCGCACTACTCTACTTTCATGAACAGTGGTTGATCACATGTCGCAAAGTGGGCTTTGGTTCTTGCACTAGCCTCAAGAAGAGATGTCAGCAAAGTGTCATAATCTTTGTGTGGAGCGTGAATGAATGGGAGAAATCATTGGTCACTTCCTCTATTCCAGCCTAGAATATCAGGAATGTTAGAGATTTTTCCCGAACAACCGAAGCAACTCTGGACCTGTGGGCAGTAACATATGTCACCATCAACTTCAAAACTTTCATGCACTTCGGTGAATTGAATGGCAGATAACCCAGCATTAATTTCCCGTACAACATTGTTGGATTTGTGAGACAGCATAGGAACTTATCCTGTCAGCGGAAAGGTTTTTCTTCAAACAACGGATTGTTTTGTCTGGCAATATAACTGGGTCAGTTGTAATGATCATAATGCCACCCATTCCGTGGACTAAGGTGCTAATATGCACATATGCACCAACTAGATAAAAGCTCCTTTGTTAAGGCCCCCGCACAATAGCTGAATTTCCAACAAGCAGAAGAAAACCCTGTTGCTGTGCAGAAATTAACAAGATTTGTTGACCCAAATTTCTTCTACATACCCAAGCTCGTCTTAAGTGAGGAGAGGAGTGAGCTAGATCTGACGGCAGAAATTAGGGCAGGAACTATCGAAACATATTTTTTCTTCTAATCACCGAAATTTTTGCGTTTGTGCTTCAGCACTATGATTGCAAGTAACATTTTCAGAGACTCAGGGATGATAGAATTAGTTCCTCGCAGGAAATCATCAGGAGTGGAGGATATAGACTTGAGAGCTATTTAAACTGCCTCTCTTGTAAAAGTATCTCTGTTGTGGACTTCATCACACTCATCCGCTCTTCTGCATTATTGCTTTTCCTTTCATTGTACCAGTTATCATAGAGAATCTTTCGTCCAGTGTCTATGAAACATAGGACTACGTGATGACTACAACTGCGGCCGACCTCTGTAATAGTGTTTCATGAGGTGAGTTTTGACAGTTCTATCCCGCAAAAATACTTTGAACGGTGTATCTTTTCCTGCACGCATCATGCACAGTGACTTGATCCAACGCTTTTAGAAACTGTTGATTCTCGGTCAACACTTCACACTCACTTCATTTAGCGAAAAGATACCTCGTTTTTTCATTATTATTACTCTCACCTGAACCGTGGTATCCAGAGCATGATGGAAAGAAAAGAACGTGGGCTACAAGAGAAAATTCAGGAGAGCAGAAGAGTGAAACAGACAACAAAAGGTCATAGGATTTGGAGGGTTTTTGATGCGTGATCTGGACGCAACAGGTTAGCCGGGATCTTATTTTCAAACGCTTGTACGGTGTCAGTTATGCAATAAAGACGAAGAAGTCTTTCACGTTACTCTTGTCTCAATGCTCTGCGATTTGATACACAACTAAATGGTGTCATACCACCAGTTCCCGCCATCATCAATTGCAATCATTAGACAACAAATAAGGAGGAACCTAACACGATCTCTCATATCAAATCTGACGCGGATGTCACACTCCGGTATCCCAACTAAAGCCTGACGAACTCAACAACGAACGGATTCGAACAAACTCGTCTCTAAATTGTGGCTTTATCTTATCTTGACCTGCAGTAACAAGGATGAGAATAGGAAAGAAAACTCAATGTAGCTCCTGCCGTAGTTTCTGCGAACAGCTTGGAACTCTGCAATGCACCAGGACCCGAAAGCAGTTTTCCTGCTACAATTAGAGAATGGTTTTCATAACACATTTTGTTTTGCATTCTGAAAGTCTGTTTAGTTCTCGATACTATACCCAGTGCCTTAACTGGGATAATCGTCTTCTTTGTACTTTTCATACGATCAGAAGAAATATTAGACCCGTCTTTCAGTCTTTTTACCGAAACGGAGACTGCACTACACTCCCTCTAAAGACTCATTACGAATTCACTAGTAAGCCTTAGGCATATACTATCTCTGAGCACGCATGTATCTATGGCCCTGGTGTTAATCCAACCAAACTGAAGTTGGATCTGTATCATCCCGCCTAAGTTAAATTTATTTCAATCATCCGATCCAGAAAGGAAAGAATGGAAAAGACATGAGGTTTTCCTAAGTTAGTCAATCTCTTCACAGATGGCTCTTAGACTGGCAACATATCGTGCTAGCTAGAGTGGCTTCTTGGCTCAGGCATAAGTTCACCCACGACACCTAATTAAGTAGCAAAAGAAACATAAGAAAATGGATACAAAGAAATTGGATTTTATAAAGATATCAACAAGGCACCCCTCCCAAAGCAAGCAAGATACAAGCATCAATGGGGTTTGAAATTATATACTCGTATAGTGGAACCTTTTGGCCTGGATCACGCTGTCCTAGAGAAAAAATTTTCTTAGTTTCATAGGCTAGTTTGACACATTAAAAATGTCCATCTTCTGTAAACTCTGTAACATTGCAGATTGTTTTTATATTTAAGTCTAAAGGTGCTACTACCCATTAAATTTTTTTTATGAATTCAAATTCATTTCCATGATCATTCAAATTCAAATCAATTGCGCGGGAAATGAAAAACAAAAACAGATAAATCCTCCAAAAAATCCGAAAGTTCACATCCTTGCCATATCACTCGGTTAAATAGGCCCTCGGGTGCAGTCCCCAACCTTCAATTTGCAAATATTTTATGTCATCCAACGACTACCATGGCAGGTCGATTGCAAATCAATACGAATATCTCATCCGGTGTTTTCGTTTTATGCTTCAATGGGTATTTCCTGTTTCTCCTAGGTTTTCGGTCGTAAATTGAGTTTCATCCTTTTATTTGCCACTTTGACGATTGCTCGTCTTGGTTTGTATGAGTGATCCGTTGGATAAATTCCCGCACCCCCTGGGGACGACGCAATAAAAATCACAAGCACTCAATCAAATCAATGTTAGCTAACGTTTATTGGCCGAAGGGGTTGGCCCGAAGTATTTCCAAATTTGAAACACACGTGCTTCAATGTACTCAAATTTTTTATTATCTTTTTTGTCTGTCAAAACAGAGCACTCAGACAAAGAACTAGTCTGTACTCCTTGTAAAGTTTCTTTTAATGAAATCGTTCAGTCTTACGACGAAAGATGAGTAAGCGCTTCAGAGATAAGGTACTTGAAGTACTAGCACCCATCACGTAAGCGCCGAGTACCTGCAGCGTAATGCTACAGTGCTTTCCAAGAGTGTAATGCCCTGTAACGACGCCAGTAAGCAACCTGCAGTCTTTCCTGCTGAGGGACAATACAAGCTAACCTCCTGGAGACGTCGGAAAGCATTCGTTTGGTCTGCCTGCATCGTGGCAAGCTGTGCCTTCTGCGGTTGTGATCAGATGAGACCCAACTGTCAATGGAAGCCTTAACCGAGTACGCAGGCAGACCAAACGTAGGTTCGAGTCCTCTCTTCTGAACCTTGCCTGGCAAGTTCATCGACGATTTCATTTCCCGTGATCCCATTGTGATCTGGGACCTAGACAAGGGTCATTGAATTTAGGCTTCCGATCTCTTGCATACTTGAACTAGCTTAGAAGTCGTAAGAGGGTTCAGCAAAGCTCTAAGCGCAGCTTGGCTGTCGCTATAGATGCAAATGTTTCGTAAATATGCATAAATGTTGTTGCATAAATCTCCACTTGGAAGACAGATGCTAGCTTTCCAAACGTGAAGTGAGATCTAACATTGTCGTCCTCCAGAAAGACATCACCAATATTGGTTTTGGAGCCGTCCGTGACTACATTCCTTTCCTGGCTCAGATTCTGGTCGAAACCAGAGAAAGTCGATTTCGTATTTTTTCCGGAGTTCTGGTGTCATTGCATCGGATGGCATGTCCATAGGACCAGACTCATAAGACAGAAAACGCGCAAGGTCCACAAAGCTCCAGTGCGTATTGTACTAAAGACCACTTCTTTTTAAACAGAAGATGGCCCATGATATGGATATCAAGGGAAGGGAAGGAAGGGAAGGAAGCCCCCAGATAAACCGTTCTTTGGAGTCTGGTAAAAGCAGCAATCACGTATTTTCGCGAGAGCTTATTCCACCAGACAATCGACGCATAGGATGTAATTGGTCTTATCATGGCCGTGTAGATCCGAAGGACCCTTCTCGGTGACAGGCCCCATTTCTTGCCGATAGCACGAATGCACTGTCAGTAGGCCGACAGCACCTTAGATGCTTTCAACGTAACATGTTTCGTCCAGAGAAATTTGTTATCCAGGATAACACCCAAGTAATTTGCTTCTTTGGAAAATTGGATCGTGATGCCTTTAAGCACTAGATGAGTCAGACCAGGCAGCTTCCTCATTCTCATAAGGAGAACAACCTCAGTTTTGAGAGGATTGATTGAAAGCACTAGCGCACCAGTCGTCGATCCCGTCTAGGGCTGCCTACACTTTAGAATATACAGTCGACAGTACAGCTATAGCATCCGCGTGTACTTGTGCATAGAAGTTAGAACTATGTATTGAGCTAGTTGAGCAGTAAGCTGGCAGCCAGAACGCCGCCTTGCGGATAACACCTGTTTACTCCCGCTATCACATATTAGCCGCTGTCAGTATCCGCTTTTAGGATCCTTTCCACCAGAATTGCCTCTATCCACATAATAACTGATTCGTCTACGCCATGTTAACTCAACGTCGATGAAAATACCCAAGGCGTATTGCTTTTTGTTGAGTGCGCCTTCAATTCTGGAAGGTGTGTTACATCGTCGACAGAGGATGTATTCGCACGTGGATATCGACCATTCTCTCGATGCTTTTCGGCATGAAGGAAGCCCGACTTATAGGTCTGAAACTCTTGGCGAGCGAGTAGTCCTCCTTTCCGATTTTCGGTATAAAGGCCACTCTCACTGTTCGCCAGGGACTCGGTATGTATGCAAGTAGGTAGGCTAGCAGTGAAAATTCTATTTAGAGTTGCCAAGAGCTGGTCTATACCTTTTTGTATCATACCAGCTACAGCGTGTTGCATTGTTCAGCTCACTACCAGATTCGTTGATATGAGCTAGTTGTGAGCTGGTTTTAATTAGGTTACCTGGAAAATGAGACTAAAGCATAAGACGGAGAGTCTCAGCTTTCGACTCAGTATAGGTACCGTCAGATTTTCTGAGTGGTTCCAGTCTGCTTGATCTTTCCCTTGTAATTACTATGACCAGCCTACCGGTTTCACCGATAGCTTCGATATTTTCGCAAAAAGTTTTTGTAAGACATGCTCTTGGAAGTTCGAATAAGCCTCCTGAAATCTCTTTGCTCTGATCTGTAAAGATTCTAATCTTCCTCAAAGTTAGTCTTAGTGGATTCTTCTGGATTCTTTACGAAGACGCTGCAGGTCTGCGTTTCACTTACTCTTACTAGCTTGGTGAGGGTGCCGTTCATGTTCCTCAAGCTTTTGTTTTGTCCTGAGCTTAGGGGGAGCACTAATCGTGTCCAGTTGGTTTTATGTAGATTCCTCCTCTTCAACTAGGTGGAGACCGTTCTTCCGATTCTGAATTCGATGTGTCTATGGTCTGACATGGAGATCTCCGATAGTACTTTCCAGCCAGTAATCTCCTTAGCATACATGTTGGATAAATTGGCTGAGAGCCAATATTGTTGACAGCCAGGTCAGACGATAGTATGAAGTTCAGGAGATAATTACCGCTCACGTTGCATTTGCTACTGCCTCAAAAAGCGTTCTGAGCATTAGGGTCGCAGCATATGGTATGTCTCATCTTCCTGAAGTCACAATATTCAGTGTGTTCAGCTACTGCCACCGGTAGTGGCGGCAGTAATGAATCATAGGAAAAATAAGAAGACGCAACGACGAATTTATGCCATTCTCCATTCGTTTCGTAGCTTGTGTCAGCAGCAACTAAATCTTGGTTTCAAAATTGCACAAGTTTAGATGGTGAGAGTGAGTTGGGCATATAAAGACAAGCTCTCGGTCCTTCCGATCGCTCGTCATAAAGTCATGTGAAACCCCTTGAACATCCGAAACCACAAATGCGTTTATTCCACACCCATGGCTCCTATATGGATATTATGTGGGGTTTTGTATTCAACACGGAAAGCCTCCTACATATACTCACATACTTTAGCATTTTCCAATTCGAAGTTTGAGCTATTCAACTGGACTCTGTTTGAATAGTACAATATACCCGTACATATACAGTTAATCAGTGGTTCGATGCCTGGCTTTGAATACCATTAACTCAAGAGTGGTTAGAGACTGCCGCACATTTCTTAAGATCACACTTGGTTGGGTTGTGGGAAGTTCAGACATTCCATAGAACTGCGTCCCTGATGAACTCGCCGAATTCGAATTGCTAAGCTCTTCGCAACTTTACGCCATCAATTCGCTTTAAAGCCAGTCATAAGTGGGCAAACAAGGCAGCCATGAGACATCTGGATCAATATCATACTCCCTGCCAACTGATGAAGACAGCTCATTAACATCAGAATAAGATTCAGTATTCCTTACAAAAATTTCCGAAGAGACGAATAGGAAGAGTAATTTGTGGCACAGTTTCCTTAAAACTGCTCTGTCTTACTCGCATTACAATTCAATCTCTAGGCGGTTACCAGTTCCGAGAACTTAGTATGATACTTTCTTTTCTATGAGGATCACAGATTTATCAAGAAATTTCTTTGGTTTCCGGATTAGTTGGGACATCGCCCTAATAGCGTGTCACTTTCGTAAGTGCACCTCAACACGTTAAGGACTAGGTAGTAGCTATGGCAGTTATTACCAACTCTGAATACGGTCAGACAATTTGCATCAATTAAAAATGTTACAGCAAATATTCATTTCGTCTACTGATTTTTGTGGTTGTGGTTGAATATTAGAAAGTAGTTAAGTTAATGCAACGTTGAACTTGCACTGTGCTTCGTAGCTTATAACTACAATAACTACGTCAATCAAATTTAATTTACCAATAAAAAGTATTCGTATTTCTCAAGCCTGTAATTATCAAAAAGATTTGAGGCTAAATCTGTTACAATTCCCTTGTTCACAAAATACCTAGACCTTTAAAATCAAACCTTAGTCAAAGCCTTGTCAAAATCATTTTACGCATTGACACGCCTGCTCCTTTGGGTTTTTTCCACTTTTGTTTCTCTACGAAACTTCCAATCATCCATGGGTATATGCTCTATGTATAAAAACAACTTTCAAAATTCCTCACGCAAAATTAATACACAAAAAAAAAAAAGAAAAAATAGAAAAACCATTTCATTTACCACACTCCCCCTCTATACATCAGTTAATCCATAAAAATTCCTCTAGCTGTCACTTTGCATCACATACTCTGACAAGTGGTCCAACCCAAAATTCTGACACCAAAGTCTCGAAAATTCGCGAAACTAGAGAAAACCATGTTCAAGTTTGTTCTTCAATTCAGTTCAACATTTTGCGACAAATTTTCAATTTGCAATTAATTAATGCAACCACCAAGAACCGCCTTTGGCCCAAAACAATAGTATCTACAACCAAAACAGCCAACAACTGGTTCCAGATCATGTGGAATAATTTACAACAGACACAACACAATTTTAGGCCTAAAACTGTGTGCGCCAAATTTAGGTCAAAAATCTCATACGAACCGGAGAGCGTACCACTTGTGACGGCAGCCTCCATTTTTACCTATACACCACCATACAATGGAAAGATAAATAAAACAAATTTAACTGTAACAAGAAAGATCTGAAAAATCGGAAAAACCAAACGACAATAACAGAAATATGTACAAAAAGTTAAACACAACAACAGCAGAGAAGAAAAACAAACAAAACCGCCAAAGTACGAGTATCCAAGTATCCGTACGATTAAATGCAAAAAAGATACAAAAATCAAACACCATATGCCGCAAAGACTCGTCTGTCTGTCGGGCGGTTGGTCGCTCGGTGGATTTAATCGCAATTTTCCCAAAGATCAACTTTTTTGAATGGACTAGGTTAGGCACATGTCTATAGGTGGCAGCTATACAAAACTCCACTCGTACTCCAGATACGGTACTCTAGCTGGTATCGGAGTTTGAACCTATATCCGTTCAGGTTTTTGATTTTTTTTTTCCCAACTGTTTTTTCTTTTCAACTGATACGGCTACCAATAGATTCAGGTGAACACTTCCAACTTCTCAATCACCACCACCTCCCTTGGTGGCTTTTCATGAATTTTTTTTTCAAGCCATGGGAATGTGCTGGAGCTGGAGTTGGTGAAGGAGCTTCTGGTGGTGATGCCGGCGGTGGTGGTGGTGGTGGTGGTTAGTGGTACAGAAGCTACCACCTCTTCTCTGTAGCACGTGGTGTAAATGTTAGACGCGCCACCTATAAATAAAACCGTAAGAATCAACCTGGGATCAGTTCAAACTTGTGTTACTCAATAACGTATCTGCGGTAACGTACCCAAAACGCTTCAGTTTTTTACTCTTTCAACTTTTCTTGTGATAAAAAGGAAGTTTTAGTCAATCCCCATACAAAAAATGGCATTCAAGGTACAGTTATAAAAAGGATTTTTCCAAGAATTTACTTTTGTTGTGTTAAGTGAAACATTTATAATAAAACAAATTTAATTTATTCGATTTATCCAAAGCAAAATTGAGGCTTTTGTTGATACTCGAATTAGTCGTTTTTGTGATGTTTTTTTTTCGGAATTCAAAGGCATTTTGTAGGACTTAAGGCAGGGATTTCAATGCATTTTTAATTCTTTTTAAAACCGCCCAATTCAAAAATAATATATATTGAGAAAGGATTTAGAATGACAGTGCGTCAAATTGACGGCTAAGGGTTCTCAAAAATTGTACATAGTCCAACCAGGACCAGTAAAACTTTTAAAGAATTTCTAATAATTTGCTATAGTTTTTAATCTCTAAAATTAAATTTATTTTTCGGGCTTAACAATTTTGGCGGAAATGATCGCTTTGACATCTTTTAGACTCAATAAGTTGTTACCTCAAAAGAGCTTATGACAATTAAAATTAAAGATTAATAGCAGGTTTTTAATATTTGTGAAAATTAAGGAACAAATTTGTAAATAAAGGAGCCATATGAATAAGCTTACGGCTTAAAGGGTTGTTAGCTTTACTGCAACTATTGTACATACACATATGGAGTCGTCCTTGTAGCATTAAAAAAAAATATATTTCTGAGACTATACGCAAATTATTCTTATAAGAAATTCATTTTTTGGAAAATGGAGTTTTTTTTCAAAGAATTTCTAAATATTTTCCCGAGCTGAACATTATCCCTTGGACTTTTAAGAAATTTGAATTCATCAATTTTTTCTTTTAGCGATAGAAGTTAAATTAAAATTATTTATAAATTATAATAGGCGACATTAAGTCAAGGAAAAAATGTGTGCGTCATGACTTTTTAAATTTTTGTAAAGGATTCTGATTTTATCCATTTATGTTTTGAAATTATTTCATAGTCTTAAGGTTATGTGATTTACTTGGGACCAGCAGCTTGGGGAAATCTCGAATCAAAAGAACTCATGCCGTTAAGATACTGCTGTCTCCAAGCAAGACTGGCATGTGCGTAAAGTTCTAGGACTCCCATCTTTGTATTTGTTGTCTTTCTTGATCTATGACACATGAATTTCCTCGTTTCTAGCATCTCACTTTTTGATTTGATTTTGAGTTAATACGGATCCCTCATAGTTTTCATATCTCCCCGTCATTTAGTCACATCTATAGGCCATCATTGCCTATGGTAATTTTATATTTTCCCATTTCTTCCCATTGAAGACCTGATATTCTGCATATGCGATTCAACTATTTTAATAAAAAGAAGCTCGTTTGCAAACGTCCTTTAAGCAATTTCAAACTTGAAGACACTAACAAACAACCATTTTTGAAAATGTCTCCTTAAAGTCTTCTGTGAGCAGTAAGAGATTTCTTATGTACTCGTATATTTCGATTCTGTATTCCGGTTGAACCATGAAAATGTAATTTACTCGTATGCCCTTTTTTCGCTAGAGAAATGCTCGAAAAGTACACATGTTTCAATGGGCCCTTACTTGGACCTAAGAATTTTCTTCTTCTTTAGTCACTATAAATCTTCTTATAGAGGTTATTGAAAACGTTCATTAGAGTAGAATACCAAAAAAGTGTTTGTGCGGCACATTGTTGAGTTGGAAAATACAGTGCTCTTTTAAGTATAGGTCCCACAAGTGAATCTTACGGAGTTCTATAAACTAATTTACATTCTTGCAACTTATAAGGTTATAAGGTGTGCGGCCTTAGTTAATAGGTAAATATTAAAGGGCGTTTTTAAAGAGCTGTCTTTTTCTTAAAAAAAAACATTGAATCAGAAATCATCATTATTTGTCGTAAAGACTGACGTATTACATTGTATCTTCAACATGAGCCCTAGTGTATGGCTTTCTCGTCGCTTTTCGACAGAGCGCATCCTATCAGTCTAATTTTAGCTCACTCCTTCGAACATCATCCGGGGTCTGTCTTACTAATAACGTGGTGAATATTGGTTTCAAAGGCCTTAATACCATAGGTTGGCCAATTTACCTGTCCACCTTACGATATGATGTTGTAGTTTCAGTAAGCCATTGGTTTCATGGGCAATATAGCACGTAGCGCCATCCTTCTGGAAAGATATGTTGCCTGCATCGATGTTTATATTTTCGAAGAAATCGTCATTGATCAATGTCTGGCAAAGTTCGCCACTCTTTTTACCTGAGTTCTGGCCTCAATTTTGAAAAAATAAGGACCGAAGATTTTCTTCTTTATTTGTTTCAATTAGCAATCTTGCTTGCTCACAAGTTCATTAAGCCAAAAGTGAGCTACTTTGTGAGACTTTAGCTGGTCAAGAGCTCAATCAACAAACTCCCTGAGTATATGCAGATACTGATCTCATTAGCAGCAAAAATACTACAGTCTGTAAGAAAACCATCGAAATATGGCAATCAAATGATTGATTCGAGCCATGATCTCGCTGCCATAGGGCGGAAAATTTTCAAGGGGACGGATTAATGCTAAAGGCGATCGATTGCCAATTCGGCAATTTCGCAACCTCTGCCGATCCTCATCCAGGCAGAGGTGTCTTGTGTACGCACGTAAGGAAGATAACTTGTTGGCTTTACGTAACGAAGAGTGAATGCGGTACGAAATCTATCAACTGCATGACCAATTATGATCTCAGTTGGTTGATAATGAGGACCAAAGAAATTGTGTAATTTTCCAATTTTTCACGAATTGAAGACCTATCTTCAAAGTAAGTTTGAATGATACGAAAGCGTTCTTTTGATGTAAGCTTCTTTATGAAGGTTTGCCAACTAATACTGAAAATAAATGTAGAAAAATTGGTTTGAAAGCCATCCTTATATGAAGATTTATCAGTCAAAAATAAAAATATCCTTTAGCATTATTTGGTATAATTCTCTATGCTTAACCTCAAATTTTATGTAGAGATTTCGATAGTAAATTCACAGATATGAATAAGTTTTGCAATTTGTGTTTTGTATCACTGTTGTATAATTTTTCATTTCTAAAGCATTTTCAATTTCCGTCGCTATGACTGTAGTCAATATTTTATACTCCTTTAGGATTCGAAAGTACATTCGCCAAATGAATCAAAACCAATCATGTGATTGCCATATTTCGATGGCATTCTTCGTTATACAGATCAGTACCTGGATATGCTCTATACTCACATTCTGAGCAGTGCAGATATTTTACCGACCTTTCAGCCATTAATTGCTGTGACCCTTGGCTTAAAATCAAACTGGATCGCTGATGTCCACATGCTGCTCTATATGTTCAAACTAATTCGATAACGTTTGCATGTTGTGTCATTAAATCTTCTGCTCTAGATTTCATGAACCTGTCGATAGAGTTTCTGCGTTTAAGTACCTCAAAGTAGCAGCGACGGTTTGGTTTTCTAAAGACTCTCCTTTATAGTCCTGAGTTTGTTGACCTGGGATGAAATATTACGAGGTACTGCCAGATTTTCGGAGGACTTGGCAAAGAGTAAAATCTTACTCCATCAAGTTGCTGATAAATTATTTTCAAGGACAGCATAACTGTAGCAAGAACTCAAATTTGATTTTCCATATCCTTTCGATAGCAGCATCAAGAGTATCTGAGTCCTTTTTGCAGGGGCCACTTTATACGAATTAAAGTCGTTTCTCTGCCTTCTATTTACAATATTTTTCTTATATGGACTTTTTGACAATTAGACAGTTTAGAGATTTATAGAAGGCGATGCAAGGCGGTGATCTATTTTATATTGAAGCTTAAGAATAGAATGATTAACTTTTGCATAGACAAAACAAAAAAAAACACGAAATGGCCCTAAAGCAGAATCTTGAGGAGCACCACTGCAGTAGTTATAAAATCTATCGTTATACAGCGTTGTTTGGGTTTTTAGTTTTTCGTCTCAGGACAATTGGATTTGGTTTGGGAATAAGTGTAAGTCTCTCAGGCCGGGGACTAAGGGGTCCCTTTAATTAGCAAACTATAAAGCATCGTAGGTTCTTTATGTGATAATTTGAATATTAACCTCCAGTACGTCATTTATGATACAAATAGGTACAAGAACATTTCGCCATTAAGCTGCAGGTTTCTTAATTGTTCAAATTTTGTATGTTCGTCCTTTATTTGTAAGCTCACCGTGTTATTGGGGAGAATTTTTGGTCTTTTGGCTAAAAAATTGTCAGCCAAATTTTGTGTTCAAATTAAATATTTTAGCATGGTTGGAAAGTTGTCATGCATTTGTATTTGCTGAGTTTTCTTGAAAAATAAATTATGTACAACCCATGTGTTTTCTATGTGCATAGTCTGAGAAAGAACTTGTGGAACTTGCACACAGAATTCAAGCCCTAGCAGTTGCTTGAAAAATGTAAGAACTTCTTTCACATGAATGACAGATTTGAGAAGAGCAACGTTTACGCTAATCAATGGCACCTTGTCTCCGCCAAGCATATTCGAATAGAAAGATACTTTTCCTCGCTGGTCTAATTATGACATATGTATAGGTGGTTATCTACTTATTTCAAAATGTCAATTATGTAATCCGTATATGATGCCAAGTCATGTATTCGCATGTTTATGATCCTCAGATTGTAATAATAGCTTACCTCATACCCCATAGGACTTTCTGGCATTTGTCGGTTTGATTTGCTTTCTGTATTACTGAACAGATAGAAAGTTCATTTAAATGTGAGTTTTTCTTGGTGCTGACCTACTTTACTTTTACCACAACCTCAACCGCCTCGAATCAAACAAAGAAGATAGGTTTTTTTTTTTTTTCTTTGTTGTTACGTGTGCTATTGCGTGTATCTATGAAGTGCAAATTCGTTTGAAAAAACATCATGTGCAGTGCAAGTAAATCAGATTTGATTAATTTACAAGCCGAGATATTGATTTGGACATATCTTTCCGCCTTTCGGCTGGGAATGTGTGCTGAAGCGTACACATGGCATGATAATTAAGTCTTCTAGTAATGCACAATGAATGCAATTTTTGTACAACCAGAGGTGATATGAATTATTTCGACATTTGTATTGTTTAAACGAACACGAGTCTAGTAAGCCAGTTTCATATCTGGAGCACAAAAAGTTACGTATACGTCTGCGTGGACGTGAGTTGTTACAACTAACCCGCTCTGAGTGTTAAGACTAAAGGCATGCTAACCGCCTATTCCAATAAGTACTCAATTATTTTAAAAGTTAAACACAAAAGTCATATATCTTACTTAGACAGTAATTTATGGCTTTAAATGAATTGACATGAGCACAAGTAATTTTTTATTCGAATAAATTGCGCATACGCCTCATTTGTGCTAGTTGAATGTAGCAACGCCAACGTCCAAGTCTTATCATGATTTATTCGTGCTGCAGTATACCAAGCCGAATCAACACAAAATTGACTGCAGATATTTTTTTTTTGTAATATCCATTCGCGAAAAGGCTAAAGTTGTTTTGGCTAAAACCCAATTAAGATCACGATCTATGAGTAAATGAGTAAATGAAGCAAATGTCATATAATCCACGGCACTGTAGGCAGCGATTAAAATCTCTTGAACAGGTCATAGGTATCATTTAGAATTTGGGCTAATGTCTTATTTGAGTTTTTTTGGAGCGCTGTCGGTGATATGTCCACTGGGGTCCCATTTTCAGACGGGAGTATGTGCACTCTTGACAACTTTCGTGGGCATATCTGAAAATTATTAATAGCGATTGCATAGTCGTCGCTATTTTGTTGCCTGTAAAATCAACTCCTCAGACTTGTAGTACTTATATGGCAAGCATCCGTATGAAATATAGTTATCATGTATTACTGCCTGTCCTGACTGTATAGCATCCACTTGACTATTTTGGGACGCCTGCGATGACTTGGTCTTTTAAACTCAGATTTAGTTTTCATTTCCTTCTTTTATCAGACAGGCTGTCTTCCTTGGACTAAGATGTGGAGAACCACTGATGCTTCTGAAATAGGTGATTATTAGTATCCATTGCGAGGTTAGGGTTAAGGGCTCTGAGATTCTACTTCTCACTTTCATCCGATCATATTAAGCAGATGAGCTGAAGTGTGGTTCTTACTAAATCAAACTTTTAAACATCTTGTCCGCCCCATCAGTTATTCTTGTCTAAGCTTAGTCAAAGGAACGGAATTGCTGTTTATGACAGGAGGTTTACTTCCAAATTTAATGTGCGTATAACAGACGTTATCTGGTGGTGAAATTTTTAAATTAAATCCCTGGCGACTTATTGGTAATATCGGTTGAATTAAATCCCTAGTATCAGACTGACATGGTTTCGGTTCTTTTTCGATATCTTAATTGTTATTCCAAATTGAAACGTTATTTTTTGGACATCTATCATTCTCTCTGGTCATAGTAAATCATACCTACAATTCGCTTCTAAGACAACGAATAAGCGTAATTTCGGTGTAATATTGCGAAAGCGATCATAGAACAGCTTTGTTATACGCGTCTTCACTGGCCACTTCTTGATGGATCTATATGCTGTAAAGTTGGCCTCATTTTGAAAGAAAAAAAAATTCCCGGAGTCTTTAGAGCGAAGAAAACAATTCACAAACTCACACACATCTCTCTGATCAAAAGAGTCTGCTTCATTCATTCCATGCGGAAGGCCCAAAAATTGTATGCTTGAGTTGAACTTAAATATTTATTCCCTAATTCAATGAGGCTTGATTCTATCATCATCGTAAACAACTATCAACTTATCGAGAAATGAGGAAAACTTAGCGCATTCCATGCCTTGGCTTCGCTGAAGCATCGGTGTATCGAATGGAAAGGAGTCCAACTGACATCTACCGACACAACTTCTATGGCTTGAGTGTAAAGAGAAGTGCTCTGTAAAACTGTATATTTCTGCAATTCACTCCCAAACGAAAGGTTTATACCCTATTAATGCTACCAGCCATCTTCATTGTTGGGTAGGCCGACTTCTATCAATCTTTTTGCCATAAGACATTACTTAGTGGGATACGTTTTCGTCATTCTGAAACAAGCACTTTACGATATTATCGTGGGGCATTCCTCAAATTGGTTCCGTAGATCGATTCTTTTGGCTTTGCTTTATGACTTTGCCAAAGCCATGTAGCCCGTCTACAACTTAAGATATATGTAGATATGTGTCTCGTATTGAGCTACATTCATTTGCTTGACTATTTCAGATTCAGATACAGATTAAGTTTCACATCGAAGATACGATCAGTAAAATATCATTTACAATATACTGGCAACCTTTAATGCGCTATGGCGAAAGTGGGATTTGGCTCCTCATACACACAAGATGCGTAAATGCTCATAGGAATGTCAACTCCAGCTATAGAAAATCTTCTATTTTGTTTTGTTCCTCCGATTTTACTCATCAGCAAAGGAGTACTATCTTGTACAATAGGTTTTTGCTTAAAACCACCAACCCGCTGTCGTCCACAAAGCCGTAAATTGACTCTTCTCTTCAGATTGGTTTACGCAGAACTTCTTCATTATGTTCAACAGTATGTGCCCTAGGACCGAGTCCTGTGGCACACCACCTTCTACAAATGTTGTACGTCTTGAGTCTCTCTTGGAAATCATAGAGGCGGACTCTAATTCAAAGTAGCTCTTTATCGTCTTACGAAGGTGATCTGATATTTCGATCTGATTAGGACAGCTCAAAATACGTGCTTCATGATAGGTTGTGTGCCTTCCACCTCTTCAAACCTTAACTCAAGCATACTTTGAAACGCATTTATAATCCCAATATCTTGCAGATTCTTTTGAAGAAAACTCAGTCGATATGCCTGGGGTAGGTTTCGCCAAATTTTAATTACATCTTGACGAGCCTTTAGGAGCTTTTGAGTAGTTTTTAGTTTTGGTAGCCACTCCATATATTTGTGCCCCAATTCTTTCCGTTTTTTTGCCACTCGGTCGTTCTGAAAATATTACCTTAAAAATGTGGCTGTAGTTGTATCGTTTTAGACAGTTGCCTATAAGGTGTAACTCCTAGTAGTTCTTGTACTCCTTGTACAACAAGGTCCGGACGAATTAGTTCTTATTCACTGACATGAGTAGCCTACTTCCTTCTGTGTGTGATTTTAAAGTGGTAAGAGGTTCAGTAGAGGTTCAGTAGAATCTCTTACACTCTGGTGGGCATACACTAGCCAGGCACTCATGTTTCTTGAGTACGGCTTATGTAGGCTTTTGCTGCATTTTATGTCACCAACTGGGTGCGCCATTAGTATCTATAGGTCTATCAACAGTGGCACTTTAAGGTCGATACGTCAGTTTTTTCCCAAGTATGATTTTCTTGATGTGGGTATTTCAGGTAAATTTTTGATCAATGGCCACACCTAGAAACTATATTTATCCAGTTCTCTTTCAATATCTTTCACTTATATCATCATCACTAAATACATCTAGAAGCTCGTTTATTACGATGGACCATAATACGGGCCCAGTACCGCCTTCTACAATATAGTTCCTTCGCCTTCATACAATCGTCGCTAAAAGGCCTTATAACTCTGTCCTGAAAGTGAATGACATGGAACGATGAGAAGTGTTTTTCGGCTAGAAGTTATAGCGTCTGAAGGCCGTTTTCTGCTAAGGTGTCATCTGCCTTTCCGACAGTCCAATTTGCATAATGATGCATTCGCTATTGCGGATTTTCTGCTGTTTTTGGTCAAATGTTTTCCACCACATGACAAAGACTTTCATTGTATCTGGTCCATTCTATCACACATTCCATTTCGTTTTGTTGAAAGCTTTCGTTGTTTGAGTTCTCAACTTAGTGAGTTTTTCGAATAACCAAAAAGTGATCCCGTCAACTTAGGGCTTTGGTTGTCAATATCTCAATCTCCCCTATTACAGCCAGACATATTTTCTATGAATTTTTTGCTTTATATACGAGTAAGTCTCAGTCTGTAGATTCTGACTGTCTGTAGGATTCATTGAGTATATTCCTAGATTCAATTTATTGTTATCTTGCGATGATCAGACATTGGGATTTCTGTTAATACATACCGAATTATTCACAAACAGCGTACAGGGAGATGTCACGGCCTCTTCTCTGACTCCGCTTGTAAAAGTGGAACTTATCTCCTGGTTTTTTAAACAAATGAATTATGAGGGCCACCCGGCTTTGCTTCACAATCAATTATGATGTGAAAGTCCCATCAGCTCGCTTCTGTCATACCTTCTTCAGTATTGAGTTCAGCTACAGCTACCAAATCTTAGTTAGCTTACCGCGGAAATGGAAAAGTTTTGACAGGTTCTTGATCATGATCCTGACTCAAAGAAGCACTTCATCTGGCAGCAATCTCAAGTAGTTGCTTATGATATTGCATGAGACATCCAGATATTTTAGGTAGTCGGCGAAGCGAAAGCACGTGCCTATTAGGGGCCGGACTATTGCTTCCCGGACGGTTTTACTTCCAGTCTTAAAAATACTGCAACGACCAGGCAATTGAAAGATAGGTAACTAACTTGGACTCCCATGTCATGATACATTTTCGATCGTTTCGGAATAAAGGGATCAAACTCGACAAATCGCTAAGAGCTGAATTTTTTCCACATATGTCTAGTTGATAGCTCTATACTAACAGGTCCCTAAATTATTTTTTAGCTGAAATGCGCATTTCGGTGTAGCGGGTCTTCCAGCCTGTTTTTCAGTTTGTGTAGTCCACTTTATACTTTCAATTGCTTATTAAGTCATAAGGAAACTTTCGGTATACTTAAGGGTTCAATATTGCTAACTGGAAGAGCGTTCCTATGTGGACATATTGTAGTCAAGTAATGTAAATAGAAAGTTGTCAAAGTCAATAGATTTTCGTACTTGTACGTCAATAGCATCATTTAACATGACCTTTAGGTAACAACATAAATCAAAGAGACACAGATATCTATTTACAACAGAAAAACATTCAGAGCTTGAAATCAGTCAAGTTGGTCGATTAGTCTTATGAGGGAACAACCGGAAGCTGTTTGACTTTTCGTCGGAAATCATCAAACAAAACTTCTATAACAAACGACATTCCAATCCCAAAGTAGATGCATATCTAATTTCTGTGTATCGGATTCAGCTCTTTAAATTTAATTTGATTAATTTATTTGTACATACCCCCTCGCCCCCATTCAATGATAGCACCACTTAATCATTTTATTAATCCCATAGTTACGAAGAAAAACCAAATTCAAAACCTCCGTTGGCAACATTAATCATAGTACGCACTTGCTGCGATAATTACCGCATAGATAATCGACAGTCCTCAAGCCCAAAGGCAACATCAAACACAAAACCTATTAATTAAAATATTAATTAAGGACTTATGTAGCTTCGGCAATTAATTTAAAATAAATCAATACATTTAATCACTTGTAGGTTTTGTAGATTTATATCTATCTCTTTCCATTCCCCATATTACCATAACAGCAATTGGTCCATTGTTGATTTTAATAAATTACGGTAGCCACCAGTAGCGAGTTAGCAACCCCATGATTTCTATTTCTCTAAAAATGTCCAATTCCGGCAAATTCCATTTCATTCGTTGCCAGACATACTCGTATCTCATTACTATTTACGCCAGAAGGATACTCGTATTCTAGGAAAGAGCCGTTTGTAAGAAGATAGAAATAGTACAATAGATATTGGTTACCGACCGCGAGGAGAGGGTAAGTTTTGTGCCGTACACCAGAGTTAGATGAATGCTTTCAAAAATTGGTCCTGCAGGGTTGAGTTTGTAAACGACAATCGGCCTGGTTCGATTTGGAGCGAATATTTTGACCTGTTAAGGGATTTCCTTGTATTTTCCCAACCAATATCCCCTTCTCCTATTCAATTAAGGATGGAAGTAGTTTCATTCAAAGGACATGAGTTCAACATGTAACCATCCGTAGTCACAATAAAAATGGAATGCTGTGACAAGTAACATAGGTTGTTGTAATAACAATGGTATTGTGCGAAGCTGAAATGTATATTTTACACCATCTATCGATAGGATCAAAGGTGACAGAAGAAAGTAACTGGTGTTGTTTAAGAAACAAAGGGTGTTTTCCAAAAGCGTCAGAAAGGATATTTCAATATATGGCTTGCATTGTATATACATATGTAGTATAATCCAATTGATGGATGGGTATTCATGTCAATTTGACCAAGAACAAGGGGTTATTTCGTAGTTATTTTGAGACTTTCAGCTTCCTGTGGTGTTGTGTTTTGCTATTTTTTTAAAAGGTTCATCCTGGAGAAACTGGATCGGGAGTCGTTTAAGATTCGTTTATAACTACACGTGAATTCGTATTTGCTTGTGGATATTATCATGAAAAGGTTCATAAAACTGGATTTCTGCAATTCAAATGATATGTACGTACATCTATGAGGAGAGAAACTCTTTAAGAGTGGCACTTTAAGGAAGTTCAAATTAAGTAAAAAAAGCTAACTATGTCTAACATAGTTCCATATAAGACAGGCTGGTCTTAAAAGACTAAAACCATACGAGAACATATAGTCAGGTCAACGAGATTTGAAGCCCAAAAAAGTGAAAGCGCACTACATTTAGAATTACCAATGGAGTTCCATAAGCTTCTATGCTTAGGCTTGCAGTTTTAAAAAAAAATTAGGAAAATGTTGTCCAATTGGAATGAACAATGTAAAGCAATAGCACAAATATCCTATAATGATTGGTCAAGCAACTCCGCAAATGCCTTCTGCTAACTTCTTTAGGAGTCTGCTCGCCTAAATTCGCAAAATTCTGATTAAATCTCAGAATGTGCTTAGAGGAGGATCGTCAACTGAAACGAGAAGTGTTTCCTTGAGTTTGAGCATATCAAGTCAATTGACATTCCTTTCTTGACATAGTCAAGTTCCCTTTTTCGTGGCGGTTTTGACGTATCTTTATTTCTGCCTTTACATGCAACTAGGGTCAACTATGATACATATCTTGCCTGCATTTTTGGCCTTTCCATTCAGACACTGGCGTATTGGTCTTGTTTTTTCATGTTTACATTCTTTCATCATTTTGATACACCGAAAAACTAAAAATTATTGTTTATTATATAAATAGGTAAGCCTTCGAAAATGGTACCTTCAGCCTATGAAAACGTTTCTCTTTCTCTTCCATTAAGTGAAGAGACTAGGTCTTGGTCCATCGTGGCTGTTGTTTTATTTCTTATTTTGCCTCCAGTTGCGGATTTGGGTTTAGTCATTTAGCAATTAGTTCATTTACTTACTTAGGTCCTCGGACCTCTTATGTCCGCGAGGTTCCTCTTGATGGGCATAGAACCTCCACTACTCCTACGCGCCATCGTGTAAGGTTTCTGGAGATGTTTCTTAGCTCTCTCCAACTCTTACCCAGCTGTACCAGTTCCCCTTCGACCGTTCTTCGACAAGTACTTCTAGGTCTTGGCCTCGTCTGCCTCTCTACGTAAGAGGGTCAAATTGCATCGCTTGACTCGCAATGCATTCGTTACCGTTACGAAGCATATGTTTATATCCACTGCTACTTACGTCTTCGCATCATAGAGTAAATGGGTTCCTGACTTGTTTTCGCATGAAGTTCACTATTAGAGATACGGTTGAGCCAGAAAATCCTCGAGATGTTTCGCACACATCTATTCACGAACGTTTGCAGCTTTCTTGTGATAGAGGGTGTGACTTTCCAAGTGGTGCACCCATAAAGAAGCACGGATTCAACATTCAGCCTAAATGTTGTTTCTCCATTTTGCTTCCTTTGCTTTCCCGATTCGGCTGATTATATGAAGTTCAGTCCCGCCATCAGTAGAGACAATACTCTCAAGATATCCAAAATTCTCTACCATCTCTACTGGCTGTCCAAAAATTTCTACTTGGTTAGATGGGGAGTTCTTCGGCCGATCCTTTTTGTTTTTGCCGTATTGATCTTTAGTTCAACGATTTCAGCTTCCGTCTCCAACCTTGTTGTCATTTGATATAGATCCATGATCCTATGAGATACTAAGCGTAAGTCACCCACGTAGTCCAGATGTGTGTGGAGTAATTGCAGATTCCACTGAATTCCTACATTTCAAGTCGACAAAGCTGCATGCAGTAGGATGCCCCTCCTGCGCAAAGCAAGGTAGATAAATTCTCAATTGACACTGTCGAACGCCTTTTTGATATTCAACGCACTGTTTGATAATGATCCGCAAGGTGTTGATGTGGTCCACATAGGAAGATCCAGTGCGGAATCCTGTCTTTTATTCGCTCCAGGACGATTTTTGCTATTACCTTGGCTACAGCAGGCAGCAGGCAAATTCCTCTCCAGTTTTCGCACTGCTTAAGGTCTCCTTTCTTTGGGAGCTTGACAATCATTGCTTTTTTCTACTCTTCAGGAAAACTCTCTGTTTTCCAAGCTTTCTCAATGAGTGGGTGCATGAGCTCACTTGATGTTGTTGGCGCTACTCGTAAGAGCTCTGTGGGAATACCGTGAAGTTCAACCGCTTTGTTGTTCTTCAGTGCTTAGATTGCGGTAAAGATTTCTTCTCTACTAGGAGATGCAGTGCGTATTCAGGAATTTGTTTGCTATTACGGACGGGTCACTTCACTGGCGAAAACGTAGTTTGAAACCGCAGAAAACTGCTCCATCCACCTTTTGAGCTGTTCTTCATCCGAAACTAGCAGAGATCTCTCTGTGTCTTTTACCAGGTGTTGTTTAGAGCTTTGGGCACCTGTGAGGGTAATTCTGAAGATGGTCCTACTGTCACACCTACTAGCGGCCTCATCTACTTCTATAGCCAATGCGTTGATATAGATACGCTTGTCACGTCGCACGCTCTGGTGAACTTCGCTCTTCTTCATGCTATACGCAGACTCTAGCTCGTTTGTTCCTGCTGCTGGAGTAGCTGCGATGCGAGCTTCGAGGTGTTTTCTTTCTTCGATCCTAGCCCAAGTTTCTTCAGAAAGCCAAGCCCGGTTTCTTCCTTGCAACCGACGGACTACACTTTCAGCTGCGGATATGAAGACATTTTGCACAGCACACCAATGGTTTTCGATGGAGCTGGGTTCCGTGCTACCCTAATTTTTGGCGGATCCTTTTGTCTATCGGTATTAAACAGGCTTTCGGGTGTTTTCTTGGGACCTCTAAGCTGCAGTTGTACGTAGTCTTACAGTAGCAACCATCAGATGATGGTCCCGGGCCATTCCCGTAGACACTAGTACCCTCGAAAAAGGTTGGACATCAGCTCAATTTGCAAGATCTCAGTGACCAGAATTAATGACCAATCGGGCCCGATTTATGGCATTTTCCATCACTCTTGCCAGAACTTCCGGCGACAGGTCCTCGAATTCTTGACGGATATTCTCTGTGAGGGCTTCAAGAGTCTGAAACTTGTTGACATAGACTCGTGGTTTCAAGAAACTCCACAAAAAGAAGTCTAGAATGGTTAAATCAGCCGATCTTGCCGGCCAGTGCAATTTTCCAAAACGAGAAATTAGGCGACCCGGAAATGCAGTCCTCAGAATTTCGTTTGTGGTTCGTGCAGTATGCGCCGTTGCTCCATCCTGTTGGAACCACATGTTCTTCAGTCCCAATTCATCCAATTGAGGAAGTAGAAAGTCGTTGAGCATGGCTCGCGGTTTGGACCGCGGCGTTTTTGAAAGAAATAATGTCCGATGACGACTTCAGCGTAAACAACACACCATGCGGTAACTTTGAGCGAGTGTAATGACTCTTCTTGGGTTATAACCTGATCTTCGTCTCCACAGAAGCGATAATTTTGCTTGTTCACATATCCACAGATATGGAAATGGACCTCGTCGCTCATGATGATTTTCGATGAAACGATGTCTCCCTCGTGGTCGAGATTCAGGATGGCATGATCGTAGGTTACACGAGCTTGGCGGTTAACAACTAACAGCTGATGCACTGTCTGTACTTTGTAAGTGAGTATCCTACAGTCTTTCACAAAAATTCTCTATGAAGGCCGCCGATTGATGCCCAACTGCGTGGCACGTTGTCTGGGGTCTTCTACGACATCTTCAACCATATCTACGATATTTTTAGCAGAATGGCTGCTACGGGGGAGTCCAGACCTGGCAGAATCTCGTGTAGTTTCATACTCTTCCATACTCTCACTAAAGTCGTAGTGTTTGCCCAGTTAGTTTTGGACCACCGGGAAATCTGCGCCGTTATTCAAGCTGCGCCAACACCACCGACGCAGCCATGTCTTATTAGCGGGTATTTTGTAGCTATTTACTTCACAAATGTCAAAGTACAATTGACATTTGCAGTATTTGCAAACCTTCTGACACAGTTATGACTTTTGCCCCACTAAGTACTTCTCAGCGACCAATCCTTTTGCTAGACAATTAAATTATCTTGAATGCCTTACAATCGAACTGACTTTTTAAAACGAATCGTTCCGTATTTGACGTGAAAATATCACGTTCTTTTTATGCAATCTTAGGTTGTCATACTATTTTGGATAGAGAAGAGTTTTCGCAATCGTCGTTTGGTCAGAGTCGTCTCTAACAGTCCTCAGCTATTTGACTCTGATAGGGATCAGTTCAGTAGCTCATGGTTCAATTGGCTTACATATGCAAACAAAATTCTCGTAAATAAAAATATTCTTGTCCTATGTAGACCTACGAAAAGTCCATTGATCTGATAAAGTCCTGAGCTAGTTCAGAATCTATGGTATGGTTTCCGGAAGAAGCTCTATCATTAAACTTTGACTCTGTTGTCAACCAGACATCTGTTACTGTAAGACTACTCAATGTACCTTGTCTTTCGAAAGTACATATATTGGAAAAATCGACTACTTCATTTCAAGGTCACTGGATGCTCCTTCTGATTGACATCATATCCAGTCATTCGTACAACTCCCTTTTTTCCAATTGATGAATTATCATGAATTTCAAAATTTATTGCATTTCTGTGGAGCAGCAATAATATTTACGTAGAAACAAAGTTCGTATAAGCAAAATTCTTTTACAGAAATTGGCTATTTTCCGGAATCGCAATTTTTCCTGAGCTGTCAACTCTTGTTTTTTTTTTTATTTATCCGTAAAAAAATGCTGAAACATCAAAATCCTTTTAAACTCTGACTCCATGACTCGTTGTTTTCAGGCATCTTCCACAACCAGACATAATAATTGTGTACAGTTCATGCTGAAAAAAAAAATTCAAAAACCTAATCTACTCATGGTCCTTTTTATATGTACACAGTCCCTTTCGCATCTTTGTTCACCTTACATAATAATTACACATAGCTTCAAGGACTTCTAGTCTGGTCTTTCCTTCTACGTTATGGAAATTATATTGTAATTCATTCCATTTAATAAATTTTCTTTGCTTAGATCCATCATCCATTCGCTCTTTATCCTTCTAAAGGACTAAAGACATGATTAACATTTAATAGCGGCCAAGATCCTATTCAAACAAGTTAAAACAAACTATTCGTATCCATAAACTCACACACAAAATCAAACCAAATACCCAGTCAATTTTTTATATTCGAAAGGACATTTGAGTATCTAAAACTGTACGAGTACCTACTCGTTATAAGCGTATCCTTTGATAAAATAAAGAAAAAAAGACTATACTCGTCTCATACATAAATATTGTGCCCTTTTTATGTGAAAACCCGATGAGGGTTAAAGGACATTGTCCTGTGAAAGACTCTGGGTGAGCTTGAGATATAATTTCATATTTCTCCTCATAACATTTAATATGTAAATCTTCAGCCAAGGCACGCCTAATAGACGAGCAGAGGAATGAACATTAAGTGTAGGTCTAGACCAGAGGAGATACGGTACGAATACATTTTTGTTCCTCTTTCACTTGCTGGTGTTCATTCAGAAGGATAATCATATGTTTTAGGAGAAGTGCGAAAGAAATGGGAACCTTTTTCTAGCTACTCAAATTTTGCATCATAGATAATGAGTTTTGAAGGTCCTAATTGGATTTATCGTGCATACTCGTAGTTGTAGTGTTTTATAAGCAAGATATTCAGTATTAAGGATTTAAACTGAAATGAGATGATTAAATTAAGTGTGTGATTAAGGAGAGATTGAAGTGATGCTTTGAATCTATTCGCAGTCATGGTTTTGATTTTTTCTATTGCATAGAAATGTTTAATAGTTTTGACGCTTTAAACTAAAAATAATCGGTCAGTTGTCTTAACTCAGGATGCATATCGTGGTCGTTTTGCGCTTTCCAACAACACAACTCGTCGTTGGGCTTCAAATTTTATTGAGCACAGTTCTGTAGTGAATCACCGAGAGCACGTTAAACAGCGTCCTCGTTGTTGAAGCTGTTGAAGCTGTTAGAGAGAGTGTTGCTGAAAAGCCAAATGCCTTGTATCGCCGCGGACCTCTACTATTAAACGATTTTGAAGCCAGATCTTCAAATGTTTCCATACAAAGTGCAGTTGACTCAAAGGTAGGTTTTGGGAAACTGACTAGCGTCATTCTAATCACTGAGCCGGATCGAATTCTGATGACCAACATGGCTCACTTCACTTATGGAGAACCGATAAATATCACATAATTCATGAAACACCATTGCACGATGAGAAAGTGATTGTTTAGGTCGGTATATGCTCCAAAACCATTTTTCTTAAAGTTAGAGAGGCGGTTGATCGAATCGGTGTCGGTGGAAGTTGGAGCACTTTGTTAAAGAAAAACTCACGACATTACGAGATCTTTTATTTTTTTCTTAAACTTATTAAACATTTGCCGAAGCTCCAGATGTCAAAATTGAACTATTAATCAGGTTTTTCGGTCATCAGAATATTTCTGGTTTCGGTCTTGTCATGTCGAATTAGTGGATAATTTGCAAAGTCTTTAGATCTAGAACTCGTCCCTCACAAAAAGATCCAAAGCAGGTGATGGGTCTCATGCCAAGAGTACGAGGGTTGGCTGAAAAGTTTCCGACAATGATACAAGACATTTTTTCTCAAAATTTTTTTTTATTTTTCTACATAGTCACCTTGTAACTCTACACACTTCTCCCAGCGATGCTCCCATCTCTCTAATCCGTCCAAATAGTGCTTGGCGTTTTTCTCTGCAAAATAATTGTTCACGAAGGTGATTGCCTCCTCATTTGGCGAAAATCTCTGTCCTTCGAACGCAGTTTTCAGATGAGCTAACAAAAAGAAGTCGCTTGGGACTAGATCTAGTGAATAAGGCGGATGGTCAAGCAGTTCAAACCGTAATTCATGGATTTTCGCCATAGCAACCGCTGAAGTGTGAGGTGTGAGACGGCGCGTTGTCTTGGTGAAACAGGATTTTGTTTTTCCGCAAATGTGACCGTTTTTCCGCAATTTCTGCCTTCAGATTGGCAAGTAATGATGCGTAGTATGCTCCTGTAATGGTTTTTCGTTTTTGAATATAATCGATTAAGATAACTTCTTTACTATCCCAAACAACAGTCGCCATCACTTTTTGCTTTTTTTTGGAGCCGGCTCGCCCTTTGCAGTCCACTGTTTTGACTGAATTTTTGTTTCGGGCGTATAATGGTGTATACAAGTTTCATCTACAGTAATTAATCGGCGTCAAAACTTGGATTTATTGCGCCTAAACTGCGCCAACAGAGCGTTGGAAATATTCATTCGAACACGTTTTTGGTCTAACGTAATTAAACGCGGTACCCAACGCGCGGAGAGCTTTCTCATGCCTAAATCTTGATTTAATATGGAACAAACACGTTCTGTGGGCATTTTCATAACCTCTTCTAACTCTCTCACTTTAATTCGGCGGTCGTCTAACACCATTTGGTGAACTTTAGTAATGTTATCGTCAGTGGTTGCAGTTTTTGGACGTCCCGAACGTTCATCATCTCCCAAGCTCTTACGGCCACGTTTAAATTCAGCTGCCCAAAATATCAATGTGGTAAAGGATGGCGCAGAGTCCCCATACACAGAGTCCAACTCAGTTTTGATTTGCATAGGCGTATTGCCTTTCAAAAACAAGAATTTAATAACAGCTCGATACTCAATTTTTTCCATTTTCACAAAAAACACTCACATCGACTCACTCAAACGACTGTCAACTAAAAAGTGCGCGTCCAATATGACTGAAACTTCGGTAAGTAACTGTCAAAAGTTGCACAACTAGCATTCACTAGCTTTTATTGACGAGTGCTGCTATCTTTACGTTGCGGTCGGAGACTTTTTAGACAACCCTCGTATATCGCAATGCCAAGTAAATTTCTATCACCAATTTACGACCAAAGCAAGAAAGAAGATGAACAGTATCGAGCTTTCCACAATCTGCCGGTATGACTTTACTAACTGCATCAAAATATGGAACACATATTGACTGGTTACTATTGAAAGTTACAAAATTCTTCCATCGCCTTTGCCTTAATAAATTTAAGGTGTACATATCTGGTACCAGGTTTCGAAATCAGTCAACATTAAAAAGTAGAAAAGTATTCTGGCATCACATCCTTCCAAAGCGCAATGGCAAACGGCCGACAGTAAAGTCCTTAACTACCCCATCATTCAGGTCTCGTTTTTCTGTGTTAACAAGGCTAACAGCTGAGTAAGTGGAGAAGACTGGGTCTTGGTCCATCCCGAAATGTTAAGCCAGGAATTTTATTTTTATGTCTCAGCATGGATTAACAGATGGTTGGTCCTAAAGTCACTTAAGCAAACCATAGCCTTTCAATTGCCACAAAATGCTCATTCTGCTTTCTAGAGTAGCAGGTCCTTTATTCCACTCTTTAGTTCTTAGACTTACAGACTTCTTACATTGAAGGTCCAAGTTATTTTATTCATATGCGACCGCAGATTGCACTTAGAAATTACTTTCGGTTTTGTTAGGATAGAGTGGTTCTCGTTGGAGTGCACTAAGGATTGCTGGCAGTTTATTGCTATACCACTGGCAAAGCCCGGCCAAGAGATAACTCAACTCTCGAAACAGGTAACTGCCAAGAGATTGCATTCTGATGCGTGCCATGTCAGGACAGTTGCAAACGAAGTGTACAAGAGATTTTTCTATACCCATCTCTGCACCTCCTGCAGAAATCGTTGTGAGAATAAGTCAATCGCTGTGAATGATTTTCAATGACACAGTATCCTGTAAATATCCTGTAAATATATTTATTTGGAGGTACCCTCTCTTTTCAGATGGATCACTTCGTGGGATCGAACATAGATCCTATTAATGTAGATATCTTAAAGTTGACTCAATTAGTCCACCTATGACCGCCTTAAGAAAGCGCTTGAAAGTGTGTCATTTGTTTGGCGAAGGACATGGGTGGATTAACGTCGTCGCTACCATTTGCTCCTAGAAATTCGAATCTGGCGAGGTCGTCAGCGACGCAGTGCGCTATGATGTTTGAATATCTCTGAACCCAGCAGACTGTGATCTTGTTCTGTTGAGGTATCTCATCGTGGTAATCTAATTGCTGATCGACTTACTGTATGTATTGCAATATCCAACGAAGGTATTGGATTCAGGCTGTCACAAGCAGCGAATTAATATGGAGGAGACTTTTGCGCCTACGCCTTCTACTGCCTTCGACCGACTTAGAACCACCTGCGATGCTGGAAGTACACTTACTAACTAAGACTTCACGTTGTCTTTATTCGGTCAGTTCCAGAAAAAAGAACTCGATGTTGAAGTCTGTTCCAGATAATTGAAGATTGGATGATCGGGATGCAATATGACTAATCTAACTTTACGGTAAGCTATTCCTGAATGTCTGTCAGCGTGATGGCAGGGCTATATGTCAAATCGACAGCTCGTTCGATTTGCTGTCCAGGGAGGTGAAGCCTAAATATCTAACACTCCTTAAGAGATTCAGTCCTTAGATTTTGGCCCTAAGGACACACCTACGTGTCCAAAAGAAGAGTGTGCCGCAGTGTCACCTGGAAAATGTTAGAAAGCGTCTGTGAGTATTTGACGGACATAGAAAAAGTGACCATACTACCATATGCGACCTCTACTTTGGAAAGCAGCCCATTTAGGACTAGGTTCCATAGTGGAGGAGAGAGTACTTGGGGTGTACCCCTATGTAAATTTTTTCCTGTGGAAAAGCGAACAAAGGCTGCATTATTGACTCTACTGAGGTGTATCAAGCGAACATAAGAAAAATTACTTTAAGACCGTCAAGGAAAAGCGGCAAGTCTTAAGTCTTCTACACAATCCTCCTTTAGTGCCGAGTTGATGGAAACAAACGAATTTTTGCCATAATACTAGTTCAGTTCTTTGTACAATAGTTCTTCCTCTGGAAGATTGTCGTCCATGGTGTACTATAATCACGGTCCTCGCCCATTATGAGACATCTTATGCATCATGTTGGCTTTTACCTACCACCGAACTGCAAGTATAGTGGTCAATCATGGTTCTATCATTATGCTTCTTCAGCACGCATATATCATTTATTATGGCACCCAGTTACCTTAATGGTAGACCGATTTCATCCTGTCCATCGTGATCATAGTGTACCTCCAATACGGTAACCAATATGGTCAATATGGCTTTTTCCTATTACAATAAGTAACTACCATGCTCGCACAGGGTGCGGCCGATGGAAGGAAGGCAATATGGTATTTGTCCGTCCCTGCAATATGTCTATTAAAATATGTAACTACTCGTACAAAAGTTTTGTTTTTATAGTACTCAACCATGGAGATTGCGGATGCTATACGTGGCGCTCCAGGTGGTCGTTTTTTCACCAAATAGTCTTTAATTAAGGATAAATTGATTCTTGAGGCTCGACATTCATCATATCACTTGGATTTAAGTTACAAATTTCTTGCCGACTCGCCAGCCGCCTCGACTTTTAATTCATAAAATATTCACAATACTCGTATATGGAACATTACCACAGTGGCACACTACATTATTCTAAGACACAGGTCAAAAGGCCGACCAAAAAAGCTGGCGGCCAACCAACTCTGAGTAGCCGAATGAATCGGTATACTTTGCCTTTCTTATTCCTATGGCAAATATCGATTGATTGATTTATGAGATAATTTTAGAGCTACTTATGCATATGTCAGAAACTAAACTCTACATGAACCGGAAACGGTCCTCTTTTTAGGTTACAAAAACTCTAAAGACGTTGAACGTACAATAACTGAAACGAATACATCTGATCAATTTTATTTTCATTTATTTTCAGATCGTCTTTGTTATTGCTGCTATTGTTGCATGCGTTCAAGCCGGAGGACCAGCTGCCTATTCAATCTCTGTTCCAAGCATTGATCATGCATCAGTTGGTAACACACATGAAAACACCGTTAAGGTTAGTTCTTTCTCATATTAGTTAAGATTTGTAGTTTAATCTTTTTGAAATGCTCGTAGGGACATTACGGACAAACCTCCCAATCGGACTATTCCAGTTCAGTGACTGCCGGTCATGCTGTTTCACATGTATCCCGTTCTAGTACCACAAATGATGCTGTAGGTTATGCACCCAGCTATGGTGGTAAGTATCCCTATAACCAATTTTAAGTATCTTCCAACTAGCACAAGTTTAAGTAGAACTTAGATGCTTTTCACTTGCACTGCTTTAAAAAAAAAAAAAGTCAAAAAAAAAAAATGTTTCAAAAAACCTCTGTACATAAGGTCACGTAGTTGCTGCTGCTGCTCCTATTGCACATGCTATTACTGCTCCAGCTATTGCACATAGCTATGCACCAGCAATATCCCATGGAATTGCTGCTTCACCCATTCTGTCGCATGGTTATGCTGCTGCTGCTCCAGTCATTTCGCACGGTTATGCCTCGCATGGTTATGCCGCTGCTGCCCCAGTCATTTCGCATGGTTATGCCTCGCATGGTTATGCTGCCGCTGCTCCAGTCATTTCACATGGTTATGCCTCACATGGTTATGCTGCTGCTGCTCCAGTCATTTCACATGGTTATGCCTCACATGGTTATGCTGCTGCTGCTCCAGTCATTTCACATGGTTATGCCTCACATGCCTATGCTGCTCCAGCTATCTCATCATACATTTCATCAGCTCCAACTGCTATCAAAGTTGCTGCCGCTCCAACTTATCTGTCGTCCGCTCCAGCCTACTCGCATAGCTATGTGTCATCTGCTCCTACAGCTCTAAAGGTAGCTGCTGCTCCAGCTACCCTTAGCTACGCATCACATGGTTAGTATTTGTAAATATGTTTGTATATATATATATCTATTGTATATAATCTGCTTTTTTTTTACTACGCACAATGCACAAGTACTCGTCCAAGCACACAAGAAGATACACACAAAACATACACAAGATACCTTTGCTACTGCACTGCACTTTTAGACTAGAATTTTTTTTTTTTTTGAGATTTTGATCCTTTCAAGGCTGCGAAATGGAACTCGTTCCACTTTAATCGGTCGAGGAAGTGAGAGCACTCAATTTCTAAAAAGCGATACGCCAGTCATGACTAGGATATAATGTGGATCGAGTGTAGAAAACGCTGTAAATATTTGCCAGAGGAGAAATCCGCTTTTCAGGTCCATTAGGTGGAAGAATGCAAAAATGTGAGAGTTCACTTGAAATCGGGATGAAGAAGAGTTGCTTTTGGGAAAATAGCAGTAGTACTAAGGATGAAGCGAAAACATTCCTTACAGCACACGAATGACTGGGTTTAAAACATCCTATTGAACTTAACCGGTCTATTTTTGGTGAAATTTTTACGAATATAAACGGTCACGAGTATCTGTTCATGTAAAGGGAAATTGAAAGGAAGAGCAATCGTAATGGTAACAGAGAAGATACTGTTCGGTGAACATGAACATGGAAATAGGTATGGACGAACACGAACATGTTGTGAATGATGAACTTGCTGACTTCATTTTATCGTTTTCAATATTCAGATATTGCTTTCGATGAAATTTCAAACTGCACTCTAAAATTTTGTATGATACTGAGAAATCGTTGTCATCCTCCTCTATTGTAGCAAGAGTTCTGTCTTTCATTGTGTAATGTCTCTCCACAATGGTGTATCATAGTGGCTATCTATGATAGTGCTCTGTTATTATAGCCTTTTTTGTCAAGTTACGACACTCGAATATCACTGGGCCTCTTCGTCGTAAAAGCAATCCGGAATCGTATTAGCTGATGATCATTCTTGCTGTTCACAATATTTATTAATCTTCGTGCTCACCGATCATATCTCTTGTCCATTACGGTGGCAATTTGGGGCTCAAATATCAAATATCACTATAAGGCCTGTCACCAAATATTTAACAACTTAACAATCGTCATAGTGCTTTATGATACTATGGAACGCTAATTACCCCTCTGCTCATTCATCATGGTGCTCGTACAATACGGGTTCCCTACTTTTCGCCTATTGCAAAATTCCTTTTGCCGAAAAGAAAGACTTGTAAGTCATCTGATTGTTGGAAAGATATTGAAAAACTAGTCTGGCATAGGACTGCCTCCGACATTTACTCTTTTCTAGTAAATAAAATAATAATTAAAATAGAATCGGCCATAGAATCCAGCCTTGTGGTATTTCAAGAGGGTTATCATTCTCCAGATGTCATCGTCCACTGGCCGAGTTCCAATTCGTCCATCTGGATGGGTCTAGTGTTCCTAGAACATGTTGTTCACCATAAATGTCAAATAAAGATTTTTGTGAAGTATGAACTGTCAAAACTCTTGGCACCCATACTCGTATCCAGCTAGAAGTAAACGGCGCTTTTTAAAAAGGAGCCGCAAAATAAATTAAAATTAAAATGTAGGGAATTGGTATGTCTCTCCGTAACTCGTAAAACTAATGCGTAATGCTTTCATCAACACTTCTATTTAGGACTCTTTCAAAGTAGATGAAAGACAAATATCCCAAAATTGATATTTCAAAGTCATTTGGCAGAGTTTGGCATCAGCTTTCTTTGTCGAAAATGCGGACATTTAGAATCGATTAATCTCTTCTTAATGATTAGAAGAATCCTTTCGGAACGTTCAATTTAGGTCGAGTTTGATGTCCATAAAATAAATGTTGGTATGCCTCAGTGCTCCAATCTCCCTCCGATACTCTTTTTAATTTTCTTCAGTGATCTTTTGTGAGGACTGTACTCTCTACTTTTCATATTCATTCCCAAACTCTTGTTTACCTCATTGAATTTCGTTATTAGCAGCGTATCTAACTGGGACTGCTTTCAAAACTCAATGCTCTTCTCAATGCTTCGTTAAAGCAAAATTTAAACACCCAGCCAGTATTTATGAATAGCACTTGCATCTTCGAAACCACTTTCCATTCTCGGTAAGTGTGTCAATGATAACTCAAGTTAGACTGACTACATATTCGATGACGCCAAAAACACCTTACATCATCTGATCTGGCCACAGGACACTCGTACAAGCCATCAATTTGCCGAAAATTGTAATATACATCTGTTCAGGTGCCCCCAAGACCTTTCTGACTTGTCAAATATGATTCAATATCATTCGATAAAACTCACACGTGATGCTAATATTACACAGCCAATGGATTCTCTCGAATACGGACAAAATGCCTCCTCCTTTCCTAGTTCTATCGACATTTTCACTACCAGTTCTGCCCCTTCAATCTGTCAACCGTAATACCCGTCCAGCTATGAATGCTCACCAATTTACACTCAAGCCCACTTTCGGACGTACTCTGAAATACCACGATTCATTCCAAGACTATAGATTTCGCTCATTGTAAGCCCTACCGAACTTCTGATTTTCTAGTCATCACGAATTTCAAACATTTAAAACCAACGTATATCGGTACCTCACTTTCCTTCCTACCTAATTTTCCTTCGCCCGCCCTGGGTACACAAAATCACTTGAGCTGTTGCATGTTATATAAAAAAAATCCTTTTCCGAGCGTCTGGAATAACTCACCGTACTCCGATCAGGACAGAACAGATCTTTTTACAGACAAAGCCACGGCACTGGTCTCAAGTGTGGTGATATTTTCTTGGAAATACAATGGTCTTATTCCTGCCGTTGGCATTATGTCATGTAACATTAAATAAGTGCGAAATCTATTTACAACACAGCGAATAACACGTTGAGTTAGACGATGATTTGGTCCATAAAAATGCTCCGTCAATTTATGTAACTGGACACTGACTTCGAAAATAATATTCTACGATCTGGGAACAAGACTATCCATGATTGACACTTGAAGAAGTCACAGCTATCGGGTAAACAAACACTTTTTGCGCGAGTCACTGGCACTCCATAAGGATGACATCTTCTTAGGGTAAATAGACAATAATGCTCAGCAGGTCTAGATGTAGCCTTTCGAATTGATCTTCTTATGATTGACTTCTTCCTGCTCTGAGAACTTGTTGTCATCTCCTCACGTCGTTACTGCATCTGCTTATATTTAAAAAGATAGTTTGTTGTTCTGAATATTTTTGAATGCCATCCATGTATGTCTCAGTCAGATCTGTGATAAAGACTTAACTGGTCCCATTTCGTAGGGCAATACTCCCACCGATGGATCCTGTCCGGCCCGGGGATAAGGTTCTTCGTGTTAAAAATATAGTCGCTGAGGAATTCATCGAGTGCCTCCTCTATCAGCGATCAAAACATTTGGAGGACAAGATTGTTCGTTGTTCACCTAACAACTGAACTGAACTGCAGCTATTTTTGATGCATTTCGAAGGGCGAAGGGTCCCTCGTAACTTTGCTTTTGTAACGGAGTCGCCGCTGAATGGCAAGGAGTTTGAAATGCACAAAGGTGGCTTAAGAATCTATGCTCAAAATTATTTCTTTCAAGACTGACTCACTGACGCTCGCTTGGTTGATTTTTGGAATCGATTGTCTGGCCAGCGCCTCACATTCCTTGAGGATGTGAATTGCGAAATAAGGTAATAAATCAAAAAGTAATAGTTACATCGTACCCGGCTCTTGTATCTTCGATTACAAGGTCTGAGCTACCATATGTGCCTCAACGGCTCTTATGACGTAGTTTCCTTTAAGCAGTTGCTACACATAAGAAATTTTTAATTCAACGACTGCCTGATCTACGATGTAGAATAGTAGGACAAAGGCAAACCCATTTTTAACTAAATTCTGTAACTGCAGTCATTTGCAAAATCACTGATTTCTGCAAAGGATCTGTAGTAAATTCTTCGTAAAATTAAAGGCACTACAAAGTGTAGATGAATGAGTGATGTATAGGGACCCAATAAAATCCAATATATCACGCCAACCCCCAAAGGATATTGCCGGAGGTTATTACGAATCCCTTTGAAAGATTTGTAAGCCGATAAAATCACTGATTCACCTTGTTAAGGATTTATTAGTCCTCACAGGCAGGTTACGAAATTCAACACTCGTATCTCACGGTAGAGATACGGTACTTGCCGGTGCAAGTACAATATTTATATGTTAAGTAAAGAAATGTTCACTTGCCTTTGCAAGACATTTCAGTTTCCTTATCCCCCCATCAGCTGAGGTAATCGATTTTTGTTTTTTCAAGATTCAAATTTGATTTTCGTTTTTCTTCCCATTTGGTCTTATTGCCATAAGGGTGAAACATGACGAGACTGTGTCCTTGCCAACAAAAAATCATCCCTGAAACATTCTTCCATGGATAAGGAAGTGTGTAAAAGAACTCTCATATCAAGTAAAAAAGTCACTTTCAGTATTATCCTGAATGCAAAAACGGCTACCTCCTTTAAAAAGAAATAATCCGATTTTGGCATGAAATCAAGGGAAACAATATCTTTGTTTTAGATCTTTTAAATCATGCCCAACACTAGGTCACTAGCTTTTTCAACCAAAGAACGAGTTAACAGCGAATATGAATAGGGATACCACACACTTTAAAGGACATCATACTCTTCTACGTCATATTATCATCTATTGTGTCCGATTTTACTTTCTTCCTACATTCGAATTATTTATTTTTATTTTATTTTATATTGTTATTTATTTTTTAAAGGACCCTTAGTCGGTCATGGTCTTGGTCTTGGTTTAGCTGCTGCTCATTATGCTGCTCCTGCCTATGCTGCTGCTCCAGTTCTAAAGTAAGGCAGTTGTCTCCGATTCAATTATTTCGTTCTAATATCCTATTTTAAATTAATTCAATGTGATTCACCGTTATTTTTTGATTGATTGCATTTATATAGAGCTGCAGTTGCTGCCCCAGCTTTAGTGCATACATCAGTCGCTGGACATGGAATCCATTATGCCTACTAATAGGACTTGCTTTAACTCTGTGCAGTGGAAACAGCACTCAAAACTCAATCTCAAAAACGAAGAAAAAGAAAAAAAAACTAAAAACGAAATAAAAACAAGGATGAGAGACGGAAATGATGTAACATATACAATGTAAAAAGGATGTGTGTTTTTTATATTTTATTTTATATTTCTCTGTATAAATATCTGTTACTGTCTAAGCAAAGAACAACACGAATCGCGGTTGAATGAAGAAAACAATGAAAAATCAATAAAGAAAAAATAAAAAAAAAAAGTTCTTGAATGTTTTTGATTATTTGGCGCCAAAAATATCTGCCAACTGTCGCCCTGAATCCGGCGGGTGGAAGGAAATTGAGATTACTCTCAATTGAACGCCCAGCTTAACCTAGGTAGGTAGGTAGGTAGGTAAGAGTGGCTGTTGGAAATACCAACCCACTTAGGCCTATTGGCCCATTGTGATGCCACATGGATTTATGATCCTCTTACTAATGGAACCAGTTTGCGCTTATGATGGAGCGTAGGAGACTGCTTACGTCTATATTTTTTAGATCGTTTAGGTCGTTGTAGAAGAAAGCTACCAAGTGAAGTTTTCTTCTCAGGGAGAGAGCAGGACATGTACAGAGTAGGTGGAGGATTGTCTCCACCTCTTTCTCGTCCAAGCAGCTTCTGCAGAAATCGTTTGTAAAGGCGCCAAGCCTTCTTGCGTGCTTGCCTATGAGGCAGTGTCCAGTGATGACAACTTATTTATTGTAGAAGGATCAGAACGATACAGATCCAGTTTTGACCAGATCTGTTTAGTCGCTAGACATGTTGGTCCAACGGACCACCTAAGGCCTGTTCTTTTATTTGCATTCAGCTTTAATGTTAGTTTGCACGTTGCAAACAGGTATACCTATGCCACCCTTTTTCAGTAGTATACGAGGGTTGTCTGAAAAGTTTCCGACCGAACATTGATACTCGTACAAGACATTTTTTCTCAATTTTTTTTTATTTTACTACACAGTCTCCTTGTAACTCTACACACTTCTCCCAGCGATGCTCCCATCTCTCTAACCCGTCCAAATTGTACTTGGCGTTTTTCTCTGCAAAATAATTGTTCACGAAGGTGATTACCTCCTCATTTGACGAAAATCTTTGTCTTCCGAGCGCAGTTTTTAGATGAGGGAACAAAAAGAAGTCGCTTGGGGCTAGATCTGGTTAATAAGGCGGATGGTCAAGCAGTTCAAACCGTAATTAATGGATTTTCGCCATGGCAACCGCTGAGGTGTGAGACGGCGAGTTATCTTGGTGAAACAGGATTTTCTTTTTCTGCAAATGTGGCCGTTTTTCCGCAATTTCTGCCTTCAGCTTGGCAAGTACTTAATGATGCGTAGTATGCTGCTGTAATGGTTAAGATAACTCCTTTACTATCCCAAAAAACAGTCGCCATCACTTTCCAAGCCGAAAAAACAGTTTTGTTTTTTTTTCGAGCCGGCTCGCCCTTTGCAGTCCACTGTTTTGACTGAATTTTTGTTTCGGGCATATAATCGTGTATCTAAGTTTCATCTACAGTAATTAATCGGCGCCAAAACTCGGATTTATTGGGCCTAAACTGCGCCAACAGAGCGTTGAAAATGTTCATTCGAACACGTTTTTGGTCTAACGTAAGCAAACGCGGCACCCAAAGCGCGGAGAGCTTTCTCAAGCCTAAATCTTGATTTAATATGTAACAAACACGTTCCTTGGACATTTTCATAATCCCTACTATCTCTCTCACTTTAATTCGGCAGTCGTCTAACACCATTTGGTGAACTTTAGCAATGTTATCGTCAGTGGTTGCAGTTTTTGGACGTCCCGAACGTTCATCATCTCCCAAGCTCTTACGGCCACGTTTAAATTCAGCTGCCCAAAATTTCACTGTGGTAAATGATGGTGCAGAGTCCCCATACACAGAGTCCAACTCAGTTTTGATTTGCGTAGGCGTATTGCCTTTCAAAAACAAGAATTTAATAACAGCTCGATACTCAATTTTTTCCATTTTCACAAAAAACACTCACATTGACTCACTCAAACGACTGTCAACTAAAAAGTGCGCGTCCAATATGACTGAAACTTCGGTAAGTAACTGTCAAAAGATGCACAACTAACATTCACTAGCTTTTACTGACGAGTGGCGCTATCTTTACATTGTGGTCGGAAACTTTTCAGACAACCCTCGTAGGTAGAGTGGTTCCCTGGAATATAACTTAATTCGTGCGGTTTTTTTTTCGAAATTTGAACGTTTATTTAAGAAAAACATGTACAATAGTATTATTCAAAGTGTTGCCCATCTGTAGCTGTGACTTTTTCCCATCTTTCTGGCAATTTGTGGATCCCATCCCAAAAGAACTGCACCGACTTGGCAGCCAAGAATGAATCAAGCCAATGTTTGATATTCTGCTCTGTTGTGAACCGTATTTCAGTGAGGGCGTTCTGCATCGACCGGAACAAATGGTAGTGAGAAGGGGCAAGGTCTGGGCTATAAGGCGGGTGGGGTAAGACTTCCCATCCACTGTTTTCCAAATAGTTCTTAACCGGAATAGCAACGTGGGGCTGCCTCATGCTGGTCGCATATTCCTGGCGTTTTTCGGATACTGCTCTCTTTTAACGGATTGATTGTGTCCGGTAGCGTGGTCCATTGATGGTTTCACCCGGTTTTAGAAGCTCATAATACAGCACACCCATCTGATCCCACCTAATACAGAGCATTACCTTCGCGCCATGGATATTCGGTTTTGCCATTGATTTGGCTGGTTGGCCGGGTTTCACATATGATTTTTTGCGCTTGGGGTTGTCGTAATGGATCCATTTTTCATCACCAGTAACAATCCGATGCAAAAATGACTTCCTTTTGTGGCGTTCCAGCAGCATTTCGGACATGCGAAACCGCCTTTCGACGTCTCTCGGCTTGAGTTCACGTGGAACCCAATTTCTTTGCTTTTGAATATATCCAGCTGCTTTTAAACGTTTTGAAATGGCTGCTTGAGTGACACCCAAAGATTCTGCGAGCTCTTATTGTGTTTGGCAACAATCTTCATAGAGTAATGCTTCCAGTTCTTCATCTTCAAACTTTTTTTGAACTTTTACCCAGGACGTTCATCGTCTTCCAAGCCAAAATCACCACTTTTAAATCGTGCAAACCACTTTTGGCGTGTTCGCTCAGCTAGCGAGTGTGCACCATAAACTTCCACCAAAATACGATGACTTTCGGCAGCAGTTTTCTTCATATTAAAGTAATGAAGAAGAACTAACCGCAAAAACACTTTTTCAGTCACAAAGTTCGACATATTTGAGTGAAAATAAATTATTGTTGTTTACGCTTCAAATAAATGACATATACTGAAATGACGTATGGAATAATACAAGTTACGCCATCTCTTAGCAAACCACACGAATTAAGTTATAGACCCAATATCTGTGGCCCGGCACCGAACAAAGGTGAAGGTAAGAGATGATCGGCATTCAAGGGCGGTTTCAGAATTTAATGAGACCGAGTCCAGTAACTTGATAGCGGTCTGACTATCCGAAAAGATGCAGATATTCTTTGCAGATATCACGTTTTTCTTCAGCAAGACAGAGCTTCTTTAATCGCCAAAATTTCCGCCTGGAATACGCTACTGTGATTTGGAAGACGGAAAGAGAGGCTTAGATGTAGCTAATCTGAGAAAACGCTACCACCAATTCCGCTATCGGTTTCAGATCCGTTGTTGGACAACTTTTGCCCGATCTAGACAGAATTAAATTTGCTCGATTGCCGGGCTGCCGGCAAACCCAGAAAAAAACGGAAACCGATTTGAATACAAAAAAACCGAGCCAAACCGTCGGTGGTTGAGATTCATGTGACGATCTGTCACTTGGATTTCGTGGGGAAAAGAAAATTCCCTAGGGGGGAATTTGCAATGGCAGCAATATTGTTTGCTGAACCAACTGGCTGCTCAGCTGGGCTGGGTTCAGGGAAAAAGATATTTACATATGAACTCCAATGCTACAATAGATAATAATTGTTAGACGCCATCCACTTTTTGCTCCGAGTGGAAGTGCAAAACCATATCCTGCAAATAAATTGGAAGAAATACCACACAATATCCCGTCGGAAAGAAAAGACTATTTATATTTTTTTTTTCTTGAAACTTTGCAAAACGACGCTTTATTTGCGGAGTGATGGCACAACAATATATTGCGGGAGCCGGCAGGCGGCAACAGCAAAATTTTCTTTCAAACGGTGGTACTGAAGGTACCTCTAAGTAGATTGGACCGCTAGTTGGGAGACCCGATACTGAATGCTCGAACAACTACAAAATCTTATCTTCTTTTCTTTCTTATTAAAAAGGATTCGCCGGGGTAGCACGAGGTGAATAATGTTACTTATCATTTTCTTTAGAACTGCTATACTCCTGTCCTGTCAGCCCTAACTTCGTCCGTATTTCCTCCACGCTTTTATGTATCTCTTAGTCCTTTTTCTTTTTCCTTTATTTTATCTTGCTCTTATTTTGTTTAAAAAATTTTTTTTTTGATCTTTACTTTCTGATGGTCAACCAAGAAGTGATTAACCCTATCCCATCGATATTAGCTCGAACCATAGGTCTCACACGCACACTCCTTCATACGTCCATTCAGACCAATGCAACGGGCCAATATTGGTCTTTTTGTGCGACGCTCCGCAAATTTGCTGATGAAGTGTGCCACCGTGCCCTAGACTTCCGTTGCTTCCACTCTCTCATACACATGCACATTCGTGCCTCTTTCTTATTTTCCAAATCTGGGGAAATTCCCTCCAAGATTGGAATTTCCCTTTTTCCCGAGCTAATAATTCATTTTACGATCACTTGTTTCCAAAAGGTAAAAAAAGGAAAAAGATAATTTACCAACAATACATGGCCTACTCGTATTTATATACCCCGATCATTATCCATTTCTGATAATGATCTGATGGCGTACAGTGAGGGCGAAACAAGGAACTAATCATGAGACGAGCACAGGGGAAGGAATTCTGCGTCTGAAGCGTCACCCAATGAACTAAAATACGACATCCCGACAAATCATTTTGTCAAGTATTTAAGAATGAGAGGCGCGCAGCTAGGGGTCCATTCTTTACAACAACTTTTTCTGCTACAATCTTTATTTTTTTTTTTTCTTTAAGGTGGGTGACCGTCTGTGGCGATCCGCCTGGCTCGGTGGCTTTAAGTATTTATTATACGCAGAGGGTTCCAGACCGTCCATCTGGCTTTAGACGTATCGCGCTGGGGCTAACGTGACCGTCCGCCACTTCACCGAGACTCCTGTCTCTGCCCTCTTGCAGACCTATTGGTTGACCCCTCCGACAAGCATAAAAGCAGAGAGACAGAGTTCAAGAACTCACCAATTCTTCCCGCTAATATGCTTCTCCAAGGAGACAACGGGTCAAACAACGGATCAGGCCGGAGAGTTGTGGGTGGAGCAGAGATGCCATCTAAGGCTAAGGGGGCTACCGATAGGAGAGACGACACAACACATAGGAAAAGGGTTGACAACTTTGTCAAGGGCTCTAGTATACAGCTACGTTGGACGCTGGTCTCGCCTTCCTCTTGGCAGATCCTCTTTCTTTTTAACTGACCGTCCGTCATATGTGCGGTTGTGGGTCTTTCAAGATACCTGACGTGTGCACCAGTGGCTGATGGACCCATGGCTGCCCGCCACCCTTCTAGGATTTTGAAGAACCAACGGAAAAGAATGTGGATGGGTCAAGGCCAAAGAAAAGGGAAAGAGTAGGAATTGTTGTTGTAATTTTTACCGCAACCCCATCTGTGTAGAGATGGATTGACTTGTCCTCCATGAAAGCATCTTTCTCCCAGAGAAGGATCTAGAGGGGAAGCTTACATAGAAGTTTTTGCCAAACCAAAGTTCAGGTATGGAGTAATCGATGTTCTCTGTGAGCGTTCCTAATGTATTAAGAATGTTAGCGTGGCCAAATGAATTATTTGTCCACTGTGTAGTCGCTTTAAGGCGAATAGCTGCAGTCGCAGCTGCATGCTTGCTGAAAATATCGAGTGGTGCCAAATGAAACAGAATATCTAATGCCGAAGAGTGGGTAGACCGCAATGCTCCGCTTATGCATAGACATGCTGTTCTTTGGACTCTGCTTAGTTTAATGCAGTTGAGTGCACTTTCTTAGGCCGTCCACCAGACGACCACCCGTAAGTGAGTATCATCTGGTGAGGCCTTTAAAGGCCCCATATATCCCTAATGGCTTTTTTGCAAGAGAATAAAGCTACTGTAGCTTTCTTGAATGTTAGGTTTCCTGCCAAAAATGTGACCCAGATATTTTGTTGTGTTGGAAAATACTAAACTGATACCGTTTATGGAAGGAGGGTCTATAATTGGAATTTTGTATTTCCTGGAAAAGAGATCAGTTTCATAGGGGTTTATTCCCAATCCACAGCGATGTGCCCAACGGGTTAATCTATTGAGATTTAGTTGAAGGGGTTCTTTAATTGTATTGAGATGCTTGCCTGAGATGGTTATAGCCACGTCATCCGCAGAGGCAATCACCTTGCTACCACCCGCTTCCAAGTATATCAATAGTTCATTGACCACTAAGTTCCTGAGAAAGGGAGAGAGCCTTGTCGCGTACCTCTGATGACACATCTTTTAGCAGAAGCCCCAGCCAGTTTGAAGTTGATTATCCTGCTATTTAGCATAAGACTGATCAACTCCCCAAGTGAGTCGTCTACCTGCAGAGTAGACAGCGCAGTCGTGATTGCAGATGTGTTGAGGTTGTTAAAGGCACCCTCTATGTCCAGAAAAGTAACCATTGTGTACTCTCTATATTGTATGGATCGTTCGATGTGTCTAGTCAGTGCATGCAGAGCCGTTTCTACCGACTTCCCTTTACAGTAGGCATGTTGAGCCGTTTACAGAAGTATTGGATCAATTTTAGCTCGTATATGGATATCAATCAGTCGTTCTAGAGTTTTTAGAACGAAAGAGGTCCTTTGGGACAACATGAGAACATTTCCCCGCTTTGGGAATGAAAACTACATAGATTTTTCTCCATGACAGTGAAATGTGGATAAGTTCTACGCGGCTCCTCCTAATATTTTCTAGCGCAGGCAGAATAATATCTGAGGACCTCTGTAGCTCGGCAGCTATTATACCGTCCGGACCAGCAGACTTGTATGATTTGAAGCTATGCAGCGCCCAGAGCAGTTTATCTCTTGTGATCAGATCATGAACTTTGGTCCCGGTTGCAGTAGACCTATTTGGGTTGCTACTGGCCGCGAATAGGGAGCTACCTGGAAAGTGGGTGTCCAGTAGCAGGTTGAGTGATTCATCACTTGAGGTTGTCCAAAAGCCATCGGTTTTTTTCAAACAGCTAGGCATCATCTTGTGATTTGTAAAGAGGATTTTTCTCAGCCGCGATGCCTCAGAGGTTTCTGTGATTTCGTCACAGAATGACTTCCAGGATTTTCGCTTTGCCTTCCTCAGTTCTGTCTTATATATTTTGAGGGATTCTTTGTATGAGTTGAAAAGTTTTCTGTACGTGATTCTGAGCAGTCCTAGTGCTGATGTCCACCAATGTAGCTTTTTCTTGCCTCTAGGTTGAATAACAGGGCAGGAAGCGTCCATAGCTTGATTGAGAGCCAGAGTGAATTCTGTGACTTTCATGACAAGCTCATTGGTGTCACGCTGGGGACTTGATAGTTCAGAGGATAGCGTTTCTGACAGTATTCCTCTGTATTTTGGCCAATCAGTTTTCCGGTAGTTCCGGAATGCTGGTTGACTGGGAGGAGCATCATTCAGGCTGAATTGGATGCATCTGTGGTCTAAAAAAGAGTGTTCAGGTGATACCATCCAGTTCATTAGCATTTGAGTGATGCTGTCGGAGACAAGAGTTATATCTAGCACTTCCTGTCGGTTTCTAGTTATAAAAGTGGGCTCATTGCCAATGTTGCAAATAAAGAGGTTAGTACTTATAATATAGTCAAAAAATGACTCACCTCTTTCGTTGATATCGGTACTGCCCCATACCGTGTGATGAGCGTAAGCGTCGCATCCGATGATGAGGCCAGTTTTTTGCCTTCCAGCCTCCAGTTCCAGCCATTCTATGTTAGGTTATCACCTGGTCGCGGCCAAGGTATGCCGATGCCAGCCAGTAGGAGCCTTTGGCTCTAGTCTCTAGTCTGGCAACGGTTAAGTCGGCGTCGCTGAGATTAGGAAGTAAAAATGCATTAAGGCTACGTTTCACTAATATAGAAGTTCTGATCTTACCTCTGTCTCTTGTATAGAGCGGGGCGTATACGGGTGTCCTAAGTCCACGAACCACGCCTTCTACAATCCATGGTTCCTGAATTAGGATAATGTCTTCTGCGTTTTTTGAAAGACGCAGAATGAGTGCTACCGAAGCCTTTTTTGAGTAATGGAGATTAATCTGGAGAAACCGTACCATTGCTATAGTTTTCCAGAGTAGCCTCCACCACGGTGCTTTTGAGGTCCTCCGATTCTGAAGATGTGCCCAAGAGCTCATCTTTTTTCCCTGATCGTATAGGACTTCTTTCTGCTTCGTCATCGGCTTCCACTTTCGACAGGGTGTAAGAAGAGGAGACCGACAGCTTAATTGTCAACTCGGATAGATTGGAGTCGTCGCTATCCATTTCTGGAAAGCATATCGATGCTCCAAGATCTGAGGTTGTGTTTGGTGGTGTCACCGTTAAAGGAGGGGGAGGCTGGTTATCAGCATCCAGCTCATCCGCTTTGTAGACCCTTAGGTGTGTAGACTTGAATCCGAACCGAATCATGCCTTTTGTCTGCGCTAGAGGGTTAAGGGATTCTTTATTGATCACGATCAACGCGCATCTATAAGAACCTCTTAGTTCCTCCAGTTTCGCGACTTTCCAGCTATGAATTGGAAGGGTCGGGTTACTGAGCCTGATGATTTCCCAAATACTTTCTGAGGAGGAGGATTCGGCTGGGATCCAGGTACGAGTTCGAGGTCTGCTAGGGATGTCCTCCTTAGACACGACCTCGGGTTTTGCACCTGGCTAAATCTCTCCTAATCCACCTATGGCCTTAATGAGGAGATCGAGAGGTCTCTGATTGGCACATGTGATGAGCCTTGGTGCCAGCCAGCGTCGCTTGTGAATGGAGGTGGTCCGGGGTTTTCCCGCATGATGGCCAAGAAGTAGCTCGAAAGCTTCAGCTTGGCCAGCTGCCACCGTTCCGGAATGGATCCGAAGGTTTTGATGATGCGTGAAGCATTTTGGTGTCTTAGGTAGAGCGCAAACTCCATCGAGCCGATGCGGCTGAGCTCCAGATTCCTCCTTCGGGAGAGAAGTTTTGGTAGCAACGACAAGCCCGTGGCCTGCCACAAACTTGCTGCTGCTAGGAGTGGGGGAAGTGATAGGTCCTAACACTCCCTGAAGATTTCGTTTTAGGCTCGTTGCGCTTGCCTCGGGTTTTGTTTTGTTTAAGTTTTCCATGATGTGGTCCCACGAGTAGCGGAGAAAGGGTGGTCCATCAGAGATCTGGCTGTATCCGGAGGACGCCAGGTATCCGGATATTCCGTTCGTGAAGAGAAGAGAAGCTGGGCCCTCAGCCAGGTTGATTTTCGGCAGTGGTCGTATGATACCTTGATCCAGCCCAGTGGAAAAAGGAGCGGTTGGGTGGGAAAAGAGGGGGGGGGGGGGGCATTGGTTTCAGGATTCGTCTGGAGAATTTCTGGAGATTCATTGACCCTACTCAGCCTCTACAACTCGACAAGTTCGATGCGCGCGATAGAGGCAGCTTCAACTAAGGTATGAGGTGAAATTTTACATCTTGAACTCCGTTTATGAACCAAAATGTAGTATAATGAGGATATTTCTTACTCATTCACTGTCGACCATCCCACAGGAACTTGTCTTTCATTTGGAGTGGTCCTCATTGAGTGTCCTTAGATCACTTGTAAGCGTAGAAGGGCAATCGCCTACCTAATCCTGAAACCAACGTGAATTCTTGATAAATTTGTCGAGGTCGGTGATTTTCATAGATCGGAGATCATTTAGAGGTCACGGAAGTGGTAAAAGCCCATGGATTGCATGTGCCAAGGCAGTGTAGTTGTAAAGGAAGTTCACCACAGATTCCTCTTTGTCGATGGAGCTCCTGCCGAAGTCATTTTTAGGAATACTCAATCGTTGCAGGTGTCTTCAAATTTGTGAGTTTGGAAATACCATGTCTTTTCTCCTGAGATGGATCAGCCTTTTTGAACGAGTATGGATCATATTGGTTTAGATGTCAGTTGTCTCAATTAGTCGACCTATGAGGTGGCCTTAGAAATTACTTGAAAGTGTGTCATTTGTTCGGAGTAGAACCCTGGAGACTTGATGTTGCCACTGGCATTTATTCGTGGGGATCCTGTGCCCTGGGCTGATCGAGTGTCTTGGAATTTAGTAGGATGTTCCGGAGAGATGTGTGGCCGATAAAGTTTTTCATCTTTCTCAATAAACTGCTCTCCCATTTATGGTGTTTCAATATAGGAATCTAATCGTTGATTAACAGTCAATGTAATGCAATGTCTGACGAAACTACTGGGATCAGGTTGAACCCAGCAGTAGCCAGTTGAATAGGTGGGACTTCAGCTTGGAAGACGGTACAATATGTGGGTAGACTGAAGAGTATGCAAATGTCCTCAAAAAAAAGCGGTTTATGAAGATGATAATCAAATTATTGGCACATTAAAGTCTTAATTTGCTTTTAATGGCTCTCCAGCCAGCTCGATCATTAACTATAATAACTACCTCCAGTTAAGCCTACCAAATGGTTGAGGTCAACTACAAACTGCATCTTGAGCAAAGTATTTCTATGGTGCGCTGGAATCGAACATCCTTCGGCTCAAATTACTTGCGTCCATACGCTCAATATGACCTAGCTCTCGTCATCGCTGTAAGCGAAGCCTTCTTATCAGATCCACGTACAGGTGATATACTCGTATGTAGCTCTTCACACTTCGTTAATGCAGAAGGTGCAAAATTAAAATTGATGAAGAGGTGTGGATGTGGTATTTTGGGATCTGCTCCTTAACTCTGACGTAGTGAGAATATTTGGCCGATTTACCAGGTCTAAGATTTCACTGTTATGGACATGTCACGTTGTAGACGATAGGCTTAAGACGTTCACATAATACAGCAGCAAGGCGTTGGAAAAGAGTTGGAGGCGGATGAGGCCCTAATAACGGCCAACGGCAGCGCTTATATCCCCGAAGCGGGTTACTGGCTCCAGAATGTGGAATTTACCCAACCACGTAAAAAAGTAATTGTTACGAAGCGACCAAAGGAAGGAAGAACATCGGCTTCTCCGGAGAAAAAAGACAAAGCATGAGAAGCGCGCGTTCGAGGAAATAGAAATGTTCTACTCCAGGAATAAGGTTCCGAAGTTTTACCAAAAGGTAAAAAGAACTTGTTAGGGTAATAAGAGCCGAACGGACACCTGTAAATATCAATAAGGAAACCTTGTAATAGAGTCACAGTCGGTGCTGAGGATATGGAAAAACCATTTCTGCAGACTGCTAAACGGCGAAGGCGACACAAATTCCGCTCTCAGACAGGGCGAACCATTCAATATTGACGAACTATGAACTATTTAAGCCAGCAGGAAATGATTTGGTAGAGAGCATACACCAACTTATTTCCAAAATTTGGCCGGATGAACGTATGCCTGATGAACGGAACTTCAGCTTCGTTTTCACGGTTCACAAGACAGGAGACCCTCTAAATTACGCCAAGCATAAAGCCATCTCCTACACATCGCACATAAAATCTTGTCTGCCGTATTGGGAGAGGGCCTGAAACCATTTGTCAACGATCTGATTCGACCCTATCTGTGCGATTTTAGGCCCGGTAAAACCACAATTCACCAAATATTCACACTGCGGCAGATCCTGGAGTAAACCCAAGAAGTTTAGATCGATGCTCACCACCTTTTATTGATTTTAAAGCCGCATACGACAGCATTTACAGAGATGAGCTATAGAGAGCCATTTCTGGTTTTGGTATCCCTCCAAACTCATCCGCCTGTGCAGGACGCCAACGGAGGAAGCTCGCTGCTGTATCAAGATTGGTAACCACCTAACCGAGACCTTTGATGTCAAAAAAGGGTTTAGGCAAGCCGACGTGCTGTCATGTGACTTCTTCAACATCATACTTGAAAAAATTGTGCAAAACTCACAAGCCAACACACGAAGCACAGTCTTTCAAAAGTCAAGTCTGTTCAAGAACACACCGAGCTGTCAGTGGTGCGTTTGTGAGTATAGGAACAGAAGCGGCAAAATAGGTCTAACGGGAAACAAGGGCAAAAAAAAGTATATGCTGTCAACAAGAAGGGACACCCAACATCGACGAATCGGCCAGAATGTCACAATCGATAGCTATAACATTGAGGTAGTAAGGGACTTTGTCTACCTCGGCTCTGCTATCACATCTGGAAACGGCATCTCTTCAGAAATCAAACAAAGAATAACCCTTGCCAATCGCTCTTTCTTTGGGCTAAGAAGGCAAATATGTAGTAAGGCTCTCTACCGAACTACCAAGGAAACTTTAACATATATAAGACCCTTGTAATTCCAGTCCTGCTCTATGATTCCGAAGAATGGACCCTTCTAAAGCGAAAAAAGATATCCTTGGTCGTTTTAAGAGAAAAATTCTTCGTAAGATGCGTTGACGAGTTCTGGAAGAGACGATTCAACAATGATGTTGACGAGCTGTACAGCGAAATCGACCTGGTAGGGCCGAAAGTGCACATTCGGTATTTAAGATGGTTGGGACATGTAGAACGAATGAACACCAGCGCTCCGGCCCATAGAATCTTCGACTCTAATCCGGAGGGACAACGCAGTAGAGGAAGGCTTCGATTTAGGCGGCGCGCGCAAGTGGAAGGGGACCTCAAACAACTTGAAGTGCGCAACTGGAGGCAGTTAGCCACAGACTGCGCTAATTGGTTAAGGCTCAGGTCCACCCGGACTCTATACCGCCTCATTAAGTAAGTAAGTATGGATTACCTATGGTCCTGTCATCAACAGGACCAATGATCTGGAGCTTGTAACTGGTCAAATCAGAGCAACCTTCAGTGGCGTTAATTTAAGAAAACCGTTACGAGAAGACCTGTACTTCCCCTACCCTTGCGTTCCATTAGACAATTTCATTAATGGAACAAGCCTTGATAATTGAGCGAGGGATCGCATATTCCTACAGTAGCATCTCTCGATCTTCTCAATATAGCGGTATCAAACCCCGTCTTCTTCCTTCGCAGAAGTTTTGTTTGTTTTTTTTTTTTTCAGTGCTGGTACGTGTCGGTGGGAGCTCTTAATGCGGCTCTCGTCAACGCGTGCTGTGTTGGATAGTACGCTTCTTGTTTGAGTGCAAGTGCATGTCGGTATTCATCGTCGAACCATTGTCGCCGTATGAAATCTATTGCATCAGAGGTAGCATTACTGATGGAGTCTTTGCAGCATTGTCACTGTCACTTCCGCACTTGATATTGTTGAGAGGTTGAGTGATCAGGAGGTTTGGTGGTTAAGATGTTGACAGGTTGAGGGAAACGCTATCGACAAAGAATCTGGCGATCACTTGCGATTGTAGCCACATGACGTTAAAGCTCCTCACAGTATTTTCCTGGCATCTACTAGGTAATGGTCCGAGTCAATGTCGGTACCTTGAATGTGCCTACATCTTCCATATACAGCAATGTAATCCATCCGAATCATAATATATCAGGAGACCCCAATTTGATATGACAATGTTTCGTCCACTTGCAAAGTCGATCAGCCTTACGCTGTTTCCGGATATGAATTCGTGCAGGATGTATATGCTCACGGCGCTACCAAAGGTGATCCCCTATTTTTAATTGCCTTCTTCTCCCGTCCGATCCATCGCATTTATTGAAAGCCGGTTATATCAGCCTTATAGGCTTCTATTGTCTCCATTAGGTATTCAGGACCACATGATCTATTAAGAGTCCTCACATCCGAAGTTTATAGTATATGTATCTGTACGTCGTGGTGCTTATGGCGTCTGCGGGTTGTCAACAATTAAGTCGTTCTTATCAGTTGTTTTTTAATCACGCTTATTACCACTTCGCATGGAATGGGGAAGCCTAAGGCGACGTACTTATATGGATCAATATCGGTACAGCCTGATACGAACTTGGGCATTTTGATGAATTGGTACTACTCATACAAGGATTCTTCCTCAGAGTCAACCCAGATATTATCCAGAAATCATCAAGTACGCTTGGAACTCGTGATATCTCATACAAAAGTTACTGTAATTTCGCGGACTTAGACATGGTGGTGGCCCTTTTGCAGAAACTACGCCAGGATCAATGTCGGGCCTTCTTGCCATCTCACTTGTAGATCTTTAAGGGTGCCTTGTAAGTTTACACATTTGGACCTAATTTGTTTGTCATAGTTAAAATTCTTCCTAGTCTAGCTGTGTAGTTCTGAGATATCCAAAGACCACCCTTGCCCTGTCTTGGATATCGGCTTCCGCAGTCCGCCAGTTTGTCGGCGTACTGAGCTGTGTCGAATTAGAGAGCTTATTTGAGACAAGAATGAAGAATTCTTGGCGTTAATTAGTTATGAAAGGAAGACCATTACCTATGTTACAGACCACAAGATTAGCACTTATTAGGTATTCAAAGATTTACTATCGCTTAGGGTTAGTGTCTGCATTACCAGTTAAGTCGTGGTGCACGTGAAGTGGACGACGGGGTTCACTCCGAACTGTGATGTCACCTAAAGTGGAGTCTTCTTTTTCTTTTATTAACCACGTAAACTGGTTGATGTATTCCAACTTTAACTTCCACTGCTCCATTCATTCCCGCTAACATCAGCGTATATACCGCGAATATAAATTTAAATAAAACAACAATGTTTTTGAGACATAAAATTGATTATTCTGGCTTTATTTTGAAGCTACGTTCATGACATTATGGCTACCACGGCTTCTCTGGCAGTTCTTCGGCGTTATTTCGCCAACAGCGTGTCGACTGTTTGCTTCGGGCTCGTCCAAAGTGGTTGGTTTGTTAGCGTAGACTAAATACTTGACGTAGTTCCAGAGTGGTGTCAAATCGCATTATCGCGGCGGCCAATTAATGAACGGTCGCCGTGGGATGATCCAGTCACCAAAAGTTCTCCTTCACCACTTCGAGCGTTGCGTCTCTTGTATGTAAGTAGCACCGTCTTGTTGGAATATATCGATGCTGTCGAGCTCTGACCACAGAAAGTCGGTTAACATCGCTTTACACCTGATACCACTGACGGTAACGGTGTATTCTTCCTCATTTCGGAAAAAATATGGTCCGATGATGCCGCCATGCCATAAAACGCATCAAACAGTCAATCTTTGTGGATGCATTGATTCTTGGCCGAACACTTGTGGATTGTTTTTGCTCCAATAACGGCAATTTTGCTTGTTAATATAACCGCTGAGCCAAAAATGGGCCTCGTCCGAGAAGAAGATTTTCTGGCTAAAATCCTGATCTCCGGGCCAATATTTCCAGCGCCCAATTAGCGAACTCAGAGTGTTGCCTATGGTCGTCGGGCTTCAATTTTTGCAGTAGAACAATCTTAAACGTATGTAGGCCCAAATCCAACCAGAAAATAGGCCTAGTTGACCCTTTGGCGATGTCCAATTCAGCTGATCGTCATCGAATCGACATTTCTGGATCTTCTTCGATACTGGCCGCTACGGCGACTATGTTTTCTTTATTTCCCACCAATCTGTCTGGTCGGTGGTCTAAGATCCAAAAGAGTGTACTCATGCTCAAGCTTTTTCACGGTGCGACGAATTGCCTGCACACTGAAGCCATGATGACGACCGACCCCACGCCGAAACTCACGTTGCGTATTTACAACTGAACCGGAATTTCGATAATATTTTTTAATATCTAATTTCCGCTCGTTCGGCAAGGGTAAAGCGATGCACGCAGAAATGGCAAACCTTCGTGATTATTTTGACTGCTGGATGTCATTGGTAACTTTGACGGCTGCTGAAAAATGACAATTGGAAAAATTATCATTGCTATCTGGTCACCTGTTATTTGATTGGCTCACTACATATTCGCAACAGATCTTTGGCTCGCTATGGAGCGTTCCTTGGGAGTGAACACCTTATGTTCAAATCTTATCCCATTCGCATCCATTGAAGCTACTTTCCTTTTTTTTCATTTTTTTTTTTTGAAATTCAAATTTACAAAGAATTAAACATCGAAAAATACATGATTTCTATTCGGTTCGTGTATTGGATAAGCCGACGATCAAAATCGATAATACAGTGCCAGAAAGCTAAATGCCATTTTTGACGTATTCCCAACGATCTTATGTCAATTGCAGATTTTTAAAGCGTTCATAACAATTAGTAAAATGTTATTATTATCAGAACATCAGTAAAGCGATAATCGTTTGCATCACCTTTTAGCTAGAGGTGGGTAGGTACATTTTCAAATTATATTTATTCAAATTTAATGTGGAAAATGTTTGAATTTTGTATTTCAAGGTTCTAGTAATACCTACGCGAATATCGTTACCTCATATCTCTCACTTCGATTTTCGATTTCCATTTGCATTGACATCATTCGCAGTGCGAATTGTTTGGGTGCCTTTTTAAATATGAAAACTTGTTGCACGATTTGTACATTGAATTCATTGTTTGTACACTGCGCGACAACTGGTTGAGGTAGCGCCCTGAAGTCGGATTTTTATTACGATATCATTCAATATTTATTGCTAGTGTTGCGGTTAACAAATCATTGGGAATAGTAAATTACAGTCGAACATGGCCTTCATCTTTTCAGCCGCCATAAGAACGAACATTGCCAAGGATTCAATCATGGAAACTGATTGACAAGAAGGGCTGTGTTGTGTTAAGCACGCCGGAAATCACTTCACCATAGATTTTGGAGCATAAGTACGCAAATCCCTGTCGTGTATTAATTGCCGCAAGGTAGCCAGATGGATGTCAATAGCCAAACAATAGACATTCAGAATTTGCAAGTGAGGAAAAGCCTAATCCGGGTAAAGTAGCAGCAACTAAAAAAGCGTCATCGAGATCTGGTCACAAAAAAAGGTGGACATCGGGCGCGTTAATATAAGTTGAAGCCGTGACACTGCAAAATTGAAGGACAAAATGTTCGGCAGGCTCAGTTTCTGATGTTTTCACTGCTGTACTTGAGAAGTCAGGGAGCAATTACAAATAAATAAACATACGAGTATCTTCGGAAGGTTAGTTAAGATCGGAAATAATTGCCCTAATACTAAATGCAAGACAGACTTTCAACAAAACTTAGCGTGTTAAAAATATTCGTAGAAGAAAAGGATATTGACGCTTGCCTGATCTCAGAAGGGATTGAAGCTTTAGGGATTATCACCCTTGTCATTCATCGGATCAGGCGAGAGGCCTTACATCTCGCACAACAGTGCCAGAGTAAAGAGAGTCCTATCTAAAGGACCTTCAGTAGCTGCAGATCAAAAACTAGTCGATGGTAGTTACATGAAGTCCAGGACTGTGGCTCTCGGTCTGTTGCTGGAACCTCACTTCCACGGCTGACCACCGAATTCAACAACAGCAATAGAAGCGGACTGTACTACCGTTCCTAAAAAACTCCTTAACTGCGGCATTTAACATGGATATGTGCCAAAACGCTGGAGGAAAGTGAATCTGGTCTTCATTCCCAAGGCAGGTAAGCCAAAATATCTCAGGACCATAAGTTTAGAACTAAGAGATCTAGCCTCAAAACAACATGCCTACATAAAGGCAAAGTAATCGAAATGACCGGCCGATAGCAAGATTGAAAAAAGGCGCTATGTGGTGGTTGATAATCAATCCGCAAAAATTCGAGCTTGTCCTCTTGACACATAAAAGGATAATTCCACAATTTGATTTAATTTTGGTGGGATCGAAGGCCCCCGATGGTTCGTTCACGCCATAGGAAGTGTGGTGGGTTGGTAGATAGAAGGGCCGAGGGGTACGTAGATTTCGAGGGTTAGTTTCGAGGAAAATAGTGTTGTGGCGGGATGAGTATTCAACGTGACCTAAAAGGAGTCGATGAATGAAGAGAAAGACGGCTGCATATCTGCGTTCCTCAAGGGTGTTTAGGTTAATAAGGTTGATACGGTTTTGATAGGGGGGCAGAGTAAAAGGATTGTCCCAGGGCAAACCTCGAAGAGCAAATCGAAGAAAACGGCGCCGAATACTTCCGATTCTCGAGATATGAATACGATAATATTGTGACCCCTCTAGGAGGGGGCGAACAAAGGTAATATAGAGGGACCTGGTCACGTATGGGTTGGTGAATTCTTTGGAACACCGTTTTAGAAAACCTAGTGCAGAGTTGGCTTTAAGGATTATCCAATTCATATGTAAACGGAAGTTGAGCACCCTATCACACAAAATGCCGTGGTCGCGAAGAGATTGAGCGGAGGAGATAGGTTGGTTGCGGAGAAGGTAGAGTCGGGGAGGAGGTTGGTGTCGCTTACGTGAAAAGTCATGGATTGGCATTTGTGTATATTAAGTTCCAAACAATTTTTGAGGCACCAGATCGAAAAACTATCAAGGTCTTGTTGAAGGAGGAAGGAGTCATGAGGTGTGGAAATGGTTTTGAAAAATTTGGTATCGTCGGTGTAAAGGGAGACAGACGAGTGTCTGATAATCCTGTCGAGATCATTTATGCGTGATATAAAAAGAGGGGGACCGAGATGGCTGCCTTGTGGAACTCCAACGGTGACCAAAAATGGAGCCGAGTGGGCTGACTTAAAACGAACACTGTAAAAACGGATTTCGAGGTAGGATGATATTCCTTCAGTATGGGTTCAAAGCCGAGTGCCGACAATTTGAAGGGTATTAATCGATGAGAGATTTTATCGAAGGCCTTGCTAAAATCAGTTGCAACTACATCGACTTCGTTGCCATTTTCTAGGGCAGAGAGGGCAAAGGATACGAATTCAACGAGATTTGTGGTCCCTGCATAGCACTCCGACTATCCAGCAGTGCAAAATACCTATGTAGGCATCGTACCAGATAGTAAATGGAGCTGAAACTTGAATATTGAAGAACGCGCAAAGTAATCAATGCTCTTGGGACAACCCAAGCCATGAGAACGACGTGAACGACAAGACAGGGAACTATGCTTGGTCTCTTGCTCCTAAGTCTTTATATGCAAGAATCGGCAGTGAAAGCTATTTTAATACTAAACCAGCTTAATGGACGAAACCTAAGCAGAAATTCCAATACGGACTTTATGATAACCCCATCATGACTTTCGCGGATGGATCAAAGATCTAGGCTTGAACCGGCAGCGATAGGATCTTCTCCGAACAATTGAAATTAAGATACTCTCGTCGCCTGCCGGACTACAACAGTGTCTTCCAGGCTGAGAAATTGGCTGTAACGGAGCAGCATATCCTACGAGGATATTACCATATTCGTAGACAGCTAGACGATTAAGTCCATGGCTGCAGACGAGATTAATTCAAAGCTTGTACATGGCTATGGTGAAGAACTTAAGGTTCTTAGCATGGTGTTAAGCTCTGCTGGGTCCCCGACCACAAAGGACTGTCAGGTAACGAACACGCAGATGAATCTAGAAAAGTATCCTGCTTTGATAAAGAACTGGCAGATCAAAGTATCAAACCTACATTCTAAGAGTGCAAGTGTAGCAAACGATATAAATCAGTGGCAATGAAATGTGGGAAAACCTTTAAACCAGTGAAACTCCAAGAGAATTATGGCCGGAACTCAGCACTGTCAGATTCTCTCGAAAAGCAGAGCTGAACTATTTACACTTGATGTGTTACACACAGGCCATAATCTTCTGGGCGCGGATGGCACAAATCTCCGCCTTGCCGACCACGACCTTCGCAGAGGCTGTGAACGTCACAACTACCACTCTCACAGGAGGCTACCCTCAACTTTCTACTCCAATATCCCAGCCGCAGGAATTTGAGACAAAAAACTTTAGGATGTTTCTTCTTCCATGACCTCTTACAGCAGCAGAATGGCTGAAACTCACTCAAGGACCAAATGTCCACCAACGCGAGACGGAAAGCGGAAACCAAGGTGCGCTTGCTGTCTATAATGTCTATAGAAAGTTCCTCGGCGAACAAAAAAAACACAACGCCTTTTCCATTAATTGGCCACGACAATTGGCTGGGCAGCGAACGATTATTTCTATCGCAAATAAGTGAGTTTAAAGTAGGTGGACCTATTTTTTAAAGAATGAGTGCTTCGTCCATCACTGTTTACAACTCCCAACATTCGCAACAGAAAGGATTTAAATAATTTCGGAATTAATTTTCATTGTTCATTGTCTGTTTCAGATGTGATGGCGTTTCGAAAGGCTGCTATGATGTTGAATAGCCGTCCTTGGTAAATTGCTCTGGAGAGATGTCTAACAATATACGTACATTCCCCTTATGTTAACGTCTGGATACAGCCATCAACAGCCAAGAACAGAAACGTTGTTATGAGTACTCTAGACTGTGAGGATTCCAATATTACCTGTAGCGAACAATTCGTGGAACTCACGACTATCATCCATGTTGCGTGTCGATTTCTCAGAAAGCCCTCATGGTGCATTGTTGCCAATTCTAGTGAAGTAAGTAAAATTCATATGAAACTAAAACTTAAACGTAAACTTAATAATGGGTGCTATGTGGCATGACGTAGGTATAAATGGCTTCTTGAAATCGCTTTGGAAAGAAGACAATGTGCAGGTGCAAGTTACTCGTATACTCAGCTTTGTACTGCTCCAGCCGAGAGGAATGCACTAGCGATTTTCATGGTGACGGGAAACGACCAAAAATGCACCGGGAAACTTTGCTGCTGCTACAAGAAGAAACTTGAAGAATTGGAGTACCCGTAAAGGTTTCGATATTGTACGACACAGATGAATAATTTCAAATTTTAGAGGAAGAAACAATGGCAATCCTTGCAAGCGCAAGTACAAAATTCGAACTTTGCGAAAAGAGGATGAAAGCGGTAGTTAGTGAGGGCACAGTATCGATCGAATAAATAGCCAGCGGAGTGCGGGGGGGGGGGCTGTCTGGTTCCATTGTATAAAAGCAAAGGCAACACGAGAAATTACAACCATTACTCGTACCAATCGGTGTACCTAATGTCTCAAATTATGAAAGCATACGAGAGAGCCCTAGATAATCGAAAATCCGGATTTGTGGAAGTAAGACCGCGATGCAGGATTTCCGAATAATGATGGACACAATGATGATCAGAAAACATAGCCGCTGTAGCGCCCAGTATCGAAGAAGAATGGGGTATCGCGAACCCGGCTTATTTTGCGGTTGGATTTAGGCGTACATCCGTATAAGATTTTGTTGACGCAAGAATTGAAGCTGGATGACTATATGTACATAGACAACGTAGTGAGTTTCCTAATTGCCGGAAATGTTGGCCGGAGATCCGGATTTTGGCACGTGGCACATTTTTGGCTCAGAGGCTTTGTCAACAAGCAAAATTGCCATTATTGGAGCGAAGACAATCCATTGGCCGAACGGCCAAACATAAATGCATCCACAAAGGTTGACTGTTTGCTGCGGCTTATAGCATAGCGGTATCATCGGACCTTATTTCTTTCGAAATGAGGAAGGAGACACCGTTACCGTCAAAGGTCTCATGTATACACCCTGAATGGCTCGAACTGCAACCAACTTCAAACTGCTATAATTTCCAAACCGTTCATGGCACTGAGCTCAAATTTTGACTTACAAGCCTTTTAAACGATTTGCGTCTCAGTTGTGTTGAAAAATTTTTATCAACGATGGAATTCAAACGTAATAGTGTGAGTGCTTTATATTTGGCTGGAAAAAGACAAGTAGCTATCGTTAGAGCCCTCCAGAACTTCAACATGAATAAATCATTTGTGTCTCGAACCATAGCTCGTTATCGTGATACTGGCAGCGTTGTAAAACGCCATGGAGGTGGCCATAAAAAAAACAGCAACATCGGCAGAAATGGTTCGGAAAGTGAATGCTCGAATTGAGCGAAATCCGCGTCGAAGTGGAAGAAAAATGGCTCGTGAGCTCAACATATCATTGGAACGGATGCAACACATACTGAAAAATGAGTTTGGACTCAAGCCATTGAAGTTCCAAAAAGCACACGATCTTACACCGCAACAGAAAAAAGTTAGAGTCGAAAGAGCGAAGGAGTTGCTACGCTTGCACGAGAGTGGTGAGGTGCCGAATTTGGTTTTTTCCGATGAGTCGCCATTTGTTACCGAGCAAAATGTCAACAAACAAAATGACCGAATTTACTTGAAAGAGAGGTCCTCCGAAAATTTACACCTTCGGACGGCCAACAGAAAGCAGGCAGCACCGATGGTGATAGTTTGGGCCGCCCTAACCGCCGATGGTCACTCTCCGCTCGTATTTTTGGACCGTGGCGTCAAAATTAATGCGATCGTATACCGTGAAACTGTCTTAGAGGCAGTATTGAAGCCTTGAGCAAATAATCATTTCGGTCGGAGACGGTGGACATTTCAACAAGACTCGGCACCGTCTTACAAAGCGCGCGTCAACCAAGATTGGTTGAAAAACAATGTTTCACACTTCATTTCTTCGACACAATGGATTGCAAATTCTCCGAATGTAAATCCGTTGGATTTCTCTGTCTGGGGTATTTTGAAGGCGAAGATTGGCACTAAAAAATACCAAAGTTTGGACCACCTCAAACAAGCACTTCGCCAGGAATGGGCCAAAATACCGCAGAGCCACTTGCGTGCAGCGTGCGATGCTTTCTCCGGCCGTATCAAGGCCATTATTCGCGCCAAAAGTAGACATATTGAAAACTACTGATACAATTTAAAAATTGATGTATTTTCCAACATTTTTTGCTTTGGCACAATAAAATTTATTAAAAAATAAAAAAATTATAGCATTTTAAAAAGTTATAGTTCGAGTAAGTCACCCTGTAGAGCCATGTTAATCGATTTTCTGTGGTCGGAACTCGACTGCATCGATATATCTGAGCTGTGGTTCCAACAAGACGGCGCTACATGCCATACAAGCGGCGCAACGCTCGAAGATGTGAAGGAGACAATTGGAGACTTGGTCATCTCACGGCGAGTTGAAGGTCAGTACTATCCAGAAATCATATTCTATGTACTTCTTTCAAATCTACTGTGCTGACATCTATACGTTGCCACATTAACGACTTGCCTGTGCTGCCATATTATCCCTCCCCTGAGTTACTTGAGTACTAAACGAAAGTTATGAACTGTACTTTTTTCTGCCCTGAGAACGTACGTAGCTGACGTTTCGATGACATTGGAGTATTTGGTGAAAATGTCATTGGCTGAGGATTTTCCATAAACGCCGGCTTTAGTCTCTCCGTCGAAATGGTTGTCGGTATTCCATCGATATTAATATTAAAAGCAAAGTCGGATGGTCGTCCAGGATTGCGTAGAGTTTTCTGTAGGGTGGCTCCAAAGGTTTCTTAACTTCATTTACTCTGACAAAAACGTGCGAACATGTGTGCAATTTCTCCCTCAATGAAAAATTCCCCTGGAAACCGGAGTGTAGTGTTCCGTATAACATCTCTGCAGCGCTAGCCCTGATGTCTTCTTTCAGGCTTGTTCGTAGTCCCAAAAGTACAACAGGTAGTACACTGACCCAATCGTTGGAGCTGTTGGACATGATAGCTGATTTAAGTGATCTATGCCATCGCTCGACCATGCCATTTGAAGCAGGTGTTGTCCGTGTCCTGCTGCTACTGACGAATTTGGTAAGAGTGTCGAGAAGTCTCAGTTCAAATTGCGAACCCCTATATCTTATGATAATCTGAGAAGAAAGCATTTAATACGGTGTCGGCTGTTATATCCTTCAAAGGAATGGTTTCTGGCCAACGATAAGTGTTAGACAGTATCGATAACCTTGAGAGGTGGCATAACTATGATGTCGATGTGGATATGTTTAAATCGTTCGCTTGGAATCTCGATGCATTGTGGTAGGTTTTCTACATGCCGGTGTATCATACTTCGCTGACATGGAAGACGGAAGACAGACAGTTCTGCGTCTATCTATTTATGTCTTTATTCATGTAAGACCGAACGAAACATTGGTTTATCAACTTTCTCGTAGTGCGATGGTTCGGATGCGAAACGTTATGCATGTTGTCGAAAATTTTGCGTCTTAAGGTTAGAGGAACGTATGGTCGAATAGTTTTACCGGATACGTCGCAAAAGATGGTTGTTTCCGAGTTGTCTACTTTAAGCTTGCGAAGTTGTAAAGATGTTGAAGCAGATTTCAGAAGATGTTGTAGGATTTCGTCGTGCTCCAGATGATCAACTATGTCTTTCGTTGAAATGATGCATGACATGTCGATGGTATTTATTCCTAAATCCTTTTGCGCCGGGTTAGTTGACTCAACTCCGAATCAAATCGTCGAGTCTGCGTATAGGATACACAGCCATAACACGAACAAGTCTACGATAGTTCTAAAGATGAGATCGAAGGAGTCTGCCTGGAGCGTGATGAGGAATGCCTTCAAATTGAAGGGTACTAGAATAATCATCCAAAATTACTTACCCTTTAACGTTAGACAACGTCTGGCAAAAATGATTCCAATCATGAAGGAGCTTCGTCAAAAAGACGTATCAATAAAAATTTCTCTACGGGATGACAAGCTCCACATTGCCAAGAATGTCTTTACTTGGGACTCCGCGCTTGGATTGAGGTGTGGTGAAAAAAGTGGCATTGAAATAGTACAATCTATTTTTGGTGACATTTCGTTAAATAAAAAGCTTTTTATTAATGAAATCCGAAATACAAATAAAACAGTTACGAAAGAGAACACTTCTCACAAAACTTCAAATTTGACGGCTAATGTCAACCGCAGCAGTGATGCCAAACTTAGCAAAACACCAATATGCGAAAAATCTTTGGGTCCATCCACAAGCTCTAAGGCGGCTGTACGTGACGCATGATGTGTCTACCAGAATGATGCTCACAAAGATGCTCAAGAAAATAAAAATTTTAAGCTACGGGTTTAAAAAACAAAATGAATTTTGTAACATTTTTTAATTATGTAAAAAGTTTTGATATTTTTGTATTATTTGAAACACATCTATTAGATAATAAAGAAATTAGATTTAAGAATATTTTCTCAAACTATGAATTAATCTGGTCTCCTGCTATAAAAACTTCACTTTTTGGGAGAGGAAGTGGTGGAACACTATTCGGCTTTCGTGACGACCTCGAAGGACTGTATACGAGTATCTTTGTAAAAGCTGGCGAAATTAATGTTATTAACTTAAAACGCATCGGGATACAACAATACTCTGCTGGAACCGTGTCGCAGATCTAAAGACCTAATTTGTGATAACAAAGGAGCAAAAATAATAGAACTTGCTGATGAGTGTGACATGTGCTTGTTGAATGGTAGTTGCAAAGGAGATCCAGATGGCGAATTGACCTCTATCAGAGAAACATCATGCTCAATAATAGATTACTGTTTTGTTTCGGGAAATTGGCTCAAGCTTCAAATAGGAACCAAGATCTTTTCGGACCACATGCCCTTGGAAGTAACCCTTAATTCTACTGCTAGCGGCAATTATGCTTGCACAAAACCATTAAACCTTCTGCCGAAATTTGTCTGGAATGATCGAATAATGGAATCGTATCAGCGAAACATGAATGTGAATCTTATGGAACTACGCATACAGCGTTATACAGCCAATATTGAAGCTCTAACGGAAATAATAAAGAAATCCATTCCGCAACAGAGAGATTTAAAAACTCATAAAATATATACACAAAAATGGTATGATTCTGATTGCATGAAAGCTAGAACCAAATCTTTTAAATTTCTCAAACTTCTAAGGTCGAATAACTCCAATATCTTTAAAGCACTCTAACAAGATACCAGCAAGGAATACAAACGCATCTGTTACATCAAAAAAGTAGTCTTTGAACAACAAAACATTGCGATTATAAATAATTCAAAATCTTCTGCTCAGTTCTGGAAAGCTGTCAAATACCTAAACGGACACACGTCTAACATCTCTGTAACTCTTAAAGCCCAGCAACTCAGGACTCATTTCGATAAACTTCTTAATGCCCCATTAACCTAGCTGCTACTTCAATATGCAGCCCCTCTGCTCTTAGACGGAAAATTAGATTCTGCATTTACCCTGGAAGAAGTCAATGAAGTAATATGCAAATCGAAATCAAATAAAGCACCTGGTATTGATCGCATCCCATTTGAGTTCTATAAAAATTGCACATATGAGTTTATGAATTCTCTCACTATGTCTGCTAATATCTCCGACGTATTCAGGAAAGCAATAATTTTTCCCCTACACAAAAAAGGCGATTACAGGGACCCGAAGAACTACAGAGGAATCACATTTTTAAACACTTCAGCCAAATTGTTTGCTTCATTAATTTACAAAAGATTGTATGAATGGGTACAGGAATATAACATCCTTAAAGAATCCAAGCTTGATTTAGGAAAGGTTATTCTACAATCGACCAGATATTCTGCTTAACAAACATTGCTGAAACATAGAAGAGCAAGAAAAAAAAAGTTGTACGCCTTCTTTGTAGATTTTCGAGCAGTGTTCGATTCAATACCACGTGGAGCACTCTTTTACAAGTTTCCAAATTCGGTGTATCAAGTAAAATTATTCGAATCCTGAGAGCCTTGTATGAGAATAATATTGCATATGTATGGGATGGAGACTTAATTTCTGAAGAGTTCGAAACTTCAATGGGTGTTAAACAAGGCTGTATTTTAAGTGCTCTGCTTTTTATATTATACATCAATGATATACTTAACAGATGATGTCAAAGGTGGAATAAGATTCAACGGTGTATCAATTCCTGCGCTGATGTATGCTGATGATATCGCCTTTCTGGGTGACAAAACCCAAGGTATGCAGTTAATGATAAACAGGCTTAATGCTTTCTGTAAAAGTTGGAATCTCACTGTAAATCAAAAAAGATGATATTCAGAAATGCAGGAGGACGACTCTCACATTTGGAAAAGTGGAAGTTAGACGGGGAAGAGATTGAGGTAGTATCCAGATACAGATACCTAGGTATCCTAATATCGTCCTTCTTAAATTTCAAACCACACTTTGAGGAAAAATTAGCTGTTGCTAAAAGAGCTATCTGTTCGATTTGGGAACGTTGCTTCAAAAATAAATATGTATCGCAAAGTGCAAAACAAACTTTGTTCCACTCAACCGCAGCGTCCATAATACTTTACGGCGCTCAGGTATGGGGTTACAAAGGCTACGATGCTGTGGAAAAATTTCTTCGCTACTTTTTGAAGAAGATTTTCCGATTACCAAAAAATACCCCGAACTATATGCTACATCTTGAAACGGGAACTCCTCCTTTGCTCTTGTACACGCTCAAAATGCACTTCAACTATATCCTAAAAATACTAGAAATGAATGAATGCAGAATACCAAACGTAGTTTTAAGAAGCATAATTAGAAGAAACGGAGGCATTTGCGAGGAATGGAAGACAACAGCTTCTGAATGCGGATTAAATCTGTCTATTCAAGTGAACGAGCATCCTCATCTTTTAAGAGGAAAATTTAACTTGGTTTTGGAGAATTTTGGCAGACACACATATGATCAATATGTCGAAGATGCTGAATCGTCACTGTTTAGTAACTATTACAGCAAACTAAACCATTTTCTAAATGAAAAAACATGCTTCCTAGATAGTCGCGCAGTTGACAAAATAAGTACTATTTTCAAACTGAGAGTGGAACTCGTTCAACTAAACTTTGTACCCCATAGACCAGATTTACCAATACTTTGTGACCTCTGCAGCATGAAGGAGAGAGAAGACATCTTGGTGTTTGTCCGATTTTAAAAGAATTTCGACTATCAATTTCGACATGATTTAGACGAAGATGAAGTAATGAGCATTTTAAATGGAGAAAAAGGATGGGAAGTCTTATATGATTACTCAGTAGCAGCACTTTGTTATAGAAAGCGTATCATAGATGGAGATTTTTAATGTAAAACTTAGGTATGTATTTTGTCAACCTGGTAGACGGCCACAGGCCAAACCATTAAAGACTTAGGTTAATCGTTACATTGTAAAACATTTATTGAAAATAAAAGTCAACTAACTAACTAAACTAACTGGTATTTATTCCCGAAAGCGCGTCAGTGACTACATTTGATTCCCCGGAGACATATACAATGTCTGTGGTAAGTTGGCTTATGAATTGAAGTTGCCGTTGTTGTCTCGGCGAGGCCTTGTCGGAACGTTGTAGAAAGACAAATGATAGCGGGCGTTGATTGGTTAAAACGGTGAAGTTGCGACCGTCGAGGAGGTGTTTAAAAAAGTGAGTGCCTTGGAATATTGCCAGAAGCTCGCGGTCGTACGCGCTGTAATTCGCTTGGGTCTTATTCAATTTGCTCGTATAGAATCCCAGAGGCTGTCGTTTCCCATCGGCGAATTGGTCCAAAGCAGCACCGATAGATAAATCTGAAGCGTCGCACCGCAGTGATAATGTCGAGTCTTGTGCCGGGTATGCAAGTTCAACAGAATTGGTTAGGTCTTGCTTGCATTTCTCAAAAGCTTGTTCTGTTTCTATAGTCCAGATAATATCGCGTTTGTCATTCTTTTTGATGCTTAGTACGAGGTCAATGAGCGGGGCGTGTGCTTCTGCTGCTCCTTGCATATTGAGTCTGTAGAAATTCCATGCACCCAGGAAACGAAATACTAGCTCTGTGACTGTTTTTGACTTTGGGTAGTTACGCATAGCTTCCACCCTTTCTGTTTCTGGTTTTATTCCGGGATTCGCTGACATGGTATCCAAGGTAATTGACCTCGGGCTGTCCAAACAGTTCAACGTTTTGTTGAAGTCTTTTGAGGACGAGACGAAGATGCTGTTCATGTTCTACAATCGTGTCGGAAGCGATGAGGACGTGGTAGACGTGGCAGAACTCGAGGACGCGAAGTATTGAGTCGATTAATCGTCGGAAAGGCTGGGCGGCGTCCAAGCTGGACCAAAAGTCTTCACCTTGAACTGGAAAAGTCCAAAAGGTGTGATAACTGCAGTTTTGTGTTGGTCTTCTGTTGCGACGGGAATTTGGTAGTAAGCCCGCTTCAGGTCGAGAGGTGTAAATACCTTACGACCGCTGAGATGTAATGTAAAATCGTGCAGGTGCCGCAACGGATAACGATCCGGTACCGTTACTTTGTTAAGCCGCCGATAGTCGCCACAGGGTCGCCATTCGCCATTCTTTTTCTTCATAAGATGTAGCAGACCCGCCCACTCATTTTTTGATCTTCCACAAAGCCCTTGTCGCATCATAACTTCAAATTCATTTTTTGCTGCTGCCAACTTTTCTCCCGCTAGACGTCGTGCGCGTTTCGCTACTGGTGGTCCATGTGTGGTCCTTGTTTTAATATGTCCTCGAATTCCTTTAATAGAAGGTAATAGTTGATGGCTGTGGGGAATAAATACCACCTTGATTAAAAAGTTCCCGCACCACACCACAGTGGCGCTCCCATTGTTTCGATTTGAGTTCTGTTTTTTGTTATGTTGATAAATCTGTTGCTGACAATCCCTCTAAATCTTAGTATCATAGCTTGACATTTGCTAAAGTTACGTAGCCAAGAATACATCTATCCCTGTGTGTGTTGGCGTTTTTTTATAATTCTAGAAATGAATTTAAATATGCAACAACGAACTTGTACGAGCATTCAATTTTGCGTAAAAAACAGATTTAATGGTGCGCGAACGTTGGAAATGTTGGAAAAGTGTTTTGGCAACAATTCTCTAAAGAAAACGGTCGTTTACCAGTGGCACGAGCGGTTCTAAAGTGCTCGTGAGTCAATCGAAGATGATGAACGCAGTGTCAGACCATCGACATCGAAAACCGACGAAAGCATTAATGAAGTACGAGTAAAAGAAATGTAGGTTAATAACCGCAAATTAAACATCAGAGAGATAGCGGAGGACTTGAACATTGCCAATGGATCCGTCTAAGACATTTTGGTTAATGATTTGCGTTTCCGTCATGTAGCAGCAAAGTTGGTGACAAAAGACCTCAATTTCATGCAAAAAAGAGACCGTCTTGACGTCGCAAAAGAGATGATATGCGAGGCTGAATCCGATCCCACATTCATCAAAAGGATCATTATTGGAGACGAGACGTGGGTTTATGAGTACGACACGCAATCCAGACATCAGGCAAGTGAATGGCGTTCACCAAATGAGCCGAGACCAAAACCACGTTGTTTTCAATCAAAAAAGAAGGCAATGCTCACGGTTTTCATGAATTACAACGGTGTAGTGCATCATGAATTTTTGCCAGAAGGCCAGAAGGCCAGAAGGCTAGACAGTAAACAAAGAGTATTATTTGGGCGCTATGAGACGTTTGCAGAAAACTCGTGGGTTTTGCACCATGATAACGCACCGTTGCACAGTGCCATCATGATTCGTAATTTTTTGACGAAAAATCCAACAAATACCATCCAACAGCCACCGAATTCACCTGATTTGGCTCCCTGTGACTGCTTTCTGTTAAAAAAACACTACGGGGAACGCGTTAAAAAACCACTACGGGGAACGCGTTTCAGCAGCCGAGAGGAAGTAATGGAAAAATCGCAGGGAACGCAGATGGACATACCGAAATTGAATATAAAAAATGTTTCGAGGATTGGATCAAGCGCTGGCAGACGGATTGGATCAAGTATGTTGCAGTCGATGGGGATTACTCTGAAGGGGAAAATATACATAGATTTAGAGGAATAAACTTGTATTTGAAATTTTCTGAATAAATTCCGAAAATTTTTTGATCAAGGTGGTAAGTCGTGTTGGCGGTTGTAGCTTCGTCTCCAAATCGATCAATCTTCTGCAACGAAGGTCGACGAGGATTCCGTTATGTTTGATGAAGTCAGCTCCTACGATGGGTGAGATCAGCAAGTGTAAAAGTCCAAAAAAATTGTCGACGGAGTCCTAGGTCAAGTGTCATGGGTTTTGTGCCAAAGGTATTGATCGAATGATGCTGTTGGATCTATTTGGGCGGGTTAGATTCGGGAGGGGAATAACTGAAATATCAGCTCCAGTGTCGATCAAAAACTTGAAACCACTTTTTCTAAACTTAACTTGCAGGCGTGCGGTTGTTTTGCGCAAGTGCTCAAGCTCTTTGGATAAGGCATTCATTTGATCTTCCAGATCTGACTTTAATGCAGCTTTGGAGTTCAATGTAACATTTGTGTTTTCTAACGACGTGACACTTCGATGATATTGCCGGCTTGCACAGCTAGCTTGCCTAGGTCGGTGACTTCACTTATGGCCAAAATTGCGTGGCCATAAGTGAACATGGTAGTTGTTCCATGAAAAGTGTGTGGAGAACGTTATCTGAGAACTGGTTTCCCGCTAAATTCCGAAGAAGCTGCAACAAGTTGGAAGGTTTCTCATCGAAGAACTCGGCTCCTCGAAGAAGTCGGCGTAGTTTTGACTCGCTCGATTCATCGAATGAGGAAATAAGACGTTCGTTGATGGCTTCGTACTGAAATTTACTTGGCGGTGCAGTTATAATGTTTGAAACGAAAGGCAAAACTGTTGTGCCAGGATTAAACAAGGCATACCGATATTTGGTGGAATAGTGGAATTTTTACGCAAGAATTCCATGGGTTTCTTCTGAACTGCGTTGAGTTGAATTCTCTGCGCTGGGGTGTTGGTTTTCTTGGTCGTGGCTAGTCCTTTCTTGACGTAGACATAGTTGGGATTCAAAATTACACGTAGTTACAGTTGAATTGGTAGCTGCGTAGATAAATTGATTTCTATTGCGATGGCGCTTTTTTAATTAATTAGTGCCTTGTTGGCGTCGGGGTCACCAGTGTAGTTGTAAGTTATTTGGGTTGACAACTAACAAGTTATTAAACCGCAATAAAACCAAGTATTTGATATTTGACTTTATTCTGCGTCATATTCGTGTGACGAATCAAGTGAAAAGATAGCTATTCCAATTCAAAAATATCTTTCTTTCAAATCTACTGTGCTGACATCTATCCGTTACCACATTAATGACTTGCCAGTGGTGCCATCTATGTGCCAGACCGGAGACTTGTTGAATGTTGTGTTAACTATCCAATACGTCTACGAAAATAATGGACACAACTTTGGGTCAATCGCACAATTAGTCTCTGATAAATCTTGATTACGGATTCAGAAAAGGTAATTTTGAGAAAAGGGTGTTTGAGGTTTTTTTTTTTCGGGAAAAACTTAAGTTTGTTAGTCACAGATACCAGGACCAAACACAGAAGATGCTTTTTTTACAAGACTTAATATTAGTTATTTGCATTTAACAAAGGATCTCGGCAAATGGTTTGTTTCCTGGAGTGAGATTTTCCGTTTCATTTCTAATGGTGAATTTGCAATTTTTTTTTGGGTCTTTTATAGTCGAGACTATTAGCAATTTGGCATATTGGGCTCCAAAGTAGGATTTAATATCATGTGGTAGACCTCCATAAGACGCATAACATTGTGAGCGGAGAGGTTAGGTCTCGGTCCACTTATTGACACCATTATCTCTTCCTATTTGTGATACAATCAAATGAATGTTGAATTCTATAAAACCCCAATGAAATCGATAAGGGCTATGATTTAACAAAAGTGTCGTAGTCTGTGCCAAATGCCATAAACATTGTGAATGGCACATGGTAAGCACCACCACCTTTCACAAAATGTCTCCCTTTAATCTTATTTAACGAGTTTTTAAGAGAGTCATATCATAACCACTTCCTTCACTTGCTCCACACCAAGGCCATACCATGGCATAGTCTGTACTTGTATCTCAACATTTTTATTGCTATCAATAAACCTAGCAGTCATATGGCGTACGTGGCTCGAGAGTAGATTCATAGGCCACGTACAAGAATGTCATATGAGCAATATTGAGGTTATATTACTGCAAGGTGCAGATACTCGCACACCGCTGCCATCAAATAGAAATAAATGACTATGAACTGTTATGTTGGAAGTATTTCATTTCGACTGTAAATCCGATAAGATTCGAGGTTAATGTCGAAATTGGTAATACGGAAAGGCAAAGTACTTAAAAGAGAGGTATTTTCAGAGCACGTTCCAAAAAGTTAATATTGTAAACGAAACCGCAAGAAAATGTAAGAATTCCCTTGGAATTTTTAGATTTGATTTATTTTCAATTAACAAAAACTTCAATTTATAAACGTAGTACACTGCCCAGTAGGCCAGACAGGACAAAACAAAAAAAGAAAAGAAACATAAATCTATTCTGATTCTTTTAAGTGGTTCCCTAGAGGTTTTATGTTTGTTTAATGTAGATGCTAAAAAATTTCATTACAGTGCCCTCCCCTTAAAGCATCGTAGCTCCGTCCGTTGCTTATACTGTGCTGCAGGGCCAGTCGATTTGCATGGATTGCTCGTCGCTTCCGATTGTTATTTACTTCGATTCGGTAAACTAGATTGTCAAACTTCTTACAGATTACATAGGGTCCTTCCCAGTTTCTCTGCAGCTTTGGACATACCATAGTTCCAACCTTTTTTTCGGATTATACAGCCAGACCTTGTCACAAAAAGGGTTAGCACGTAAGTTATACCTGTTCTTCATTACTTCAGCTGCCAGTTTTGAATTTGCTCGAGCTTCTTCGTGGATCAGGTGTAAATGATGTTTAAGCTTGTCGACGAACCCTGTTACTGGCAATTTTGAAGTAGGTCTCGGTCTAAATATTTAGTCGGCAGGTAAGCGCAGTTCTCTCCCGAACATGAGTTTTGCTGGTGTATATTCGGTGTCCATGTGCATGAAAGATCGGTAAGCCATTAACGCTAATGGTAACAACTCATCCCAATCACTTTGGTTCTTTTCCACATATTTGGCTAGGTAGTCCAGTAAAGTTCGGTTAAACCGCAATTGAAAACTGCAGACTCAAAGTTTCGGCCTTGGTCCGAATGTAGAATTTGCGGTATCCCAAACCGGCTAAAGACTTCTTTAGTTAGTGTCGACGCAATCAGTTCAGCTTTCTGGTCAGGAAGTGCGAATGCTTCTGGCCACTTGGCAAAATAATCCATGAGGATGACGACGTACCGATTATTATTTGAGTTGCGGGGCAAAGGCCCCGGAACATCTATCGCAACTCTCTCAGAAGGTTCTCCCCTAAGAGTCGTTTTAAGGCATCCGCGTTTCCTGGTTGTAAGACCTTTGCGAGAGATGCATGTTTTACATTTCGTGCACCAATCGTAGATATCACTGGTCACAAAGCATTCCACCTAAGCGCTGTTCCAAATTAGCAACACGGTCATGACGATTGTATCATGGTAGCAACAGCTGTTGGCTGAGATGATGAGGAAGTATCGGGGTCTGCAGCTGGCTAGGAAGATTCTCGGCTGAACATGGTGTGATACTTTCTACCGCAACGCCGACAACTAGTCGCAGGGCACTGTGTTGATGTGTGTCTAGTCCTTAAACAGTTACAGAGTTTTTCAGATCAGCAAATCGTTGAGACGGAGTTTTATCCAATACCCGCCCACAGCGCATAATCCGATGCGGACCTGGGCAGGAGGAACATCCATTTTGATTTGGTATCGCCACATGTGACTTCATCAACGGCTGAGCACGGGAAGAATGTGGAGTTTTTGACTCATCTCGATTGGCGGTGCGAATCACGTCTGTCGCAAGGCTCTGAGTGCGCTTCTCCACAAACGCTAACAAATCTGCCAAATTGGGGATGTCGGTTGACGAACAGTCGATAAGGGGTAGCTTCGCCACAATAATCGGCACAACCAAGACATCCCACTGATCCGCCGGTAATTCCATTACACGCAGTGCGCGCAATGGCTCGTGCACCGTGTCCCCCATTCTTAACAGCTCATCTGACGTCTCGTCAACAGCGCTCTTCAAATGCAAAACGCGAGACACATGAATTTCCGCAAGATGATTCCGATTGTCGAAGCAAGTCTTAAGAGCTTGCCACACTTCGTAATAACCACCTGAATACATCGCACCCACTGGGGGGACTTTCACCGGATCTATTGCCTGTTTAGGCTTACCTAATTTGTATGCTTCTGGGAAATCCATACAGTGCACCAGAGTCTGAAATGTGTTTCGAAACGGGATCCAACTGCATGTCCACTCTATTTGCAGATGCTAGGGATTTTCCATGATTTCGTCCATGTGAAACATCTTGGGAAGCCGTGTGTGCATTCTGGAGCTGTGACAACCTAAAGTTGAGTATCACAAGCTGCATTGTACTGACTGTCCCCGTATTCCCAGATATTTGCGTGTTCATCCAATTCTTCCTCCGTTGGCGCTTCAATTAGTATCTCGTGTTGAGTGACGAACCGTTGGTAATGCGCCGTTATGAACCTTATGGCTTATCTCCTGCTCCAACTGAGCAATATCAGCACCATCGAGGCCAGCTCCAGTCACGCTGTCATGCGCACGTCGAAGAGCATTTGTTGCAGCCGCCAGTAAATTTCGCGCTGCCATAAATCCACGCACAGAATGTGTTGCTCCAATAGCCGGAATGCAAAGAAATTCTTATTTTTTATTACAAACGATGTGTTTAGTATACCACGATGAAAAACCTCTCTAATGAAAAGACGTTGTGGCAATATCCTCACAGGAGGCACCAAAATGTAGGGCAAAAAAAAAGAAAGCCCAACCGCACTCTTGAAACGATTGAAAGGATTTTATTTGTTACAATTCAAAATACAGTTATCAGAATAAAATGAAATGAAATGAAACTCATTGACAGGAAGGGCCGTCAACTCAAATGACCATGGATGATATCAATCTCCAACACATATGTAGGTTAGATTAGGTAATAAGGGATCTGCTAGCCCCTAAGATACAAGCATACACGAAGGCTTAGGGTGTTCAATAAGAGTCTTGGGTATTAATCCAGTTGCTGAGATTATCACATCATCCTCAGCTCACCAGCAGGTTCTTTGTATTTCCCCACTTTTGTGCTGTATGTTGTTAGCATGTTGTTGTTGTTGTTGGCTATATCGATTAGGTGGATCATTTTCGAATTTTATTAAACAGTACTATATCTGGCTTGTTGGCTCCTATACAGGGTCATCCAATAGAGACTTTCGAACTTTGAGAGTTGAAATCGGCCATATTGTTGAAGCTACATCTGTAAAATTCGCTGTCATTTATTTCTGTTTTGCGAAATAACCGTGGACAGACATAGTGTTCAACAACACGTGCAAATGATAAAATTGTTTTATCAAAATGGGTGTTCTCTTCGGGCAGCGTTCCTCGTGCTGCGCGCATTTTACGGTCGTCATAATCGTCCTACCGAGAGGACTATTCTTAGTGTGGTGGATAAATTTGAGTCCACTGGTCCAGTAAACGATAAACCAACACCCGTACGTCGACGTAACACAATATCTGCCCAAAACATCGCTGCTGTCCAAGAGAGTGTGCAGGAGAATCCGAGGCAGTCGATTTCGCGTCGCTCGCAACAACTCGGCCTTTCGCAGACCACAACACGGCGAATTTTGCTTCGTGACTTAGGCTTGCACCCATACAAAATTCAACTGACCCAAGAGCTGAAGGTAAACGACGTGTGTTTGCTGAATGGGCTCTGGAGCAGTTGGAAACTGACCCTAATTTTCATCGAAAAATCAAAACAAAACTCTCGAATTTAGGACGATACCAATCCACATGAGATCCAAGAGCGCCCAATGCATCCCGAAAAAGTCGCTGTTTGGTGTGGATTTTGGGCTGGCGGCGTCATCGGTCCATATTTCTTTGAGAATGACGTTGGCCAGCCTATCACCGTCAACGGCGAGCGCTATAGGTCGATGATTACCAACCTCTTTTGGCCTGAATTGGATGATATGGACACTAACGACATGTGGTTTTAACAGGACGGGGCTACGTGCACACAAATTTAGTCTGATTTATACGCCAGAGTCATGGGAAATTGGACATTTCGGATGCGCTCCACCCAGAGAAGCGACGGCGGACATTTGAACGATGTTATATTCCACACATAATGGCATCGGTAGGCCTTTCAAACGAATGAAAACTTTCGATGATATCTCACACACACTTTGTTTTATTTAAATTCAAAGATAGGAAGCGCTTTAGTACGGTCGGTATATAATTTGAGCAACTTGATTCTGTCTCACAATATATTGTAGTTCACTCTTAGAATTACGGGTGTGTAGTTCCTACCTGCTAGACATACAGTCCGGATCGTATCAGATGTTTCAGTTTGATCTCTGAAGTAATTTCTCAGTTTCAGTACTTGAGAGTAGTGAAGATTTGGGATTTCCAGAAGTCCTCGCCCACCAGCAACATTTGGAAGAGAGTATCGTTCTACTGCACTTCTTGGGTGAAGCAAAAGTGCTTTGACAAACTCGTTCCAATGGACGTTGCAATTTGGTCAAGTCAGTGTCTGACCGCTAACTAATCCGAACGAATGAGTCAAAACTGGAGTTGCCCAGGTGCTTATGGCCTTACGCTTATTTTCGGCGTTTAAATTGGATTTTAAAATTTTCCCACCGTACTTTCTTTATAATTTCACCATTGAATATCCCCCTAAGTTGCATGAAACCAAGATACTTTTTGGTTTCAGCCGTTGTTAGGTTGACAATGAGTCGTCTATAGAGTATCCATCGGTGTCATCTTGAACTTTGCCTTTTTGGATGTGGATGGTTTTACACTTATCGGTGTCGAACTCCATTCCGATATCATCACTGAACTAAATAGCTTCACTTTGTTGCTCGCGTAGAGTTCCAAATACAGGAGATGATTAATTTGTAGGTTTCCAGTTTCAGCTTTTCATATCAAGTTCATGCCAAGACAGAAGCATAGTGGACTAAACGCGTCTCCCTGAGAAGTTCCACATTCAATTGGAATGGGTGAGCTCGAATTTGGTCCCAGATGGAGTTTAACATTCCATTTCTTCATGGTGACCTCCATAAAATGGATAACGCTGGCATCCATCCTATATGTTTTCAAAATTTGCAATAAATACGGATGCGGAAGGCTGTCAAATGCTTTTCTATAGTCGATATACCCCAGGGAAATATTGCGATTGTTTTGTAGTGCCTGGTGGACCACTACAGAATCGATTGTCTGTTGTTCTTTGCATCCCATAGAATTCTTCGAACATCTTTTTTGCTCACGTGTTATGAAGTTTTATTTTTATAAATTTCTTTATTCTCAAAATTTTGTATAAAATAGTAAATGTTGTTTTTTTTTTTACAAATGCAAAGTAATCCAAACATAAATTTAGAGAATAGTTAGTGACATGTTATATTTAGTGAAAAAAAAAATAGTGGCATTGTCGCATTATTTAAATTAATTCAGTGGGGTGAACAGTAAGTACAAATAAGTGTGTAGATGGCAAAGAAGAATAGATAGGATAGGACAAACAGAAGGTAAAGTTAAACAATTTAAGATAATATAAGATTTAAAGTTGATTAGGTGATGAAGTGCAACAAGATTTCGATTTCGTCATGGTTAATATTCAAAAGCCGCAGTTTTACTTTACATAAAAAGATTCTCAAAGGTTATGGTTATTATTGATGGGGCTCTGTAAGTACCCACCTCTAATAAAAAAATTTTTTAAAACCTTACAATAGTACAAGTGTCTAACTGGCAGAATTCTTAGTTTATTAAAAAGGGCTTTAGTGTTGGTTAAGCGCGAAGAAATGCATATTTTTCTGCTTACATATTTTTGTGGAACGATTAGTTGTTGGATTTTATGATTTTATTTAAGTGAGTACCACCCCAGCAGCTTATACCATATTGAAATCTAGAATGAAAGATACCAAAGTAAATATTTTTTAAGATTCTTGTAGAAACGTAGTTTTTTAAAGTAGAGATCGTACCAGCTTAGATTTTGGTCAATTATGACACCTAAATATTTATAATTCTTCACTATCTCAATCGTAAAGTAGTTAGCATTACAGTTGAAACTTTCATTGTATGTGAGACTGCATCCACAATTCAGTAAGCTAGGCCTGCGGCAACAAGCTGCATAAAACGCAATATTAACTGCCGGAGGTTCCTTGGCAGTAAGGCTGAAAAACATTAGCTTCGTCTTACTGCTTACCATTAACCTATGTTGCGCAAACCATTGTCTTAACAGATGTACATCATGGTTGATTTCAGCATGTAGGTTGAAGAGATTATTTGAGCCTTATATGAACGCGAAGTCATCAGCAAAAGCCTTCAGCCTACCTACAAAAGGAAGACTGAACACTGAGTTTACATATATTAAGAGCAGTAATGGACCAAGGACAGAAACTTGTGGAACGCCGAGGTTAATTATCTCAGAGTCGCCAACAATGTTCCCAATTTTTACTTTTTGCGTCCTCGAAACGGTACGGTTTACTAAAAGAACTTCGTGATTAACCATGTCAAAAGCTTTGGTCCGTGACTTTTGGATTAAAACACAGATTTTTTGATAAAAAAATAATTTTATTTTTCAACGTAGTCTCCCTTGAGCTCTATACACTTTGTCCAACGCTTCTCCAATTTTTTTATCCCTTCCAAAAAAAATGATTTGTCGAGGTCCTCAAAATAGGCCTTTGTTTGCGAGATGACTTCATCATTGGAGTCAAATCTTTTTCCACCAGCCATTTCTTCAGGTTTGGGAACAAGAAGTAGTCGCTCGGAGCCAAATCTGGAGAATAGGGTGGATGAGGGAGCAATTCATAGCCCAATTCATGGATTTTTGCCATGGCAACTGCACATGTGTGCACCCTTGCATTGTCTTGGTGGAAAAGAACTTTTTTCTTGGCCAAATGAGGTCGTTTTTTTTTCAAATCGTCATTGAATCGGTCCAATAAGTTGGCATAATATTCCCCATTGATTGTTCTTCCCTTTTGAAGGTAGTCAATGTGGATTATCCCGCGTGCATCCCAAAAAACAGTCGCCATAACTTTATTGGCTGACAAACCCACCTTGGCCTTCTTTGGCGCCGATTCACCCTTAGAAACCCACTGTTTTGACTGTTGTTTGTTCTCTGGTGTGTTGTGATGGATCCATGTTTCGTCCACGGTTACAAAACGGCGCAAAAACTCCTCCATATTGCGATTAAACAACGCCAAACCTTCCTGTGAAGTTGTTACACGATTGCGCTTGTGGTCGACAGTGAGCAAACGCGGCACCCATCTTGCGGAAAGCTTTCTCATGCCCAAGTGATCATTCAAAATTGAAACCACTGAGCCATGCGAGATCCCTACGGCTTCCACAATCTCTCGCACTTTCAATCTTCGGTCGGCCAACACCATATCGTGAATTTTTTCGATTGTTTCGGGTGTAGAGACCTCAACTGGGCGTCCAGGACGTTCGGCATCTTCAGTGCTTGTACGGCCACAACGAAATTCAGTAAACCACTTTTTTACCATTGAAATCTATGGTGCAGAGTCCCCATAGTATTTATCAAGCTTAGCCTTGGTCTCGGTAATGGTTTTTTTTCGCAAGAAATAATGCTTAATAAGCACACGAAATTCACTTTTTTCCATTTTCTCCTCAAATTAGTGAGTAGTCTGATAAAAATAGCTGTCAAACACAAAGTAACTGACGCAGCAAGTTTAAATTTTGACAGGAGTCAACTGACAGATGCCTGTTGACAGGAGCAGTGTTGCTGTTTCAGTAAAGAGTTCAGAAATTCAAAAATGCACGGAATTATTGACCCGCCCTCGTATATCTGCAGTTCACCTCGAACTTGCCACGGATTACTCTACAGAAGGATTTCGTGCGTCCTTCAAGCGCTTCACAGGCCGACGGGGAATTTGCTCGACTTTGAAAAGTGATTGTGGGACTCTAATAACATGAACTATTTAGCCTCACTTTGGAGGTAAATGGGGGAGGCAGCTGTTAAGTCAACCAAGTTCCACATCAAGAGAGTGTGGAATCTTGTTCCACGAAAAAATAAAGAAATTCACTAGAATTTACAACTTAAATTTATTAAACGAAATCTCTTCAATTGGGTTTGGAGCTTGCTACCCAGCACAAATGAAACTAAACTTAGATCAACTGGCTCAAAGGCGATTAGCATGGAGGAAACCGCGCGCGACAACAAGGAAAACTTTATATGACCGAACTGAACGAATCAGGAAGGCAATTGTCAATGATAAATTTTATGATAGTTGCTTTCAGCGCGCGAGAAATAATGAACGCGTTCATGTTATCAAATTCTAACAATTTTCGCTTAGTTTCGATTTAACCCTTATTTAAATCTAACAGCTCTTGGGTTGGCTTTTTCCACTACAAGAGTGATAGAAGATGCTGTTCTCACATACGAGGAATACAAGTGGATCTGTTCTGAACTCTCGTCCAATTTGCCCTCTTTCGGATGACCCAATTGATCGGGAAGCTCTCATCCCAGGCCATTTCATTGTTGGGGATGCTTTAACAACAGTTCCTAAACCATCTTTAACCCAGTTACCAGCATCAAGACTTCGCCAAATGCTAGAAAGATTCTGGCAGAGATAGTCTCACGAGTACCTTCAACGCTTGCAAGATATTGGTAAGTGGCATAAATCATCAGAAAATATCAAAGAAGGAGCCTTAGTACTAGTGGTTGACAAACGTTATCCTCCAAGCATATGGCCACTGATACAAGTTATTTCAACATATCCAGGGTCTGACGGATTTGCTAGAGTCGTCGTCAACAACACTTAAGCGTCCCATAGCAAAATTTTGTTTGCTACCAGTTTCCAATGATGCTACGGAGAAAAAATCGTCTTGGTAAAAACCTTTACATATTTCCAGAAACCATTTATCTATACAACCTGATTAAACCGTTCAATTCTCCTTTTTGTGGGGTTTTTTTTGAAGTCATGAGTCTATGTCGACAAGCCTCAGACTCTTGAAGCGCTCAAAGAGGCTATCCATCAAGAATGCGAGGACGTATCGCCGGACGAGTCATCAATTCTGTCGGCGGCCACTTTGCCGATATTATTTTCTCGACTTAATGGAAAAAAATTCAAGACATCAAATCACATCCAAATCCAGAAGCAGAAAGATAGTTTTTCATTCATAAAAAGAAATTACAGTCAAAGAACATCGGGTGACAACTTTTGCGCCACCTTGTATATGGGAAGCCAGGTGTTCACCTGTGAAACTTGCCGATGATATCTTAGACAAAAACACGTGGAGGACTACGTTTCCCTTATTTTGAAACAAAACAGACCTTTTTTCAGTTCCTGCTCAAATTATACAATAGTTCGATTATCAACTTCTTCTTCCTCTTATACTTTGCCCAGAATTCCATCTAAAAACTAATACGGACCGGTAATTGTTACAGTTTCTCGTGTCGCTTTCGCCTTTATGGGACAAAAAAAAACTCTCTTTACCCTTGTTTAGGAAAACCGATTATTTCTCACCATATTTTGGCATTGTAGATTTCTTCCCACCCCTCATGCTTTAAAATAAATTCCTTTAAACTCTAAGGGAATGGTATATAAGATATCTACGCTACGCAGGCACACATGCCTTTTTTCTTTGTCTGGAGGAAAAGAAAACATTTCAAAACTCCAAAAGTATTTTCAGATAATATTTTAGCTATAAAATGCCACATGCATTAAAGATGACCCATATGTTGAGAAAGACCCTTGAAACAATTTCCATTTAAGAGGGAGAATTGATTTTTGTGTCGAACAAGTTTGCGAAGCGTTTATAAAATAACTTGACTTGCTACGAATATCAGCCCCAATGTGAATGCACCCTCCAGATATGTTTCCGGTATGTTCTATTCGATCAATATACTTTAATACCCATCGTCATGTCCTAAAGGATAACCAAGACAAAGTAGGCCTTCTTATGAAAACTATGTCTACAGTAAAAATGAACGTTCTACAATTTAATTTGGATAGACGGTACAAAATGACATAGAAATACACATGTACAATATATGTACATCTTCATAAGGACACCCGCCATCTACCATCTAGTGCTGTAGATACTTTTGGTTATGTGAATGGAATGGTATTCAGAGCACGTACGTACACAGAACATTTAAGTATCTGAGAATAAACTATTTGAAGACATTAACTAGCCGTTTTCGTTTTCGTTTTTTCTTCTTCTTCTTCTTCTTCTTAAGAAAAGAAATCGGACACATCTGCAGGTAAAATATTTTAGATTGTGTTGTTCCGATATTTACCGGAGAAGCACGTGTTTAGAGTCATTTCGGCTTAATTAAAGAAATTATCAAGAAAAAGTTTTGGTGAAAGGTAAATAAGCTTGTTTTAGGATTCATTGCGCAATTTAGGGGTAATTGACGTTTCCCAATCAATACTCAATGAAATTTCAACTCAGAAAAATGGTAATTTAAATACCTAGAATAGATTCTCCATCTATCGATGTATATATCATCTCCCCGAGAACGGTAGGCTTGGTAGCTGAGTAGCTTCCGGCCCCTAGGTATACGAGGGATGTCTGAAAAACTTCCGGCGGCAACGTAAAGATAGCGGCACTCGTCAATAAAAGCTGGTGAATGCTAGTTGTGCATCTTTTGACAGTTACCTACTGAAGTTTTAGTCATTTTAGACTCGCCGTTTTTAGTTGACAGTCGTTTGAGTGAGTCGATGTGAGTGTTTTTTGTGGAAATGGAAAAAGTTGAGTATCGAGTTGTTATTAATACGCAAATCAAAAATGAGTTGGACTCTGTGTATGGGGACTCTGCACCATCATTTATCACAGTGAAATTTTGGGCAGCTGAATTTAAACGTGGCCGTAAGAGCTTGGGAGATGATGAACGTTCGGGACGTCCAAAAACTGCAAGCACTGACGATAACATCGCTAAAGTTCACCAAATGGTGTTAGACGACCGCCGAATTAAAGTGAGAGGGGTAGTAGAGGTTATGACAATGTCCAAAGAACGTGTTTGTTACATATTAAATCAAGATTTAGGCATGAGAAAGCTATCCCAACGTGCCGCGTTTGCTTACGTTAGACCAAAAACGTGTTCGAGTGAATATTTCCAACGCTCTGTTGGCACAGTTTAGGTGCAATAAATCCGAGTTTTGGAGTCGATTAATTACTGTAGTTACTGTTTGAACTGCTTGACCATCCACCTTATTCACCAGATACTTACGACTTTTTTTTATTCTATCATCTAAAAACTGTCCTCGGAGGACAGAGATTTTCGTCAAATGAGGAGGTAATCACCTTCGTGAACAATTATTTTGCAGAGAAAAATGCCAAATACTATTTGGACGGGTTAGAGAGATGGGAGCATCGCTGAGAGAAGTGTGTAGAGTTACAAGGAGACTATGTAGAAAAAAAAAAAAACAAATTTGATCATTGTATCATTGTTCGGTTGAAAACTTTTCAGACAACCCTCGTACATCATCACCTCGAGAACGGTAGGTTTGGTAGCTGAGTAGCTTCAGGCCCCTAGGTACACATGATATGCATTTTCACCTTCATGGCAAATTTATCAGGCATCCGTTCCAAGTCTCCAGTTTCTAACAAACAGGGTCATCATTATTGAGACGAACCACTAGTTTTGGATACCCTTCATTTCTGTAGCTTCCTTGTCATGGCTTAAGAGTCAAACTTTAGATTTTTCGGAGAAGAATTTAGGTGAAACGTCAAACTTAAGCGAAAGACGTCAAGGCTAGACGTTAAATTATTAAACAGTGGGTACTAAGGTGACCACACACGATTGTACTGCAGGTGAAACTGGCAATAATAATAATCCACCTTGGTCTTCTGGACCCGGCTGGGTCACGGGCTTTACAAACCCCAATCAACAAACTAAAGAAATCCCTCATCGATTTAGGCGCTGATTCAGGAGTAGCTATGTAGATCTATACATAGATTTCGATTCTTCCTGTGGCTCTTTGCGCGATATTTTCCTTAGATTGGCCTTGCATGCAGAGTGTTTCGGAGAGGTTCAGCCTGCTACAGTTAAACCCCTTCGGGAAACTGGAAATTCGAACGACTGTGCTGTTGAAGAGTAAAAGAAGGGCAAAATCACTGCGCAAAGAGATGGCAAATGCTATCGAAGGCGTGCTAACAGTCTCACTACTCCAATGGTGGCAGAGAAGAGAACCGATCGACCGAAGTGTATACTCCTTCTGTTGAAGATTTTTTCTCGAGACCCGGATGAAATCCGTGCTGCAATTAATAAAGGCTGCAGTTCCAGTGAACAAAGTGGAAACATTCGAACTCTTTGACAATTATTTGAACGTGTTATTCTTCGAGTTACTTTTTTTGCGTTTGCTTTTGATGGTCTTTGGAAAAGGATATATGTAAACGGTGTGTCAACACGAGAAGTAGGATTTTTTTTTTGAATGAAACGAACAATTGTTGAGATATCTCTAAAATCTTTAATGCTTTATACATTATCCCTATATATGGAAGACAATACCTTCCAAATGGCAGCTTCGACTTTGATTGCAGACCTCATCCTTTTCTCGAAATTTTCAATACCACTTTCAAATATGTAATTGGAGCTCTATCTTCGCAATTACGACTTCAATGTTCGCTTTCAGAGTTGGAATTGTTTGACGCTATAGGTTGTATAGTTTTCGATTCTTTGCCGAAGGGATAACGCAGTAGAAGAAGACTTCGCCTTAGATAGCACACACAAATGCAGGGGGACCTCAATCATTTTGGAGTGCACAACTGGAGGCAGCTGGTTAAAGACTGTGTCAATTATGGAGGTTTATAGCCCCACTGAGGACTGTAGCGTCTCCCCAATTAGTATTTCTCCCCCAAACACCTCCAACCGTAACAACCGAATGACTAGGTAAATATGTTCAGTAGGAGTGCCAGTTTTTCTACCACGAATCGGGTACCTGGTTATCGGAGAGTTTTAACTTGTTTCCTTGTGTTACCTGTTAGATCCATTCGGAAGAGTTAAGGAAAAGGATTAGTTTTCAGATCTTTTTGCTACATAGGCCTTCAAAGATATTGAAGAGGCAGTTCGTGATCCTCGCTATAGCCGGGCACTTGCAAAGAAAGTGGATAAGAGATTTCTTCTCATTAACATCTTTGCAGGTACGACAGAGGGAGTTAAAGGGTATCCCTTACTTGGTTGTATGGTCTGTGGTTATGAATTTAACTTTAGCAATATCTTGTCTTGACATCCTTAGTAGTTCTGTTGCTTTTGACTACTTTTAGGGAGTTTCCGTGATTGGGTCGTCAAGGGTTGACTCCCGCATGGTCAGTTCATGTACAGTGACCGAAAATGTCACTATATCCTGCAATCCATATGATGTTAACGCTTGATTGTAAGTCAATGAGATTGAGTAAAGACTAACAAAGGTTAGGTTAGGGTTGGTTAGGTTAAACAGGGGTATAATGGATATGCTGTTTGACTTAACATGGCAAAAACCTAAACAATCTCCCTGGTGAAACACCCAATTTCCCTGCAAAAGCCAAGAAGGCCTTTGAAGTTCGTGACGTCTATTTCCTTTAGGTTTTCGAAAGAGTATTTCCTTGAAAATTTTATTCGACTACGCGATATTGCCTCGCATTCACACAGTATGTTAGTTATGTCCTCAACTGCCTGTAAATCACTGCAGAATCTGTAAATATCCGTGTCTGACAATATGAGTGTCTTTGCGTATTGCCGCAGGAGACAGTGTCCTGAGAGGATTCCTATTACTATCCTAAGCTTATCCCTATTTGGTTTTATTAACTTTCTAGACATTTTGCCGTTAAAAAGGGGTCAGAGTGCCTTTGGATACCCTGTGTCCTTCAAGACTTGACCACCTTAGGTAGTCTTTGTGATTTTTTCCTCGATAGTGCCCCTCACTATGCAAAGAGGTGGTTTGATGTCGGCAACCTCACTATTGTCGAGTAGCCCTCCTTTGCTTGCAAGCTCATCCGCTTGTTTATTTCTTTTAATACCGCAGTGCCCTGACACCCAGCACCGGTCTTACCTGGTTCTAACTGCATAGTGTGTTGACCGCTGTGCGACAGCCCCTGACTGTATCGACGTCGACGTTGGTTGATTTCATTGACTTGAGCGCGACCTGGCTATCGATATAGATGGCGATATATCTCTCGGATACCGATCCCATCTGCATTAGCTCAGTCGCCCTGAGGACAGCGAGAACCTCTGATTGGAAGACACTGCTAGCGTCCGGTACTCTTATAGACACTCTTAGCTCTGGGTCTTTTGAGAAAATATCAGAACCTGTTCCTTCCTCTGTTTTTGAGCCATCTGTGAAAATTGCAATTTCATTTCATGTCGAATTCGACCAAGGAAGGAACTTGTTGCCAACAAGTTTTTTGATCTGTAAATCAAGCGCTGTTAGATGCAGAAAGGTGTCCAATGGTGCCATAGGGGTGGTACGGAGCACACCTGTTATGGCTATGGCAGCCGTTCTTCGAACCGCCGCTAACTTTCCGTAAATCGTTTTCTTGTTTGTTGCTTTCCACCATACTAGTGCGCCGTATGTAACATAAGTATGGGTATTTCAACCACCGTGTACTGCCTCACCATAGCAGGTTTTAAGCCCCAAATTTTTACCACCGTTCTGTTGCAGATAAAAAGAGCTTTATATGCCTTTTTGATTCTTTCCGCTACCTTAGGATTCCAGTTCAGGTTTTTGTCCAGAATCACACCCAGATACTTTGCGCTGTCCGAAAGGGACAAGTTCACTCCGTCGAGCTTTGGGAGTCTGAATTGCGGTATCTTTGACTTACTGATAAAAAGAACCAGTTCTGTTTTGGATGGGCTTACATTGAAACCACAGCTTTTTGCCCAAGTGCTGATCGTGTTTAGGACAACCTCCATAATGTCGCTTAAAATATTTAAGTATTTTCCCTGCACTATTATGATCACGTCATCTACCTATGCGTGGCACTGATACCCATTGTACTAAGCTTCTTGAGGACGTCATTGATAACCAGCACCCCTTAAGGAGTTCACCTGGTTAAAGATATTCTAACCGAGTTTTGCCCAATGGAACAGTTTATTTTCCTGCTTGCAAGCATGTTGCAAACCCAGTTTGTAATGCCCGGTTTAATGTCAGCGTCCACTAGAGTATTTTTAATGGCGGTGCACTCGACGTTATTGAAGGTTCCTTCAATATCGAGGAAGGCCCCCATCACAAACGTACCGAAGTGTAGACTTTTCTCTATTTTGGCCACCACCTAGTTTCATATGGTATATGCATGCTGTGACTTAGTTAAAAAGCCATTACTGCATCGATTCCTAATATGAATCTCCAAAAGCCGCTCTAAGATTTTAAGCATAAACGATGACAGACTTAGTGATCTGAAATCTTTTGCTGTTATATGTCCCTGTTTGGCAGCTTTGGGTATAAAAACCGCCTTAACTTCCCTGAAAGTTATTAGTATGTACCCTATTTTTAGACTGTGTCTAAGAATTTCCATGATTTTTTGGATTGCTACATCCGGTGCTTTCTGTAGCGTAGTCGGTAGAATACCATCCGGACCGGGAGATATTTACGGCTTAAAGGACTCAATTGCCCACCGTAATTTTTTCCTATTAACGAGAACACCTATTTCCCTTTCGCAGATCAATTGACTCAGCGTGCCATAGGATGCCAGGATTATCTGATACTGTAGATCCCGGAAAATGGTCTTCCACCAGAGCTGCCAGAACCTCTTGGCAGCCTTGGTTCCATCATTTTTAATGAGGTAGCTAAGAACGTTCGCTTCTTTTGAAAACATTTTGCGTTCCCTCGAAATCTAGTTTGTTACCGCGATAGATTCGCAGTATTTCTGCAATGAAGCCCTTTTTGAATTTCTGATTGACATTGTCTAATTAGTTTTCGGGATGTGGTATCAGAACTAAGTTTGAATTGCAGCTAGGACATCGGTAAGTTAACAGAGTTTTGGGTTTGTGATAGCAAGTTCCTCAGTTTATCTGCTTGGAAGACAGTGGCAGATATAAATACATCGACACTAGTAATTTCACTAGTGAAAATACTTCCGTCGACACTGCAGTTCACTTATTTGTTTGGCATAGATTTTTCTCCGTAGTCTTTAATCAATGTTCACGTAAATTTTACTGAAATTGTTCGATTAGAGTGGGAGACGGCACCAATTCGCCTATAGCGTCTTTAAGATCTTACTGTGTTTGTATGGGCGGCTAATCCAGCAGTCGCATTCTCTGAGCCAGACTGCTCTATATGCAGCTGTATATTTTGTAAAAAGGTCGACAGGCCGAACGTGTCTGCCCTCATTGCCTCGACATCCGAATTACTATGAATACTAATCCGTTAACCTTCGTGGTCAGCTTCGGATGTTCTCGGAAATACTGACGCTATACAAATAAAATTCAATGTAATCCGGAATCATTCGAAACCATTGTGCGTTTGTACCCTCTTTCTGTGTTTCCTGTGAACGAACTTCATAATGCCTCAAGCGCGCGTCAATTACATAAAAAAAAATAATCGTAGGCCGAGTGCCATTTTTGAAATTGAATTTATTGCTGATGTTTTGGAACTACAAACAAGTGGCACTTGGAATTTCATAGAGCTTGGTGCTGTTTCAAATAAGCCATCGAATTATGTAGTGCACAACCCGCATAGCTTCAAGGGTCATTACATTGTTAATATGGTACAGTGTGCCCTTCTATTTCCAATCTACTACCCTACTACCAGTTCATGCCTCCTAGTTGACCCTTCTGGTGCAATGTTCCGAACGAAAACAAGGACACGCTGTCCCTACCACAGACTCATCATACTGCCGCCTCTGGTGATGAGTGTTCGAAGTAATTGCTTCGCAAATGGTGGTCGTTTGTGTGATTAATTGCCATTATCCCGACCACCATCGCCGTCATTTTCGAATGCGAATTTATATAATAGACACAGATGGATATCCGGACGTGATATACAATATATACAAATAGATATTGTAGATCCCATTTCATAACTTTTTCGAGCAAATATACCAAAAAAAAAAAAACACAAAAGGTTTCAATCGGTGTCTAGTTTACGAATGATTTGCATACATGCAAACGTGCCGATATCGAATGCGGATGCTACACACGCTCTCAATCTATTTATTTTTTTTGTTGAATTGTTTTTTTTTTTTATGTGGAGCTTACTGGCATTTCAATTGAAGGACAACAAATGCCGGGCATGTTTTGTGTGTTAAAATTGAATTCTGTTCACCTTCAAGGTGAGAAGATACAAATACTCGAACTAATTTGCATTGGTATAATCGTTAAAATCAATCTCAACATGAACTGAGACACAAAATTTTGTTCGAACTTTATTTTTGTATTCAAGGTGAACCAGTATGTGAGAATTGGAGATCTGAAACCACTTCAAATATGTGATTCGGATAACAAAATGAACTTTAAGCGAATTCAATTGCAGCCACTGAAAGGATGTTACTCGAACGGGGTTATAAATCTATTTTATCTCTGTCGGAAGTAGAATTTACGACAAGGCTTTTAGTTGTGAAGTGAAGAACACTCACACTTTTGACAAATTTTTGTCAAACGTTTTATGATTTATCTATTTGTGAGGCAGACTAAAACAGAATTTTACAGGCCATCATTTGGAATGGAATATAAAGCGAGTCAATCGTCCTTCATTTTCTATTTTTTCATGTACTCGTATGTATACGAGTAATACTCGTAGTTCGCGGAGAGAATCTCGATTCGAGTTTAATATTATGTATTTCGATGGAAATACCCCATATATGTACACGAATACGTTATTATTTAGTAAAAGCGACAAACAAAGAACAGAATTTACTTTGTTGGGAAACGGTTTGTACGAGCTTATTTTAGGGCAACTCATAAAAACTACGGAAACAATGAAATATGATTGTGAATTGGGGATAATTGGATGCATTTTTTGTGATACATTTCGCTTGGGTTTTAGTTGTAATGCAAAATTGGAATATAAAATGTTTTATGCATCCTCACACTAACACACTGCATTTGATTGGAAATTGAAATAATAAATTTCAGTTCAAAAGAAATTAGTTATTTTCTGAAAAGCCTCCGGGTGCCTCTTAAAAAATTCTACTGAATCGCTGCTTCATACTATTTTTCAGAATTACGAGTAACATCTATCATCAGCAGCGATTACTGCTCTATTTGTTTATGTTTGAAAGAAAAATACCATCCCTGTAGGGTGGAAAACGGGTAGACAAATGCGGTTTTCAGTGAAACACATCAAGTGTAACAGCAAAGAGAATATAAATTTATTCTGCCGGAAATTACAACCATATTTACCTCTTCGCACAGGTCTGGTCAATTAATTCACCCAGCAATACACATCCCTTACACCAGAACGTCGATTGTGGAATTCACTACAGCGAAATTTAAGAACTAATTTAGGTACAAGCACATCAAGGCTTAACAAGGAATTACGCAGCTATTTCTCTAGAAATCTGTAAATAAATTTTTCCAAGCAATTAACACAAAATTATTATGAATTTTAATCTGTACCTGCTTATATAAATTTTTCTTGTTAAATTTTAATTTGGTACAACTACTTACTCTACTAGCTTTAATTGTTTTTAATTAGCTTTTGACTATCCTATAAGATATTGTATCTTAAAGTGGATAAGCATTACAAACAAATAAATAAATATATTTGTATTACAAATAATTTTACGTTCATTTCATTCATTCGTTCTTTTATTCTCTTATAGGTCCTAGGGCCTCTACTATGCCTACGCGCCATCGAGCGCGGTTTCTGGAAATGTGCCTCTGCTCTCCCCAACTTTTCCCAGTTGCCGTGCTTCCTTCTCAACTGTTCTGCGTCGCGTATCCTGCCGTAGTGAGTAAGCGGGTTCACTTGCATCGCTATGGACCTGCCACCCTTTCAGAGAGTGTGGCCAACCCACTGCCACTTTTGTCGTCGTAGGGTTGTGCCTATAGGTCCATGGTCCGTTCTCTGATAAAGCTGTTCGTTAGAGATACTGCTTGGCCAGAATATCCTAAAGATGTAGAGTAGGCATCTATTGATAAACGTTTGCAGCTTCCTCGTGATAGTGGTGGTCACCCTCCAGGTACCACATCCATATAGTAGCACAGATTCAATATTGGAACGGAACAGTCGTAGCTTGGTGTTTAAGCTAATTGCATTACTTCGTCAAACTGTGGATAGCAGATTTTGCGTTGCCTATGCTGTTGGCTATATCCAGTTCGGCTCCGCCGTCGGTTGAGACAATACTCCCAAGGTATTGGAAACTCTCTACTCTCTCAACTGTCTGTCCAGCAAGACATATATGAGTTGATGAGTTTGGTCTTAGGCTGATTATTTTTGTTTTTGCCGAGTTAATTTCCAGCCCAACGACATCTGCTTCCCTCTCCATATTTGTTGTCATTTGGCGAAGGTCCACTATTCTGTGAGACAGAAGGCATACATCGTCGGCGTAGTCAAGATGTTTGAGTTCAGATGTAAGAATCCATCGAATTCCTCCATTTCCTGTTAACAAGGCCGCATTCAGCACATCGCTAATCACCAACAGAAACAGTATTGGTGAAAGTATGCAGCTTTGACTAACCCCGCTTTGGACTTCGAATTCCTCAGCCAGTCTTCCTCTGTGTAAGACGTGACATGTGGACCCATCGTATGTAGCCTTGATAATTGCTATTAATTTATCAGGAATGCCTCCCCTGCGCAAGGCACGCCAAATAAATTCAAAATTGACACTATCAAATGCCTTTTCAAAATCGATGAACAGCAGGTGAAGTGGTAATCGAGCAGTGTGCTCGATATGTGGTCGACTCAGGAGGATCCAGAGCGGAAACCTGTTTGTTCGGCGTCGAGTGTGTCTTCGAGGTGATCTTTGATTCGGTCCAGGATGATTTTAGCTATTATCTTGGCCACAGCAGGCAGCACGCAGGACGCAGATACCTCTCCAGTTTTCGCACTGCATTGGATTGCCTTTTTTAGGGATCTTGACGATCATTCCCTTCTTCCACTCGTCCGGAAAATTCTCGGCTTCCCATGTTCTCTCAACAAGTGGGAAAAGTAGCTCAGCTGATGCCGTTGGTATAATTGGAAACAGCTCCACAGGTATGCCGTCAAGTCCTACCGCCTTATTGGTTTTCAGTGCTTTGATCGCGGCAATAATCTCTTCCTTACTGGGGGTTGTAGTGCGAGTTCTGGAATTTTTTTCTACGGACACTTCAGTCTGACTTGAGTGCATATTGCTGGCGAATACTCGGTTTAGAACCGAAGCAAAACGCTCCTTCCATCTCTTCAGTTATTCCTCATCCGATATTAGCAACGAACCGTTTAAGCCTTTCACAGGGTGTTGAGTACACCTATAAGCCCTTTGGTGACTCTGTAAACGGTTCTGCTGTCGCACCTCGCTGCTGCTTCTTCTACTTGCGTGGCCAGTGCATTGATGTAATTGTGCTTGTCACTTCTCACGCTACGCTGTACTTCTCTCGTCTTCATGCGATATAGGGACTCTAGCTCGATCCTCCCTGCTGCTGGAGCTGCTGCAATTCGATCTCTTAGTTGTTTTCGTTCGCTGATCCTTTTCCAGGTATCCTTGGAAAGCCATGCCCTATGGCTTCCCTGCGATCGACGACAATCCTTTCAGCACCTGATGTGAAAACAGTTTTCACAGCACACCAATGGTCTTGGATGGTGGCGGGCAGTGAGCTGCTGATTGTTTCCACTCCTCGTAAGTGATGGTCTCTTAGTTCTTGGCGCAATGTTGGAACTCTCAGTTGGTCTACGTTGAACCTAGGTATACTTGTGTTGTTAGATCTTCGAACGGCAGCAGTACGTAAGTGGACAATAGCTATCATAAGATGGTGATCTGGTATCAACCCCATGTCTGTTCCTCGTCTGTTTCGGACATCTAGAAGACTACTTCTAAAACGATGGCAAAATATGCAGTCGATTTGGTTGGAGGTTACTTGCCTGTCAGTTGACACCCAACTGATTTTATGGCAGGCCTTGTGCTCAAACATGGTGTCACCTATAACAAGACGATTTGCGTTGCAAAAGTCAACAAATCTTTCGCCGTTGTCATTGCGGGTGCCTAATCCGTGCCGTCCCCTAACATGTTTAAGCCCTTCGTTGTCGCTGCCTACCTTGGCGTGATGGTCCCAAGGTGGGTGTTGCATTATAAACAGCTCCCAACTGGTTGTAGAAGGTCTCCTTTTCTTCCTCAGATGAACCATCCGTGGGGGCGTAACACTGTATAATGGTGACGTGACGTATTCTCGTCCGGAATCTGGCCGTTAAAATCCTATCACCGTGCGGCTGCCAGGAGATTAGGCCTCCACGTTGTGTAGGTGTTAACAGCAGTCCAATTCCATATCCACGTTACGCGGTGGGGATTAGTACTCACACGCATCTAACCATCTTATCTCGTTTACTCCCAATACGCCCAGCTTATATCGAATAAACTCATGCTTTAATTGAAGGAATCGGGCGTTCTGAGGTCCTTCACTCTGAGAGTCAAGGAGCGTCTTCACATTCCAGAAACCAATCTTAGTCCGAGTACGATAGCCAAAGGTCGTCAACGTGTTATCAGTCCTTATCCGAGGCATTAAGTCGATTTCCGTAGCGGGCTGGTTTCGGTAACGCGGATTGCTGGCCCAGGTAACCTAGTCTAGGCATAAGACCTTAGACAATCTCGCACTTGCAAATTTGGCCTACCTGTATAAGGATTTATACACGTAGTTGCCCGGGGACCACTTCGAGGAGGTAAAGCAAGCACTGCATTACGAACTTGATTGTTGCGCTACTGGTCCAATCCATAATTTGAACAGTCAGTAGTTTCCCGATTAATCGCCATGCAGGCCCCAAATAATAATCTTACGTTACGTTTCTTTTTTTACATTTAAGTGGATTAAGTTGTAACATTTGAATTAAGTTTTAATTTTAACAGAGATAAAGAAAATAATTATATAAAATGAAATGTATATTGTTTTTCCGAACAATCCCGTTCAGGCAGATTACTGCAAGCAAAATGCTCCAGAAAAGAACTTAACTCAAGCACCTGAAAACCGTGGAGTTTTTCAAACGCGTTACTTATTTTAAAAGTTTCATTTGACTTAACAAGCAGGGTACTTACTTACGTTACATAGGTTTGGCTACAGTCCGGGGTCAATTTGGGGCTCAACCAACATTCAGTGCCGCAGTGAAAATTGGTTGCGAACCCCTTTCATTTCCGTGGACGATCTTAAATGCGGTCGTCCTCAGCTTCGACGTTCCTCGGGTTAGACTCGAAGACTTTTTGGGCAGAAGCTAGACGCTATCGAATCTTTACCAATCTATCTCTTGTCGCTGCCCTCTCCATTTTTTACAGAAAAATATTCAAATCCATCTCCCTTTATGTGCCATATTCCCGCCATAAAACTTCCTCTACATCCCCTCCTTGGTATAATCGTAGACTTCGCACTCTACGAAACAAAAGAAACAAGATATGGACAGTATTCCTTCGCACCCACCTGGAAGACCTCTTTTATAATCCCGATACACAAAAAGGAATCTAAGCATCAAATGCAAGCCTTTTGTTTCGCCCCGGCAACACGGTTTTTTAAAAGGCATATCAAGTACCACAAACCTAGTTACATCCGTGTATTTTGCTTTCGTAGGATTAGAAAATGGCGAAGAAATCTATGTTATCGCAACTGATTTCACTAAAGCGTTTGATAAGATATCTCATTAATTGATCCTCTTCAAATTGTCTGTTCTCGGCTTTGGAGCCCCTCTTATTAAAATGGATTTCTTCTTACCTGGTAAACCGATATTATAGCGTTCGGTTTAGATCCGCCCTTTCTGTTCCATTCCTGGCCTCATCTGGAGTTCCACAAGGCAGTCATCTTGGCCCTCTTCTCTTCATTCTTACTATTAACTATCTTGAGAGGATCATTAAACACTCCTCCCCCTTTACGCTGATGACACAAAATTTTTTAAAACTAATTCCCCTCCCCATGACTCTGCTCTTCTTCAAGAAGACCTTGATCGGTTTTCAATCTGGTGCCCCAAAAACTGCCTAAAATATAATATAGCCAAATGTCAATCTATAACCTTCTCACGGAAATGCAACCCGTTTCCACCCCGACGTTATTTTCTCTCCAATTCCCCTGGTTCAGACCTCATCATATTGCTCGACTGTGAGGTTAATTTCCGTTCGCATATCGATAAGATGATCCTCAAAGCCAACTCATCACTCGGCTTAATTAAACGGTGGTCCAAGGAATTTTCCAAGCCGTGTATAACCAACCAGATCTCTCTATATTACCTTTGTTCGCCCCCCCTGCTTAAGTATGCCGGTCAAGCTTGGTTCCCTTTCACCGGGTTCATGTCTCCCGAATCGAGAGTATTCAACGTCGATTGATTTGATTTGCACTCCATGGTCTGCCGTGGAACAACCCTTTAATCTTACCTCCCTATCAGGACCGCCTCAATCTTTTAAATTTGAATTTGTTATAAGAACGTAGGAATACTGCTGACATTCTTTTCATTCATCGACTGCTCTCAGATTCCATCGATTGCGCATCCATTTTGAACTTCATTTCCTTCAATACCAACCCCCGCAATCTACTCTGTCCTCATCTTTTCTATCTACCGGTCGAGCGAACCTCTTATGGCTCCAACGAACCAATCTCCCGAATGCTCCGAAAGGTCAAATCAAACCTCTCCTTTTTTGATTTCCACCTGAGCACTCCTCGTCTCAAACAAGATCTCCTCCATCACTCCCTTGGTCCCTAGCTCTTAAGTCTTCCTTTTAGTATTTAGTGCTAGTTTTTAAGTTAGAGTTTATGCTTGTATTAAGCCTATAAATGGGGGCCTCAGCACCCACCAAAATTAAATTAAACTACTAGACCGATGTCTCTGTAGAGACTGCAAGGTCAATGCCTTTCACTCGCAAAAGTTTCCATCTGCTTTCGATAAGGTTCAAGGACTTGGATTATAAGAATCTGTTCTAAGGTCAGTTTGGTCTACGGAGAGAGGGCTATGTTACTGCACTGCTTCCTAAAATCAATAAAACAGCAATTGGAATGAGTAGTCCTGTGTTTCATTTTTACATTTGCTGCTTATAACTGCGAAGCCAAGATAAACGAAGCCTTTAACCACCATTAAATTAACGGTGATATTCTGGGAATGCCGTCTGTTGTGTGCGTCTTTATTTTGCCCATGTTTACCACCGGACCCATTTTGGCCGCTTTCACCTAAATACTCATGAAAGTTTCATTCATTGCTCGTTCTGTTCAAGATCAATGTGCTATCCCCACTGTGTCATATCAGCTAATTTCTCGTACGCCGACCACACAGTTTGAGAAACGATTCCTAAAAGAACCACATAGCAATTCGAGAAAGCGGACTTAATATCTTCTTTAGAAATTTTAACTGGTCGTTATGTTTCCTCGATAACGACGTGGATGCCGCTGCTGATATCATCACAGACACTATCCTCGTGGGAATGAGATCCTTTATCCCTCATCGGATGAAGAGTATCGAAGCAAAAGGAAAGGGTGGTACGACTCGAGCTGTGAAGAGGCTGTCAGGGTTAGAGAAATGTTTCAAGACTAACCCGACAGAGGAAAACCGAAAAAACTTTAAACGAGCCAGGAACGTGCCATATAGAGTACTTTTATGACTTTGAAGCATCATAACTTTTTTACTTTTTTATATATATATTTTTCTGAAATTTTGGGATATCTTCAAAAAGACTGTTTAAAGAAAGAAAAATATCAATTGGTTAATTTTGTACTACCTCGTTTGTTTCCGTAGTACAAAATTAACCGGTACGTGTTCATTATTTAATTCATTTATAAAAAAGAGTATACAAACATAAAAAAAATAGAATGCCCATTGCCCATATAGATGAATAGCATTTCTTACACAAAAGATCACTCGGAGCAATCCTTGCAAACAATACTAGGTGCGGGGTTGGTATGCTCATCGCATGTTGCAAATTGGTATTTTGTGCAGCTTTTACTAGTCTTCCGTCTACGTTTCTCGTCTGCACATTTGCACATCTGACAGTGTTCTGTACACTTCCTTCGTCCAGTGTTATCGCGGTCCTGAGTAGGTGTTTGCGGCATTGGTGCAGAATGCAGTTTATTACCCAATAGCAGTCTTACTGAAGTAGAACCGCGTCACCAATGGTTCTTGGCATCTTTGGCGAATCAAGGAAATGCATAACACCCTTCCCAGTTTTTTCAAAGGGAATCTTCTCAGATCTGTTCTTTGAGTAATTTGCGGATTATTCTCAAAACGAATAATGTACGAGTATGTTGCCAAGCATGCTACATCCAAAATATTATAAAAAAAATGCCAGCGGCCAACGATTTATTCTTCTCTTAGTTGAGTATTGTGAAAGCATTTGATCTATTTGGTCGACCCCGGATTTTGTGGAGTTATGATAGTGAATTATTTCCGGTTTTATGGTTGCAATGTTGTCGATTTGTGGAGCGGCATGCATACTTGACAACAATATCACAGCCTATTTTTTCTTTGGAATATATGAGCATAACGTTTCTTGATCGTGGAAGGCCAAAATTGTGCTGAATATGCTTCTATCCTTAGAAGGAAGCAACTCTTTGGGAATACAAGTCTTATTTTTCCCGATCGTCCCAACTAATGTAAGGTCATTAGCTCTGAGACACCTAGCCAATATGGAAGAAGTAAAGAAATTCCCGGTGGTGATATTTCTCCGTGAGTCCTTGTAGTGTTCACTCAATTGCATCACTACTTTTTCGTCGACATTTGTTTGCCGTTTCTCGCTTGCTTCTTTGCCAGTGATAAAAATATACATCGACATTGTATTTCAGCAAACAGACTTCCAGCATCTGTGTGCAAAAATTGGGTACGTTGTTTTCGAGTCTGCTATCCAAAATACCTATATCACGTATTTTGTGGGTTTGGACGGTATGTAATGCGTAAATTTCATTCTACCCCGGTATGGAACAAGCTGTCTACGGTCAGATTTTCATGTGGTTTGTAGTGGGCAAGAAGGGTATAGTTTAGTAAAGTCCATAAGTCGCGTATTGGAGCTGCTTTGTCACTTGCTTGCCGATCCGCACGTGTGTTTGCATTGTCAAAACGAATACGTATATCGCTGATAGCTTTGAAATCTACCTCTGTTTAGACTAGCTCTATAGAGTGGCAGAGAGTTAGGTTTCCACAATTCATTGACATGCTCCATATTCGAGTGATGAACGCCTGCGGCGACTAAAACTCCCAAGCATTAAGCTTCTCCAGTGACAAAGGTTTCCAAGTTAATTTTTGTTGTTTGTAACTTCATTGAACTCTCTGATGCACTGGTAAGACAACGGTTTGTTTCCCTGATTATAATTAATTTCATTTCATCTGTGAAAATCAAATTTAGTATCTCAAGTGGTGTTAACATTTTGGTATTCCGACATGGTCCTCCTGAAAAGCAAAACAATAACATAAATTGCATGTTGTGATGTGAAAAGATAAGCGTCACTATGTTGTACCAGATTCGCGGATGATATTGTGTGATATAGTTTGCGATGATGGATGTGGTGACGTCTTCCAAATAGTTTGATCTCGAGATACGTATTGTCCCGATGACCCAAGCGGAGCTGAAGTATCACTGTCACTCTCAGAATCGCTTTCACCAGATTCATTGTGGGTTTCGATTTCGTTTTGCATTGTGCTCATTTCTGCAAGGTCTTCTATGGTGCAACTTATCGATCTAAGCGAATATATCCTCTGGAATTGCATGGTATTCCCTCCATAATTATGGCCTTAACATGCCCACTTCTATGGCTCAAATAAAAAAAAGGATGCATACACATGCAGAATGGGTTTTGCACATTTTTTACACGGGAAAAACCGTTATCCGACATAACTGTAAAATGCAACGAGCTGGAACAATACTGTGAACTCAACTGTATACCCGAGTACTCTGTGTGAGAGACACAAGGTGGAAATTTGTATGGTAAGTAAAATTCCAATACGACCACAAAGTGAGGCAAAAAATACTACAATGTCCCAAAGGTAGTAAAAACTTTTGGTTGTTCGTCAAAAATATTAGAAATACTGCCTCATCCTCCATCCCAACGCTCATTTGCAATGACATTCCAGCTGTCAGCTCTTTGGACAAGGCCAATCTGCTTCCTGCACACTTTGCGGCTAGCTTAACACTCCCAGATTGTACTCTCCACCTACACTTGAGTGCGTCGAATTTTCAATGGGACGAATCCACTTTCGCACTCGTGTAATAGCAAGAGTTCTTAAAGCCCTTAATGTTCACAAATCCGCTGACCAAGATGGTATATCCCCCATCCTTCTGAAGACGTGTTCTTCCTCGCTAACAAAACCACTGCGTAAGCTTTTCCATCAATTCTACTCTTTAGGACTATTTCCGAGTATAGAAAACAGCATTTGTCCAGCCCGTCCATAAAAAAAGCGAATTTTTATCTCTCTTATCCTACAGACCCATTGCATTTACATCCCTTCTTTCCAAGGTCATCGAAACACTGATAAACCATCAGCTCATGAAATGTCTTGAAATGGCAAAACTTGTCAATGACCGTCGGCGGTACAGTTTTCGTAGCAACAAGTCCACTGGTGGTTTAATGCCATATCTGACCGAGAAGTGGAAGAAAAGTGTACATCAGTCTGGTGAAAGTAAATAGCACTTGATATTTCTAAGGCATTTGACAGAGTTTGGCATCAGGATCTTTTATCGAAAATGCGTGTATCTGGGATCAACTACCCTCTTGTTCAATCTTGTTCAATGGATTAGAAATTACCTTTCGGAACGTTCAATTCAAGTTGTCTTAGATTGTTTCAAGTCTAATATTCGCAAAATAAATGCTGGTGTACCCCAGTGCTCGTTTTGTCTCCGACACTCTTTTCCATCTTCACGTACATATTCCTTTGCTGACGACAGTACTCACTGCTTTTTATATTCGTTACCAGACTCTCGTCCCTAACCTTTGACTGTAGAACTGGAACGGCAATGTATGCTAAGCTCATTAAATTCTGATATAAACAGCATCCCTAAATAGGGACGGAATTGAATGCTTCCAAAATACAATGCTGTCTGTTGTCGTTAAATGGAAATTTAAACACCCAGCCATCATCCATGAATGGTACTTGCGTCGTCGAAACCGAAAAACCTTACATTCTCGCTATGTGTGTCAGTGACAACTTACGTTGCAGTGAGCTCATATTCGATGTCATCAAAAATCTCAATACTAGATGGAGTGAAAAGTGACCTCCTTGACCGCCAGAATGCGCTGCTATTAGGCAGACATGCCAAATTTCAGTGCGATACTGCTTTTAGTTTTGTTTTGACAGCTGATTGTTGTTGACGTGTTTGGCATCATGTTGAGTATGGACAATGACTGATTTTCGTTTTCTCATAAAACATTATTTTTTGAGAGGCAAAACGACGAAGGAAACAAAAGAAAAGTTGGATAAATATTATGGGACTAATGCTCTGTCAGATTACACCGTCAAATATTGGTTTCGAGAGTTTCATGGTGGCCGCAACTCCACTACCGATCAAGTCTGCAGCGGCAGGCCCTCCGATGCGGTTACAGAGGACAATGTCAAAAAAATACATAAAATGTTTTTGGCTGACACCATATTTTGGGCAATATTCTGCATATGAAAAAGTTATCCAGCCGCTGGGTGCCGCGAATGACCAAAAACACGAAGTCGAGAGCACTTCGAATGAGCACTTCTTTCGGACTATTATCTCTTCCCAAACCTCAAAAGATGGCTCATCAATAAAAAATTCAGCTCACGCGAAGAAATCATCGACGCCACGGAGGAGTATTTTGCAGACCTTCCGGAAAATTACTTTTAGAACAGGATCAAGAAGTTGGAAAATCGCTGGGATAAGTGTATCAAACTAAAAGGGTATTGAATAATATAAAAAAAAATTTTTAATTCCCAAGGAGGTCACTTTTCACTACATCTAGTATATAAGACATTCATCCGCTCTAAGTTGGAGAACAATGCTCACATCTGGTCTGGTGCGCCTAAAACATCTCTGCACCTGCTAGATAGGATCCAAAACCGTGCGATAAAACTCATAGGTGATACTGATATCACTCAAACAATGGACACCCTCGAACACCGACGTAATGTCTCGCGTCTCACTCTGTTTTATCGCTATTTCTATCACCAGTGCTCCATAGAAATCGCCTGTAGCATTCCGCCCCTTCAAACCGTAACACCCGATTCGCTATGCATGCTCATCAGTATACGCTCAAGCCCACTTTCGGACGAACTCTAAAATATCGTGATTTGTTACTAAGCCGTACAACTCGCTTATGGAATGCCCTACCTAGCTCTTTGTTTCCTAGTCATTATAACCTTCAAACATTTAAAACCAACATTCACCGGTACCTTTCTTTCTATCCTCCCTTATTTTCCTTTGCCCGCGTTGTACTCGTATGCAAACATTTTAAGGATACTTCAGTCCCTTGAACGTGCCTGCAAATCAAAAAAAAAATACATCGATGTCATCTGCGTATGCAAGGGATTTGCGGCCTTAAAAATTATCGTGCCTCATTTGTCTAAAACTTTTCTTGCCAGTGTAGGTTTATACATTACCGACCTTGACGGAGCACCGGAATTTCTACAAACTCATCCTGCACAACTTGAGGAACTTAGCAGGGATTAAAGTTGAAGTTGTATAGCTCGTTGCTCTATGACATACGCTGTCAAATGCGGCTTTGAAGTCGAGATATAGGTGGTGAATGTCGATCCCGGGTTTTTTCCAAGACCTGCAGTAGGGCGAATATTTGAACCATCTTGGTCTTTTCTGGCCTGTTATGGACCAACCACATTGTTCATGAATGTTTTCAGATGCTCACATATATAACACGACATCTTATAGGCGATGTTTAGGAGACTTATTCCTTTGTAGTCGGCAAAGTCAAAAAAGTCTCCATTTTTATGGATCGGACAAATTATGAGTTTCTATACATCGGGCATGCTTCCTTCCGACTATGTCAGACAGATAAACTGTTGTATGTTCCCAACCATGGGATCTTCAGTTGCTTTAAATAGTTCAATAGGAATTCTGCTCAGCAGCTTTACTAGACTAGCTTCGATATTGATATCTTAACTTCGTCTAGGTCAGAAGGTGAGTGGTTCACTCTGCCTGACAGCAATATGTTGACCATCATCGCCTTTATACGGTCTGGTGAAGTAGTGTTTCCGCATTCTCAGTAGCGAATATGACTCTACTACTAGTTGCCGATGTTCATCTTTGCAGGTTTCCAACTTTTTAACAATGGCATGTTCGGTTCGGATCCGTTCGCATGCTTTCTCATGGTAGTAAGGGAGTTAATGACAAAACTGCAACATAAAGTTTGCACACAGCTGATGTACATATGTATGTACTATATGTGTAAAGATTAGCCCAACTAACGTTGGGCGATTTGCTGGCAATGAATTGCTGCATGAGCCCAAGGCTATTACTTTGCTCCAGGATCAAGTACTCCGGTATGACACGACTGAAGGACAAAGAGAGAAGCTTGAAGTTGACATCGGGAGTGCCGCAGGGCTCAGCATTGGGTCCCGATCTCTTGAACCTAGTGTACGGCGGGCTCCTGTGCCTGGAAATGCCTCCGGGGCCCAGAGATGGACCGGCTTAGTGGATGATGTCGCACTGGTCGTGAGGACGAGACCCCGTAATGCCGCAGATTATAGTGTGCGGTCGCTAGATTCGAGCGTGACGAACGTTAGTTCTGCGTGGACTTCCATGTGAACGTCGGGGGTGCAGTAGTCCATGCGAGTCCAGTACTTCGGATTGTGGGTCGACACACAACTTAACTTTAGGGAGCACATAGGGAGGGTGACTGATAAATCCACCAAGGTAGCAGTCGCATTGTCTAGGCTGATGCCCAATGTTGGCGGCCCGAGAGAGACCAACAGAAGGATACCAGTGTGCCAATTCTGGATTGCTGTACACGGCGTGGGCTGATGCGCTGCCGAAACGGGGTCTCTGAAAGCGACTTACCTCGGTACAATGCGTTGGGTCCCTTTAGATCGTGTGACCACGGAAACCATGCCCGTCGTGTTACTGGCTCGGGAGTGCAGTGATAAATTTCAATACCCGAAGCCTAACACGAAAGTGACAGGAAAAATCTAATGTTGTTGTGCTGGCAGCAGGAATAAGATAAAGAGGTTGTGGGAAGGTGGACACACTCCTTTATACAGGTGCTGAGCCCGTGACTGGAAATAAGTCTTACTTACCTTCTGTGTGGACACGGGCAGTTCAACGCATACTTATACCGCATGGCAGCGAAACCATCATCCAGATGCGAATATCGCACTGCGATGGAGGATACCGCCGAGCACACGTTCTCGGTTTACGCAAGGTGGCATCAGCAACGACAGCTGTTAGGGGACCATCTTGGCCTGATGATAACGCACAAAAATATCGTTTCCACTACGTTGAGTTGCGAGGATGCACGGAAAAGAAAGGAGAGGAGCAGTCAGTAGACAGGCCTGAGTCTCCTCACGTCTAAACATGGTCAATACGGACCCAAGATGCTTTGACTGTGTATATCTCCGGTTTGCTAGCAGGATGGAACACCAGAACGAACATTCGTTATGGGAGGTCTGAATAGAAGCCCTCCGATAAGATGCCACGGTAGTTCTCGGAATAATTACTGTGGGCGTCTCTTAGATTGAGAGACGAGCCTCCTCGTTACTCTAGTGGGGTTTTAAGAACCCGAATAGTAGCTATACCCTGAAGATATGCTAACGCTGTTCCAGGGTAGATTACAGTCACGCGTCAAGAGGGGAGTTATAGTGAGTATCAGATTAGTTCGAACCAACCATCGAACGAGATTCACACTACCGTAGTCTCTACGGTATCCGTAAGTGGGATTTCCCCGCCCCCCCCCCCCAAAAAAAAAAACTTAGTGACGTGGATTTTCCAAGCTTAAACAAAAAGTGGTAAGCCTTAGGCAGTTACACAAACGCCTGATGACACTTCTGATGATTTTTCGCCAACATATGCCTCTTTGGTGGACAAGGATGTTAACACTAAAGATAGTTTCTACAAGCTTCTGTTCAAGGAGCTTCTTCTCGTATACTCCTTCTACTGGAATTTCTCAGTTTTGCAGTACCAGCACCGCGTATCTGCAGACTGATGCGGGCATTAGCCGGACACTCTTAAAACGTCATCACTTTTACAGAGAGCGTAGCAGGATTTTGTGTCATTTATGCCCAAACCTCGTAGTGCCTCATCACAATACCAGTAACCAACTTGAAATTTTTTCTTCTGAGGAACAGTTGGAAACTCGCTGACCTCTTGGAAATGTCGGGAATCATTCATTTGGTCCTGCCAGGAACTTGGAGTGTCATGCCATCTGTAGTTATGCTCAAACGAAACTCAATTGTCAATGGTAGGTAGCCCTAATGCAGGTTAAGGTCTTGAAAAATTCTACTCTGTGCCTTACCAAGTAAATTCATCGGCAATTTCATTGGCCGTGATTCAGTTGTGGCCTAGGACCTAAACAAAACTTAATGAATCCAACTTTTCAACCTAGTTTTGAAGTCGTGACGTTCAACAAAGCTTTAAACGCAGATTGGCTATCGCTACAAATGCAAATGCTTCGTCCCTTCACCGATTCTTTACAAAATATTTCATTTCCATCAGGATATACATATCTCCGTTTAGAAGGCAGCCGCAAGTTTGCTAATGAGGAGTGAAATTTAATGTTGTCATCCTGCAGACATCACTTTTCCGTGAAGACCCTACTATAATCCCTCCCTGGCTCAAATTCTGACCGAAACCTATCCCTGTCACAGGGACAGCCGATTTCGAATTATTTCGCAAGAGCAGCTCTGGTGTGAATGGATCAGGCGGCATGTCAATAAGACTGTCGAAGCGCAATGTCGTCAAAATTCCAGTGCATGTTTAACCAAAACTACTTCTCTTTAAGCGAATGATGGCCTTGAGAGTGCAGCTCATAATAAGAACTTTGAGATGAAGGAGATACATCAGTGCGTCTAGAGCAGGGCCAGGTGAGCTTGGGAAAGCAACCTGACCGAATCAGATCGTTCTGTAAAATCTCGTAAAAGTAGTAGACGTGTTCGCATAGCCATGAGAAAGCCCAAAGCACCTTTAAACTACCAGAAAGTCAACATGGCCTTGGAGGTTTTCGACGTGACATGTTTTCGACGTGACATGTTGAGTCCAAAAAAGCCAAAAGTTAAGGCTGACACATAAATACTTATCTTTGTTGGGGAAACGGATAGCTATGCATTTAAGCACTAGATAAAATAAAATCAGCTTCTTCCTTTTCCTAAAGGAATGTAGGGGATTGATCGTGAACTTCATTCCGTAACACGAAAACATCAGGAAAAACCTCAGTTTTGAGAAGATTGGCTTGGAACCCTAACGCCTGTTAGAACAAAGAGTCGCTAGACATGATCCAACAGACAGCACAACTGCCTGAGACATTAGAATCATTGAGAGGGTTAAGCAAGACCAAGATGTTCCATAGTAGTGCAGGCAGGATGGCGCCGTACAAGAACCCTTTGTCATTATCTGCAATCGGTGTCCTATTCGCCAAAATTAACCGTGAGTTTTGTCTGCGTTGTCTGCCCGAGTTACACATGCCCGTCAAAGGTTGCGTTGTGGAAAGAACCCTCAATGCCGATGAAAATGTCCAGCGTGTACTTTTTCTTGTAGAGTATGCCTTCAATTCGGTGTATCGGAGTTTGAAGCGCAGTCTTAAGATAATCACCCAGTATTTCAATCTTTTCGCAAACGTCTTTGTGAAAGGCGCTTTCGAAATACGGAAAAGCTTCTTATATTCTGTTTGATTCGGCCAGCAAGAACTGGAGGTGGCTTGCTTAGAAGTTTTGGGGTTGCCCTTGTTCATTCTCTGCTCATTAGATTCGCCAGTATTTCGTAGCATCGTTGCCTAACTTTCCGATGCCAATATTTCTCTTCGCGGATACAAGCGCTGCCATAGAATAGATTTATCTGTCACATAATCGATAATCAAATACCGCTGACATCACTTGAATCAGAAGGCTTTCTATTATACAACTTGTACATCAGACGAGCATCTACAATATATCGATCACGGCTATCTTTAAGTTTCTTGAGGAAAAATCGAGTAAATAGGGATTGAATAAATTAGATATTTGGTATCGGTCTTCCTAAATACAGTAAACTAGTTCCTTCTCTGAGTGGTATATCCCTACAAAAAGAAAATCATCTTTTCTACGAGCCCATCACCATTTTCATGGGCGTGGAAAAGGTGTTAATTAAATCCAATAAGTCTTCATGAAAATGCTCATGAAAGAAACTGAGTGAATTCAGCCATTAAAGGGAATACAATGTCTATTTACCATTCACCGGACAGACGTCAACAACTCGAAATCAGGTAAACATAATACATCAACCAATTTATCCTTACCCAGTCCCAAGTGTGTACTCGTGTCTATGGTATCCTTCCAACTTGACCCGAATTTCCTATCAAACAATAACCTCACGTGCGAAATGACACTGAGAATGATTACCTAAATTTGGGGGACTCCATCCGTTGACCACTTAAAAGGACATATTTTTGCCCAGTTCCATGGATCCTCGTTTGGGGTAGGTGTAGTGTAGTTTATCGGGTCGGCTGTAATGCAACTAACATATTGCGGTGCTGGTACGGTCTGCCAGAGCAAATTAAAAATGTTAGTCGTCCTCTCGGTTTTCGAATTTTGTGTTTATTCTGAGGAACATGAAGTACAAGCAAAACGTGTACTTGTATGCGTGCTCCGCACGCATTGTGGTTTTGGTTAGGATTGGGCATTCCATTAAAATTGGTTTGTTATTGGGGACATGATTACATGATGATGTTGGCTGCTGAACTGAATATTCTGCAAATTTACGCTCACAGGTAGATATGAGGATACAACCTTATCGGGTTGAAAGGAAAAAGCCTTTATACGCACGTGTAACTACTTCTATCAGGGGAAGCTACTTTAGTGTGTAAATTTACGAAAATGGAATTAGGGATGAAAATATGGTAGAGAAAGAGAATAAGGAATTTGAGCTACGAACTGAATTGAGAGGTTGGCGATTGACCATGTAGCAAGGGGACCTATATGGGCGATTTAACTCCCAAAAGTCTTTATTGATTGGGTATATCTTCTTTGCATGTATTATTCTAGGTAATTTGCCAACAAAAGTATTACTTTTATACTCCATTGCATAAACATACATAGGCGATACTCCAAGTTCTCGATATTAGAATGCTTAAAATTCTGATATTCCAACTGGAGATTGGGGAAGTACTTTATATACTTGAGCTTGTGTAGAACTTAAGTAGCTTCTGACCACAGGAACATTTTCCGATTTTCCGATAAAACATCTTTCCGAAAAGGATTTATCTTGCCAAATGAAACTGCTTTTGTTGAGGTTCTACTTTTCGAACTTGTTGGGTTAAGCCCCGACAAAATATTTTGCTTAAAAAACCAGCAGGCGTCCGTCGACTTCAAGCAGAATGATGTCAGAATCTATATTTTACCTAAAGTGGTGGGTCAATGGGTTTCTGTTTCTTGCTATAAATATTTGCACTCATTCTATTCACGAATAACTCATGTCGGTTGTCATGAAAACCTTCTCAGTGACCGATAATTTGATGTTATCCTTGTATCTTAGTAATAGTGCTTCTGCGTTAGGATTTGCTTTGTCCTCTAAGTTGGGCATGTTAACATGTTGTTAACAGTGTTAGCTTTAATTCACCATTTGTTACGAAAGTAAGACAGTAAGAAATCGACTTAAAGCTATCCAACATACTGCAATGTTCCGTGTCAAATAATAGGCACACCGAATTCAGAAGCGGATATGAGGTCTCACCCTTGTTGAAGAGAAGAAATCACTTTAAGGAGGAGCTCCGAAAGCCCATCCAAACTCAAAACAGCTGTTGCGGATTCTGGCTGCGGACAATATGTGATTACAGGGGTCTCCCGCAAGGCGGCATCCAGTCTGCACTGCTATTGTGAATGTTGGTCGACTCACTGCTTGCTTAACGCACTCAACAGTTCTGACGTCTATTCACAAGCATACGCGAATGATGTTGCTGTATTGTCTGTTGGATCGCGTCTAACGACGGTCTGCTCTAAAGCTCAGGTGGCCCTAGACGTGGTCGATGGTTGGTGCACAAGAAATGGGGGTCAAAATTGAGGTTGCTCTCTTTACGAGAAGGAGGAAGCTATCTAGTTTAACTCATCCAGTGCTTAAAGGCATCTCCATGCAATTCTCCAAATACTCCAAAGAAGATAAGTGTTTGGATGTCACTGGATAACAATCTTCTTTGGAACTAAACGTGCCACGACGAAAACCTCCAAGGCGCTGTCGGTCTTTTGGCGATGGAAAGTAGCTATCAGCAGGACATGGGGCCTGTCACTGATAAGCGTCCTCTGGATCGATACGGCTATGATGAGGGCAATTACATCCTATGCGATTAATCTCTCACAAAAAAACGTTATTGCTGCTATTACCACGTGAATCTCCCTCCCCTTGGAATTCATATCATGGGTTGCACTCTCAAAGCCTTTCTCAGTTTAAAAATAAGTTGCCTTTGGTACAACATGTATTGAAGCTTTGATGACCTTGCGCGCCGAATGTCGCTTGACTTTGGTCTTATGGACGTTCCATCTGACGCAAGGACACTAGAACTCCAGTTGCAAAAAAGAAAAAAATACGAAATCGACTTTCCCTGTGCTCAAGACTGGCTGCGGCCCGAATCTGGGCCAGGATAGGAATGTAGCTCTAAAACTGATATAGGATTCGGCGTTGGGGTGTTTCTGGACGACGACAACATTAGATTTTACTCCTCGTTAGAAGGAGTTGCATCCCTCTTCCAAGCGGAGATATACGCAATACTGATGGTAACGAACTACCATATATTGCGGAGAACCGGTGGAGGCGGCTAAGTATTTGCATCTGCAGCAATAGCCAAGATGCTCTTCGAGCCTTGCTGAAACTTCTTACGGCTGCCAAGCTAGTTCGAGAATGTAAGACAAAACTGAGCACAGTCGAATGGCAAAATGCACTGAATCTTGTCTGGATCCCATGTCACATTGGGATCACAGGAAATAGCGGTTGAACTTAATAGGCGATGCTCAGACGAGAGCTTATCAAGACCCGAACCAACATTAGGTCTGCTTACGTCCTCGGTTAAGGCTTCCATTAACAATTGGATTTCATATGCGTACAACAGCCGATGGCATGACTCTCGAATTTGCAAGCAGAACAAGCGAATGCTTCTCGATGTCTCTAAGAGGTCAGCGACCTTCCTGCTTACTGGCGTCGTGACGAGACACTACACTTTTACTAAGCACTTAAATGTACTGGGTATAAGTGGTTCATCCTGCGATGCCTACTGTGAAAGTAATGACAACACGCCGGAGCACTACCTAAGTGTATGTCCGGCTTGCGCTCGCATCCGGCTGCAGGTATTCGGCGTTGACGTGTGGGTGCTGATATTGTAAGCACTTTATCACTGAAGCGCTTACTCATCGTTCTTCGAAAGATTGAAAGCTTAAAAGGCACTTATAAGGAATACAATGGACTAGTTCTTTGTCTGAGTGCTCTATTCTGACAAAGAAACATTTTTGGAAACAGACTTGGGTGCAACATTCAACAGGAATGCCTTTTTGGATTGGATATACAGATTTTATCGCCAAATTATGGTTTCGTCTAACCAAATTTGATTAAACGTTTGTTTCGTGAATCCAACAACAACATCACTTCAACGCATGAAAATCAGTCAGCTTTTAAGCTCTAAACAATGTGACAACGGAAGAACTCCATAAATAGGATTTACAATGATATCGTTAGCTCCAGTCTGCGCCCGTTAGCAGAGCTATTTGGTGTACTCAGAGTGAGTATTTTTAAGGACCAGTATTCACAGCTGGATAGAATATGGTATGTGATGTAGTAACTATCCGTCAATAGAAACAATTAAATAGATAAGGGAAGGGCACCAAAGGACTTAAATACGACGGTAACACAGGCAACACGACCCTGCATGACAAGAGACTTTGACCTCCTAGGAACGCGTGAATCGTGGGAGTAGCTAAAGCTCTAGAATCTGTCCTCACGCAGTATATGTATCAGATATGACTGCGATCCAGGAAGTATGGTGAACAGCATCTATAATAATCGGGATTCTTCTCACTGATCTATACGGAAATGGGAACGCATTTCAAGAGAATTTTTGACAGCTGCTTGGACATCAGGTTCAGAGAGCGATATAGTATGAAGAAAACTCAGATGAAGTCAACAATGAATTGATATCGTACCCCCTCTTTATTCAAAGACAGAGATGCTATCACCAAACAAGTATAGAGGTGCTATAGTTTGGAGTGAAATTGGGGTTCAATTAGTAAGCCTCTCCAGTTAGCTTGGTTTTTAGCTTAGTGCCTCCAGTTGTGCACTCCAAGTCGGTTGAGGTTGCCTTCTACTTGTCCACGCCACCTTAGTCATTTTGCACCGAAGCACGAGTTTGGGAGGGATGCCAAAACTAGACGTAGTGGACCTCTATTAACGCAGAATAAGGCGGAGTGTAAAAATTTGGTTGATTGTGCACTTTCCTGGCCTAAAATCAGACTGATAAGGGCCAACCAGGTTGTTGGCGAAGGGTTTTAGATGTTCACACAATATGGCAGATAAGATCTTGTGTGCGATTTTGAGGGGACTTCTACCTATATATGTAGTTGGCATAGCTGAAATGGTCTCATTTTTTGTGGATCGGGCAAACCATGCTGAGATTCCATTCATCAGACAAACGGTCTTCTGACCAGATCTGAGAAATGAGTTGGTGTACCCCCTCCACAAAGTCACTTCAGCCCTGTACACCTCAGCCAGTAAGCTGCTGGATGCATCAGCTTTGTTGGATCCAAGCTTAGATATTTCTATACTCAACCCGTTTTGGTCAGCCCGACGGAAGATTTTGCTTGAACGGTCAACGCCTAGTGGCGGGATCCTGCTCTTTATTGCTGTTATACATTCTGCGGAAGAAGTTTTTCCATATTCTCAGTACCGACTGCGACTCTACCACAAAGATTTTTGCACAAGTCTTGTTTGCCTTCACACGTTCTTTTTACCTGTTGGTAGAATTTTCGTGCGTTGGCTACTGGAGTATAAAGTCTCAATATCTTTGATCGCGCCCCTCACGTGCTCTGTTTTCTTCTGAAGAAGAAGCCGATATTCTTCTCTTTTCTTTTGATCACGAGGGGCCCTCGTCCTTCTTTGTAGCACTGATTTACACGGTTCTTATTTGGTATTATTTTGCTAGCATGCTTCATCAAACCTGGGATTTCTTGCTAGCGATCGGGTGAAATCCAGCATATCATCTGCGATATCTTTTATAGCACGTTGCTACTGGTGTTCGGAACTTGATGCTGACGTCATACGAGTAGTTGCAGCCAGTTGTAGAATTGTTGGAAGATTTCGAGATACGCATTCGACCAAGATTCTGAAGGAATGTAGTTTTTTTTAATGTTATATCTTCTCACATCAGTTCTTCTTTGTTGGACATTTGGGACATCTGAATTCGTACTTTAGCTGCAAAGAGATTGTGATTTGAGCCAATGTTGGCTGCCCGGAAAATGGTTCATGATCTGGAACTAGCCATGTACCATTTGCGTTTATTGAGATGAGGAAACCCTGTGATGGCTAAAGTGATATTTCGTTCCGCCACCCTGCTTTCCAAATGTCCTACCAAAGATATCTTCTCTTCCAATCTTGACTTTACGTAGGACATTGCTCAATGTCTTCTTGAGGAGTTCGTAAACCAACACCAAACGTTTTTTGGTGTTGTCCACCTTGTCTTCGAGACATGAAAGCATATTAGGGTTGAGACAGCTTTCTTGTGGATTATCGTAGTACGTTTGATCATGTGTCGGAAGCTCAAGACTTCTTACCTAAGTCTGCCGCTTATTGCAAATCCTACTTAATGGGCTTTGGACCGTGAAGGGTCTCTGCCTGAGACACTGCAGTCTTCCGTCGTCTGCGATACCGGCTACGCTGCTTCCAGTTATCCACTGTCCATTTGCTGGATGCGGACGAGCCAATTTGGTCCACGTACTTTGGCTTTGTGGACTATAGCTACATCTTGATAAATGGGCTCCTTAACTACCTCGAAATTGTTGCCATCAATAGTGATGTTTTGTACTAGGCGGTGGACCGATGCTGGTTTTTTTGTTGATAGCATATACGTAGTCTTGTCCTCGTTTACTTCAAGGCCAAGAAATTTCGCCTGTTCTTCATTCGCCGTGAAAGCCTCTATCACGAAACGCTGCGAGCGCCCGATGATATCAATATCGTCCGCATATCCCAGGAGCTGGACTGACTTGTTGAAGATAGTGCCTTCCGTGTTGACACCTGCCCTGGGCACTATCTGCTCTAGGACGAGATTGAAGAAATCACATGATAGCGCACCACCTTGCCAAAATCCGGTGCACGTTTGTAATAGTTCGGAGGACATACTTCCAAATTGCGCATTGCAGTGCGTATTTTTCAGCATCACGCTATACATCTGGATCCGTTTTGCCGAGATTCCGAGTTCGGCCATCGCCGTATAGAGCTCCTGCAGCTTTGGAGTCGAGGAATAGGTGGTGAGTCTCAACCTGAAATCCGTTGGTCTTTTCCAGGATTTGTCTCAGTGTGAAAATTTGGTCTATACTCGATCTGTCGGGCCGAAAGCCGCAATGGTACGTGCTGATTAGTATGTTGCAGAGCGGTTTGAGACGTTCCCTCAGTACGTTGTATAGGATCTTATATGCGACATTAAGCAGGGACTGTCTGAAGAGCGCCAGCTTGTTGTGTGGATCCTTAGTCTTGGAAACTAAGTCCTACTTATAACCGTATTATGAGCTGCTGAAAAATTCCCCGATCACAATTTTGACCATACTCCGGACAAGCTCCGTAGGCTCCATCCAGGTGGTCATAAAACTCCTCCTTGATAAGGTCTTCAGCCTCGTCGGTTGGTGCGTGTGCACATATTAGGCTTATATTTTGAAATGTGTCTTTGATGAGGATCACAGCCACGCGATCACTTATATGCTTAAAGTCCACGAAGTCCATTAAATCCGTTTTCCACTACGAATCCGCATCCTCACACGCAATTTTTTATAGCAGCTGTAGTAAATGTCGCAATTTTTCCTTTTCATCTTATCTGATCCCATCCATCTGATCCTCCTGGATCGCAGTAATATCTGCCTTGTACCGCGTGAGGACAGATTCTAGCTTTGGAGTACCACCTGGCGTGTACAGTGTTCGTACATTCCAGGCCAATTGAGGAGATTTATTATCCGAAGCTGGTGGTGTCACTCTCATAACCAAGTTTTTTGACATGGTCGGGAAGTTACCCCGACGGCACAACCTCCAACCTGGAGGGCCAGGCCCTTGTTTTAATTTTAGAACAACAGGCCGGATATTCCAGTGCTAGTAGCCCACTTCGGGTTAATGAGCGTTGATCCATTAAGTGTTCATCCGCCACCAACTCTTTACCAGCATCCTGGCTCAGTATTGAAGATCTCTATAGACCTGGTATCCGGATATGTCGAAGCAGCTCATATGTGGAATTACACTTAGTAGCTCGGCCTAACTCGAAATGTAAACGCCACCGTTGATTCCATCTAGAGAATTCGTCCGCAGCAGTCTGTAACAAAAAGAAGTGCCTATATCAGAAGGCACTCATCCTCCCCTCTCTCGACCGCTGCCACTAACGACCTTCCCAAGGGGTTGGTTACCCAATCTCCAGTGGAGGCTTTAGGCACCCAACAGTCACTAACGTGGAGGTGAGAGTAGGAGTAGGAGTAGGAGAAGAATAGATGAGAGTAAGTGAGTTTCTAGCACTAGACAAAGCAGGTAGGTAGGTAAGAGTGACCAACCCACTTAGGCCTAAAAGTCCATTGTGATGCCACGTGGATCTATGATCCTCTTACTGATGGAACCGGTTTGAGCTTCTGACGAAGCGAAGGAGACTGTTTACGTCTATATTTTTCAGATCGTTTAGGTCGTTGTAGAAGAAAGCTCCTAAGTGAAGTTTTCTTCACTGGGACAGAGCTGGACATGTACAGAGTAGGTGGAGGATTGTCTCCTCCTCCTCCTCGTCCATACAGCTTCTGCAAAAATCATTTGTAAAGGCGCCAGGCCTTCTTGCGTGCTTGCCTATGAGGCAGTTTCCAGTGATGGCGCTGAGATGTTCCTTATTTAGAAGGATCAGACACTTAGAGCGATACAGATCCAGTTTTGGCCAGATTTGTTTGGTCGCTAGACATGTTGGTCCAACAGTCCACCTAAGGTATGTTCTTTTATTGGCATCCAGCTCTAATATTAGTTTGCACGCAGCGATTGGGATACCTATGCTACCCTTTTCCGGTAGAATAGGTAGAGTGGTTCCAATTTTGGCGAGTTCATCGGCTCTACAGTTCCCTGTAACTTCTCTGTGGCCCGGCACCCAATAGAGGTGAAGGTTGAACTGCTCTGCCATCTCCCTAAGAGATGATCGGCATTCAAGGGCAGTTTTAGAATTTAGTGAGACTGAGTCCAGGGATTTGAAAGCGGCCTGATCCTTTGCAGATATCACGATTTTCTTCAGCCAGGACAGAGTTCCTTTAATCGCCAAAATTTCCGCCTGGAACACGCTGCAGTGATTTGGAAGACGGAAAGAGGGGCTTAGATTGAGCTTGTCTGAGAAAACACCGCCACTTTTGGCCACTGTTGGTTTTAGATCCATTTGTGTAAAAGTGGATTGACTTGTCCTCCATGAAAGTATCTTCCTTCCAGAAGGACCTAGAGGGGAAGCTTACATGGAAGTTTTTGTCAAACCAAAGTTCAGGTGTGGTGCAATCGATGTTCTCTGTGGGGATTCCTAATGTATTAAGAATATTGTCGTGGCCAAACGGATTATTTGTCCACTGTTTAGTCGCTTTAAGGCGTATAGCTGCAGTCGCAGCTACTTGCCTGCTTAAAATATCGAAGAGTGTTAAATGAAGCAGAATGTCTATTACCGCAGAGGGGGTAGACCGCAATGCTCGGCTTACGCATAGGCATGCTGTTCTCTGAACTCTGCTTAGCTTAATGCAGTTAATGACATGAGAACATTTTCCGGCTTTGGGGATGAAAACTACACTGACTTCACTCCAGAACAACGGTGGAATGTGGATAAGTTCTACGCTGCTCCTCTTAATATTTTCTAGTGCAGGCAGAATAATATCTGAGAACCCCTTTAGCTCGGCAGGTATTATACCGTCCGGACCAGCAGACTTGTATGGTTTGAAGCTATGCAGCGCCCAGAGCAGTTTGTCTCTTGTGATCAGACCATGGATTTTGGTCTCGGTTGCAGTAGACCTGTTTGGGTTGCTACTGACCGTGAATTGAGAGCTACCTGGAAAGTGTGTGTCCAGTAACAGGTTGACTGATTCATCACTTGAGGTTGTCCAAGAGCCATTGGTTTTTTTCAAACAGCTAGGCATCATAGGATTTGTAGAGAGGATTTTTCTTAGCCGTGATGCATCAGAGGTTTCCGTGATTTTGTCACAGAAGGACCTCCAGGATTGTCGCTTTGCCTTCCTCAATTCTTTTTTGTAGAATTTGAGGGATTCTTTGTATGAGTCCCAGTCAGTAGCTTGTCTTGTGCTCTTTGCTAAGTTGAAAAGTTTTCTGCAAGTGTTTCTGAGCAGTCCCAGTGCTGAGCAGTCCCAATGTGGCTTTTTCTTGCCTCTAGGTTGAATAACAGGGCAGGAAGCGTCCATAGCCTAATTGAGAGCCAGAGTCAAATCCCTGACCTTCATGTCAAGCTCATTGGTGTCACGCTGGGGACTTGATAGTTCAGAGGATAGCGTTTCTGACAGTATTCCTCTGTATTTTGGCCAATCAGTTTTCCGGTAGTTCCGGAATGATGGTTGACTAGGAGGAGCATCATTCAGGCTGAATTGGATGTATCTGTGGTCTGAAAAACAGTGTTCAGACGATACCATCCAGTTCATTAGCATTTGAGTGATGCTGTCGGAGACAAGAATTATATCTAGCACTTCCTGTCGGTTTCTGGTTATAAAAGTGGGCTCATTGCCAATATTGCAAATACAGAGGTTAGCTCACCTCTTTCGTTGATATTGGTACTGCCCCATACCGTGTGATGAGCGTTAGCGTGGCATCCGATGATGAAGCCAGTTTTTTGCCTTCCAGCCTCCAGTGCCAGCCATTCTATGTTAGGTTATCACAGGGAGAGTGCCCACATGATCGTGGCCAAGGTATGCCGACGCTAGCCAGTAGGAGCCTTTGGCAGTCTCTAGTCTGGCAATGGTTAAGTCGGGGTCGCTGAGATTAGGAAGTAGAAGTGCATTAAGGCTACGTTTCACTTATATATAAGTTCTGATCTTACGTTTGTCTATTGTATAGAGCGTTGCGTATACGGGTGTCATAAGTCCACGAACTACGCCTTCTACAATCCATGGTTCCTGGATTAGGATAATGTCTCCTGCGTTTTTTGAAGACGCAGGATGAGTGCGGCCGAAGCCTTTTTTGAGTAATGGAGATTAATCTGGAGAAACCGAATCTGGAAAAAGTAGCCTCCACCACGGTGTTGTTAAGATCCTCCGATTCTGAAGATGTGCCCAAGAGCTCATCTTCTTCCTCTGATCGTATAGGACCCCGACGGGGTATCAGATAAGGAAATCGACGGCCTCGGATAGATTGGAGTCGTCGCTATCCATTTCTGGAAAGGATATCGACGCTCCAGGATCTGAGGTTGTGTTTAGTGGTGTCTCCGTTAAAGGAGGAGGAGGTTGCTTATCAGCATCCAGTTCATTCTTTTTGTAGACCCTTAGATCAATTGACTCGAATCCGAACCGAATCATGCCTTTTGTCAGCGCTAGAGGATTAAGAGATTCTTAGTTGATCACGATCAACGCGGATCTACTAGAACCCCTTAGTTCCTCCAGTTTCGCGACTTTCCAGTCATGAGTTGGAAAGGTCGGGTTACTGAGCCTGATGATCTCCAGAATGCTTTCTGGGGAGGAGGGTTCTGCTGGGATCCAGGTACGAGTTCGAGATCTGCCTATGGTTTTAGTGAAGAGATCGAGAGATCTCTGATGTGCACATACGATGAACTTGACGTAGCCTTGGTGCCAGCCAGCGTCGCTTGTAATAGAAGGTGGGCCGGGGTATTCCCGCATGATGGCCAAGAAGTTGCTCGAAAGCCTCAGCTTGGCCAGCTGCCACCGTTCAAGTGATATGGAACCGTCGGTATCGTTCCTATCGATTACCACTAGACAAATCCCAAAAGGAATCACCATAGTAGATACTCGTTTCACAGTTTTTCATACTCCTTTTCTCGGTCCATTCTATCTGAATAGTGGTGATATCATTTCTTTGTTTTCGCTGGTGTCGCCACAAATAAGATCATCCATATCCGATCCATTGTTTTCTTACCGAACTTTTTTGGTTTTTCTGTGATTGGGAAGTTACCCCGACGCACAAATCTCATCCTGGAGGGCCAGCTCCTTGGTTTTAAGTCCTGTGGCAAGGGGCCTGATGATCCCATGCCAGTAACCCACTTTGGACATGCGAGCTCTGCCTTCGTCCCATCAAGATGTCCTCAGCCACCGACTCTTTTTCAAGGCCCCGTTACAGTCTTTGAAGTTTCTTATTGACCAGAGCTACGAATACTTCGGAGTAGCTAATATAAAGTTTCCGCTAATCTGTTTGCGAGCGTCACCGCTTACTCCAGTCCTCCGCTGTACGCCCTTATTTTGAGGAGCACTTTTTTGATATCTTGCCCATCTAGTCACCTGGCACATGCGTGCTAAAATACACCCTTCTAAGCTTGCGCTGTTCTGAGTGTTCAGCTCCACGTTTACAGTCAGACTCAGCAGAGGATCATCGCTCGTTCACTATTAGAAAGGCACCGCGTCCGACTGCTACTGGGTGATTAAGGGTTAGTTTTATTCAAGACAGTTAAAATTCAATAAGATACTCGTATATTGAAAGTATCACACTCTTAAAGTTCATGATCATGTCGCTTTAAGACTCAGAGTTAATAGCAATGAGCATGGTGAAAACCTAGGTGTTATTCGAATTTTGTTAGAAACATCCAACGTGATTCTAGTTAATGTATTATAACTGAGCCCGCATATAATAGTACGTATTTATCAAGATAATTCAAGAGACGGTGGGCCCACACGTGTTGCCAGGGCTTCGTCAATTAAGACGGATCAGGGGACAACTCCGATTTGGTGACATTGCATTTTAATGAAGCGAATATCTAGATATAGACCAAATGAAAGCCAAAACCAACCTTTCCAGTACAGTTTTGAACAGCTTCCGGTCTTTTGATTTCAAAACACTTCGAAGAGCGGTTAAGAAACTGCGATATCACCAAAAAAAGCCAAAGAAGATCTGCGTATCTATACCTACACACTGAAAAGGAATGGCTGGATTTATTTTCTTGACCATCTTCCAGCAAAAGAGAGGTAATAAACGTAGTGGTAGTAGACTTCCCAGTTACAGTTTACTTAAGCTGGTACCTACCACCCTACAACAGAAAAGACATGACTTCATCTCTGTGCCTTCTGACCGGTATGATCTCCTTGCAATCCTTATGTTCATTTCTAAATCTTTCCTTGTCAGTCAATAAAATGTAAATAAGCTTACCAATGACTTATAGACTGCAGGCTACATGTCGCCTAGTTTTATATTTTAAATGCACTTTGCACAATCTTATCCATTATTCCATTCGAAGAAAACACAAAGAAGGCTTGCACTATTTAGTCTACTGTGCATATATCTTTGCCAAATTGTAAATAGTTTTCTTTTATCCGTACTTCTTTATCCTTTTCGTTTCGTTGCTCCTGGTACATCTGCACCATCAGCATGGTCATCTCTATTCTGGAAATAAGTACAAACTTCGTTACACGAATGCACGCCAAAGGATTATCGGCCACAGATTCAGCTGTGATGCAGGACACAGTAAATGGCAGAAAGGGAGCGGAGCTTATATGGCGTTATACTCGTAGTCGTCGTCGTTTCAATTCTGGACGGAAGCCAAAATTGTAAATTCCAACTGAACATGTCCATAGCAACGTGTCCAACCATTCCATCGGTACACTGCTATATGTAGCAGTAGAGGCATGGTTTGTTCTCTAAAGGACGAGGAAAAGGGGCCTGATAAAATAGCTAAAAATCTGCTCTATTCTTGTGTTCGAGCATGTGTGTGTGTGAAAGTTATCGTTGACATAATCTGTTAGGATGGCATGGACAAACATTGCGGATACGAGCATTCGTACTTTCCCTGGATTTACATGGTGGTCGTGCTCCAGACTCATCTTCTTATGGTAATTTTTCCTGACACAACACCAGGTGGCAGTGGGTAAAAACGGGGTGGTTTGAAGCGGATTTAGAGAATTTGGACAGATGTTGGAAATGAACAGTCTTCTTACTGGATAACTATGACGTTGTAGTGGATTACAGGTGTTCTAGGAGTCTTTGTGGAAACAAATCTGGTTTGCAAAATTTGTCGGAGCTTGATATTTTGTTTGCATTTTCCAAAACCACAAAAAAACTGTTCAAAATTCTTGTGCTATTTCGCGTACCCTCAGTTATAAATCAGATTAGACTATCATATACACACCAGCAGTGTCAGGTGCTATAAAGGTCAAAACTCTTTAACTAGGCTAGATATGAATTCTGAAAGCATTGCGCAGTTTTTAGGGAAAAATCCTAAATTGCTACATGAGGATGGAGAAAAATAACGAACGTTTTAAACAGAGTTCTCTTCCAGAAAGCGGTGTTCCCGCTTGTTTTACATTTGACTAAAATTTTACAAAGTGCCTAGTTTTTGTATTGCTAGAGTCAAATATCTAACTACAATAGAATATCTGAGCGAACGATGAATAGACCACAGGATTACTTATTTACTCCTGCGGGTGGTGCGGGAAGCAATACGAGTACCTTAGTTGCAAAATTGACTAAGTTAAGTTGACGGGGTTGAATTCGTCCTATCCAAAACTTCCATATTCCACATCCACAGTGTGGGAAGTTTTCAATAGCATCTTCTTGGAAGATTTGAGCTTAATCTGAGCACTAGATTGACACTGGGAAAAAATCGAATCTTGTCCTAGAAATCCTAGAAGGAGTAAGATCCATCGTTGCTTTTCTGGTTCTTGTTTTCTTGTGAGAATCGATTTTCTAACTTTCAGTCTAGAGTTAAGGGGTTCTGGGTATGAAGGTGAAATTCCTTCACCTCTCGCTGAGTTACCTCGGAATCCAAACAATGCATGTTGTAGTTACCAAGCGGAGTTTTTCGGCACCGACTTTCTTATCCATTCAAGAATTTATAGCGTGGATCACTTCACACTAAGAGTTCCATTTTCCATATTGGTGACTTTTCTGCCTTTGGTAGGTCCCACTGTTGGTCAACACAGGGTTTGAACTAAGCGTTGTTTCGACCGTAGTCATTGCCAATCTTCCCATCTTTATAGGTACGTCGATCCGGTCCCCATGGTGGTTCGGGGTTTTTTAAAAGCTGGATTCCTTCCGCCAAAACCGCAACAATTGCTCTTTGAGGCACCGGTTGTCGCCGGTTTTTCAGTGCGGGAAAGCCATCACCAGGGTTGTTTCCTGGCGAAGACTTGTTAGCATTAGCAGACTTCAAAACACCAGAGTTATGACCTTTGCGGGTTGTAGCGCTGGTTTCACTCGGACATTGTCGATATTGCCACCGTTGATTCTGCTTTTGACAGTGGGTTTAATCACTTCCTTCGATTCACGTATACTTGAACTCCAGGATGTGTTGGTTTCAGCACCGATTTCATCTGCGCATCATTCGCGGTTTAGTTGCTACAGACATAAGCTACGAAACGAACGGAGAAATGCAATGTCGTTGCGTCTGCATGTTTTCCGTATAATTCGGTACTACTGCCACTACTAAAAGCAGTAGCCGCACTCATTGAATACATAATGTGACTTCGGTGGCCATCAATATAGGTTCTAAGTCAACATTTATTATGAAAGTAAGAGAGTAAATGGACTATACATACGAGTAGGTACGCTTAGGATATTACCGACTGAAAAGCGTCTATGACGGACTATTGGTACATCGAATTCAGAATCGGATGTGAGGTTTCGGCGTTGTTGAAGATGAAGTCTTCTTGACAAATGAATAAAAGACGCTTTAAGGAGGAACTCGGTAAGTTCGTCAATGCTGGACGTAATTCTCGACTTGCATCTTCAATAATGACTGACTACCTGACAGCGGAATTTGTGTCGTCTTCGCCGTTAAGCAGTCTGCAGAAATGGTTCTTCCATATCCTAAGTACCCACTGTGACTCTGTTACAATGTTTCCTTGTTCATCTCCACAGGTTTCCGTTAGAGTCTTATTACCCTAACATAATTGCTGGAGTACCACCTCTCCTCTATTTCCTCGATCGCGCACTTCTCATGCTCTTAATTTTTTCTTCGTAGAAGCCGATGTTGTTCCCTCTTCTTTTGCTCGCAGAGCTTACCGGCCGCTCTCGTCCCTTTATGCAGCGCCGCTTTGTAGGCATGTTGTTTTGCTGCATCCGTTTGCCGTCACTCTTCATCAAACCCGGGGTTTCATGGTGGTGGGCAGGTGAAACCCAGCATGTCAGTTACGTCATTTCTGATGGTTTCTCGGCATCTAAGCCACTGGTCTTCAGCACTTGACTTCTCGAGAGGTTGATCGTTCTACGTTAAATCTCTTCATAGTGTTTCCCCGTTGTTATGGCGACTGAGATATCCGTAGACGTGCCTTGGCTGCAACTAGGTGGTGGTCGAAGTCAATTTTGGCCGCTCGGAATGTTCGCACATCTGAAATACTTAAGGAGTGCCTTACGTCGATCGCAACATGATCATGCTGGTTGACAGCTTCCTGATCTGGTGTCTGCCATGTTCCCTTGTGAATATCGTGTGCTTGCTATAGTAACGTTACATCCCGTAGTGAAATCGTTAGCCTAAGTCCGTTTCCAGACGTGGTGTCGTGTAGGCTTTGTCTTCGATTGTGCTACCAAAGATGTCCTAGATTACAATTTTGCCATTAACGTCGCCTAGGACGATTTTAACCTTATATATCGGACATTGCTCGTAGGTTTTGTCGGGGAGCTCGTAGATACTTTCTTTGGTAGCATCGTCCTTTTCCCTGTTTGGGCGTGAGCGCATATGAGGCGGATGTTAGCGAAAGCTCAAGGCTTCTTGCCAAAGTCTGCCACTTACAACAAATCCGCATCTAAATAGATGCTTCTTACGTTCCCTATAGCAATCACCGTAGTAAACATTACAGTTTTTCATCTTTCTTTTGTCCGGCCCATCCCACCGCACTTCCTGGTTGGTGGTGATATATTCTTTATAGCAGTCTAGGGTCTCCGCTAATTGTTCGACTGCACACGGCCTTCCGCATGCAGATCCGAAATTCGTTGTCCTTTGTTCGTTTTGCAGGGTTATCAGCATGGAGTCCGTCCTTATCCGAGGCTATTGGTTGCTTCGTAACAATTAATTATTTACGTGGTTGAGCAGTTAACCCCACGCGCAGCCCGCAACCTCGAGTGCCAGGCCCTTTTTGCGACCCCTAGGACGGTACCAAATTCCGCAGATAGTAACCATCTTCGGAGATGTGCGCCCTGCCGTTAGCCCTTATTAAGGGCTCATCCGCCACCAACTCTTTTCCAACACCCTGACTTAGAGTTGGAGATCCCTATGGACCTGGCATTCAAGTACGTTGAAGCAGCTCATATAGAGAGAGATAACAGTAGTTCCACTTAAGTGTGGACACTATCGTTAATTCCATCCTTATAATTTGTCCGCTGCCGCCGGGAAGCAGGAGAATGTGCTTAGTGAGATGGGACTCCATGTCTCACACGCGATGGTGAGTAGCAGGAGTTGATGGTGTGGGACGAAAGTGAGAACGCTTTTGTTCTCATATAATTGCATTTACCACCCTTTTGACACCGTGGTTATTAGACCGACCCTGAGCTATAGCGTAGGCGTCTGCTGGCTTACACGGTATTACCGGGGCGTTGGAAAAAAACTCCCCAACAGTGGAGGGCCACTCTTCTGCACTTTACTCATATACGAGTACATTTCTGGCGTCCACTTCAATAGAAAAAGCTAAATGTTGGCCTTGCAAGTTTATTGAAGCTGCAATCAAACCATTTTCAACCTCCTGAAATTGACTTGTATCAGCATAGACGACAATCACTTGATTACAAAAAGGAATGAACGTGGGTTGGCATCGGGATTTCTCCCTAATACCTTTTCATACATCAATTCTTCAAGCTACCTGCTCTTTGTGGCATCTTTCAAGCTGAATTCTCAGCTATCCATTGGCTTATCTCATCGTGACTCTAGGCGTGTATCGCAAGTAGCTGTCAGAGCCCTATCCTTAGTAGGCGGGGGCAGTTAAGGACTGCTACGTGTCTCAGCCATATATCAAAAAGTCACACTCATACTTGTACCAGGGAATTACGCTGCTCATGATTTGGCCAGACATATATTGGAAGTAAGGTTTGTCAATGTCACTCTTAAGCTCTTCTAAAGCAGATGTAACTGAACAAATCATCATGGTTGTGAGAGATTTACATTTATGGCCCATTCTTGATTCCAAACGAGTAAGTAGTCAATTCTAGGAGAGCTGATTGAAAGACTAGTGCAAGGATTGAGTATTCTTTAGAATTATTTCTACATGAGCCAAATAGGTACACTTCCCGTACATAGATCAGCAATTCCTAGGCAGTTAACATTTGCCGTATACAATTGATATCACCGACTCCTAGAGTAGATAGGGCATTGTAATAACCCATCCTCACAGTGATATAGCAAGACACTTGCAATTCCTCTTAGAGCGCCTTAACGAGTTCTTCCAAACCTAACTTAACCCAAGTAGTTGCCGGAAGTCGTGTCTTTTCGTCTATTTCGCCAAAGTTAATGGCACAGAAAAAAACGCTACGCCATTTCAAAATCATTGAAATGATCATCTAAGTGGAGCTGATAGTAGTACTGTGGACATTAATTGCTTTGCCGATCTTAAATCTTGGGAATGTTACAGTCGATTATAAAATTTGTTTCTACGAGTACCTTTGCATACGAGTATATCCGCGATATAATAAAAAATTCACAATTAGAAGCACGTCTTCCGGCTTGAAAAAGTTTAAACTCCAAGCTCTTACGCGTAAGCATAATTATCCCACCACATGGCAAGCTCAGCCTGTGCATGCGGTAATTAATTTCAGAATCAAATGAACCTTATTAAGGAGAAGTAATTACCATTACCGCACTAATCGTTAAACAGTCTATAAAAAAAAGGAAAAAAAAACAAAACGAACAGCCCGACCCTTACATCATACTCAAACTATCACTTCCATCAAATTGCAATGCTGCAAGTAGCCGCTTCGGCGCCAGCGGCAACAGTATTAACTAACACCTCCATGGAGCCATAAAACATTCGCTGGCCAAATAAACTTAAGCTCCACATTCGATTTAAGGCCTTGGCAACCTCATGACTGTTATGTCATGATAGTCGTACATACTAATGTCGTTGTCATTATTATGATTCGCATCCACATGGGGCAATAATTTCTCCCGAAATCGGACAAACTGTCCAACCAACGTCTGACGGTCGAACAGATAAATTTCACTGCGCGTATAGTGCGTGCAGTTTGCCAACTTCAATCCGAAGCAACTATGCAACAATACTCGTATTCGTTGGATGAAAATAAAAATTAAAAATTCTGCCCACGCTATATGTGTTAGCAGCGCACTTTGTGTCATGTGCGAGTACCTACTTAGTGACGAGCATCTGCATTGTCGCTGAACAAATGGGCATATCCAATTTTGGTGATGGTTGCAGATACCTGGAAGAGATTTTCATTAGCATGATGGCCTAGATTGCTGGCCTTGCATAGTCGTAAGGTACGGGTATATATGAGTGACTACTTGTAGACCGGCAACAACTGCAATTTGTATCTCACAAATGAAAGGTAAACAAACAAGGCATAGCTAATTTGATAAGGTTCCACATAGCCACAAATATGTATGAGACAGTCATGAATTGAATTTCTCTTTAAATAATCCCAATTTCAAACCGTTGGATGGTAGCGAAATGAAAATATAAATCAACGAGGCACACATGACCGTCATTGAAAATCACAAGACGGTACTACACAGAGGCCAAAATACCCTCAAGCCGCTTGCATACAGCGCGACCGGAAGGAACACAGGTACATAAGAAGATGTGGCAGCTCGGTATATGTTCAACTTAATTAGAGTCTAGTTGCTGTTTTGATACCGCAATCCAAGTGATACCTGGGTATCGACCGATGCCGATACGTATGTTTGGAACCATCTCTGGAGTTGAGGACATTGAATACATTGAAAGGTATGTACAGACATTTTGTTCGGATTGCCATTACGGCAAGCAACATTTCTTTTGCATTAGATCCTGGATTATTTCAGGTTTGTTCTTGAAAACCAGTCCTTTTAAGTAGACCCACAAAAAGGAATCCCTCGCCATCAGATCTTGCCAAGGGAAATTTGGCGATCAAAGAAAAGTCCTTAAAGAATCTTTATTGTTGCCCCTGCGGTGTGTGTTATGTCTTCAATTTGCTGGAACTATATGTTCGGGTTATTCAGAAGTGCCCGGCGCAAAGTACTCTCTATCATAGTCCGCTACATACTCGTAGCTCCAGCGATGGTTTACGGATGTATTGTATTTGTATTGTATTTATTTATTTATTTATTATTCTAGGTACAATATGTAGAAGTATGGATTACATAAATTCAAAAAATAGTAAATTTAAAAAAAAAAAAGCCATAAATAAAAGGAACAGTCTACATATAGCCAAGTTTAAAACTACAGCTAGGGGGAAAAAGAAAAAAGGATTGTTTTTTATTTTAAATATATGTAGATGTTTAAGAGTCGTTCAATCTGTTGGTGGTTCAATTCAAAGAGCCATGTTTTTACTTTAGTTAGGAAAGGTAACAAATTACGTTAACGGGCAAAAGAGATATCGGTCTGTAGTTATTAAGACAACAGCGGTTGGATTTTTTATGGAGCGGAATATAGTAACTTCGGCAATTTTAAGTGCTTCAGAAAAAACTCCTCCGATAACGTTTTTGTTAAAAATGTGAGCTAGCACATCCACAATATTAAATGCTATCCTTTTTAGAATAACATTAGAGCAACCATCCGCTATAACAGTGTTGGAGTCTTTTAATGAATTAATAATTTTATATAATTCACTTCTTCATTTCTTCAATGGGATTAAAACAACAGCTGTCACTAAAAAAGGTATCACTTACTAGTCCCTCGTCAGCAATAGTAGGATTGTTTTTATCAAATACTTTAGTAACTATATTATTAACTGTGGAAACAAAAAACTCATTGAAGTGATTAGCAACTTCAGTCGAATCCGAAGCTGTTAAATCATCCACTGTCAAAATTAATGGTTTGTCTTCACGACTTTGCGATTTAAAATTTTGTTGACTATGCTCCATTCCCCTTGTGCGTGTACGTATGGAACACACACTTGGAGCGCTGGTAGGATGTTCTCCAACGTAGGTAAATACATAAAAGAAATAACAACTTGTTTTATCTTGCGGTAACAGCTTTCTTTATTTCTTTAAGAGGTCTTACCTCGTTGAAGGTTGGTAACAGAAGAGGCGGATATTAAAATGTTAATAAGTAACAAATAAGTAATTGAGTATGGTGAATTTGGAGAATTTTAGAGCGACATCTTACGGTTCACGTTCAAAACTTAAAGTAATAAATTATTGCCATAATGTAACAGAACACAAGTACATTTACTAATTCTTGCGTGAACATTGCCGGCCGCCTTGCAGTAATACATGATGCAAAATTCTTAGCGCCATTACAATAATGTCCTTGCTTATAGAGAATAAGAAAATATTGAAAATGAATCCAGAATATAGAAATACAATGTATATAAAATACAATAAATTAACGATTTAAGCTATAAAATTTACAAACTTAACTTAAACCAAGCGAGCATATTATCTGAAACCAGTGCATATTGAAGAATTCTACTTATAAAATTGAAATGAAATTATTGAGAAAAGCGATGAAAGTATCTACGTATACATACAATATATGTATCTACTCTGGGGATAGTACACAAAGTTTGACAATTGGTCGTGTAATTATACCTTGTTGGGTTCGAATATCTGCAACGCGAACTTTGCTATCAATTCCCGGATATACTTTAAGAACGCGGAGACTTTCTTCTCTGATTATAACCAATTCATCTTGTTTGATGTCTTGCTGTGGATGCTTCCATTTGTGGCGTTTATGGAGCTCTAAAAGATATTCGTTTTTCCAGCGTCTACAAAATTGGTGGTGAAGTATTTTCAATTGTTTCCATTTGTTTATGCAATTTAAGGAAGAGTCACTAAGGTTGGCTTCAGAGGGGGGGCCAACAGAGGTCCACCACGAAGAAAGTGACCAGGTGTAAGTGGAAGTACATCCTCGCAGTTTTCTGAAAGGGGGGAAATTGGACGTGAATTGAGGAAAGCTTCGACTTTGGCAAGTAAAGTGGAAAACTCCTCGTACGTGAATTTTTAGTCAGCAGCAACCTTTCTAAAATGTGTCTTGAAGCTCTTAACCCCGGATTCCCAAAGTCCACCCATGTGTGGTGCACCGGGAGGAATGAATTTCCATTCTAAATTCCGATCACTATAGTGCCCTGAGACAATTTGCGAAAGGGAGCGTTTGAACTCTTTGAAGTCATTAGCGATTAATTTACTAGCTCCAACCAGATTTGTGCCGTTGTCCGAAAAAATAGTCTTAGGCATCCCCCGACGTGCAATAAAACGGCTTAAAGCTCTTAAAAAGGATTGGCTTGTTAGATCACTGGTTGCCTCTAAGTGGATCGCCTTTGTCGAAAAACAAATAAACAAGCACACATACCCCTTAGAGAGGCGACAGTTTCGTCCAGAAAAGCTCTTTAGTGTAAAGGGGCCTGCGAAATCTAGACTGGTGATGGTAAATGGCAATGATATCGTTGTACGTTCAAGTGGCAAGGCCGCCATAATTTGTGTTCGAACTTTCTTCCTGTGAATGGTACAAACCTTGCAACGACGAATCAATTTTTTAGTCAGGTTTTTTATCTTGGGAATCCAATACTCGCATCGCACTAAACGAATTAAAAGTTTGTTCTCACCATACAATGAAACGTGGTGAATAAATTGAACGATGAGTAAAGTTATATGAGCATGGTACTGTAAGATTATAGGATACCTTTCATTGTTGGACGTACTAGCCTTCCGTTCACGCGAAGAATTTTGTCGAAATCCATCAGAGGGTTAAGATTCGCCAAAGTACATTTGCTTGGTATTGGTTCACCTTTTGACAGACATGCATATTCGATGGGGAAATGTAACGATTGTGTCAGTCGTATTATTAGATACTTTGAACGAAGTAATTCTTCTCGAGTTAATTCGTGAGATACGTAAGCAAACTTGGATCGAAATTTAGCATGAGTTCGATGGAAAAAACGGAGAACAAAGGATATTACTCGCAACGCTCTTGAGAAAGAGGAAAATCGTTGGATGATATCTTCAATGTTGGAAACTAACAACCTATTGTGATGTGCCTTAATGGGCCTTCTTTCTAAATCGGTCTTATTAGGGCTAGTAAAAAGCGGTCTTGGCCAGCATGACTCAGAATAACTCAGCCAAGATGGGCCTGTCCACCATAAGTTATTTCCCCTGAGTTCCAGCGGAGTTAATACTCGCGTAGCCAGATCGGCTGGGTTGTCAAATTTCCTTGGTTTTTTTCAAGTTCAGACAAATAAAAATTTTCCTTAGATGTCTTTTTCTCAACTGAGATCTCTTTACATAAGCTTTTGAAAGAAGTTTTGAGTGCACTATTGAAAGGGTATCTCTTATATTTAAGTCCCAATTTATTTTTCTTAGCAAAGGTCCAGACATCCACTCTTTTAAACGTCTAGATTTGTGATCAGAAGTATTTAAATTAAGAGTACAACAGTCAAACAAAACCCCTAATTTGTGTAAAAAGTTATCAAAAGCTATAGAAGGACAATTTTCGTTATAGACGTTAAGTCTATCAAAATCAATTTTATTAAAAGGTTTGCTAGTAATTGATTTATTGCTTTCATTAATAATGTCTAAATAGTGAAGACTTATCATGCAATGATCGGTGATACCAAAATCAGCTAAAGAGCTCACAAGACCACAACTACGAGATCTACCACTTCTAGAAAAGATATAGTCAATGCATGTACTAGAGGCACCTCATATGTGCATTGGCTTATCAATACAACAGTCTAAACCATTAGCAGCCAGTAACATTAGGTAACTATTCACAAAATTAGTCTTAGAGAGGAGATCATTGTTAGTATCACCCAGGAAAATTAAGTTTTTGGATTTTTCATTCACGAGCAATTCATTAAGTTCATCAAGGAAAACATCTCTATTACTATCATGCAGCCTATAGGCATCAACACAGACAGTTTTTACATCTTTTAAATAAAAATTAATTTTTATAATATCCGCAGATTGTAGATTAAAGTTAGAAACTTCTGAATTATTTTTTTGATAAAAATACCGACACAACCAGACGAATAAGAATTGTTGCATGTAGCAAAAAAGGCATAACCCGGGATTTTATGTACAAGGTGAGTTTTTTAACTTGAGACATCCACTTTGCTCGAAAAATACGCGATATCGCGAAAAATGTTTCAGACAAAAGTCACAAGGTTCCGAAGGGGACATAAGATGGTGACCACGAGTTGGACCTTGAGACCCATTTTCAAGGTCAAGCGAAGGTCACTTTTGATTTTTTAATGGGAACCCCTATTTTTTTTTTGACAGATGAGTAATCTGTTCTGAAGGGGACATAAGATGGTGACCACGAGTTGGACCTTGAGACCTATTTTCAAGGTCAAACGAAGGTCACTTTTGTTTCCTTCGGGGTGATCAATTAGAGTGGGCCCCCTTGTCTCCCACTGTTGAATCATTGAATTCTTCCCATTTCGACGTTTATTTCCCGAGACTATTTCAACAAATGCTCAAAAATGTGACCATTCACTTCAATACACTTGTCTATCCGCGCTCTAAATGAACCAATAGAACTGAGAAGTATTTCTGGCGTAATCTTTCGGCAAGCTTCAGTTATTCGTCTTTTCATGACCTCACGTGTTGTTGGCTTTTTTCTGTAAAACTCACTTTTTAAGTAGCCCCACAAGAAGAAATCAAGTGACGTAAGATCAGGTGATCTAGCAGGCCATTGCCTCGGACCCCCTCGTCCGATCCATCGTTGATGGTAAACATTGTTTAATACGCCCCGGGCTACTTGGGAATAATGGGCTGGACAACCATCATGTTGAAACCAAATTGTTTGTCGCAACTTCAATGGCAGTTCTTCTAGTAATATTGGAAGATGGCCCCGCAAGAAGTTTGCATAATTTTCTCCATTCAAGTTGCCTTGAACGGTCCCGTTCAATTTTCTGAAGTGCCCATTAACAAAAGGAAACTCGGTTGCGAAAATCCTCACTAGAAAGTTATTGATGCATTGAAACATGATAAGGATGGTATTTATGCCGATGTAATATCTTACAGACAGTCGTTTGAGAAATTCCTGATTCACGACTTATTTGGCGAGTGCTAATGTGAGGATCGTGTGCAACGGCAGCTAACACTGCTATTTCGTTGTCCTCAACAGCAACCCTATCTGACAGATTCCTTTTCTTTGGTTGCACACTTCCTTCACCAGTGAATTGACTTTCTCAATCTCCAAAGTTTCTCTACATATACATATGTATATGTCTACCAGAGAAATTGGCAGATCAATATCATTGGTGTAACAAGATCAGCAGTGGCGTGTTTTTTTTGTTTTAACAGCCGATGAGTTGGCGACAGCGATGGAGATGACATGCGTAAGAGCAGCTGCAGAGGTGGTGGTGATAGGAACAGTAGCAGCGGCCTTGGAATGAAAAGCAGCGGACAGTGATTCCTGATCTACGACGAAGAGATGTACAGGAAGGGCGGCGGAATGGAAGACCGGTTTTTTCCATATATTCTACGTCACTATCAAGAATATTAACACAAGTAGCGTGTAATAAGTTTGCACAATCGCCACATGTTAATTTGGAAACAGATCTATCCACTTTACTATGACAAATTACGCAAATGCAAAATGCCCTGTTTTCTAAAAAAATATGGACAGATGATCCTATCATGGCATCTACGAGGATTCCATTCATCGCTAATAATTACGACGTTTAAAAACTGGAACTACTATATCCCTGGCTAGTTATAAGAATCTATTCGCACATCGTTCTGCATCCCATGGTAATAATTCTTGGATCAATTGAATCGTGTTGGCAGCTCGGAAAGTTCGGTCATCCAGAATGCTGGAGGAGTGTCGGTGCCGATTGCAATATAATCAATCTGATTGACGGTTGATTAATCAGGGGATAAGTAAGTCCTTTTGTGGATGTTGAGATGTGGGAACCACCTGCTAGAAAAGCCTGAATGTATTATCGGACGTGGTGTTATGCAGGCTATGTTCTCTGATGATCCGGTCAAAAGCGGCTTCCCTCCAATCTTTGTGATAAGATGTTCTATCACAATTTTAGTGTCATAGCGTGGGCACTACCTGAGTCCAAGACGTCGCAGAATTCGTCTTTGATGCTGTCTTCCTTATACGCTGTAGAGGCATGAACGCAAAAGTGTATAAGTCTGCGCTGCATCGAAAGATTTAACTGCTGATAAGCTCTACAAGAAGGACAGAAGGGAAGGGCGCAGGTTTCGAGAAGCGCGCAATTGGCGAAGCGGAGAAATTTCGAATATCAGAGAATAAAACGAACAGATCAGGGCTACAAGGCCAGAATGGAGGACTACAAATAAGAATATTGACAACCACATACATTGTAGTAATGTCACAGTCGTTGCTGAGAATATGGAAGAAGTACTGCTATAAGGCAGAATGGGCCATCCAGTCCTCTGATCTAGACGAAGTTAAGGTAGCAATATCGAAAAAGGCTGCTAGTGCAGATGGACCACCTGTTGAGCTATTTGAAGAATCTGGAGATGGCCTAATTCGGAACATTCACCACCCCTGTAAGATAAAAGCATTCCCGAGGCATAGAATCTCCTAGAATTGTCCGCTTCACAAGAAAGGAGGACCTTTTGACTACGCCAACTAGAGATGAAGAAGCCTCTTAAACATCGCCTATAAGATCTTTTCAGCCGTATTATGTGAGCTTCTGTAACCATTCATGAACTGTCTGGTTACTCCATACCAATACAATTTAAAGCCAGAAAAGTCCATCATCAATCAAATATTTATACTGTGGCAGTTCTGGAATTCTAGATCAACGCTCACCATCGGTTCGTAGACTTCAAAGTCGCGTATGACGCTGGGTCCTCATCAAGCTCGGTAATGAACTAACCGATACCTTCAATGTTAAGCAAGGTTTTAGACAAGGAGATGTGATGTGACATTTTAACATCGCCCTAAGAGGAATGGTGTAAAACTCAGAGGGACGGTAATTTTTTTTAGTCCGAACTGAGGTGGAAGCTGCCCAAATAGGTCCAGTTTAACCGAGGGCAAAACAAAGTACATGCTGTAGTCAGAAAAGTACGCACACCACTAACGGCTCTGTAAAATGTCACCATTAGCTTCGAGATAGGGAAGAACTTCAGCACCTACGAGATCAGCGCAGATATCAGACTCAGAATTACGAATACTCTTGTCAATGACCGTTTTTTTGGGCTAAGGAAGCCGTTGAGTAACATAGCTTGTCAGACCAAACTACAAACTACGACAGTATCTAATCGTCTCATCCTGCTAAATGGCACAGAGGCCATACCTTGACCTTGTCGAAAGCGGATGAAGAAACATTTGGCTCTTTCAAGAGAAAGATTTTCGTGATTTTTGGTCCTGTTTGTATTGACGGATCCAACGTCTTAGATGTCTGGGCCATGTTGAGGAAAGGCAAACCGGCCTTCGCAGTAAAAGACGACCGTATCGTAAGTGGTACACGCAAATAAAAGCGTGCCTTAATCAACTTAGAGTATGGAACTCGAGGCAGCTGGCGACAGATCGTGCTAGGTGAAAGCCTTTTTAGTTGAGACTCAGATTCATCCCGGACTGTAGCGCAAAGTTCCAAAGGTAGTAACAATTTTTGGTCGTTCATCAAAAACACAAAGAGTTTTTCCTCTACGTCAACTCTACCAGATTGTGTCACGTGCCTATTTGCACTTGAGTGGGTCGAATTTTCAATGGGATCAATCTACTCCCGCAGTCATAAGGTAGTTCTAAGAAATGTTAACATGCAGAAGGTATGTTAAAGGTATTCTTCCACGCTGACTGCTTAGGCTTTTACATCAATACAACACTTAAGAACCTTTCCGAGAAGATAGAAAAAGCATTTGTCATGTCTGACCAAACATAAAGGCGATTGCAATTACGTCCCTTCTTCCCAAAGTATTGAAAATCCTGATTATACGTCAGCATTCGAAATACCTAGAAACACGAAAATTAGCTCAGTGACCGTCACTACGGTTTTTGTAGCAACAGGTCGACTGCTGATTCTCATCGAAAGTGGAATTAAAGTCTAGCTAAAGCATGACATGTGAACTTGATATTTCAAAGTTATCGTATCTGACAGAGATTGGCATCTGGATTAAAAATCACGAAGGTTTAATTCGAGTAATTTTGGATTATTTTTAGTCCGATATCCACAAATTAAATATTTCTGGGATTCAGGGCTCCATTCTGTTTACAAGATTCTTATTAATTTTCATCAATAATCTTTTGTCAGCTACTTTTGATCCTGTATATTCCTTTGCAGATGAAAGTGGTTTCTGCTTCGCATATTGGTTTTCGGAGTTACGCCCTTGCTTTTCGCCAGTGGAATCTGAAATTTAATGTGTTCTTCTTTCGTTAAAGCGTTAAGTAGACTTACTCAGCCATGATCCATGTATGGCTTTTAGAAACGTTTGTGAAATAGAAATGGATTTACTAAGAAGGACTTTACACTGTCGCCTTGAGTGAGAATTTCTCATAGACTGTGATGTACACTCAGTGCACGAGAGTACTAAAGACCAACTTGAACTTCCCTATTTCGGTCTGCCAAATTTTATTTCATCAGTTACTATCCAGATGGTGGGCTAGACACCTAGCTTTCCTCTTGAAACTAAGGTGGGGTGCCATTTAACATGAGTGGAATGACAGGGCCCAATTCAGCTTTGCCTGAATTTACGATAGTTCCACCATCTATGTATCCAAAGGAGTGTATGCCACGTTGAAGATGGTTAAAGAAATCTTTAGGTGTTTGCCCGATACATACTCGTAAAAAGTGATGTCTTCTGCGCAAGCTAAATTCTGTGAAAGTTGTGGAGTACTAACTCAGACTTTCCAGTTGGACGATGAATGCAAGGTTATGAGGCGGTAACCACAAGAGCTTACCGAGTCTTTTCGTGCTACGAGTACTATAAATAGGGGTCCTTTCCTATCAGCTAGCATATAACTACCGCTTATTGCGTAAAAGAAGCCGTTTTTCAGAAAACTCTTGACGCTATGAGTTTAGACAAAACTTTCCAGGAAGTTAAGTTGGACTTAAAAGATCGACCATGTTCATGCTAAAGCTATACTCGAAAGTATTCTTAGAAGCATATCAGATTAAGGTGCTAGTGACTGTTTCAACCTTTCAATGGCAAGAAGACTGATCCTGTTCATCCTCTTATATGGCGCTGATTGTTTGATGACTAGTTATAACAGAGAATGAAATCGGGAATTCAAAAAACTGTCCCAAAAAGGAGAGTGCATTGCCTTGGAATGTGACTAACCGCATTGCCTTCCGCCTTCATATTTGAGCGATGGGAAAGCACAAGTAGTTTGCGACTACAAAAAGAGAGTTCGCCATATGGTTCTTGGATACCCAGGCAGTGTGCACGACAGCAGAATTTATAATAGTTGCGATCTATCAATAAAATCTTCAGACTATTTGAAGTGAGCAGAATGGTTAGTAGGCGACAGTGCCTACAAATTTATTCCCACTGTTATCACACGATCCCTTCAATATCGAACAGGATTCAACAAATCATTGAGTATCGAATCAGAATCGAACATTGCATTGGCCTTCTGAAGGAAAGATTCAACAGCTTAAAAGAACTAAAACTTCAACTGAAGGGAGACAGTAGTGTGAAATTTGTATATCGATGGATACTAGTTTGAGCTATACCATATTACAACATTATTGCAGATCAAAGTGAAAGTTACGACATTTGTGAAAATATTGAAAGCGATGAATCCGATTTAGCAAATGAGAACCTTCCTTCTGTTGGAGGAGAAGCCAAACGTCGTACACTTTTGGAAATAATCACCCTTATTCCGATAGGAGTTTTACTAAAACCCAATTGTCGTTTTTAGAGTCGTGTCGTTTTTTCCAGTGGTATTCCGTAACTAAAACGCTAGCGTCTCTATCGCTCTTACATTCCACAATACGATCCACCAAAATTTCTGACATTTGACACATAATTGATTACAAATTAATTAATTTAGTTTCTGAAAATTTGTGTAAATTTGTTTTAAACATAAGAAAAAAAACACAAAAATGTATAGTGTAGCAAGTTATTTCTCATGGAGCAGCAGCGACGACGATGAGGAAGAAAAAAAAGTAAAGATTTGATACTGCAGAGGAGATGGATTCGATCTAAAGCAAATTTGCCTGAATCAAAGTATAGAGAATTATTCTTATATCTGTTCTTAATTTTATCGCATTTGTTAAAAGATTCAAAATGTACTTTCGACTGTACAAAGAGGCCTTCAAATATGTTTTAAGTTTGATAGACAACTGTTTTCCTCAGCAACGTTCTGTAGCAATACCAACGATTTTAGAACTAGCAGCTACCCTTAGATTTTTCGCTGAAGGAAGCTACCAAAAAGGGGTTGCAAACAACTTTAATTTGGGACTAGCCCAGGCTACTCTTAGCAAAATTTTCAAGGAAATACTAAACATTCTCGAGGAAAAACTTTGCCTGGCATGGATAAAATTGGATCTGTCAAAACAAGAAAAAACTGAAGCAAAAATGCATTTTTTTCAACGAGCTGGAATTCCAGGTGTTATCGGGTGTGTCGACGGCACCCATGTTCAAATTTCCGCGCCTAAGAAAACAGATCAATAAAGATATTACAATAGGAAAGGATTTTTTAGTATTAACGTTTTTAGTTCAAACGAGCCAGAAATGACTGCAACTCCTTTCTTAAACGTGTAAAATTCCAATACGACCAAAAACTGAGGCAAAAATACTACAATTTCCCAAAGGGAGTAAAAACTTTTGGTCGTTCGTCAAAAATATTAGAAATTCTGCCTCATCCTAAATCCCAACGTTCATTTACAATGACATTCCAGCTGTCAGCTCTTTGGACAAGGCCAATCTGCTTGCTACACACTTTGCGGCCAGCTCAACACTCGCAGATTGTGCTTTATCTCCGCCTACACTTGAGTGCGTCGAATATTCAATGTATGAGTACTTTCGCACTCGTACTATACACCTTGAATGACTCGAACTGCAACCAATTTCAGACTGCTATAGTTTCCAAACCGTTCATGACAGTGAGCTCACATTTTGACACATGACAGATAATTTTATTATTTACAAGCCTTTCAAACGATTTGCGTCTCAGTTGTGTTGAAAAATTTTTATCCGCTATGTAATTCAAACGTGATAGTGTGATTGTTTTATATTTGGCTGAAAAACCACAAATAGCTATCGTTAAAGCCCTCCAGCCCCTCAACGTGAATAAATCATTTGTGTCTCGAACCATAGCTCGTTACCGTTATACTAGCAGCGTTGCAAAACGCCATGGAGGTGGTTATAAAAAAACAGCAACATCGGCAGAAATGGTTCAGAAAGTGAAGGCTCGAATTGAGCGAAATCCGCGTCGAAGTGGAAGAAAAATGCCTCGTGAGCTCAACATATCGTTGGAACGGATGCAACACATACTGAAAAATGAGCTTGGGCTCAAGCCATTGAAGTTCCAAGAAGCACACGATCTTACACAGCAACAGAAAAAAGTTAGAGTCGAAAGAGCGAAGGAGTTGCTACGCTTGCACGAAAGTGGTGAGTTGCCGAATTTGGTTTTTTCCGATGAGTCGCCATTTGTTATCGAGCAATATGTCAACAAACAAAATCACCGAGTTTACTTGCCAGAGAGGTCCTTCGAAAATTTGCACCTTCGGACGGTCACCAGAAAGCAGGCAGCACCGATAGTGATGGTTTGGGCCGCCATAACCGCCGATGGTCGCTCTCCGTTCGTATTTTTGGACCGTGGCGTCAAAATTAATGCGATCGTATACCGTGAAACTGTCTTAGAGGCAGTATTAAAGCAGTATTGGGCAAACAATCATTTCGGTCGGAGAAGGTGGAAATTTCAACAAGACTCGGCACCGCCTCACAAAGCACGCGTCAACCAAGATTGGTTAAAAAACAATGCTCCACACTTCATTTCTTCGACACAATGGATTGCAAATTCTTCGGATGCAAATCCGTTGAATTTCTCTGTCTAGGGTATTTTGAAGGCGAAGGTTGGCACTAAGAAATACCAAAGCTTTGATCACCTCAAACAAGCACTTCGCCGGGAATGGGCCAAAATACCGCAGAGCAACTTGCGTGCAGCGTGCGATGCTTTCTTCGGCCGTCTCAAGGCCATTATTCCCGCCAAAGGTGCACATATTAAAAACTACTGATACAATTTTAAAATTGATATATTTTCCAACATTTTTTGCTTTGGCACAATAAAATTTTTTAAAAACTAAAAAAATTATAGCATTTTAAAAAGTTGGAGTTCGAGTCATTCACCCTGTATATTCTGAAATATGGATAAAGGTTTAGAAAAATTTTACTTGAAACACATTTTTCATTCCCTTCAGCCAACAACCCAGCACCTGTCTGACTCTTCCATTTAACTGCGGACATGAACGATGACTTTAAACAGCGTATTCTGCTTTTCATTGTTTGCCAGTTAATAACTTTATTGCTTGGAGCTTTTTTTCCAATTTTTTTATAAAACGTTTCGGTTGTGGGTTTCTATGAAATGGAAATTAAATTTATTGCAAATCTTTAGCTTAAACTGGTAAGTAAATTACTTCAAACGACTCAGCATTGTCTTTGATTTCTGTCCACCGGTGGCTTGCATGTAAACGTTGTCGCTTACAACTCGTGTCTTCTATTGCTGCAATTTAAAATATTTTTCTCAAATGTTTGGTTGAAATTTTTATTCCCAGCTTTGCAATAGTTTTAATCAAATTTGATAACAGCACTATTTTGACAGCAGTTTAATTTTCCACGGGTGTTTTCCGAGCCAAAATTTTCGCAGAAATTTACATACAAAATTTGACAGATTATTAACGGGATGATAAATTTATACGGTTTACTAACCTTTTACGAGTTTTAGGGAATATCTTTAAGATTTTACCAAACGAACAATTTGGACTTGGGCGCTTTCATTACTTCTCACCAAGTCTTGAGAATAAGTTATTATGTAAAACATCATCGACCTCTGAACATGGCCACGGGGATGATTTTACTTGATATGGAAAAAGCATTTGATTTTGTATAGCATAAAGGTTTTATCTTTAAAAGGATTGGGCTAAATTATCCACCGTGTTTAGTTCAAGGTTTTCTATCCCAACGTTCGTTTAATCTGTTCGTGACTAGAAGAAGATTTTTACATCGAGTCTTAGTTCTAGCGTATGCCAAGGTTCCGTACTTGGTCCTGTGTTATTCAACCTGTTTACGGTTACATCGGATATACCCAAAATTCCATATTGCGAAACAGGAATATTCATTTCATTTCTTTATTCTCAAATACAAAATTACAAATTACGATAACAATTCCTAACATAATTATAATTTAACAGTTTACATCAAGGAGCTCACGGGTGGTCGGAACTCCAAACAACATCCAGTGAAAAGTGTAGATGGTAATCTATTGATTTCGGATGAGGAAAAAGCTCACTAGATGGAGAGAATATTTTGCTACGGCCTTAAACCACTTAGACGATGGCTCTATGATCTCGAATTTGAATGAGTTTTCCAAGGCAACAAATTCCCGAATTCGCATCGGGCCTCCCAGTAAATAATGGCAGCAATTAGCTACCTCAAGAAAAACAAGGCGATGGGTATTGACGGCCGAACTGTACCAAGCGGCGCCAAATACATCGGCTGATCTGCTATAGCCGCTCATATGCAGAGCGTGGGATAGTGAAGAATTTCCGCAGGAGTGGAAAAAGGGGATGATTATCAAGCGCTGGATGACCTTACGGATCATCAGAGAGCAATGCGTTGTGTACCGGTCTCCGCTACATTTACTGCTTATCGACTTCGACAAGGCTTTCGACAGCTTGAGCCGAGAACCTGTATGGTTGGACTTACGCAGGAGAGGCATCAGAGGAAAACTCATAACTTGTATTAAAGCTACATACGAAGTTGGTAAGTGTCTCGTTTTGCACAATGGTAAGGTGCATGAGGATTTTGAAGTCCAAAGAGGAGTACGTCAGGGATGTAAACTGTCACCACAATTGTTTTTCGGTAGTTATCAGCGATGTACGCATAGCAGCATTGACGGAAGGCAACTGTGAAATTCGATGGGGAATGACTTCTTAACTTTAACTTAACACCTTGACTACGCTGACGATATTTGCCTACTTTCACATCGGATAATGGACCTTCTCCGCCCACAATCTGGGAGCTGAGGCGAACTAAGTGGGGCTCAAAATAAACACAGGCAAAACGAAAGCCCCTAGTTCTTCCAACACCAGCGCCCAACTTAACATTGCGGGGCAGAAGGTTGAGAAAGTTGACAACTTTCTATGCTTAGGAAGTGTGGCCTCGGCTAACCGGCGTGGTACCGAGCTGGATGTGTGCTGCAAAATCGGAAAGGCTAAAGCTGCGTTCGGAATGCTATCCAAAATCTGAAAATGCAATGTTTTCAGCTTAAGAAAGAAACTGCTTCTGTTCCGCTCCAACGTAAAATCGGTACTGCTTTATGGATGCAGTACTTGGAAGGTGGGCAACTGTACCACACTCAACCTGCGTATATACATAGATGTCTAAGAATCATCTTAATGCTTTTTTGGACCAATTGTATCTCTAATGCACAGCTTCATCAGAGAACGAGTCAAGAACATACAGACATTACTATACGCGGGAAAAAGTTACAGTGTTGCGAAATATGCCAAGCAATGGAATGCGCTTAGCCAAGCAGGCAGAAAAACGGGGCGTCCGGGACATACGTGGCGCAGAACAGTCGAGGAGGAATCGAGCTCTTTAGGAATGAGTTGGAGAGAGCTCAAACGCTTTGCAGAACTCCGAACAATTTTGCGCGCAGGAGCGCAAAACCCTCCGAGTGGTAACTTACGTAGGCAGCGCTGCAGTCCGGGCCTACCAATAGCCGTCTCCAATTAGCGTGGTCTTTGGCTAACTGCCTTCAGTTGTGCACTCCAAATTGGTTGAGATCTCTTTCCACTTCCGCGCGCCACCTAAGGCGAGGCCTTCCTTTACTGCGTATTCCCTCCGCTTAGAGTCAAAGCTTCTGCGGGCTGGAACGTTGGTGTTTATTCGATCTACAAGTCCCAGCCGCCTCAAATGTCCGACGCACAGTTTTTTGACTAGGTCGATGTCACTGTACAGATCGTAGACATTATCCACAACTCGTCAACGCAACCGATACTAAATATCTTAAGAAGAATTCTTCTCTCAAAAGGAGCAAGCATATCTTCATCCGCTTTAGAAAGAGTCCATGCTTCGGAACCATAGAGCAGGACTGGGATTACAAAGGTCTTATATAGAGTTTCCGTGACTACACAGTTGTCTTCTCAGCTCAAAGAAACAGCGATTGGCAAGCGCAATTCTTCGTTTGATTTCTGAAGAGATGTCGTTTTCAGATTTGATAGCAGGGCCGAGGTAGACAAAGTCCCTTACTGAGTCAAAGTCATAGCTATCGATTGTGACATTCTGGCCGATTCTTCGATATTAGGTGTCCCTTCTTGTTGACGGCATATACTTTGTTTTGCCCTCGTTCACCGCTGGACTTATTTTCGCTTCGCAAACGCACTAGTTATAGCTCGCTGTGTTCTACCAATAATATCAATATCGCCAGCGTATGCAAGCAATTGAACAGACTTTTGAAAGATCATACCTCGCTTGTGAGTTTTGCACAGTTCTTTCAAGTTTGACGTCGAGGAAGTCGCATGACAGCACGTGGCAAGCCGACATCAAAGGTCTCGGTTAGGTCGTTACCGGCCTTGATGCAGCAGCGAGCTTTCTCCATCGCAGGGATGCAAAACCCGACAGTTCGTCTCTGTAGATGCTGTCATATGCGTCGTATAAAATCGATAAAAAGTGATGAGTGTCGATCTGAACTTCTTGGGTTTGCTCCATGATCTGCCGTAGTGTGAATATTTGGTCAATTGTGGATTTACTGGACCTAAAACTGCACTGATAAAGTCGAATCAGATCGTTGACAAATGTTTTCAGGCTCTCGCACAATAAGGCAGACAAGATCTTATATACGATGTTTAGGAGACTGATACCTCTATAGTTGTCGCAGCTTAGAGGGTCTCCTTTCTTGTGAACCGGACAAACGATGCTAAGGTTCCATTCATTAGACATACATTCATCCCACCAAATCTTGGAAATAAGTTGGTGTATGCTCTCTACCAAGTCATCTTCTGCTGCCTTAAATAGTTCGGCGGGTAAGCCGTCCGGACCGGCAGCCTTGTTCGATTTCAGTTTAAATACTGCTAACCACGCTTCATTTTGGTCGGGTGGACGGAATTTTTGAATTGCATCGTCAATATTGAATGGTTCGCTCTGCCTGATATAGGAATTTGTGTAGTCTTTTCCATATCCTCAGCACCGACCGTGACTCTACTACAAGGCTTCCTTGTTCATCTGTACAGGTTTTCGTTCGGATTGTAGTGCCCTCACACGTTCTTTTTACCTTTTTGTAAAACTTTCGAATATTATTTCTGGAGTCCCACCTCTCTATTACCTCGATCTCGCACTTCTCATGCCCTTTCTTTTTTCTCTGGAGAAGCCGATGTTCTTCCATCCTCTTTTTTGCTCGTAGTGCTCACGAGCCGTGCTCGTTCTTTTGTGCAGGGCCGCTTTGTATGCATGTTGTTTTGCTGCGTGTGCTTGCCGGCACTCTTCATCAAACTAGGGTTTTCATGGAGGTAGGCGGGTGAAACCAAGCACGTCTGTTCCGGCATTTCTGATGGCTTCTCGGCATCTAAGCCACTGGTCCTTAGCGCTAGATGTGTTGAGGAATACGCGATCGGCAAAGGCCCTCGCGGCTTGTTGCTACTGCAACCGTTCAACGGAAATCATAGTATTTCTCCGTTGTTGTTGCGTGTGATATATCCGTTGACGTACCTTGGCTGCAACTAGGTAGTGGTCGGAGTATATGTTGGCCACTCGGAATGTTCGAACACCTAAAATACTTGAGGAGTGGCCTACGTCGATCACAACATAATCAACCTGGTTGAGAATTTGCTGATTTTCTGCCATGCTCTCTTGTGAATATTGAGGTGTGGTAGTCGCATGCTTGCTATAGTAACGTTACGTCTCACAGCGCAATCGATTAGCCCACGCTCGTTTCCAGTGGGTCGTAGTGGCTCAAGTGGTAGTGGACTGGCTTCCAAATCGGAAGGTTCGGTGTTCGAATCCCAGCTTCGCCCGAAAGACATACCATATTCATTTTTTCAGTTAACGATAATCAAATAAGATGAGTTGTTGACTAAAAATCAACAACACGTCTCTCCAAAAAACTTAACACATTCTGAGGCATTATAAGTGTATTCATAACCAAGACGTAGTGTCGTGTAGGCTATGTCTTCCGATTGTGCTACCAACGATGTCCTCCTTTCCAATTTCGGTATTCAAGTCGCGTAGGACGATTTTAACGTAATGCATGGGACATTGCTCGCAGGTTTTGTCGAGGAGCTCGTAGAAACTTTCTTTTCTAGCATCGTCCTTTTCGCCTGTTGGGGCGTGAGCTCATATAAGGCTGATGTAGCGAATTTATCTTTGATACGGATTGTTATAAGGCGTTCACTTACGTGTCGAAAGACAAGACTTCTTGCTTAAGTCTGCCGCTTACAACAAATCCACATCTAAATAGACTCTGCTTACGTTCCCTATAGTAATCACCATAGTAAACATCACAGTTTTTCATCTTTCTTTTGCTCTGCCCATCCCAGCGCACTTCCTGGATGGCAGTGATATCTGCTTTATAGCAGTCTAGGGCCAATTTTTTTATCTTCAGTCTGGACCGGATGAACATTGATGAATATTCTCGTAGCAAAATAAACAAAGCTGGATCAGGAGTAACGTGGGTTTTGAAAAAAAATTGTGGGAAACCTGAAATATTGAATAAAAGCGAATCTCTGTTACAATAAAATTCACTATAATTAGTGGTAGTTTTAAGAATAGAGTTAATAAGTTCGTAATGGTAAAACTAAAAACTATTGCCTTTTATTTCAATTTCTTGAAACATACGAGTGTATGCATATTTGCTCATCTCTGTACATAAATGAATATTTTGATTAGTATCCATTTTGAAATTGATAATTTTTCGAAACAATGCCACGCGTACCTTTTGCCGCATTCCTTGCTTCCAAAAGTTTGTAAATTTCCACCTGTGCTGGTTCCATAGAGATTATTATTCCACACCACATCCATGTTGGTTATTTTCAACAGAGGATTTTTGTGAAGCAAGGGTTTAAATTGGGCTATCCACGTGGAATAGTTGCTCCACTAATTAGTGGTATTTTAGGTGAAAACCTCTTCATTTTTCCAAAGTTGTATAATTTTAGTTTTGCTTTAATGACATTTTCATTGGGTCTGGTCCCGTAACCTATGAAGATTTTATACGATTAGGAATAAAACATCGAAGAAACAAAACTTGTTGCTTCTTTGTTTAATGCGAAAAGGAAGTGGAAGGATTTTATTAATATAAGACTAATTGACAATTGATTAAGCTGGACACGTGTCTAATTTGGCCCAAGTAAATATGTTCAATTAGTCAATAACTTAAGGGATGTTCAATTAATCTAAAGTAAAACAAGTTGTTTCAATACCAAGAAGTCGAAATCAATGGTCAGCACCACTTTATCGATTTCAGAGCCACCGGATGACGATGGAAAACACGCGCTGGTCAACAAAGTTTGGAAGCAATTCCATTGAAACCTTTGACGTCAGAGGCATTATTTTCTAAAAATCTGTACGCAATTGAGCACGTTGCTGACATTAATAACATTGCCAGGATGTCACGACAGACATTGTAAAACTGTGAAAGAGGGCAATACCAATTACATGCTGTCAAGAGAAAGGAATCACCAACATCAACATTGAGAAAGGTAGGAATTGTGTTTGCCTCACCTCTGCTCTTAACTCTGATAATGACACTTCAGCACAAATCAAGCGAAGAGTTACACCTGGCAGTCGCTTCTTCTTTGACCTATAAAGGCAATTGAAGGATAAGGCATTCTCATCCCCGTTCCGATAATTTTGAACACAAGTTTCATCGATCGCTTTTTGGCCGGCTTTGGAGGAGCACGCATCCAACATCCCTCGACGTGCGCACATTCCGAGGGGCAAATGTTGACTCTGAGCACTTTCTTGTAGCAGCTAAATTCAGAAAAAGAAATTCAACATTGGACGCCTTAGCACACCTGGAGTAGCCACAGACTACAGAGAGCGCCTGAGTGAGAAACTCTCCACTGTGCACTCACCTACCACAGACGCCAACCATCAGTGGTGCCAGTATCGCGACATTATCAAGGAGGTAGCCGAAACCAGCCACTCCAGATGCGATCCTATGTCTTGCAAGAACTATCGTGGCATATCCCTGCCTAATGTCGCATATAAGATCCTACCCAACACACTAATCGGCAAGTACCAGTGTGGCTTCCAGCCCGGCAAATCGACTATAGACCAAATTTTCACACTGAGACAAATCCTGAAAAAGACCAACGAATTTCAAGTCGAGACTCACCACCTTTTCATCGATTTCAAGGCCGCATATGATAACATTAATCGTCAGGAGCTTTATATGGCGATGGCCGAATTCGGTATCCCGGCAAAACTGATCCAGTTGTGTCGCGTGACACTAGAAAACACGCACTGCAACGTGCAGTTTGGAAGTAGCTCCTCCGAACTATTTCAAAAATACACCGGATTTCGGCAAGGTGGTGCGCTATCATGTGATTTCTTCAATCTCGTCCTAGAGCAGATAGTGCGCAGGGCAGGTGTCAACACGGAAGGCACTATCTTCAACAAATCCGTTCAGCTCCTGGGATATGCGGACGATATTGATATCATCGAGCGCTCGCAGCGTTCCGTGATAGAGGCTTTCACGGCGATTGAAGAACAGGCGAAATTCGTTGGCCTGGAAGTAAACGAGGGCAAGACCAAGTACATGCTAGCAATAAACAAAGAATCATCTGTCCACCGCCTAGGACAGGTAGTCGAGGTAGTTAAGGTGTTCATCTACCTTCGAGTAAACATGAACTCCACGAATGACACCCTAGTGGAGATCCGACGAAGAATTACCATAGGAAACCGCTGCTACTTCGGTTTGGCAAAGCAATTGGGTTCAAAACTCCTTACTCGAAGGACGTAATGTACGCTTTACAAAACCTTTATCCTGCCAGTTCTACTGTATGGCGCCGAGTTCTGGTCGATAAGCGGGAAGGGAGAGTTAATTCTGGGCGAATGGAGGAGAAGATACAACCGCGAACTCTATAAGCTATACTAAGATGTGGATGTATTTCAAAAAGCCAAAATACGTCGACTACATTGGCTCGGTCACATCGAGCGAATGGACAACAATGCTCCAGCTAAGAGAATCTTCGAATCTGAGCCATCATATTCGAGACGACAAGGAAGACCGAACCTACGTTTCAAAGACCAAGCTATCGCGGATGCCAGAGCGCTTGGTCTGGATAACTGGAAGCAGCGTGCCTGGGATCGTAGAGGATGGAAGGCTGAAGTGTCACAGGCAGAGACTCTCCACGGGTCGGGAGCCCGTTAAGTAAGTAAGTAAGTTGGAGGAGCAGATATAACAGCGATCTGTACAGCGACATGCACGTGATTAGAATTTTGATTTGATTTGAGGCCCGGGTCAACCCCGGACAATTTATTGACATATTTAATACGAACATATATCTTAACAAACTAAACTTAAAACTATGACTTATAACTACGTACTATATTTACTTAAACTAAGGTCTAATGAAGGGCATTTCGTAGGACTAAACTACTGCAGTGGTAATCGAACACTTGACGTATCCGATTTGTTTCACGTAGCATTCGACACTGGGGCTCGTTAAGATCATAAGTTGTCCCGTGATTACTGGGTCGAAAAAGCTGGACAGATCTTATCAAAACGGGTTGATATTGAGTAGGATGTGGGAGAGTATGCCAGTTAAGAGTTTGTGGATTAAGAGAATATCGGCGAACTCCCGTTTTTCCAAAGACATGAGACCGAGTAGTTTGATTCGATTAACATAGGGGGGTAGAATAATGTGATCAGCCCACCGTAGCCCGTATAACGCGAATCGTATAAATCTCCGTTGGACAGCTTCAACGCGCCGAATGCATAAATCGTAGTAAGGGGACCATACCTCGCTGGCATATTCGAAAAGTGGACGAACAGAGGTTATGTACAGGGATTTGGTGACATAGGGGTCGGAGAATTCTTTAGACCATCGTTTGACAAATCCGAGAACGGTGTTAGCTTTGCTAATTGCGGAGTGAATATGGTTGCAAAAATTTAACTGTGTATCACGAATGACACCCAAGTCCGGCATTGATGTAACTGCAGCTACTCTTTAATTTGATAAATAATAGGTGCGGGTTGGAAGTGCCAAACGCCTCCGGGAGTAAGAAATGGCTGGCATTTTTCTATGTTGAGCTCGAGAAAGCTTTTATGCACCGTATGAAGAAATCATTAAGATCAGAGAGGCTTGAAAGCTGTCTGAAGATTTTCATATCATCGGCATAGATTGATATGTGGGAGTGCTTTATGATCGTTAATAGTCAAGATAAAAATTAATGGACCAAGATGACTGCCTTGTGGAACACCAAAAGTGGCGAGAATTGGTTCAGAAAAAGGGAACTAAAATGGACGAGATTGTAGCGTTTTTTAATGCAGGAATTAATCCAAGAGGTCAGTCAAAGGCCTTACTGAAATCCGTGGCGATTACATCAATTTCTTTCCCTTGCTCTATGGCACACAGTGTACTAGATATAAACACAATGAGGTTGGTGATCGTTGATCTGCCTTTGAGAAAACCATGTTGGTTGGTTGCAAATATAGATTTACATACGTTGAAAATATAGTGCATCATAGCAATACATTCAAAAACCTTGGGGATGCAGGATAGTTTAGCAATGGGGCGATAATTGGTGATATCGTACCTTGGCCCTTTTTCAGAGATAAGGATAGAGCCCTTCAGATAAAGACATTTTTTTAAGACAACTGCGGACAATCAATCAGGACCTGGAGAAAAATCGTCTTTCAGCTTATGTATTTTATGTTCTAACTACGCTGAAGTAATTTCAACTGACGGGGGAGATATTTGACAACAGGTAAAAAATGTATTCAGGATCGGGGTCATCAGATTGGGCCAAAACCGATTGACTAAAGAAGTTCGTAAATAAATTAGCTATGGTTGTTGAGTCATCCGAAGGGATATTACAAAATTTGAGAGTTGATTGATAGCAATCGGATTGTGTTAATAGATTGATACAATTTTTTAAGGTTTGAGACGATGGTAGATTGGATTTGACTGAGATATGTTTGGTAAAGAGACGCAGCAACTAGGGAGAAGTGATTGTTTGCTAGAAGTTAGATTTGTTGGTCAAAGCCAGAACCAGATTTAATAAATTGGTGCCATAAGCTGTTTCTCTTATTACGAAGTGCACGAAGTTCTTTGATATACCAGGGAGTAGATGATGAATAACTTCTGCGTCGAATAAAAGGAGTAGTTTGCCTTATACAGTGGAAGATCTTATAGTAGAAGACAACTAAAATAGAATCTGCAGTTACGTTACTGTTTTGTAGAAAACTAAAGTCAACATTATTGAGAAGATTGTTGAGCTTAGTGTAATTGGTTTTATGGAAATTGAAGTGGAAGGAAGTTTATGAAAGCCTCAAGCAGAAGTTCACACTCGAGAGCAAGACAGTTCGTGGTGTCGGATGCAAAGATCAGATCTAGTTTCCCACTCAGGAAATTAGAACTTGGGTTTATTTGAAAAAGGCCTGAGTTTGTGAGACAATCCGTGAAGAGGATTTCTTTGCCAGAAGCTGCATTTGTGGCAACAAGATAGGATTCTTCATCCGAGTGAGTCGACAGGAGTCGAGGGAATCGACCACATTTGTCGCGAGGGGCGAATATAGCAACAGAGGATATAAAGCTTGTGTTTGAAGAGAGTAACTTTAACACGGATGATTTTGAAATCGGCAGTAAATGACTTTTGACGAGCTCAGGGTTGAAACGAACATTGATTGCCAGAAGGACACGTCGTCCTATAGAATCATCATTTCCGCTAAATAAACGGAATTCAGGTGAAAATAGCTCCGAAGCTTTGAAAGTTGAGATAAATAGAAGACGTTTTTGTTCGCAGCCCCCTCATATTTTGGTAGTAGAGTGATAAACGAATGTTTGCTGGATATTGGGCTGGATTAGGAACGAAAATAGCTTTTAAAGCGATCACGTTTTTTGGAGATGCAAGAGGCGTTTGGAAAAGACATGACAGGCGTATGAGGAGAGATCGTTGTTGACGTCTGTAGAAGAGTAATTGATACTGTTGTGAAAATCGGAAAAAATTCGTCGGAGATGTTTGGGATAAGTGGGAAGACCTTCCTGTTGGTCTTGTACCTTAAAATGTTTGCACACAGCGCGGGCGAAGGAAAATAAGGGAGGATGGAAAGAGAGGTACTTGTGAACGTTGGTTTTAAATGTTTGAAGGTTATAATGACTAGGAAAAAAGGAGCTAAGCAGAGCATTTCATAAACGGGTTGTACGGCTTAGGAACGAATCACGATATTTTAGAGTACGTCCGAAAGTGGACCTGAGAGTACATATATTGATGAGCATTTATAGCGAGACGGGTGTTACGGTTAAAAGTTTGAAGGGGCGGAATGCTACTGGCGATTTCTATGGAGCACTGATGGTGGAAATAGCGATAAAACAGAGTGGGATGTAATACATTACGGGGATTGTACTCCAATTTCAGGCGGATAAACATATTATATAATGTTGGCAGATTAGAGGGGGTGAAGTATTTCTTCCATCGCTTGAGGAAACCTGGTCATTCCGCAGAATTTTTGGCGACATCGAATATGTGGTCATTCCAACTTAAGTTGTCATTGACACACATACCGAGAATGGAAAGTTTATCGGTTTCGACGATGCAAGTGCCATTCATGGATAATGGCTGGGTATTTAAATTTCGCTTTAGCGACAGCAGATAGCATTGTATTTTGGAAGCATTAAATTCCACCCTATTGACAGTTCCCCAATTGCTTACGCTGTTACTATCAGAATTTAATGAGCTTAACATACACTGGTGTTCTAGTTCTATAGCTGAAGAGCAGGTACGTGAGTCTGGGAGCGAATATGGTAAACAGAGAGTACTATCGTCAGCAAAGGAATATATTGGATTAGAAGTAGCAGACAAGAGATTATTGATCAAAATTAAAAAGAGTGTCGGCGACAGAACGGAGCCCTGGGGCACACCAGTATTTATTTTGTGAATATCAGACTAAAACATCCAATACAACTTGAATTAAACGTTCCGAAACGTAATTTCTAATCCATTGAAGAAGAGAGTCATCGATACCAAAAGCACGCGTTTTCGACAAAAGAGCCTGATGCCAAACTCTGTCAAATGCCTTAGAAATATCAAGTGCAACTATCTTGCATTCGCCAGATTGATGTATGCTTTGGTTCCACTTTTCGGTGACACATGACATCAAATCATCAGTGGACCTGTTGCTACGAAAACCGTACTACCGGTCATTAAAAAGTTTTCGCGTTAAGAGATATTTCATGAGCTGACGGTTTATCAGCGTTCCCATGACGTTGGAAAGGAGAAACGTAAGTGCAATGGGTCTGTAAGGAGAGAGAGGAGAAGATTCGCCTTTTCTAGGGACTGGCTGGACAAATGCCGTTTTCAATTTGCTCGGAAGAAATCCTAAAGAATAAGATTGATGAAAAAGCTTACGCAGTAGTTTTGTTAGCGATTAAGAACACATCTTCAAAAGGAGGAGAGATATACCATTTCAGCCAGCGGATTTGTGAATGTTAAGACCTTTAAGAGCTCTTGCTACTACACGAGTGCGAAAGTCGATTTGTCCCATTGAAGATTCGACGCGTTCAAATGTAGGCGGAGACAAGGCACAATCTGGGAATGTTGACAGGGCAAGCAGATTGGCCTTGTCCAAAGAGCTGACAGCTAGAATGTCATTGTAAATGAGCGTTGGGGTGGAGGATGATGCAGTATTTTTCTCCTCAGCTTCTGGTCGTATTGAAATTTCATACACTTAAAAAAGACTTTGCAGTCATTCCTGGCTCGTTTAAAATTTTTGTGGTTTTCCTCTGTTGGGTTGGTCTTGAAGGACCGAAAAAACATTTCTCTAACCCTGATAGCCTCTTTACAACTCGAGTCGTACCATGCCTTTTCTGTTTTTTTGATACTCTGCATCCGATAAAGTTTCTCGTTCCAAAGAGAATGGTGTCTGTGATCATATCAGCAGCGGCATCCACCAGTTAAAATTCCCAATCTCTAACTGTGTGGTCGGTGTACAAGAAATTAGCTGATATGACACAATGGTCCGACGAGCCTAGAGAGAAGAGCACATCAACGGTGTACTTATCAGGGTGAGAAGTTGAAAACAAATCCAGGGTGTTGGTGGTATGACTGTCAACGTCTGGTATTCGTGTGGGCTCATTTACAAGCTGGGTTGAATTATTTTCCGCAACGAGGATCTCAACACACCGTCCTTCTGGTGTTGTCTGTCTAGAATATCGGAGCCACTCAGAATTGCGTATATTGAAATCGGCCGTAATAACGATTTCAGTACGAGGATACAGAGATACAATTCTTTGTATGGAATTAGACTGGGCATCAAACTCATTAAAGGTCGAGTTGCTGTCCAGTTTGGGGCTTCTGTAGAAAAAGTAATAGTGGATAATTTTCTTACGAAGATGGAATTTTAACAACATGGAATTGAATTCCGGATTAGAACAGGGACTACATTGTGGTGGAGTTAGGTAAACTACATCACTACGCATATAAATGGCGAGACCGCGGTGTGAGACAAATAATGGCACTAGCTCGTAGCCATGTAGCTTCAGATCAGAGTGATTTGAGAGGTGCCAAAATAGCTGGTCTGTACCATCGGCGCAAATAGAATTGGACTTATCGTGCAATTAGGCAAAGTAAAGCCACACGTGTTGATATAGCCGACGGTCTATCAGGCGTCACCTGTTTAGAACTAATGAATATACATTGATTAATTCCTTCCCGAGGGGACGATGTAGTATTGGAAGACCTCTACTCAGATGGTGCGTATAAGTGCGCGCAAAATTAAAGAGTAGGTTTCATATAATTGTGGAGTCAGGTTTGTGATTACGGTTCAAAACGCCTGGAATGCTATCAACAGGAGTGGCCTTAATAACACACAAGGAGATCTGTATATTACCTTGATGCGGGCTCATGGAAAAAACAGATGCAAAAGTTTCAAATCCACACGTCTTGCCCTTTCTGAGCTGTAGCTCACACGGCTGTGAATGGCTGAGATACAACCAGTAGTGTCAGACAATACATCAGCGGAACTCAGCATGAGAAGATAGCGCAATTCACAAGATTTATGTGCAATGTCTCCTCGCCTTTCGATTCATCTAGGAAGTGTTAAGGTATGTATGTATAAACTTGTATTTTGTTCCTCTTGCATGTTTCACCAACAATGTGACATATACTCGTACATACGTATAGAAATGGTACGTAGTAATTGAATCTGAAAGATGAATGACCTCATGCTCACAAATTAGATTATAGTCCACCTGAAATCCCATTAGTAACACTTAAGTCTCTCACTCTAATCAATTAATCAAACTTTTCCAACGTGTGCTTTTAGCTTCATGAAGGTACTGCAAGTACGAGTAAAACGTGGCATCATACACCAACGCAGACAGAAAACTATAAATAACCCTCCCTAATGGCAGAGGGATTTAGCTTATACGGATAATTCCTGGGACTCCAATAGACTGCATCCATAAATAGATTAATATACCAGAGTGCGTTTCTTCTGCACCTTGGTTTACACGTATGTATACACGTGCCAACATATGCATTTATCCAGCCCCTGTGTGAAAATATTTCTACATAGTTAACAGTCCGAATAGGATTAAAAACATTTTGCAAGGATAACAGCTTTGGAAATTTAAATAAGAACGCACACAACTCTACTTTTAAATATATTCCACGATTCCATGGATGAAGAATGGACCATTGTTTCTCCCAACTTTCTTCGCCTGAGGACCAGGCATACCTGTGAACGGTACTGCAGAAAGTATGCATTTTGAACCTTTAAGTTCATTACCCTTTCAATGCGACAATGTATCAACCCTGGCTCTTGTTTATTCAATCATGAAGCTATTCCAAGAAATTGAAATGTCCGCCGTAATAAATGATGGACGAAGACGGGTTATAGCCGTATAACGTTTTGTCACTCTAAAGGGTTGGGCTAGCTTCACAGATAAGATCCTTGAAAAGAGTCCTGGACTACGATAAATTGAAACACTTTTTGGCAGCTCAAGCAATTGATGACTTTTATACTCTCGTCACTACGCGACTACATAGCTTCATATCCACACAGGACACGAACATACCCCCCAGACTTACTCGTACATACACTGGACACATGAAACATGATGGACATTTGGAATAATTCTCTTTAAAAATAGGGTTATGAGAACGTTGAGAAAACATACGTGTGTATAGGTATGCACATATCATGCACAAGAATATAATTTATAAGATTCCTGTGTTGGCCGAAACTTTTCCATCGGGCTGAACTCTATTATGGTATACTACAACGTTATGATGGTAAAGAATGTGATAGCAATTAATGAAGGATTTTCTGGAATGTCGTTGCCTACAGCTAAAACAAGAAATTCGAATAGTTTCGTCGAAGGATTTACTCGTGGGAAACATGAATGCGGACAATAAAAGTGACACGAGTTTGGAATTATATTTCCATTTGCAAGTGGGGAATTTGGTACAGAGATAATAAAAAAATATCCATTTCGCCACAGATACAACGAATACAGTAGGCCTGCAGGACATCATGTTCACAATGAATGCAAATCTAATTAACTTGTTGCCATAAGGATATTCCAGAAGACCATCCTGTCATAATTGTATAATCGAAAGTACCTTTGCATTGGGGATAGGTTTGTTTCTATGATATTCTAACGTTTATCCCTCTTACCAAGAAAGGAAGAGGGATCTTACAACGTACATTGCAACGAGAGGTAGAAAATTAGTTAGATTACTTTTTAGTTGATTATTTACCCAGAATTTGAAAAAAAAAACAATTAGCTTATACAGCATTTTGATATTATCTTTCTAATTTGAAATTGGTAATTTACATTTCTACCAAATACGTAAACCAAATTAAGTTAATAATTTACGAAATTAATTTACAAACTATTTTTTTTTAAGGCATCAGGGCAGCCAAGCCATATGATGCCGTCTAATATTTAAAGTTTTACATACCAAAAAAGAAAAGAAAAAAAGTTCTTTATTTAACATATGACACATGCTAAATATTTAAAGAAAACAAATTTTAATAATTGAAATTAGGGTAAAATCATATTTCATTTAATTTCTGATGAGCGATTATGGCCATTCTTATTCGTTGTGTGGTCCTTACATCTGCTGGACTTAGGATTTCGGCTAGTTTCTGGAGAATGTTGTCTGATGATTCATTAGTTTGACGAGATATGGGACATGCAACAAAAATATGCCAAATGGAGAGAACCGTTCGGCAATTCGCGCACTCCTCCGGTAGTCCACGATTGTAGAAATGTTTGGTGTTGCAAAGAGATTTTCCTACTCTGATTCGCAATATTTTTATGCTGTCTTTTCTGCTAAGAGATTGATTGTACGGGATACGGTCGTAGGAAAATTGATGTTTTTGTAGAAATGTCTTAGAGTTCTGACAGGTTTCAATGAGTTCTTTCTTTTGGTGATGGAGGAATGTTTTGCGCAGGAGTTGGTAGAATTTGGGGTGCTCCACAATTAGCGGATAGTTAATAACAGCTTTAGCAGCTAAGTCTGCAGCATCATTTCCTTTGATCCCGCAGTGTCCAGGTATCCATGCTAGCGTAATGTTTTTTTTGTGTACAAACAACTTCGAATTATCTCCAGCGAAGGGCATTTATTTGTCTCACTCTTAAGGCAAATGAGAATACCAAGATTATCTGTTAAAATCAAGGATCGATCAGAAAATTGCTGAGCATAGGATATACATTTATGAATTGCTGCTAATTCTGCAATGTAATTGTCGGCAGAATCAGGTAGAAGTGCTTGATGAACGATAGATGACTGTGCGTTTGGTTGTAATTGAATAACCGCATATGAGCACCAGTGATTTGCTTTGTGTGAACCGTCCGCTCCTATGGTTGAGATCATTTCTTCATGAAGCATTCTATACATACTCGTATCATTGGAAGTAATAGCTTTTTTGAAATTTGCGAGATTGGTGTTTATTGGGAGTGAATTCCTTTTCCAAGAAGGTGGAAGGTGGAAGGTGTTATAGGCATGTCTAATACAAATGAGCTTTGAAGTGGTATTAAGGAGATTATCTTACTAAGCGCTGATACAGAGTTTTTTTCGTGTCTTTTGTTTTGAACAGATTGTTTTTTCAATCGTTTCAAACAGCGGATGTGTCGAATTCACTAATGCTTTACTGATATGGTTAACTGCCCTTCTTTTTGCTAAGCGTTCAAATGATGTGTAGCCTATTTCCACTGTAAGAGCTTCTATATTTGTAGCTCTCAAAGCTCCAGATGCTGTTCTAAAACAATCGTTGATGGCTGCATCAATTTTATGTATATTTTTTTTTGTTGTCCACATATAAATGGTTATACCATGTTGCAACGTACCTTCAACTAGAGATTTCGCAATTTGGAGGGAAGTTTCTATATGTGGCCCTTTTCGCTTTGAACAAATCATTTTTAGTGCGTTGTTTTGTCGTTTTAGCTGATTAGCCATATTGTTGACGTGTATGTCCCATTTCAAATTTCCGCTGAAAGTAACTCCGAGAATCTTCATTTCTTTTTTAAGGGGGATTGATGAATCTCGTAAAACAAGAGGGTTACAGGTGCATTTTCTTTTTCTGCAGAGATGTAGCGCTTACACTTTAGATGAAGGAATAACAGCATACACTTCCTGAGCCCAGTTAAACATAGTCAAATCTGCTTTTTCTAGAGAATTCTCCAATGAAATCAAGTTTGCTAATCGGTTGGGAGAGCTTAACAATAAGCGAGTCAATATATGCGTTATATAAGATAACAGAAAGAGAAGATCCCTGTGGCGTACCATTGTCCAATCTCACAATGGAGGAGTTGTACCCGTCGACATTAACTCCAAAAGTTCTGTTGTTCATAAATGACATTATTACCTTGATTAATGTTTTTGGGACACCCCATTGATATAGTTGCTTAATAACGGGTACCATCATAACTCTGTCAAAGGCTTTTTCTAAGTCAGATGACCTTACTACACTGTGTTTTTTTCTCGACAAATTCACCGCCAGTGTATGCTCTAAAAGGTGCAGGAGTGTGGATACTCCTCGATTGGGTCTGAAACCGTGCTGTACTGTGCTAGCCTTTTCTTCCATCAGCCAACTTATTCGTCTCGCAATAATTTTTTCGAACGGGAAGAAGAGAAATTGGGCGATATTTATTAAAATCATGTTGATTTCTTGAGGTTTTCGGAATCGGCTTAAGTTTTGCTCTTTTTCAGTCGTGTGGAAAAGTTCCAGTCGATAGAATACTATCATAAAGCGAGCAAATTCTACTCGTATCTTTAAGGCTATCATCGCTTAGTTTTACCATTTTATACGTGATTTTGTCCTCGCCTGGGCTGCTTCCTTTGGCCATCTTCAGAGTTACTTCTAGTTCAGTTTTCGAAATATTTTCCGTTAGAAGTTCACACGAGCTTTGGTTAGAAGGTGGTTGAAGATTTTGTAGACTAAAGTTTAGTTTATTTTCAATCATACTCTCTTGATATGTACTATCTGCGCTGTATTGTTTCCATTTCTCTGCGAATATGTTTGCTATACTTACTGGATCTATTTATAGTTTTTCATCTATTAGCATGTAGGGAAATTTTCTCTCTGTGTTTGGGTAGCGAATGGCTCTATCTCTTTGAGATATTGGATTCACGCCTAACTTTTGCAAATATTTTTCTATATGCAACGCAGTTTTCGGTGGTCAGGTACCTGCGGGCTTTCTTCCAAGCCTTGTTCTTTTCCTTAACTAAAATTGCTATAGCTCTTGTAAACCAGATAGGGTTGGTCTTTAAAAATTTCGGCTGCATCACAGGCATAGCTGTTGCTGCAGCGGTTCTAATGATTTTTTTGATTTTTGATGCTTCTTGGTTAATGTTGCAAGTTGAAGCTATTTGTGAATTAAGATTTTTTGTTACCTCCTGGAACAATTTCCAGTTTGCAAGTTCTTCTTTGTATCGGGGAGAAAACTTAGGTCCCAATCTTTGTTCTGGGGTGCGAAAAATGATCGGGATATGATCCCTACTTATAGCCTCAGACAGTACTTCCCAACGCAGGAAAGGAGCAAGATCTTGGGATGCGAAGGTGATATCGATTGCAGAAAAAGTGTTTCTAGTGCTGAAAAAAGTCGGAGATCCATCGTTCAAAGTTATGAGACCACGATCATTCGCAAAGATTTCAAACATAGTTCCTGCATTATTTGTAGTGTTTGAACCCCATAAAGTATTGTGGGCATTAATGTCACCCATAATTATGTGATGGAAATTGTCATTAACCGTAGGTATGCTATTCAACAAATCTAGCGAAATTTGTACGTCATGTTTATAGAATATTTTATCTGTATATTCAAAAATTATTGACATTAAATATTATTCAGAAGGAAACACCCTATACTCGATCGAACAATTACATATGTATTTATATCATTTATATATTTACATGTATGTGCATAACTACTCATGTCTAATTGAAAAAAATATCAGATCATAGAACAGTTTGTAATAAACCGTCGAGAAGAAAACAGCTCTCCTTTCTTTTATTTTTTTTGTTTTTGTGTTTTAAATTTTTATGTTTTTCGGCGTCCTACAGCATCAGAAGTGGGATTGGCAATTAATGTAAGGAGTGTACGTTCAACTGTATTATTATTTCGGTATTACAAACTCAAAGTTTTACGTTTTTGTTAATTATTGTTTTCCTGTTACGAGTGGTAGAAAAAAATAAAATAAACAATTTTAAGAAAAAGAAAAGTAACAAAAAAAAAAAATGGATTCACGTGTTTCTACATTTTTACACATACTCGTAGCTTCGGTTCAGGCGGTAAAGGATAAATTGTCTGCGATGGGTTTGCCTTCAAATGGAACTAAGGCTACGTTGAGAGTTCGCCTTGAAGAAGAAGCAGTTCGAGAATTGAGTGATGCCCAAATTGATGAGTACTTCCCTGCAAGCATTGACGATAGCAACACTGAAAACATCGAAGAAAATGTTCCTGAGAATAGTTGCGAGAAAAGAAGAAATTCTAGCATTGCAAAAACGACTTGCGGAGCTTAGTAATCCAAGTGAGTCAGTTCCAAATTTTTTTTCATTTAGGGACATAGAAGACTCCTTGCAAACAATCTCTGGCGATAACAGTTTTCCTATCTCCAAATGGATTCAAAATTTTGAGCATTCTAAGGAAATCTATAACCTTGACGAGTCAAAGTGCTTTATTTTTGCGCAACGACTGTTAAAAGGAACTGCAAAGCTGTTTCTTAGATCAACTTCATGCCGTTCCTGGGAAGAACTAAAAACAGCATTGTCGAACGAGTTTCATCACCATTCATCAGCTGCGGATGTCCACAACACCTTGAGGAACCGAAGGAAGCGCAAAGAAGAGAATCTACAACAATACGTTCTCACAATGCTAGAAATTGCAAATTCATCTGATATTGAAGAGAATGATGTCATATCATACATCACAAAAGGTATACCTGATTCGTCTTTTAACAAACAAATCCTTTTCACAGCCAATACTATACCTGAGCTGAAAACTGTTTTAAGAAGATACGAACAAATGAAACTGGACCTGTTCATCAGGTGCCACCGGTTTTCATAAAACACCGCAATCAAAAATAACTGTGAATCCAAGTAACGAACTCAACATCAAGTGTTACAACTGTAACGAAGCTGGTCACGTGTCATCGAAGTGTCTAAAACCACCACGTGAGAGAGGTTCATGTTTTCGATACTGCGAGCGAGGACATATTGTTAAAGATTGTCCAAAAACTTCAGCAGTGTATTTTATTCAAGACGTGGATGTTTCTTCAATTTTTAAAGATTTTCATGATGTTTTGGAGTACCATCTACAAATCAGCAAGTATGGAGCTGTCAGTACAACCATGAGTGCTGTAACGATGATTGACACTGGGAGTCCTATAAGCTTCGGGCAATAAAAATTTATTCCACCTTATCTGGCGGTATCTATAGAAACGCAATCGGAAGACTTCGTGGGTATTAACAACAGCAAACTAATAATCCTTGGTAAGGTGTTTTGTAAAATAAATTTTAATAAAAGCTTTGTAAATCAATGTCTATATGTTGTTATGAATGATACTATGAGAGATGCTATTATTTTAGGAAGAGATTTTTTAAGAAAAACAAATGTTAAATTAAGTTTTAAAAAAGATAACGAAAAAAAATCAATTGAACAAAATAAATTAAAAATATTTTAGATGACGAACTAAATGAAGTTTTAAAAATTGATACGTTTGATGATCGCTATAGTAAATTCAGTTTAAACATAAACGAAAGTTTAACTCATAAAGATAAGATCGAAATTCAAAAGTTAGTTACCAGAAGTATTTCAGATTGTGATTATGTATTGGGTATATAACTTAATTCGTGCGGTTTTTTTTCAAAATTTGAACGTTTATTTACGTATAACATGTACAATAGTATTTTTCAAAGTATTGCTCATCTGAAGCTATGACTTTTTCCCATCTTTCTGACAATTTGTGGATCCCATCCCAAAAGAATTCCTCCTTCTTGGCAGCCAAGAATGAATCAAGCCAATTTTTGATATTCTGCTCTGTTGTGAACCACATTTCAGTGAGGGCGTTCTGCATCGACCGGAGCAAATGGTAGTGAGAAGGGGCAAGGTCTGGGCTATAAGGCGGGTGGGGTAAGACTTCCCATCCACTGTTTTCCACATAGTTCTTAACCGGAATAGCAACGTGGGGCCGAGCGTTGTCATGATGGAAAATTATTGCCTCGTGTCTGGTCGCATATTCGGGGTGTTTTTCGGCCACTGCTCTCTTCAAATGGATTAATCGTGTTCGGTAGCGTTGTCCATTGATGGTTTCACCCGGTTTTAGCAGCTCATAATACAGCACACCCATCTGATCCCACCAAATACAGAGCATTATGGATTCGGCTTTGCGGTTGATTTGGCTGGTTGGCCGTGTTTCACATATGATTTTTTGCGCTTTGGGTTGTCGTAATGGATGCATTTTTCATCACCAGTAACAATCCGATGCAAGAATGACTTCATTTTGCGGCGTTCCAGCAGCATTTCGGACATGCAAAACCGCCTTTCGACGTCTCTCGGCTTGAGTTCATCTGGAACCCAATTTCCTTGCTTTTGAATATAACCAGCTCCTTTTAAACGTTTTGAAATTTCTGCTTGAGTGTCAGCCAAAGATTCTGCGAGCTTTTCTTGTGTTTGGCAACAATCTTCATAGAGTAATGCTTCCAGTTCTTCATCTTCAAACTTTTTTGGCTGCCCAGGACGTTCATCGTCTTCCAAGCAAAATCACCAGTTTTAAATCGTGCAAACCACTTTTGGCACGTTCGCTCAGCTAGCGCATGTTCACCATAAACTTCCACCAAAATACGATGAGTTTCGTCAGCAGTTTTCTTCATGAAGAAGAACTTCCTGCAAAAACACTTTTTCAGGCACAAAGTTCGACATATTTGAGTGAAAAAAAATTATTGTTGTTTACGCTTCAAATGAATGACATACACTGAAATGATGTACAATGACAGTAGCTCTCCAACGCATGTTCCAATGGAATAATACAAGTTACGCCATCTCTTAGCAAACCGCACGAGTTATAGACCCAATAAACCACGGCTCAACCAATGATATTGAAATGAAAATAGTTCTTAAAGATACGAACAGTGTTTTTAGTTGCACGCCTAGGAGATTGTCATTTGCTCATAAAAGTTGAATAAAATCTTAGATGATCTTTTGAATAGGAAAATTATTCGCGAAAGTTGTTCACCATTTGCTTCACCTATAGTCCTAGCAAAAATGAAAACGGGCGAACTGCGTTTATGCGTTGACTATCGACAGTTAAATAAAATAACAGTCAAAGACAATTTTTCTTTGCCACTTATTGAGGACATTCTTGACGGGCTACGAAATAAACGGTATTTTACAATACCTTGTTGGATTTAAAGAACTGTTTCCAACATGTTAAAATAGCCGACGACTCAACTCAACTTACCTCTTTTGTGACACCATCCGGACAATTCGAGTATCTTTTTATGCCATTTGGGCTTAAAAATGGTCCAGCGTTTTTTCAACGATTTATTGAATCAAAATTTAAAAAAATTATTGCGATCTGAAAAATTAAGAATTTATATTGACGACCTGCTTGTTGCGACAGAAACATTAGATGAGTATTTTAATATTTTGGAAGAGGTTTTTACGATAGTTAGGGAAAACCATTTGCAGTTGCGTTTCGACAAGTGTTTATTTTTGGCAGTAAAAGATTTTCCCGTTCCTAAAAATATAAAATGCTTGCACTCTTTCCATGTGCTTATGCTCATATTTTAGGAAATTCATTAGAGATTTTTCGATTATTGCAAAGCCGTTGTATGACCTTTTGAAAAAGGATTCTCAGTTCGTGTTTTGTGAAAAGGAAATATCCGTGTTTGAAACTTTGAAGCAAAAGCTTTTAGATGCCCCAGTGTTAAGTATTTATAACCCAAACGGAATTACTGAATTACATTGCGATGCAAGTAGTTTCGGTTTTGGGGCTGTTTTGCTTCAGCAGCAAGACGATAAACTTTTACACCCAGTGTTTTTTTTCTCAAAACGTGCAACGGCCCAAGAGTCAAAATACCATTCATACGAACTTGAAACATTGGCAATAGTACTCGTATATGCCCTCAGAAGATTCAGAGTCTATTTGACCGGGATTCATTTTAAAATACTTACTGATTGCAAGTCTCTGACCCTAACTCCCAACAAAAAACTTCTTAATCCAAGAATATCTCGCTGGGCCTTAGAGCTACAGGATTTTGACTATACAATTGAACATAGAGATGGCAAGAGAATGGGTCACGTTGACGCACTCAGTAGGTGTCATAATATTTTAATAATAGAATCTGAATCATTTGAGCATGCATTATCTGCATCTCAACAAAAAGACAAAATAGTAAGGGAATTGGTTCAAATGCTTGAAAAAAGGGAAAGTCATTTGTATGAACTAATTAATGGGCTGGTGTATCGAAAGTCAAACGATCAAGTTCTTTTTTACGCTCCGTCACAAATGGAAAGGAACGTAATCCAAACACACCACGACTGTCTTTGTCATGCAGGTGCGGAAAAATGTTATGACTTTATAAGGAAAACCTATTGGTTTCCCTTTATGAAGGCCAAAATCAAAAACTACGTTAAGAGTTGTTTGAAATGTTTTCATTTCTTACCTCAAAGTGGTAAAAAAGAGGGTAAGTTACACAGCATTCCTAAAGGTAACAAGCCATTTAAAACAATTCATATTGACCACTATGGTCCTTTGCCTTCTTGCGTTCATAATTTGAAAAAAACATGTATTACTGGTCATTGATGGTTTTTCAAAGCTTACGAAACTCTTTGCAGTCAAAACAACAAACACCAAAGAGGTGATAAAGTGCTTGGAACTTTATTTTGCGGCATGCAGCCGACCAACACGTATCGTATCGGACAGAGACAGTTGTTTCACTGCTGAAGATTTTAGCAATTTTTGTAGTAACAATAATATACAGCATATTAAGATAGCAACTAGTTCACCTCAATCAAATGGACAGGTTGAAAGGGTTAATAGAACCTTGACATCTATGCTTGCTGACTGGACATGACATCTGAGCAAAGTAGAGTTTGCTTTAAATAATACCAACAACAAAAGTACAGGTTTCTGTCCAAGTACTCGTATCTTATTATGTTGCTCTTGGTGTTGCTCAGAAAGGTGAGGTTAATGATAAAGTTCGCGAGTATCTTACTGAAAACATAATTAAAGAAAATACAGAAAATTTGAAATCTTTAAGGCAAAAAGCATCTGAAAATATTGTTCGTTGTCAGGCAAAAAACAAGATCTGTTTTGATAAAAGTCACAAGAAACCATATTCGTATAAAGAAGGTGAAGTGCTTCCTAACGAAAGGTATTTAATAAAAAATCTAGACAATTTTCAAATTTCGCGGTTACGCTACGAAGGAGTAACATCTTCGGAAAATATGAAAATTTATTCTACATCATCATTGCACGTATCAATATTTTCTCTTAAATTTATTACATACAAATAAAAACGAAAACACAAATATTGTATTATTGTGTGTAATGTATTACACTGTCGTTAATGGTTTGATTTTAAATGAAAATATTATATTTTAATTTGAATAAGTGTTTATGTTATTCTTTTGTCAATGCTCGTGGATTTATTTAACTGAATAAATCGAGGACGATTTATGTTCAGGATGGTCGAGCTATAGCATATTTTATCTATATATTTAGAAATTATTGACATTAAATATTATTCAGTAGGAAACACCCTATACTCGATCGAGTAATGATATGTATTCATATCATTTATATATTTACATGTATGTGCATAACTACTCATGTCTAACTGAAAAAAATATCAGATCATAGAACAGTTTGTAATAAACCGTTGAGAAGAAAACAGCTCTCCTTTCTTTTATTTTTTTTGTTTTTGTGTTTTAAATTTTTATGTTTTTCGGCGTCCTACATGTTCTCTATATATTGGGTATATAATTTATTTCGTGCGGTTTTTTTTTCAAAATTTGAACGTTTATTTAAGAGAAATATGTAAAATAGTATTATTCAAAGTATTGCCCATCTGAAGCTATGACTTTTTCCCATCTTTCTGGCAATTTGTGGATCCCATCCCAAAAGAATTCCTCCTTCTTGGCAGCCAAGAATGAATCAAGCCAATTTTTGATATTCTGCTCTGATGTGAACCGTATTTCAGTGAGGGCGTTCTGCGTCGACCGGAACAAATGGTAGCCAGAAGGGGCAAGGTCTGGGCTATAAGGCGGGTGGGGTAAGACTTCCCATCCACTGTTTTCCAAATAGTTCTTAATACAGAGCATTACCTTCGCGTCATGGATATTCGTCTTTGCCGTTGATTTGGCTGGTTGGCCGGGTTTCACATATGATTTTTTGCGCTTGGGGTTGTCGTAGTGAATCCATTTTTCATCACCAGTAACAATTCGATGCAAAAATGACTTCCTTTTGTGGCGTTCCAGCAGCATTTCGGACATGCAAAACGGCCTTTCGACGTCTCTCGGCTTGAGTTCATGTGGAACCCAATTTCCTTGCTTTTGAATATAACCAGCTCCTTTTAAACGTTTTGAAATTTCTGCTTGAGTGTCAGCCAAAGATTCTGCGAGCTTTTCTTGTGTTTGGCAACAATCTTCATAGAGTAATGCTTCCAGTTCTTCATCTTCAAACTTTTTTGGCTGCCCAGGACGTTCATCGTCTTCCAAAATCACCACTTTTAAATCGTGCAAACCACTTTTGGCACGTTCGCTCAGCTAGCGCATGTTCATCATAAACTTCCACCAAAATACGATGACTTTCGGCAGCAGTTTTCTTCATGCAGAAGAACTTCCTGAAAAAACACTTTTTCAGGCACAAAGCTCGACATATTTGAGTGAAAAAAAATTATTGTTGTTTACGCTTCAAATGAATGACATACACTGAAATGATGTACAATGACAGTAGCTTTCCAACGTATGTTCCAATGGAACAATACAAGTTACACCATCTCTTAGCAAACCGCACGAATTAAGTTATAGACCCAATATATTTTTGTAATTTTTATTGGATTTCGCCCAGGAATTTCAATGGTTTGATGTAGTAGATTCGTATCAGAGGTTATATGGTAGTTAATTGGTATGTTATTTTTAACAAGCATGCATATACCAGCTTTTGCGTATTCATAAGCTTTGTTAAAAGGAAATGTCTTGTAATTTTTTACTTTAAAACATTCTTTGTTTTTTTCATTGATATGAGTTTCTTGTAACGCAATAATATCTGGTTTGTATTTAGTTATTAAGCGCTCGAGAGCATGTTTATTACTGGAAAATTCTTGAAAATATTCCATTGGAGTATTAGTAAATCTAAAGTCAATCGAGGCATTATTGTGGTTCTTGGTGTTCGTTTAAGAGAAGTGCATTTGGGAGTATATTAGGTGGTTTTCCATGTAGTTGCTGGAGATTATTTAATTTATTTGAAAGATTGGTTAGTTGATTTATATAGGATGAGGAAGACTGAGGGATTATATCCATTTAGATACCTTTCTGCTCTTTTTTCTTAATGACAGTAATATTCTTTTCATTAATGTTGGAGCTTGATGCTGAGGTGCTGTTAATGGGTGTTTTATTTGTTTGGTAGGATTCGATATTTTGATGCTTTGGTTGTTTCGGAGTTAAGAGTTCCTTTGTAATAGTGATACCGTTTCCCTCTTTGATACTATTTGGTTGAATTGATTTTTTAGGATTTAAGAGATTGTTTTGTAGAGAGTTGGGTTCGGCTGTGCGGAGTTTGGATACGGGGGTGTTCTCTGAGCGGTTTTGTTGTTTTCTCCAATCGAGATTTTATAATATCTGCCATTGTTGGGTTGCCAACACGGCGCTTCTGCGGAGCCGGTAGTTGGTGAAGGGAGGGATTATTGTTGTATATAGCCCAGGCATCGCGAACAATACAACGACGATCGGCTTTGATTTTGTTGATCGATTTGTATTATTAGCCCGGGTCTACCCCGGACAACTTTATTTAGTTTATTAACAAGCAAAAAACTTAAACCTAGACTTAAAACTAACAAAGATATTCTTAACCTAATATGGGGCGAGGAGAAATGGTGGACGAGGTAGATGTTAAGGGAGTGGCATATTGAGCAGTGCTTTTTTCATTTCGTGTTTGCTGCTATTTAGGTCAAAGACTTCGGCGTAGTTGTTCGTTATACGCAACATTCTAGATATTGGTTCAAAGTGACCGTAGTTGGTACGGTGAATTCGGATCAGGAAGAGTGGGACAGATCTTAGATTACGGGGATTGGGAGTGAATGCAATATTTTGCGTTATTCTCGAGCACTCGATGTTTCCAGTCAGTAACTGGTGGATAAAAAGTACATCAGCGACTTCACGACGATTTTTTAGGGTATGCATGCTAATTTGTTCCAGCCTATTTTCATAGGGGGGTAATCCATATGGGACGACCCAGGGTAGACCACGAAGTGCGAAACGGATAAACCTGCGTTGGACTGCTTCTATTCTTTGAATGTGGGTTAGTTTATAGGGTGACCAAACTTGGCTGCAATATTCGAGAAGAGGCTTTACAAAAGTAATGTACAGGGACTTTGTAACGTAAGGGTTGGAAAATTCTTTCGACCAGCGTTTGATAAAACCAAGTGCAGAGTTAGCTTTATTTATAATGCTGTCAATATGTGAGTCGAAATTCAATTCTCTGTCACAAATTATTCCTAGATCCCGTACTTGGGTAGTGGAAGGAATAGGCTCATCGCAGATGAAGTAGTTTCTTGGAGGGGGAGGTAAACGTTTGCGGGAATAGGTTATCGCTTGGCATTTGCTGACATTAAGCTCCAAAAAGTTTTGCTTCCACCATACCGAAAACTTATTTAAGTCATCTTGCAGGCAATGGGAGTCAGAAGGCAATGAAATGACTTTGGAAATTCTCATGTCATCAGCGAAAATAGAAAGATTACAATTCGTTAAAATGAGATTTATGTCGTTAATCGTTAGAATAAAGATGATTGGCCCAAGGTGACTACCCTGAGGGACACCAGATGTTGCTTTAATTGGGTCGGATATTGAAGATCTGAAGATGACCCTGTATTCTCGGTCTTCTAAATAGGATTTGGTCCATGCCACAAAATGAGGGGAAAAGCCAAGTTTTTTTAGTTTAAAAATGATAAGTTGGTGAGAAATTTTATCGAATGCCTTGCTGAAATCAGTGGAAATTGAATCGACTTCATCACCGTCTTCTAGAGCATGAAGCGTCCTAGAGACAAACTCTGTTAGGTTAGTGGTCGTTTCATGAAACCGTGCTGATTTGTACAGATAGTTGGCCTACAGTACGGAAGCAGTTGTTGATAGACTATGCTTTCAAACAGTTTGGGTATCCAAGAGAGTTTTGCTATGGGCCTATAATTATCGACTTCGGCCTTACTTCCTTTTTTATGAATAGGGATGATGTAAGATTCCTTCCATAGGAAAGGGAAAGTACCTGTTGAGACAGACAAGTTAAATAGGGCAGCAAGGGGAGGACCGAGATGGTTAATACACTCTTTTATTACAACAGCCGGAAGGCCATCAGGGCCGGACGAAAAATCATCTTTAAGTTTGGTAATGTTATCAGACACCAAAGATGTTATTATATTTAGCGAAACGGATGATGTCTCAGGATAGTTTCTCATATAGCTAGAGTAACTAGGATCGGGTTCAGCTGTTTTCTTAGAAAAGGATTTATTAAAATGACAGGCAAAGAAATTTGCAATGGTTTTCGGGTCGGCAGAAGATTCACTGAGAAATTTGAGAGTAGATGGGTAGCCGTCTGACTTTCTTTTGGTATTAACGAACTGGTAGAAGCGTTTAGGGTCTGAGACTAAGTTAAATTGCATGCGGTAGAGGTATTCAAGGTAAAGAGACTCACAAAGTTCAGAAAAACGATTATATACCAATCGATAATTACTGTAGTCGGAATCAGATCGAGTCCGTAAGAATTTATGCCACAACTTGTTTCTGTAATTACGGAGAGAGCGCAACTCCTTGGTGTACCAGGGAGGAGCTGACATGCAGTCCTTTCGGAAGGTATATGGAACCGATTGGGCAAAGCAGGAGAAAATTAACGAATAGAACGTTGATAAGGCAAGATCAATATTAGTCGTCTCAGCAATAAAGTCAAAGTTAATGTTGCTGATGAGGTTTTTAAGTTTGTTAAAGTCGGTTCTTCGGAAGTTAAATGAAAATGCATTTTCTGCATCGACACTTGTGTTACCATTTTCATATGAGTATATAATTGACAAGGGGGGATGAAGGCGGTCTAGGGTAGAAAGAAGATGATCACAACAAAGTACGTAAAGACAGCGTTTGGGGAGCGTAATGTTGACACATACTAACTCAAAGTTGTCAGTGTGGGGAATATCAACAGGAGTTGCGTAGAAAAAGTTCCGGATTGCTAGTAAAACACCTCGGCCATAGGGATTATCAGCTCTTTCGAATCCATCTTTTCGAAAAACGTTGAAATTTGGAGGAAACAGCTCAAGGTTATTAATGTCCGGAATTAGATTTGTTTCAGTAAGAGCAATTAGGTCAAAGGGTAACTTTTGAGAATTGAGATATACGACGGAGATTTTAGAGCGCAAACCTCTTACATTTTGGTAGTAAATGGACAGGCATTGTGGACTGGAGGATACAGGATTTAGTTTGTTAGGAACTGTAATAGTTTTTAAAATTTGAACGAGTTCTTTGCAAGTGGGAGAGACGTTTAGAGCTGACATGCAAAGACAGCGTGGAAAGATCATTATGAACTTCATCGGAAGAGATGTCGAAACTCTCATGGTAGCGAACGAAAATTTGCATCAATTCAGCTGGCTTAATAGGAAGACCTTCTCGTTGAATCGAAACCATAATGTTGGTTTTGGTTATGCCATCAATGCAAACGGAGTTGGGTTTGTCGTGCAAGTAGGCAAGGTAGAGCCGAGCATTTTCATAAATGCGGCGGTCTCTCAAACGAGATACAACGTAACGACTGTCATCATTCATGTCAGAAATTTTTTTGTGAGTTTGACAGTTGGTGGAAGGAGTGGGTCAAGGTATTTCGGTCAAGAATCGAGGGCAGGCGAACGAGCACCCCGGAACTAGAATCTTGACTAGTGAGGGTGGTTGGATCAGGGGGATTGGTAGATGAAGATGAGGAAGGGGTGGTTGGGTTTAGTATATGTGAGCTGATAAAATTAGGATATTTGACTGATGGGGCAACGTTAGTTGGAACTTGGGTAGAAGACGCAGGAGCGAGGTTAAATGAAACTCTGTCTTGAGGCAGCTTTAAAGATTTGGTGAGGGGAGCGAGAGGATTTGGTGTAGCGACTCTGGTGTTCTTTTTGGATGTAGCAAAGGGGGGTAGGAGCGAGGTGAATCTTGGAAAGATTTGGGTCTTAAATGACCAGTTTGAGTTGGGATGTTGATGGGATAGGGCAGAATTGTGGGTGCTATCTTTTCTTTTATTAGCAAACTTATTATATATCATATCCTTCCGTTGGGTGATGACCATCTCTTCCGAGATTGGTATGCCGTCCGAAGATTTGAACATCCAATCGTATTTAGTGGGTATACGTATTTCAAAACACATGCCGTTTTTGCTCTTCACTTTGCCAACTTGTTTACACTTGATGTCTTGTATACCAAATTTCTTCCTAAAAAGGTCTTTGATGCAGGACGGGCTTGCGTGACGTGGGGCACCTTGAAGAAAGAAAGTAGACAGCTCCGGTTTTTTGGTGGCTTCAAGATTCATTTTATTTAATTTTTGAATTCTGTTGGTCCATTCAGGGAGAGTCCAAGATGTCCCAAAAGCCCTAATTATTGGCAATGGTCTTGGAACGGGATTGGTGATCGAAGTTGCATTTATCGAAGTGGATTGAACGGGGGCTTCGGTGGTAATGGTTATTGAATGAGTTGGGGCTGAAGTGGTTGAGGGTGATGTATATAGCTTGTCGTGTAAGGATTTGTTACACGGGCTTACTGCAGATGGAGGTGCATCCGGCTTACTAGAGATGTGCTTTAATTCCTCCAATATGGATGGATCCGATGTTTTCGGCTTGCTCAGCATGCTTGAGATGTAGAAGAGTGGATTGGTCAGTCAACGTTGACATAAAAACTGAGACAGCAGTTTTTGCAGAGAGAGGTATTGTGACAATGGTTTTAGTGTGACCAAGTTTTTGGCATGTTACACAGCGCATATGATTTTGTATGTATTCTTCCACCTTGCAGTTCACCCATCCAATTTTGACCTCATTTGGCCTACGAATCAAGTCGAATGTTAATATAGCCGCACCTGTGGGAACTAAAACATCGTTTTCTTTTTTTCTCAGCATTTTTTTGACGCCAATAACTTTGAATTTGTTTAGCTCTGTCAATAATTCTTCTTCAGTTAATTCGACGATATGCTTTGAGAAGATTCTGCCTTGAGTGGAATTAAGACTTATGTGGTTTGATACCTTCACTGGAATTGAGTCAATTCGTTTTGCTTTTAGGAATTTGTCGGCTGTACTGACATTCATGACTTTAAGAAGTAAAGCTCCTGACCTCATTGCTTTTACTTCTAAGATATCTTTCGATTTATGTTCCAAACCACGATTAATTTGGATTGGATTATATGATGAAAGAGGCCGAATTTGTTCTCCAGTATTTTCCATTCCTGTTACTACTATGTAGCGCGGGATATTATTGTCTGTATTAATTACAGGTAATTCAGGATATTCTTCGTCATGTCTAGTGCGCTTATTTCTGCGTTTATTTGGGGTACTATTTCTCTGGTTTAAGTCCACATCCGGCTGTAGACCCTTAAACCAGTTCTGGCGATGGACGGGGGGACACGTCCATGATTAAGTGCTGCAGTTGTGTTTTATTGTTTTTTTTTTGTTTATTTAGGAAAATTAATAGATGACTTACCCCGCAGAGTAAGAAAGGGAAAAAAGGAAAATCAACTAGTATGTAGTCAAACGAAAAGTTGGTATATACTCATTAAATTTTCACCAATTGAAAAAAAAGGAAGAAAAAAAATAAAAATTTTTTAATAATATCAACGATTATACAGGGTGTCCCCTAATTCGTCAATGATTCCTGGGTATATTCTATGAAAAAAAAATCACTCTACAGTAAGGGTCTAACTCCAATGTTGACAAAATTTATCGAGGATTTAAGAAAAGGCTTACTTTGGTATACCCTGACCCATGTTAACGCAAATTGCTCTGTCAGTACTAATGGTAGAAACTTCGTGTAGGACCTTACTAGTCTTTGTAATGGCGTTTAACTAAAACTGAGAGCTTGTTTGAGCCTTTAGATATGCATTTTCTAAGCCAGTTCCATTCTCATTGCCCATGCTAATTTTTTAGTTTTAGGTCACTTTTCTCCTAAAAATGCCTAATTAACATAACGTTTTACTATTTTTTTCTTAAGAAAAAAGTCATCATCAAGTTTGCACTAGAACCTATAGATTTTATGATACTTGGGAAAACATGCAGCAGGTGAAAAAGGAATTCATGATTTTTTAGCAACGTTTCTAACAACAGTCGTAAGAGTCATTTTCCAAGAATTACTAATTTTACAAAATTTTTTTAAGACTGCACAGCTATTACAGAGTTTTAAAGCTTGGTCGTTTATTTGACTACTGGTCAAAACCCTTATTTAATTACTTTGTTCCTTGAAAGCTGTCAGAAAGAGTTAGGTTTGGGATTTGAAGGCCTATTTCGAGAATTCACCAAACATAAAAGGGTATAAAAGATTAGAAAAAAGAATAATTCATCAGTTTAATTTGCTACGCTAAGGTTACAGTTGCTTAGAAACGATATTTGAAATGTCTGCATTTACAAACCAAGAATACGCAGACATTATGTATTGCAAAAATTTAAAAGCCAATATTATTTTTCCGTAAATTTTTGTTCAATCAAAATAGGATCCGTTGGCATCTAAGACAATCTTCCAACGTGATGCAAGTTCAAATATTCCTTTTTCGTAGAAGTGCTGACTTTTCGTGGCATTGAAATCTTCAAAGGCTTTTATGACCTCTGCTCGGTTACGGAAGACCTTCTGCAGGCAAAATTAATCCAGATTGCATAAAAGATGGTAATCCATTGGGGAAATGTCAGAAGAGTACGGTGGATACGGAAGAATTTCAAATCCCAATTGAAACAGTTTTTGTACCTTTACTTATGAGGTATGGGGTCTAGCATTGTCATGCAAAAGGATCGGACCGTGCCTATTGACCAAAGCAGGTTGCTTTTCAGCCAATTTGGCCTGCAATATGTCGTTTTCCTCACAATATTTGATAGCGTTTATCGTTTCTCCTGGTTGAAGAAATAAAAAGTGGATTGGCGCTTTCGATGTCCACCAAATTGTCACCATAACCTTTTTTGTGTGAAGATTAGGCTTGGGAGGGTGTTTTGGTTTTTCAACTTCATCCAACCATTGCCCAGATGTTTTGCGATATCCACTTTTCATCACAGGTGACTATCCGGTGCAAAACGGTGCAAAACGGTTCAGTTTGGTTTCTTAATCTACCCACTTATAGTTCCTTTAGTTTTCCTATGAGAGAAAGGTGTCGACTTATTGTCATTAGGGATACTCCCCTGCTTTGTGCAATCTCCCGCACCGATTTCGTTGGGTCCGCATCCACCGTTGCTCTTAAAACATTGTCGTCAACTAACGTTTCTGGCTTCTCACGTGGTTCTTTTCGAGGCTGAAATCTCTCGAACGAAAATTTCCAAACCAACGTTGTATAGTGCGTTCGTTTACCGCTACATCCTCAAATGCGTCATGTGTGTTTTTCGTTGAACCTGTGCAAAAACTGCTTCCCGATGATTTAGAAAAGAGACATGAGTTTTCTAACTGGTTGCTGGAGCAGAGCTTGAATGACAACAAGGTTATTAGCAGAATCCTTTGGACGGACGAATCCCAATTTACAAGAGATGGGATCACAAATTTTCATAATCTTTATTCGTGGGTATGGAGGACATTTTGAGCACCTGTTATAACTATTTTAGTACACACATAAAATAAAAATTATCGAAAACCTTACAAAATCATTTTATATTCATAGCCTTTGGAGCTTAAAGCAAAATAAACCTCTTTATTCAATTACCTGATGCAGGTTTTCCCAAGTGTCATTAAATCTATGGGTTCTTCTGCAAACTTGTTGATGATTTTCTTTATATTATTGTTACTTTTATAAGCAAAAAATAGTAAAAAGTTTTGTTAATTATTCATTTTCAGGAGAAAAATGCCCTCAAAGCTAAAAATTAGCATGAGCAATGAAAATGGAACAGGCCTTGAAATGAAATTGGATATCTATAGACGTAAAGAAGATATCAACTTGACTTAAACACAGTAACAAAGGCTATTATTTCTTCTAAAATCCGAGTCCTACACAAAGTTTCTACAATTAGTAGTCTAACAGAGAAATTTCCGTTAACATGGGTCAGGGTACACCAAAGTAAGCCTTTTCTTAAATCCTCCATAAATACTGTCAACATTGGAGATATACCCTTACTGTAGAATGGTTTTTTTCATAGAATATACCCAGGAATTATTTCCCATAACGATATAACAATTAAATTAAATTAATAAATAAGCAAATATATAAATTCGTTAGTTAATAAATAAATAAATAAGAAATAAAAATATAAATATAAAACATAAAGAACTAAAAAATAAAACTGATTTTGATAAAATAAATTCACGAATTATGCTCGATAATTGGGCTTCTTTAGGAAACACGCTATTAGAAATTATTAACCAACCCTACAGGAAGGTGAATTTCCGAATTCATTGAAAGAGTCGATGGTGACTCCGGTAGAAAAAGTGTCAAACACAACAAAATATGAAGAGTTAAGGCCTATAAATACATTAAGAACATTTGACAAAATACTTGAAAGCGAAGCTAAACGACAGCATAGAGGGAATCAATATCTTTAACAATTACCAATGCGGTTTTAGAAAGAATTACTCCAGCGAAGTGCAAAAAAAACTATGGCACTTTTTCTGGATTTAAGGCATTTGCCTCAAATGGATCACAGAGAACCATGATCAACGTCGGCGGAAGGAAGCATAGGAGTCCTGGAAGCATCTATTTTAGGTGCACTGCTATTCGTAATCTATATGAACGATATGCCTAATATCACTAAAAGATTGCAGGGCTAAATTATATGCTGATGACATGCTTATCTATTCTGAAGGAAAACAAAGCTTTTGAATGATATAAAACGAATAACATCTTGGTTAGTGATGAATAAATTAAAATTAAATGAAAAAAAGCCAAAGTAAAGGAAAAAAATATAATACTACTAATAAGGCAACTTTAAAAATCAACAATAGCATTATAGATAACGTGGAACACATAAAGTACTTGGGAATATTAATCGATAAGAATCTCAGGTTTTCGGAGCACATCGACTACCTATGCAGAAAAATTACGAAGAAAATGGATTTTATTACAGCGATTAAAGTTATGAAGCCTCATTTTGAATATTTTTACACAAAAGTATATACTCATGCAGCAACCAGGAGCTGGTGGAAGGCCTCCAGAAACTACAGAATGAAGTTATGAAATGTGTTCTTCTCGATAAGACTCATTCTAAATGCACTCAAATGGATGAGTATACGCGAATGGTTCGAACTTAATACATTACTGGCTGTTTTCTAAATGAAGCAAGAAACCGCACAAGGTCTTTTAAGGAGTGAAATTACAACTGAAGGAGAGGCACAGCCATATTATCGTCTACTTACGTATTGTAATTGCAACGGTCGGGCAAAAGACATTTCTATACAAAGGAATTCTTCTTTAACTCCTCGGGGGGCATAGGGCGTCAACAACGACTGCGCGCCATCTTGTTCGGAGTTCTGCAAAGCGTTTGAGCTCTCTCCAACTCATTCCTAAACAGCAAGATTCCTCCTCGACTTTTCTGAGCCGTGCATGTCTTGGGAGCTCTACATACGTACGAAGGTTTGGAGCTTGCCTCGCGTAGTGTCCATCGTCCAAGTACTACACCAATAAAGCCGTACTGATTCTACGCTGGGACGGAACAGCCGCAGCTTCGTTCTTAAACTGAAAACCTTGGTTTTTCAGATTTTGGATAGCATTCCGAACGCAGCTTCAGTCTTCCCGATTCTGCTGAACACATCCAGCTCGGTGCTACCCCGGTTAGCCGAAGCCACACTTCCTAACTATGTATAGAAAGTTGTCAAATTTCTCGACCTCCTGTCCGGCAATATTAAGTTGAGCGCGGGTGTTTGAAGTATTGGGCTTTCGTTTTGGCTGTGTATATTTTGAGCCCCACTTGGTTCGTCTCAGTTTCCAGACTGTGGGCCAACAACTGAAGGTCTATAATCCGATGTGAAAGCAGGCAAATATCGTCAGCGTAGTCAAGGTGTTTAAGGTAAGATGTCATTGTCCATCGAATTCCACAGTTGCCTTCCGTCAGTGCAGCTCGGCGTACATCGTTGATAACCACCAAAATCAATAGTGGTGACAGTATGCATTAAATTTTGGTGAGGGCTGAGGCTGCTATTTATTGGCTTAATACAAACTTAATCTAACTTAAAAATTAGGATTAAAAACTAAAAGAAAGACTTAGGAGCTAGGCACCAAGGAAGTGATGGAGGAGATCTTGTTTGAGACGAGGAGTGCTCAGGTGGAGAGCAAATCGAAGGAATCGACGTTAAATTCCCTCGATTCGGGAAGCATGAACCCGGTAACTGGCAGACTCAAACAGGGGGCTAACAAAGATAACATAGAGAGATCTTGTTATATACAGGTTAGAAGGTTCCTTGTACCATCGTTTAATAAAGCCGAGTGATGAGTTGGCTTTGAGGATCATCTTATCGATATGCGAGCGGAAATTAAGCTTCCCAGGTAAACTAATCGGAATCAGTTTACAACTAGCTCCTGTCAACGAAGCTGGTACTGAGCTGAACAACACAAAACTGCGTAGCTGGTGTATCTCATCGGTTATGATGATGGAGGGGACCATTAAACATGCTGCTGCTTCCTTTGATGACTTCAAGTCGCCTGGCACAGATGGTATTTACCCAGTTATGTTAAAAAAAGCTATAGACCAGCTGCTGGTAACGCTGAAGAGAAATTTCACTGCTAGCCTGTCACGGGCATACATACCGAGTCGCTGGCGAACAGTGAGAGTAGCCTTTATACCGACAATCGGAAAAGAGGACTACTCGCTCGCCAAGAGTTCCAGAACTTTAAGTCTGACTTCCTTCGTGCTGAAAAGCATTGAGAGAATGGTTGAGATCCATGTGAGCAAAATCGCCTAGCGAATGCATCCTCCGTCGGCTATGCAACACGCCTACCAATGCGGAAGATCCCACGAGTCTGCGCTTCAGAATCTGGTATGCAGAATTGAAGGCGCACTCGACAAGAAGGAATACGCCTTGGGCATTTTCTTCGACGTTATGTAACTCAGCCAGACAACACGGCGTAGACGAATCAACAGTTTTGTGGATAAAAGCAATGCTGGTGAATATGACATGGATTGCGGATGCTGGCTGCGGCCAATATGTGGTGGCGGCGCCAAAAAGCGGCGTTCTGTCTCCACAGCTATGGTGCATGTAGGTCGACGCACTGTTTAACGCTCTCAATAGTTCTAATGTCTATATACAAGCATACGTGGATGATGTTACTGTACAGTCTGTTGGATCGTGTCACGTAATCGACGACTGGTGCACTAGTAATGGGCTTTCAGTCAATCCTCTCTAAAGTGAGGTTGCTCACGAGAAGAAGGAAGCTGCCTGGTCTGACTCTTCTAGTGCTTAAAGGCATCGCCATCCAGTTCTCCAAGGAAGCTACTTAAGTATTGGGGTGTCATCCTGGATAACAAACTTCTCTGGACCAAACATGTTTCGTCCAAACATCTAAGGCGCTGTCGGCCTTCTGGCAGTGCAGAGGAGCTATAGGCAAGAGAAGGGTCCTCTGGATCTATACGGCTGTGGTAAGCCAAAATATTCGCTATACTTCGCTTTTCTGTAAAATACATCATTGTTGCTTTTACCACACTCCAAAAAAAGGTCCGTCTCGGCTGCATGGAAGCTTCTCCTAGCACATCTGGGTCCGGTATAGACACATAGATGAGTCTCCCTCTCCTTTGATATACATATCATGGGCTGCACTCCCAAAGCCATCTTCCGTTTAAAAAGAAGTGGTCTTTGATACAACACGCACAGGAGCTTTGGTGGCCTTGCCGCCGGGTGTTTCATGATTTTGGTCTTATGGACACGGCGTTCGATGCAATGACACCAGAACTCCTGTTACGGAAGAAATACGAAATCAATTTTTCTTGTGCCCAGAACTGGTTTTGGCCAGAATCCGAGCCAGAAAAGCAATGCAGTCGGGTCTTCACGGACGACCCCAAAACCAGTATACGATGTGGGGCTGATGTTTTTCTGGAGGACGACAACATTAGATTTCACTTCACGTTTGGAAGTGTATCTGTCTTCCAAGCGAAGGTTTACGCAATTCTGATGGCAGCGAACTACTATCCAAAATCCCCACCAAATAATTTATTTCCTTCCATGCAATTTGAAACCAGAGTGAATCTAAACCTGTTTCCTTTACATTTCGATTTCGATTGCAATGTCATTGCTTTGATTGTTTGCCTGAACATATCCATTTCGTCTATAGCTCTATGATACACGCTGGCGCGTAAACAAACGAAGCTGCTGGTTTTTCGAGCTGCGGGATCAGACGACATACAATTGACCATGCAAAAAGCATGGATTTTCAAGGTTAATGCCGCAAACACTCAACGACAGCCTTTGTGATTTGTTTATTGTAATTGCGAATGCAAGCCGGACAGGAAGCTGCAAGCGTTTGAAGTCGAATGGCATGTCGGTCGGAATCATTATGATATGTGGCATCAAAACGTCTTTTCCTTAGCTCTTTCCTTTAAGGATTGTTGCTTCGATGACGTTGTTCATCAGTTTCTTCACCACATGCGAGTTTAACAATTCGGTTATAGATAGTTGACAGCATAATCTTGGCTAGTAGCGGAATCTACCAATTTGTAGGTCGTCAATTCACTAGCAATATCACTTTGAATCCTGAAATTCAATTCGTCGATATCAATGTTTTTCGTAGCCAATATAGCACGTTCGCTCAACCAAACATGATTTGGGGGAACACCTTTCGGATGAATGCGGTCTTTGAATCGGTGAACTGGAAAAAATCGACGACGACTGCAGCCAGTTGAAATGTCAACGGGGATTTTGCCATTGCCAATGTCCAGCAATTGTTTCGAAAATACTTCTACAGATTGGTCGTTCAACAACTCAAAACGCATGTTTACACTAAATTTGAATATCTTGACGTGTTTATACAAAAAAGACGACTTCAAACGACTTAATGTTGATGTTGATCTGTGTCTGGTTTTTAATGTTTCGTTGATCTTGCATCGTACATTAATTCCAAGGGATCAATTTGCATTGCTGCAAAACTTTGGCCATCGCAATGTGGCTCGTTTGAGCTTCATTCATTTACATATTCAGCAGCAAATTGGGTGCTGCATGAACTGTTCGACCGCCTTCCAACAACGTAGATACAATTCATGACGAGGCAAGTGCAAGTACAATTTCATTCTGGGAGCAAATTGTTGCCAAATCAAAACGATCAAATGAGTTTTTCCAGTTCCACGAGAAGCATTCAAGAAAAAATTCCTCAAGTTCCATATTTCACAACTTCCAAGATTCAACAGCGGAACCTTCGTCCGAACTCATTCTGTCAATGCATCGCAATCATATTATTTTTCGCATTTCAATCCTTGAGTAAATGTCTCGTGCATCGGACGATTGGGCGCTGTTATGACTAATTGAGATAATACCCTGTTCGATGTCATCAAGCACATGTCCTTAATTAATACTCGAATCAATGCCTCGTTGTGAATTTCCTCGCTCATTTGCAAATCTGGATTTGATATTCTAGTACGCATCTGATGCAAAATATCATCAGCCAAACCAATCAGTTTCGATGGGAAGCATGATGAGGTAATTACCGACAACAATGTTCGTATTTGATGAGCATTTGACGAAATCACAGCATCTCCGAGTGTGTAATCGAAATGAGCGTTATTATCCAGTAATCGCAAACGTTGCCAGGCTTCTCTCTATGTGGCACACAATTCCCCATTAGCAGTTCGTTGATGTTGGGCCACAAACGTGTACTAATAGCAAACGCAAATAGAAACACTCGTCGTTGCTTGGATAGACTGTGTAAATGCGAAATAATGCATCGGTGGAACATACAGAAATTTCCTTGTTTCCGTCGTCGTCGTTGAAATTTGTTTGACGATTGATTTCAAGTGTAATAATTTGGCATTTCGGAGTATAGTAGCGTTCGGGCGAACTTGTCATTCTGGCACATTTCAACAAAAGTGGTCAGTGTTGTAGATGGCGGTCGAATGGCTCAATGTAATGCGTTCTTCACAGTGAGGTATACTCTTTGAATTTTTTATTTTTTTGTATTGCGCGCTCAAGAGGTTAAGGTACCCTGAAAATGTTTGCACACAGCTTCGGCGAAGGAAAAAATTAGGGAGGAAAGAAAGATAGGTACCGATGTACGTTGGTTTCAAATGTTTGAATATTATAATGACTATGAAATCGAGAGCTCGGCAGGGCATTCCACAAGCGAGCTGTTCGGCTTAGAAATGAATCAAGATATTTTAGAGTACGTCCTAAAGTGGGCTTGAGGATATACCGATGTGCATTCATATCGAGACGGATGCTACGGTTAATGTTTTGAAGGGGCGGACGGAATGCTACTGGTGATTTCAATAGAGAACTGGTAGTGGAAATAGCGATACAACAGAAAGAGATACTAGACATTACGTCGGTGTTCGAGGGTGTCCATTGTTTGAGTGATACTAGTATCACCTATAAGTTTTATCGCACGGTTTTGAACCCTATCTAGCAGGCGCAGAGATGTTTTGGGAGCACCCGACCAGATGAGGGGATTGTACTCCAATTTCGGGCGGATAAACGAATTATATATTGCGGCGTGATCAGAGGGGTTGAAGTATGTCTTACATCGCTTGAGGAAACCTAGACACTTAGCAGCATTTTTGACGACATCGAATATGCGGTTGCTCCAACGTAAGTTGTCACTGACACACATAATGAGAATGGAAAGTTTTTCGGTTTCAACTATGCAGATAGCATTTTATTTTGGAAGCATTAAATTCTACTCTGTTGGTAGTTCCCCTGTTAATATCAGAATTTAATGATCTTAACATACGCTGGCGTTCCCGTTATAGCCGAAGAGCAGCGACGTAAGTCCGGAAACGAATATGAAAAGCAAAGAATACTGTCGCCAGCAAAGGAATATATTGGATTCGAAGTAGCAGACAGGAGATCGTTGATGAAAAAAAAGAGTGTTGGGGACAGAACGGAGCCCTGGAGTACACCAGCATTTATTTAGTGAATGTCAGACTTGAAACCATCCAAGAAAGGTAATTTCTATTCCATTGAAGAAGAAAGTATGTCGACCCAAAAGTACGCATGTTAGACAAAAGAGCCTGATGCCAAACTCTGTCAAATGCCTTAGAAATGTCGAGTGCAACTATCTTGCTTTCGCCAGATTGATGTATGCTTTGGTTCCACTTTTCGGTGAGACATCCCATCAAATTACCAGTGGACCTGTTGCTATGAAAACCATCCTGCCGGTCATTGAGAAGACTTGGTGTTTAGAGATATTTCATGAGCTGACGGTTTATCAGCGTTCCCATGACATTGAAAAGAACGAAGGTAAGTACAATGGGTCTGTAGGATGAGAGAGAAGAAATTTCGCCTTGTTTAGGCGAACTGGGAAATACCCAGACCTTTTAATGAATAAAGTGGCCTCTAATTCTTTTGAAGTTGTCCAGACTTGAAATTTTTTGTTATGACGGAGGCCCATGACTACCAGTCAAATGCTCATAAGTCGAAATCATCATTTTTAAATGATACGTGATGTTCAAAGGAACATTAAGTCTATTCAGCCATGACTGTAGATACATACTTCAAATTTCTGTAAGTCGAAACAATACTCAATTAAAAAAAAACTTCAATGCTCCCTAACGATATAAAAATGGGAAAGCCAGAGTTTTTCTTTTTCTATCAGAACAGAGCACTCAGACGAAGGACTAGTCCATTGTACTCCTTGTAAGTCCTTTTTAATGGGGCAACCTGGAGTCCTTTCCTCTGCCTCACTTAAATATATCATTGGAAATTGAATATTTATTACTTCTACATATTGCACTAGGACACGTTGAGTGTATCGTGCAATTTCATTGCCAGCGGTGGTGGGATGATGAAAATATTTCATTTTCTTTTTATTGTCAATGGAAAGATGATAAAAGGAACGAAAGTGCAAGTGTTGTCCTTTGTGGTGCTGACTGAATTGATGAGCAATATAGTGATTCAATGGAACAGGGAGAATGGTTCGACTGCATCATCTGTTATCTGTTTTTTTCTCACACAATTGCCTATTTTACTTTTTTTTTATCGAAATGTTATAGTTCAATAAATCTTTTCTAAAATTTACTTTGCAAGTTGAAAAAGTTCCAAAAATGTTGTAGACTGTGAAAATCTGTCGGGGGCAGAATCACTGTGGTCGTCCCTTTGTGATCAATTTTCATTTACGATTTTTGGGATCTGAGTGACGCGTACCATCTTTTGATCCAGATTGTCATATTTGTGTTCCAGATTGTATACAATTAAATCATAGAAAGGTATACGCTTCAACGACGCTTACAAATCATCAACATCATTATCAAAATTCAGTCGGAAACGATGTCGACGCGACGCAAAGAAGAAAGCATTGAAATTTAATTTTTGTTTAATTTTTTTTTAATTTTGGTGGGGGCTGACGCCCTAATTTATTTCACTCACTACAAGCTTAAACTAGCTTAACAACTAGGACCTAAAAACTAACAAGAATTTAGCGTTAGGAAGTATTGGAACGATGGAGGAGATTAAGTTTAAGGCGAGTAGTGCTCAGGTTAAAATCAAAAAGGGGGACCTTACGGAGCATTCGAGAGATTGGTTCGTTGAAACCATAAGAGGTGCGACGGGTTGGAATATAGAAGAGACGAGGACAGTATAAATTACAAGTTGAAGGAAATATAATTGCAAAGGGAAGTGCAATCCACAGAACCAGAGAGCAGTCGATGAAGGAAAAGAATGTCAGTTACGTCTCTGCGTTTTTTATGGGCACTCAGGTTAAGGAGTTTGAGGTGATCACTATAGGGAGGTAAGATAAAGAGGTCATCCCAGGGTAGTCCTCGAAGGGCAAATCGAAAAAAAACGACCTTGAATATTCTCGATTTGGGATATATGAAGGGGAATCAGACTTGGCTGGCATATTCCAAAAGGTGCCGGACAAGGGTAACGTAAAGTGACCTTGTCACATAAGGGTAGCAAAATTCCTAAGACCATCGTTTAATAAAACCAAGCACTGAGTTGGCATTAAAGATTATCTCATCAATATGAGAACGGAAGTTTAACTCTCTATCGTATAAAGTTCCAAGATCGCGAAGTGATTGAATCTGGGGTACTGGTTGGCCATTCAGAAAATAACGACGAGAAGGAGATTGATTGGACTTACATACCTGATGAAGTCATAGATTGACATTTGGAAACATACAGCTCAAAGCAATATTTTTAGACCCCAAGAGGAAAATCTATAGAGGTCTTCTTGAAGGAGAATAGAGCTTGGGGTGAAGAAATAGTTTCGAAGACATTAGTGTCGCCAGTGTCGACAATGTTTAATAATCCTCTCAAGATCGTTTATATTTAAAATGAAAAAGAGAGGACCTAGATGGCTACCTTGTGGGACACCAGAAGTGTCTAAAAACGGGGTTGAGAAGGCTGACCTAAAACGAACGATATAATAATGGTTCTCCAGATATGAAGAGATCCATTTTAATATTCATATCCTTTCCTCGAAACCGAGGGAACACAAATTGAAAAGGATCAATTGATGAGATATTCTATCGAAGGCCTTAGCAAAATCTGTTCGTAGCCATTTTCTAGGGCTGAAAACCCAAAGGATACGGATTCAACTAAGTTTGTAGTAGTTGATCTACTTTTCATGCTGGCTGGGTGATATAAGTGACTTGCGTTGAAAGCTTAGAACTTTATATAAAAAACTTTCGAACATTTTAGGTATGTGAGAAAGCTTTGCAATGGGACGGTAGTTGGTTACTTCATTTTTTGATCCTTTTTTGTGGACCAGGGTTCAGTAGGACAGTTGAAATAGGGAGGAAAGTAGATGTTGCAGAGATACGTGGAGAACGTGGGAGTATTCACTTCTTATCTAAACTCCGTAACCAGCTTTTAGGGTGATCAGGAAAATGAAAAAAATGCCCGCAACTGCTACAGCCCCATCACGTCATTCATCAAAGGAAAGTTAGAAGAAGGTTAGTTTCTAAATTCCAATTCCCCCTATGTGTTGGCTGCAGTAAATAAGTTTAAATTCCAATTAAATTAAATTCGCCAAGTGTGTGTGCTTCTCTAAAACAAAAAAAAGAAAACAATGTACGAGTTGAAAACCCTTCTGCCCACGTTCGATATTGAATTACCGACCTGCATGTATACTCTACGGAGTAATGCCCTACCGCAGGACTCAGCAACGACGACAACAAAAACCTGCAATGGATCTGGATCTGTCCCAGATAACTCAAACAATCCATCTGCACTTGAACAAAGACAAGAGAAGGTCCTTCAGCAATTGAATGAACTAAAATCCCAACTGGCCGGAATTCGGTCGCAGCTAGGCTTATGTCAAAAGGGCATTCAACACACCCAGCAGAATACCACTAAAAAGGATGATCTCATTGTAGAGGAGCCTCTCCATGACATTGTCATCAATGCCCACCCGAACTTCATCCCGTACTCCGTCTTAGCTCTAAAGAGCGCCTGGAGTAAGATCTACAACATCGAAGTGAATGTGTTCGCCCACTCAACCGTCCCGCACATTGGTGATGAAGCGGAGAATTTCCAAAAGAAATTTTGCAGCGGACAAGTTGACCCATCCAAACGGGGCACTAAAGTCACGCTCATTTGGAACGATTGTGAGCACACAGAGATTATTATGTCACCAACAATGTACGTGTCCAGCTATGGTGAAGTCAACATCATTCGGTACTTGGGATATGTCGGTTCAGATGAGTATCGATACGAAACGAGTCCCATTTGCAATGAGATCGACATCTGGACATCTGCTATCAATTTCTGCGGTGCAATACCTCCAAAACGAAAGCCGATATCATTCGTCTGCTGAACAACCGCTTGCAGAAGGATGCGTTCTTCGGTGGTGACAAATTCTGCGTGGCTTACATTGGAGTTTACAGTTCGCTTGTGCGCATGAAATATCCATCGAAGGATCTCACCCCAGCGCTTAAGCAATGGCATGCACGAGTTAAGGCAGTGATACTTCTATAAAATAATTATTGTTACGAAACTGGAATGACGTTTCCGCAACAGGTCACAGCTGAAAAGGAAAGTTCTAATAGCGTGTTGGACAATTTGGATATCAATGGAACACTAAAAACTTATTTTGACTTTGAACCCAAACACAGTGAAAGGCTGGAGGTTTTCCAATAACAACCATTCAACCATATATGAACAAATTTACTGTTTTTTGTGGTTTTCATGTTGAAGCGGGGGTTGGGCCGAACTTCTTCTGAAATGATGCCAGCTAGTTAACCAATATTTTTTGGATACAAATTAAAACTGGAATGCTTGGAAGATGTGTGGTATCAATATCACGGTGCCATTTGTCGCACAGTGAATTCCACAATCGATTTGGTGAGGACTAAGTTCGACCATTGTCTTTTCCGAAGAAATGGCTCTATCAAATGGCCACCCCACTTGTATAATTTAACATCTTTAGACTCTTTTCTTTGGGAATTCATTAAGTCTCTGGTTTATGCCAAGAGGCCAATAACTGAAAACGACTTGGAGGCGAACATTCGACGTGAAATTGCTGAAGTGTCGTGAAAAGTTGGGTGTAGTGCATTAACTAGGATAATTAAATTTTCATTGATACATTCAAGAACTCGTCTTCTAATAAGAAACCATTTATTTTTGTAGGTACTCGTAATACATCTTACGCCCTAAGGACACACTGGCTTTTGAATTAGATCTATCGATGTATTTCAACTTGAACCCTCTTATTCATGGTCGGAAGAGTTTTGTTGTGAATTGAATGTTCTTTTCATGTGAATGCCATGCAAGGACTTAGTCGGAAAACTGACGTTTCCTACTTTTTTTCGTCCTAATCCGCTCTTTTTCTATAAGTATTAATTTTGCCCACATTTGCGAGCTTATAAACGCGAGTGTTCAGCAGGAAAACATAGCAACGCTATAATGTCGTATCAGAAATAACTTAAACTCAAAGGAGAACATTTGGCGGAAAATTTTGCGTGGTTTTACGATGGAGTCCAGTCATCATGGCATATTTATTATATGAGCTACTCTAAAGTGAGCTGAAGACCAATAAGAATTTTACAGGCTACGACCCTAAGTTTTGGATCTGCTCGTAGGGTTAACTACTCGGTTGCGTGAAAACATTAATCTTACGAAAAAGTTTCGTACTAGTTTCGAATAGAAATGGATTTTTTATCAGATGACCCCACAATTGTAGATAAATGAACTGAGGTCGTAGACTGCTATAAGGCATCATCGAGGAAGAGCAGTAGAATAGACCAGATAAAATGAAGAAAAAAACTGTGTGAGTGCTACAGAGAAAGAAATATTTAGGTGCGGGTTTGTTGTAGGCTGCAGACTTAGTCATAGAAGTAAACGACGATGGTACCAATGAATGTATTAGCAATTGTATGAGGTGATTTAAAAGCCAATCAGGAAAAAAGAACATCTTTGTTATACGATCAGAAAGCATAGAATTCCTATTATTCGATTTGAAGGCCTCAATACCGAATTTATAGAATTTTGGTATACCGAACAAACTCATCAGATTATACACAATGACTATACACAAAGCTCTCTACTTAATAAGGGCTGGAAACAATCTTAACGAGACCTTTGATGTTTAGCCAATGACCGATGCACTGACATGTGATTTCAAATTTTGGGAACCTTGCAAGCCAACACGAGAGGCCTAATTTTTCGAAAGTCTGTGCAACTTTTTGCCCACACTGCTGACATTGATACAATTGCTAGAATGCGGTGACCGCAGCGTTTACAAGTATTGAAATAGAACCGACCAAAATGGTTTTAGCTGTGAATGTGGGCAAATTCATATATGCACAGGGTGCTGTATCTGGAGTTTCGGTATAGAAATGTTTAATAACTTTTGACAATTCTCAACCGATTGGCTTCAGTAAGCACGATTTGAATACGTCAATTTAGCACAATTTCAATCATAACTTTATGCCGAAAGATTGCACCAAAATAGTGACGCTTTACACAGAAAATAAATGTATTAATACGCATATCGTGGTAATATCATGGTCCTTCCGCACATTCCGACAATACAATCCGTCGTTTGGCATCAAATTTTATTGAGCACGGATCTGTAGCGGATCGCTAAGAACAAGTTAAACTGCGTTCTCATCGTTCCAATACAGCTGTTGAATTTGTTCGTGTGCTGAAGAAAATCCAAATGTCTCCTATCGCCACCGACCTCAGCTATTAAACGATCTTATTTCCATACAAGGTGCATGTGACTCAAAGGTTTTTGGAAACAAACAGGCCGCATCGCTTGGCTTACGCGAATAGCCTTCATTCGAATGAAACTGAGCCGGTTTTTTTTGGGAGCGAATTTTGATGACTGGCGAGGCTCATTTCAGCCTCTCTGGTGGAATAAAAAAACCAAATTGTCACTTTTGGGGAATCGATAATCCTCAAATAAATCAGAAAATAATAGTGGCTCAAAAACCATCATTGGGCCATTTTTTTTTAAATTGGAGCTTTTTGTGTGTCCGCAAGTGTATGGAAAAGGTATACAAGACTTCTTGTTACAACAAGACGGCGCGCCATGCCACACTGCGTGCCAACCAATGAGCTTTTTGAAGCACTAATCCCCGGTACCTGCAGCACGGTAAACCTCGGACACGGTGTCCTAGATCTCCAGAATTGACTCCTAGGGACTACTTTCTGTGGGGCTATTTAAAATAAAAATAGCCACGATATCACCTGAGACGTCGGCCAATTTTATGCAAAATTCCAGAAAAGGAGCCCAACTTTGTATTGTATCAGCAATGAAGACGAGTACTTAATCGATATTGTATTTACAAAATAACTCACATAAACTGAGAAGAAGCAAACTAAACAAAATCCCGCGACATTACGAAATTTACTTTTTTTCTGCAATTGGACGGAATGTCACAATAGACTGATATAACATTCAATGGCTTGGAATTTTGTCTAACTCTGATAATGACACCTCATCAGAAACCAAACGGAAAGTTACACTTGCAAATCGCGGTTTTTCTGGACTAAGAAGGAAGTTAAGTAATAAGACCTTAACAAGCAACACGGAAGAGATTCTGTTCAATACCCTTATCATATTATATCACAACCAATGTTAGCGAAGATGGATTACGATATCCTTGACTGTTTTCAATGTTGGATTATTCTTACAATTTTAAGTCCCGTTTGCGTTGACACGCTTAAAGTGGAGATAAAACTGCGAGATCTACGAACTGCCAGCTGTTTTCTGACATCAACCCAGTTAGAAAGGTTCCCATCAGTAGCCGGAGCAGTCGGTGGTGCACACAAGTTAAATGGATTTTCCATAATTTTGTAGTGCGTAACTGAAAGCACTTAACGAAAGACCCTACCAACTGCAGAGGTTTATTGGTTGAGGCCCAAGTCTACACCAGACAGTAGCACTATCTAAATAAATTAGTAGATGATAAAATGCATAAACACCCGGCAGATCCTGCGAGAGTGCGGTTTAAAATCTGGTGTGCAGAATTAAAGGCGTACCCGACAAGAAGGAATATATGGAGGAAATGTCCATCGATATTGAGGGTACTTTCGATATTGCAGCTTTTGACGGCAAGTTTATCTTGGTAAGACTACACAGAGTGGATAAAAATATTGAATAGGACCCTTATTGCAAATGCTCACTACGGCCAATATGTGTTGACGGTGGTGAACAGATTTTGACGCGTCCAGTCTCCGCTGCTACGGTGCATGTTAGTTGGTCGATTCACAGTTTAATGCTATCAATAATTCTGATACCTATCCTTAGTCATACATAGTTTATGTAACTACATATAATGTTTGTTGAATCATGCCTAGCCTAAACGTGATTGACGGATTGGTTCATTAGAAATGGTCTTTCAGCAAATTGTCTCAGAACTTTACGAGAGGCAGTAAGCCGACTGGTCTGACTCATCTTGTGCTTAAAGGCATTGCCATCAGTTCCTAAAACTAAGCTAACTATAGTATTTCGGTGTCATTCTGAATAATAAACTAAAGGGTCTTTCATTAAGAGCTTCTTATTTTTAAATTTAAATAAAGCAAAGTGTGTGCGAGATATCATCGAAATTTTTTATTCGTTTGAAAGGCCTATCGATGGCATTATTTATGGAATATAACACAATTCAAATGTCCGCCGCGGCTTCTCTGATTGGCTCGCATCCGAAATGTACAATTTTCCATGACTCTGGGGCATAAATTAAGCTGAATTTGACCGATGGTGTGGGTTATGTTGGCTTTGAGGGCCGCTGACCACAATCGTACGATCTCGGTGGCCAGTTCACATCGCCACCACGTGAGATGACCATGCCCTAGAATCACTCGTGCAGAATTTCCAATGTGGCGTGAGCAGTGTAGCACCTAGCGCCGTTCTGTTGAAACTACATGTCATTGGTGTCCATATCACCCAATTCAGGCCAAAAGAAGTTGGTAATCATCGACCTATAGTGCTCGCCGTTGACGGTGATGGCCTGGCCAACGTCGTTCTCAAAGAAATATGGACCGATGACGCCGCCAGCCCAAAATCCACACCAAATAGTGACTTTTTCTTGGATTTCATGTGGATTGGTATTGTCCCAAATTCGAAAATTTTGTTTGTTGACGTACCCATTCATCCAGCCTCATCGCTGAAGATGATTTTTCAATGAAAATTAGAGTCAGTTTCCAACTCCTCCAGAGCACATTCAGCGAACACACGTCATTGTCTATGGTCGTTTACCTTCAGCTCCTGGGTCAGTTGAATTTTGTACGGGTGGAGGCCCAAGTCAAGTTGTGGTCTGCGAAAGGCCGAGTTGTTGCGAGCGACGCGAAATCGACTGCCTCGGATTCTCCTGCACACTCTCGCAGACAACAGTGATGCGGCAGATCTTGCGTTTCGTCAACGTACGGGTGTTGGTTTACTGTTTACTAAACAAGTGGACGCAAATTTATCCACCACACTACGAATAGTCCTCTCGGTAGGACGAGTATGGCGACCGTAAATTGGGTGAAGCGCGCGGAACGCTGCCTGAACAGAGCACCCATTTTGATAGTTTTATCATTTGCACTGTTGTTGAACGCTATGTCCGCCCATGGTGATTTGGCAAAATAGACTGAATAAATGGCAGCCAATTTGACAGATGTAGCTTTAACAATATGGCCACTATCAACTGTCAAAGTTCGGAGGTCCCTATTGGAAAACCCTGTACTTTGGACTCCAAGGCGCTGCCGGCCTCCTAACAGTGCAAATGACCTATCTGCAAGATATGGGGCTTGTCAATAAGGTAGGTCCTCTGAATTTATATATGCCTATGATTGGTGGAAAAATCTTTCGCGAAAATACTTTATTACTACTTATACCAGACCTCGAAGTACGGTCTAGACGTAATTTGCGCGCGCCTAAGGGGTTATGAATACCCTTATACTGTTGCTAGGGCGCGGGCGGAAAGATAGAAGGAGAAGAAACGAAAGTTTGTGATGTAGTGGTTTGAAACTCAGGTGTGTTTGGTTTCGATATTGACTCTCCAGGGGTGGGAGTCCGAATAGGACGGAGAGATTTTTCTTCTCTCGGAATGTGAGGTTGTGAATTTTAACGGTTGTTTTTTTTTGTGCTTGAAAAACCCTACAACAGCCAAATCTACATGTCAGTGTTAATATGCCTTCACACGCAGATTTTTCTGACTGAGTTCCAATTACACAAATGAAAACTTGCTGTGGCTAGGGTTCGAACCTTGAGCTTCCGAGTGAGAAGCGATAGCTAGTACCACTACACGACGACCACCCCCCTGATTACAAAGAACTATGCATATTGTGAAGAACTAACTGGTGGAGGTGGCGATGCATTTATGTCTGTAGCAGTAGCTAAGCTACGCTTTGAGCCTTATTGAACCATCTCACTACTTTCAAACTAGTTCGAGGATGCAAGACTTCATTCAACGCAGTCGGAAGGCTGAATTCGCTGAGTTTTTTTGGATCCCAAGCTGATAAACTTGGTATGCGGATCTCAGAGGAGAGTTTTTCAGCATCCAAGCCTACGTTAGGTATAACTACGTTCTTGGTTAGGACTTCCACTGACAGTTGGGCCTCATATTAGTTTAACTTAACTTCCCCCGCACACGGTACTAAAAACTCCCGACATCTTTAAGACGTCAGTGACTTTCCTTCTATTCCTCGGTAGGAAAGACTGAAAGTTTCTTACCGCCAACTGTCGTGACGGGGGCACTGTTGCTAAGCACTTAATTGATGACATTGCGGAGCACTACTTCTATGGATGTCCAGCCTACTCCCGCAATAGACTGTTGGCTCTCTACACTAACATGGTGGGTCCTGGTACTGTAGTCACTTTATCACTGAGACTTTCACTCATCTTTCCTTGAATGACTTAGAAATTGCATTAAATGGAACATGCAATGAGTATGATGAATGTTCTTTTAGCATTGTCCATGCCAATAAAGCGACCTGTATTTCACGGTTTTTGAGTCTCTTGAATGGGAGGCCTTCGACACGTCTGAGTAGTCCACTTACTGTCCGGGGTTCAGCTGTAAGAGCCCATTCATTTCGTTTACCTTCTGCTGCGCTTCCCAATATAGCCCCCATAACCAAATCCAAATAATTTTATCAGGTTCTGCGATCGGGTGACATCTCAAAAAGTATCTGTTGTTAGTTGGCTGTTGCGAGCATTATATTGGGTGCTATGCCTAGATATCAAAATTGACAGCCAACGTTCGACTGACTATCGATGATGGCTCTACTTCCAAAGGAACTATTGTCCTTGTTGTGTGTCATTTTTATGCCCATATGTGCAATACGGGCATAACTACCTGATCCATTGTACTCATTTGGATATAATCTGAGAACCTTGTAAGGGATTGCCCCGTTACATCCCGATAAGCTATTTTGTAAGGCTCGTGTTAACTCAAGCTTCATGAACTATTTATACGAACACCGCATGGTTACAATAGTGATCCTCATCTAAGTACCAATCGAACTCTAGGCATGCGACATAAAATTTTCAGTTTATGAACCTGAATAAAATAGTGTGACATTCGTACAGAATTCAGGCTCTTGATGACCAAACTAAATTTTATTGGACTCAAAGTTCTGATACTGAAGTATTTCTCTCCCATTCTTGGAGTTTATACATAGAAACTGTTCCAACTCAAAGTGTTCTAGTTTCATTTGGCAATTTGAGCAAAAAGTTCAAAATGAACTCCATCGATCATGGCAGCTCTACTAAATTATTTAGCACCCTCAAACGTTCGGGTAACTTTATAACTTTATGCCCACTATCGGTTTAAGAAACTAATATTATCCCACACTTTGTTTTCAAATTTTAACATCATTAGATCGGACCGTTCTTCAGAGAACTCACCATCGTTCTTTCAGGATTGTATCTACATTTTTAATTATAGTTCACCCTTTGGTACGGCAATTCTCCCCACTTCTTGAATTCATTATAGAGTTCCAGTCTCTAAATGCAAGTCTCCTCTCGCCTTATTAACAGACCACCACCATAAGTCGAGCTAAATTTAGTTCCTACTTTCATAAAACTTCTGCAGGGGGATATAGCTCGTTATCTACTCGTATTCGTAGCTACAACTGCAGTAATCACACTGAATCCATCACGTCTTGGTCCTCTTAGTACTCAGTATGTATCTATGCGGCATCTTGGCATAAAATCTACTTCCTCCACTCCCGGTGGCCAAGTCGAAGCATACAAATTACCCGAAAACATGAGGGATGAGCTTGAGGATATATCCGCATGTACGAGTTTGTACATAGGTCCTGAAAGCTTCTGTCTTATATTCGTATCTAAGTTTCGGGTAGTTATCCCAACTTTTTGGTTTTAACACAATCAAATTGCAGTTATTTACACTGAGACTAGTCATTAAGGATTCTGCTTTCATTCTAAGGAATTTCAGATACCAAGAGCAAAATTTGGAAGCAGTTTATTGCTGCAATGGTGAATGCCAGATTATTTGTCATTGTCCCTGTGGGATCCATTTGTTTGTTTGTGTTGGTCATGTTTGTGGGTTAATGTGCACATCTATGGCTTAAGGGAGATTGACTACGGAAATTTATCTCGAAAGGATGATTTATTCTCAAAATGGGAATTGGAAGTGAAGTCGACTTTATTGCCGTTCGTTTCTTGGATGTTTAATTTGGTTAGGGGTCATTGAGTTGGGTCAGTTTTATAATCAATTATTTGTCTTTGTGGCTTGAGACTTAAATTGTCGTTGAGGATGACCGTTTTCCTTATCTTTGAAGCGTTTTCCCCTGCACATACTAAGGATATCTTCATTCGATTGGGCCTTTTTAGAGTTTCTTTAGTTGTTTTGACAAGGCCAGACTAGCTTCGGTTCATTGTAATACCACTGGGAGAACTTAATAGGGCTACTATTGGAACCAAAAGAATTTCTTAATAAATTTGTCAGGGGCGGTGATCTTCATAGGAAGTGGTAACAGCCTAGTGATTGAATTCTGATACAGTACTGTCCAGTGCAGTACAAGGGAGATGAGCCACAGATTCCTCTTCCTCTTTCCCTTCGTCCTGCAGTTACTGCTGAAATATCTTTACTGTAACATACTACGGGTAATACTCAATCACCCGTCCTCCAATGCCACAGTGTCCTGCGATTATACATGTATTTGTCAGTTTGGGGATATCTATTACCCATCAGCTAAGCTTAAGATCAAGTATCAGCCACATTAGTCAAGATGCCTTGCAGTCGACTCGACTTCACATATGACCAACCTTAAAGAGTGCTGGCAAGTGTACCACTTGTTTGGTGACTTGACATTGTCAGGTTGGCTACAATTTGTGTCTAGGGATTAGGAACAGTTCATCCGCGACGCGTTTCCTATATCTAACCATAATCAAACTTAAAACTAGGAGAAGTATGTTACAATAGTAACGAACAGGCCTAGGAGAGCGTATCGATCCTCTCCGCATCTCTCAGCCATCAAAACTTGGCGTGCTGTTTTTCAGTATCGACCCGGTCTCTGTTCGCAATCGCTGAACTAAAACGTCGCACTGGCGACGTACTCATGTAGATGAGTCGTATTTCTCGCGGTGGCGGTAGTATATTAGGGGAATACCGTCCCATCTATGTAGTGGAATGCCTCCGCCGGAATAAAGCCGTATCGGAGTGTACTCTCATGCTACATAACATTAGAGTAATAAGCCTCAAAAACCCGGTTATTGTCGCTGATTATCACTCTTGCAACGTGCCTTCGATTCACTTTAATCTAGCCTCATGGTAAAGGGCCTTGTTGTTCATAATATTTCATGACCTCATATTCTGGTGTTCTGTACGATCTAAGACAGGTCCGGAGAAATTGCCTTTTAAACACCCGAATTGTTCCTATATAATACGGCGCTACGATGAACCACACCGGTCAACCATAAGCAATGAATGGGCCACGTAACAAGTTACTTTCACCCTTGAGTCAAGTGCTTGGGCTAAGATTTAAGGCCTTCTTTGCTCCAGAACAAGCATTTGTATGTTTGTCAAAATACAAACACTGATCGAGCTAAATACCAAGGTATCTAGCTACGGTTCTCACTATCAATGGCAGTCCGGGCTGTCCAATGATGGCCAAACTTCGCCAGTGATTTCTGGTATCCCAAGAAGCCCATCTCAATGGAGTTCTAAGCAATATTGTTTCCAATTTTTGAAAATTGATTTTCAATTTCCAATCATCTCAATACGACTGACTATGGTCGAAGTCATGCTGCAGAAGAGTATTGATGACTTTGATTTTTGGAACTGATCTGTACGCCACTAAATGATATGCGTACGCTATAGCGTGATTGAGGGAAACAACTGGACCACTTATGCATATGTTAAATAGCATCGGAGAAATCACAGCCGTTGCAAGCCGTTTTAAATGTCAGATACTTTTCTAGAAATTTCCTTGCCACATTTGTCAACAAAGTGATTTTCCATAAGCATGTAGTAAACTATATACATATATGGCACGGGCTTCGGCATGTCATTGTGGCCAACTTATAGAAAAGCCCTTCTAGCCATACGGTATTGAAGTCAACCAGGCATTGTACTCGTATGTGGGTCCCCGCTCAATTATCAAGGCTTCGCCCATCAATGACGTTGTCTAATAAAAAGTGGGGGCAGAGCATATTACTGGTCTTATCGTAAAAATCTTCAGATGACGCCTCTGAAGGTTGCTACGATTTTACCAGTTACAAGTTGCCGGTCATAGGCCTTGTTGGCGGCAGGACCACCGGTAGTCGATACCAGGACTTAAATCACGGTACCATGGGAGTCTGGAGTACCCCGGATCTCGGTCCGGGCCTGACTTGTTAAGATAGGCCCCTTTGTGGGAGCGTCATGGTGGCTGTGGTTTAACCTAAATCGCGGGAAAGGGTCTTCCTGTTGGTTTGACCCATTGTAGAGTTGCAAATGACTCATATCAAGGGTGGAACTTGTGCCTCCAACACAGTTCCGAATTGGTATCAAAGGATTGACGGAGAGCGATGGCAAGGCGTATCCTTGCTTCCATGGATGTATGGGCATCCCGTAAACATAAGTCTACATGACAGGTGGTTTGCGTTAAAAACCAGAGACAAATGTACTCGTATGTCGGAGATCAGTTTCAACATGGCATGAATAGTGTCATGTCTCGCCCTCAAACCAAACTGATTGTCCGTGATTATATAGTGATCCTCCACCCATTTCAGCAGAGTTCTCTTGACTACATTCTCAAACACCTTACTAATGTTTGGAAATAAACTAACTGACCGAAGATTTGCAGGGTTAATACTAGGTTGGGTTAGGTTAAACAGACGTGTGATGGATATGCTATCACGCAGACACCAGGCACTAAAACGGGCCCATCGCGATCCCTGTGGAACCTGTTGAATTTGCCTTCAAATGGCAAAAATTTAAACAATCGCCGTGGTGAAACACCCAATTTCCTTGAAAAAGCCATTAAGACCTTTGAAGTCCGTGTCGTCTATTTCCTCTAGGTTTTCGAAGAAGTATTTCCCTAAAAATTTCCTTCGGCTACGCGATATTGCCTCGCATTCCTACAATATGTGTATTATGTCCTCAACAGCTTGCGGATCACCGCAGAATCTGCAAATATACGTACCTGATAATTTGGGTGTCTTTGCATATTGCTGCAGGAGGTAGTGTCCTGTCTAGATTCCTATTACTGTCCTAAGCTTATCCCTTTTTAATTTTATTAACTTATTAGATCTTTTGCCATCAAAAAGTGGCCAAAGAGCCTTGGATACCCTGTGTCCTTCAAGCCTTGACCACCTTGGGCTGGCAGACTTTGTGATTTTTTCGACGATAGTGCCTCTCAATATGCAGTGGGGTGAGTTGATGTTGGCGTCCTGACTATTGTCGACTAGTTCTGCTCTTTTTATAGGCTCATCTGTTTGTTCATTTCCTTTTTAATACCGCAGTGTCCTGGCATCCAGCACAGTCTCACCTGGTTCTGACTGCATAGTACTTACTTTGGGCACTGTGCGACAGCCCCTGAGGTGATAGTGGTCAATTCCATTGCCGTAAATGCGGCCTGGTTATCGGTGTAGATAGCGGTATCTCTTTAGAATACCGATCTCATCTGTATTAGTTCTGCCGCCCTGAGGACAGGCAGAACCTTTGACTGAAAGACACCGCTTGCGTCCGGTGGTCTTATAGACACTCGTAGTTCTGGGTCTTCTGAGAAAATAGCAGAACCTGTTCCTTCCTCTGTTTTCAAGTCATTTACCGAAATTGCAATTTCATTTGACCTGATTATTCAATTTTTTCCCAGTCCTCCCTCTCCGGATACGTTATATCATACGGGATGTCGAAGTCGACCAAAGAAAGAATTTCATCCGTTAGAATTGGATTGCATGGCAGTAGCTCCGTTTGGACCGCGTTTTTTTCATCTGTAAATCAAGCGTTGTTAGGAGTAAAAATGTATCCAATGCTGTCGTAGGGGTGGTGCGGAGCGCGCCTGTAATGGCTATGGAAGCGTTTTTTGAGCCGCCGCTAATTTTCCCTAAATCGTTTTCTTGTTTGCTGCTTTCCACCATACTAGTGCGCCGTATGTAAGTATGGGTCCTTCAACCACCATATAGAATAAGTTCACCATATCAGGTTTTAGACCCCAAATTTTTCCTACCGTTCCTTTGCAGATATAAATACCTTTCTGATTCTTTCCAAAGATTCCAATGCAATTTTTTGTCTAGAATCATACCTAGAAACTTTACGCTATCCGAGAGACACAATTCGACTCCGTTGAGTTTTGGGAGTGTGAATTGCGGTATCTTGTACTTTCTGGTAAAAGAACCAGCTCCGTTTTTGAAGGGTTAACATTGAGGCCTCAGCTTTTTGCCCGAGTGCTGATCGTATTCAGGACAACCTACATAATGTCGCTTAAAATATTTAAGTATTTTCCTTGCACTATTATGACCACGTCATCTGCGTATGCCGTGGCACTTATATCTAAGCTAATTGAGAATACCATTGATAGCCAGCACCCACAGGAGTGGTGATATAACTCCACCCTGGGGGTTTACCCTGATCACGGACATTCTGACCGAGTTTTTCCCAATGGAACAATTTATTTTTTTGCTTGTTGCAAGCCCATGCTCAATGTGAGCGTCTACTAGAGCATTTTTAACGGCGGTGCACTCCATGTTTTTGAAGGTTCCTTTAGTATCGAGGAAGTCAGCCATGATAAGCTCTTCGAAGTGTAGACTCTTCTCTATTTTCCCCATCACCTCGTGCAGGGTGGTTTCTACAGATTTTCCTTTCATGTATGCATGCTGTGACTCAGTCAAAAAGCCATTCCTAATGTGAATCTCCCATATCTAAAGCATTTTAAGCATAGATGATGACAGACTTACAGATACATACATTTCCTGCGTGACTGTCCCGCTTAAGCCCGCATCAGACTGCATGTCCTAGACACTGAAGTTGTGGGTGCTTATATTCTGGGTATCCAGAAACATTTATGTAGAAAAAATGACTTCACCAGCCAGAATTTTGCTTTATCGAGTACAAATCCCGATCTATTCCATAGCAGTTTTTCGCAACCAAATGCCAATAACAATCGCCACTCCATCAGTATGCTTCTGCTGGCACTATTGCTCTACCCCAGTTTCTCTTTTGAAATCAACTCTATAATAGTGCATTGCCATCAAGATAACTTACCTTCACAGCCAATTCATCGATTGAGTTATCTGCAAGGACAGTGTGTGCAATCCAAATGTGCTTACGAAAGAATTCTAAAAAAAAGGAAAAAGAAAAAAAAAATCTTCAACCTCAACCTCTCGTATCCATCAGTTAAACTTAACATGCATACCATCGCCTCGTAGCGATAACTTTCATTTGCATATTCAATTTGAAAAAATAAAAATTAAAGAAAAATATTATTTGCCCCACAATGTGCTCCATAAAAATGCCAGAACTGTCATTTCCTACTTCAAAATACCCATCGGCACATGAACATAAACATGAGCATGAGCATGGGCCTGGGCATGAGTCTGAGCCGGAGCATGATGTGACAAAACAATCACCGGGCCGCCGCGCTGCCTCCCATTTGCGAGCGATTAAAGTGCCATTTCGCTGTGTGGTGTCGGACGTGAGTACCGCACTTTTGGCTCGTTCGTATTGTTGCCTGGTGATAATTACGCCACTTTACGAGTACAACGACGCGACTACAAAGAAAATCCATAAAAAAGAAAATAAAATTCGAAAAGCGAAATCGAAAGTGAAAAACACTGGATTACGCTTTGCGTTTTTTTTTTTTTTTTTTTCTTATACTCTTCTAGTTAGGCTGTTTCTTGTGCTTCTTTTAGATAGTTTGTGAGTATCCGTAGCCCACATAAAACCGCAACCAGTCATGAATAAAACAAAAGGCCAAAAGAAGACAACGAAGAGGAATAGTAAGGTGAAGACTTAAGCACAGCATAGGTTGAAATTTTGGGGGTTGTGGTGGGACGTGAGAAAGCTCTTCAGCCCCAGTCGACTTTAGGGAGGGGGTGCCGCCCCACAAAATGACAAATAATCGTGCATTCGATGAAGAAATAATATAAAACCCACCTGACCAAAGGTGATCAAAGTCAGATACCTTTTAAACGTGATTAGCTTTCGTTCGCACAGTGAAGCCTCGACTCTTGATTGTTTTACCTCAAGCTTTTGTGTGAGTGTTTTGGTTTTTTTTTTGTTTTTATATCCGTGTATAACTTATCTATCCCCTTCTTTATCCTTCGAATTTGTAACAAAAAAAAAAAAAAAAAAAAAAAAAAACAAAAAAAAGGATACGCAGTACGAAAATGTTGTTCAAACGATCATCGATTTGCTTGGTTCTTGTGGCATGGTGCGGTTTGTCTGCGGCCCAGTTGGCCTTTCACACGGATAGTAATTCCAACTCGTTCACCTTGAAGGCTCCTGGCTTACAGCAGTCCTTCACCAGATACTATGGTGGACAACGTCAACGGCAGCAGCAGTTACAACAACAACCTCAACAACAGTCTGTTCAACAACAACCACAACCGCAATTAGCTCAACAGCCTCAGGTGCAACAACCACAGGTAGGAGCATAAAAAAAAAAAAAATATTTTTGACTTCAAGGTAAATCGGTCGGCGAATGATGGAAAGGACTAAGACTCCTTCTCTACGTGATGATGAATGCTTTTAAGAATGAAAAAAAAGGAAAACTCTTAGTGGAGCGATGCCATTTGGCATTTTTTTTGTTGTTTTTTTTTTGTAATTGTCTTCTCCTAATGCCTTGCTGGGGTGTATTTCACCAAGTACAATACCTGGCAAAGGTCATGGAAGCAATTAGAACCTGCCATAAAGGGTTGTGGTTTGAGAAATTGCAAATATAATCTAGTGAAGGAGTGTATGGATTATAGATTTAGACGGCAATTTGCCAAATGAATTCAGTCGTTAGACGTCGCATCAGGCATTTGTGAAGCGGGTTGGTAAATTTTTTATTCGGCTTAAAGTAATGAAAACGTTTCTTGAAATAAGCTGAAAGCTCCAAATTCACTTAGATTTTTTATATTCATGTTTGACTTCATGTTCATAGGAACTGATAGGGAATGCTCTCAATTAAACTCATCCATTTTGGGTTGCTTCATGTGTTTCTGATCCACATGGAAGCGTTTGACTTAGTAATATCACTCTCGAAGAGTTAAGATGAACAGACTTTCCGAAATGGACATTCTGGTAATTCTAGCTCATTTCGACGTTATCTTCAGATCCTAAGCGATCTATCTGTCTCCATGGCTCTATGGCGCTTTAATTTCTTGTCCCACAATCGATGACAGTTTTAAAATTGTAAGCTTAAAACTGACGTCTTCATGTTATGATAGCAGTAGCAGTAGTAAATGTAATTGTATTGCACAGTATATTGTTACAAAATTCATAAAATTCAGCATTGGCGTCTGCCAGATTCACAATTTGTTTCAGAATATTAATATTAAGTTTAATAATTCAGTTTACCACATTTTTTTGAATATAATTCATCTTCATCTACTATTTGCTGTCGACATTTTAGTGATGGCTTCATGCTGGATAGTGTACACAAATGTTGGCCATTTAAGATTGAAGTTACTTCGTTTGTTGACAAGGTGTATTTTCACCAACGCGCTCTACGAATCGCTTTTAAAATTGGGCATATTCGATAAGGTGACGTACGTCTTTGATTGTTCGCAGATTGCGCAAGGAAAATTCCGCCTCCTTGTTCCTCGTATAATCGAAATTTTACGAAATTTTGCTCTCCTAGGTCGTATTGCAGCATGCAATACGTGTATCGGATTAGGCTCTGCCGAGATTTCACTTTAAACGCGGCATGGGTGGATATACCAATTTTCGCCAACAGGTCCTGCAGTGCTGCTTTCCATGCTGTTGCATTGTTTTCCTCTGGGAGGATTATATAAGCGCTGCACAATCTAAACCATTCATTAAAAAATTTTAGCTTACGGAGTTCCTGTATGATGTTTTGCGACAGTGTGTGTAAGGCAGTTACAGGAAGCGCAGTTTTAGTGTGTAAATATGTATGTAATAGTGGCAGTCCGGTTTCTAAGTGGAGCATATAGTGTGGTGTATTTTCCGCCGAGCAATTTCAAAATTTATTGCTCTTTTTGCCTCCTTTAATTTTTCTTGCAGACATTTTTCAAAAGTCAGTCGTGGTGTTATAATGACTCCGAGATATTTGTACTCCATCTACCAATTCTTCTCTTTGCCAGGTCCATCTTTTATTCCTTGCATATTGCCATAAAAATTTTCAGGGAAACCATAATTTTGCACTTTTCGGTGTGCACTTGTATGTTCTAGTTTGTTGATCATGTTTTGCATCATGGGTGGCGTTGCCCATAAAATGACTACGTCATCAGAGTATATACTCGTCCATAAGTACTTTTATTTTTACTCTATCGAAGTTAGTTCCTCCTGGCAGGAAGGCAGGTAGGTCATCCAAGAACAACGAAATTAGTAGAGGGCTCATAATTTGCCACATTGTGTTCATCCCATACCGCAGTTCTATTCTCATCGTAAGGATTCTGTATAACCATAAGTACTTTCGTTTACACTCTCAGATTACAAGGATATAGAAAAGAAACGTGATCTTCTGTCAATGGAGTCAAAAGCCGCCTTAAAATCGACGAAGAATCTTTGTAGCTTTTTGCCCATGTCAATGTAAAGATATCATCCACTGTGGAATAGTTTTTTTCTGAACCCAGCTTAAGACTTTTTCGAATCCACTCGATGCAAGATGATTCCGGAGAAAAATTTCATTATTGAGTTGAGGAAGGTTACGCCTCACTCCAATCTCCTTTTTTGAAGAGTCGGAAGATTATATTTCTTCTAAAGCCGGGAGGCATTCCCCTCACACCGAAAATGAAGTTGTACACATTTTACTTACTTATTTAATTGACGCTACAGTCGGGTGTAGACCTGGGCCTCAACCAATAAGCCTCTCTAATTAGCGCGGTCTTTGGCTAACTGCCTCCAGTTACTCCCATTACGCACGCCACCTAAGGCGAGGCCTTCCTCTACTGCGTTGTCCCTCCGGATTAGAGTCGAAAATTCTACGGGCTGGAGCATTAGTGTTCATTCGCTCTTCAATGCCTAAGACACCAGGTCGATGTCGCTGTACAGCTTGTAAAGTTCATCGTTGAATGGTCTCCTCCAGAACCCGTCAATGCATATGGGACCAAATATCTTACGAAGAATTTTTCTCTCCAAACGACCAAGGATATCTTCATCCGCTTTGGAACCATAGAGCAGGGCTGGGATTACAAGGGTCTTATAAAGAGTTTCCTTAGTTATTCGGGACAAGGCCTTACTATATAGTTGCCTTCTCAGCCCAAAGAAACATTGATTGGCAAGCGTTATTCTTCGTTTGATTTTTGAAGACATATCATTTTTAGATGTGATAGCAGAGCCGAAGTAGACGAAGTTCCTTACTACCTCAAAGTTATAGCTGTGACATTCTGGTCTTGTTGAAAGCGTATACTGTTCTCGTTTACCGGTAGACCAATTTTTTCCGTTTCTGTTCCTATACCCGCAAACGCATCAATGACAGCTCCCTGTGTTTTATCAATGTATCAATATCGTCGGCGTATGCAAGCAATTGAACAGACTTTTGAAAGATTATACCTCGTGCGTTGGCTTGTGAGTTTTGCACAATTCTTTCAAGTATGATATTAAGGAAATCACTGGACACAGCGTCGCTTTGCTTAAATCCTTTTTTGACATCAAAAGTCTCGGTTAGGTCGTTACCGACCTTGATGTACTAGTAGTAGTGAGCTTTCTCCATCGTCATCCTGGACAAGCGGACGAATTTGGCAGGCATGCCGAAACTATTATAGACATGGCTCTGTACTATATAGCTCATCTCTGTAGATGCTGTCATATGGGGCTTTAAAATCAATTAAAAGTGGTGAGTATCGATCTGAGCTTCTTGAGTTTTCTCCAGGATCTGCCGTAGTGTGAATATTTGGTCAATTGTGGACTTACTGGGCCTAAAACCGCACTGATAAGGTCCAATTAGATTGTTGACTAATGGTTTCAGGCGCTCGCACAATATATGTAGTAGACAAGATCGAGGTATGCGAGGTTTAGAAACCTCTATAGTTGGCGCAGTTTAAAGGGTCTCCTTTCTTTTGAACCGGGCAAACAATGCTGAGGTTCTATTCACCAGGCAAACATTCATCCGACCAAATCTTAGCAATAAGTTGGTGTATGCTCTCTACCAAGTCATCTCCTGCTGCCTTAAATAGTTCGGCGTTTAGGTCGTCCGGCCCGGCAGCCTTGTTTGACTTCAGTGTAGATATTGCTATCCTCACTTCATTTGGGTCAGGTGAACAGGATTCTTGACTTGCATCGTCAATACTGAATGGTTCGCTCTTCCTGAGAGGGGAATTTGTGTCATCTTCGCCGTTTAGCAGTCTACAGAAATGGTTTTTCCATATCCTATGAACCGACTGTGATTCTACTACAAGGTTTCCTTGGTCATTTTTACAGGTTTCCGTTCGGGTCTTATTATCCTGACACGTTCTTGTTACCTTTTGGTAAAATTTCCGAACATTATTCCTGAAGTAACAGCTCTCTATTTCCTCGATCGCGCTCTTCTCATGCTCTTTGTTTTGCTACATGTGCTTGCCGGCACTCTTCATACAACCAGTGATTTCATAGTGGTACGCAGGTGAAAGCCAGTACGTCAGTTGAGCATTTCTGATGGTTTCTCGACGTCTAAGCCACTGGTCTTCAGCAGTTAATGCTGGCTGTAGAGGAATTCTCGAGAGGTTGAGGGATACGCGATCGGCAAAGGTTCTGGCGCCTTATTGCGATTGCAACCGTTCAGCGTTAAATCTCCTTATAGTATCCCGTTGTTGTGGCGTCTGAGATATACGTAGACGTACCTTGGCTGTGACTAGGTAGTGGTCCGAGTCTATGTTGGCTGCTCGGAATGTTCGGACATCTAAAATATTTGAGGAGTGCCTTACCTCGATCGCAACATGATCAATCTGGTTGACAGTTGGCTGACTGATGTGGTGTCCGCCATGTTCCCTTGTGAATATTGAGGTGAGGAAACCGTGTGGTTGCTATAGTAACGTATCGTCCCGCAGCGGAGTCGGTTAGGCTAAGTCCGTTTCCAGACGTGGTGTCGTGTAGGCTGTGTCTCCCAATTGTGCTACCAAGGATGTATTCTTTCCAATTTTGGCATTAAAGTCGTCTAGGACGATCTTAATGTCATACATCGGACATTGTTCGCAGGTTATGCCGAGGAGCTCGTAGAAACTTTCTTTAGCAGCATCGTCCTTTTCCTCTGTTGAGGCGTGAACGCATATAAGGCTGAAGTTAGAGAATTTACCGTTTATACGGATTGTTATAAGGCGTTTACTCACGTGTCGAAAGCTCAAGACGAGAAGTTGTATACAACTGGAAGTTTTTTTTCCATGCTTTATTGCAGCTTTTTTCTAGATAACTCTCTGGTAATGTAGCGCATAATGCAGTTTGTTCCCCACGAAAGGTGGTTTAGGAAGCTGGTCGAAATGTATTGTTGTTGTTAACTTCCAGAAAGAACAACTGTCTTTAACTCTTACAAGCTCCGTCGTCAGTTGCCTATGCTTTTGTAGGCGTTGTTACCTGTATTTTTTTTATTAAACTTAAACAGGCGAAAGCTTTCCTCCGATCTAACTCGCATTCCCAGTCGTATAATATATGTTTTCCTTGTAATTTTGAGACAGTTTGCGCAGTCTTAACTGCGTTTGTGATGCTGGCGGTTAGTATGTCAAATCCGCTAATGGAATTGATCTCAGACTGAAACAGACACCACTGAGTTTCTAGCTTAACAGGAATTTGTACTTAGATGCATTCCCTCCTTGAGCTTTTGGTAGTAATTGCATCTGTAAGATGGTTGGGTAAGGGTAAGTAATCCGAGTAGTTTACCTTCTCGACGTTGAAGTCTGTTATATACTCAAGCCATTTCCGCGTACAAAACAGAAGTCAATTGTTGAGCATGCGGTGCCTCTGATACACATTTGTCAGATGGAATTTTGAATCTCATTTGTAGAGTCCGTTTATTACAATCGATTCGCACATTTCAACTAACTTTTTAGCCTTACTATCAATTTGGTCATCTTCTGAGCATTCCATTTCGTTTATTGATTTTGTAATGGTCCCGGCTCCACTTCTAAAATCTGCATACTTCCTATTCTTCCGTTGAAATCTCCAATTATGATAGTTTAAGGTAATTGGTCTAACGACAGATCCTTGTGGTATGCAATCAAATAGGAAGTATTCAGTGCTCTGCTATATAGATATTTGAATGCTTCTGTTGCACTCTTGCTAACATTAAGATTAAGAATTTGACCACTTGATAGTGATCTAGCAACTTTGTTTCTCTTCTAGAATCCTTTCTACCTTAGGGTTCATTGTTTCGTAATTTGTAAATGTGATTTGTTAAATTAGAATCTCTTGAAGTACTTTATTTGTGTGCCTTTTTATTTAAAAAGGGTGCTCAGGAGGATATACATACTTTCATGCACAGAGAGATTGCGGATTTATTTAAAGAACAAGATGGTTTTTTCAAAGAAGTCCGGGCCATGAAATGTTCATATCGATGAAGGGGAATGAAGAATACGAGTAAGTTATCAGTACATTACTCCTCGAGTCAGATGTTTATGTTAGAATAAGCGTTATAGTCCTCAACGTCATTTTATGTTTAGCATTTAATTAAAGCTACAAATTCTTGAGAAGCCAATTGCATTCTATTCTTCATATTGAACATATAATAATTAATAATACGTTGATGTTTTTTTTTTGATTAGAAAGTGCCGCTTATTTTTAGAGAAAAAATTTCTTCATACGAGTACATATAGAATGGGACTGGACAGCCTCTTTATCATAGGGTAGAACTAGATGAAACCTCTACTCAAAGCCAACTAATTTATCTACTTACTTTACGGAGGCCCGATTTATGAGAAGTATCTGAAATACCCCTGCCTTATTTACCCTCATCAAAACTCACCATGTAAATCGTCGTCAACGAAAGCTAAGATTTTAAATTGGAATTCAGTCGTCTAAGGACAGATCTATGCTGCTTGATTGAAGGACTCTATCCCCATTGTGGCCACATTTAATGTAACACAATGCTGTTTATGCAGTCCATACATGCCAACAGCTGCATTGCTTTGCTGTACCTATTTAAGCTTTCATTACCTTTCTTCAGATGTCGCTACAGTCCTGAGTCTACTTGCGCCTCGACTAAAATGCTTTTCCTTTCAGCTTAATAGTAAGTGAATTGTCTCCAATTACTCCCCTGGATATCCATGCTCTGACTGAAATCAAAATGATCCCCGACATAAAGAATCAGGAGTTGTTCCACCCTTACAATTAACGCCTAAAGCTTGTACCCTAAAATAGACGAATTTAGACATATTTACGTAGACTCTAAAATTGACGTCATATGTCATCAACATGGTTTCATGCTGATGTATCTGATGAAATTTATAAAGTAGAAGGTTTTGAGCTTTTTCGATCTGATAGAGTTGGTCACATCGGAGGTGAGGCTGTATTGTATGTACGGAACACACTTGATTTTAAATTTGTATGCAAATCAAGCAAGGACTCTCGAATACTATTTCCTAAGCATCAAATGTAGTCATGAGAAAATATTGATCAGCGTAGCCTACAGACCAAATAACTCCATCTCTTTTGGTCCACTATATGCCATCCTAGAGGCTATACTGCCACTAACATAGTTATATGTGGCGATTTTAATTGTAACCTGCTAGATATATCCGGCTCCATAGGCTTTTTGGAACATATGAAATCATTCGATCTAAGCCCGGTCAACACGTCAAACCCTACCCACTTAACGACCACTGCTTCGACTCTTATCGGTTCAATTTTTGTACCCGATATGGGGAAAGTGTTGTTGTATAGCCAACTCTCAGCACCTGCATTCTCAAAGCATGACTTGATGTATCTAACTTACCACGCTAAAAACGAATTTACCGAGCCTAAACTCATGTTTAGAGACTTTTATAACCTAAATTATGGTCAATTGCGAGCAGATACTATAACCACATGCTGCGAGTATATATATCGGATGCCCCTTGTTGATGATCAAACTAACTTTCTGCAGGAAAAAGTTACTTTCCTCTTCAACAAACATGTGCCGCTAAAAGCAAAACTTTCCAAGCCCCCTTTCCTTCAATGGCTTACCCCTAATATCCTACAGCTTATGAAAAAGCGTGATGATGCCTATAAAAGCTGGAAGAAATACCGAAAGGATGAGTCTTTGAATAAATATCGCAGACTCCGCAATAGCTGTTCCTCAGGCAAAGAAGTTTGGAAATATATCCGTGAAGTTGGGTTAGGAAAACAAAGGCCTAAAACTCCTGGTGATATAAACTGCGACCAGCTTAACTCAATTTTCATAGCGTCGAGTGATCCTTCCTCAGTAAGCCAAACCACTTTCGACCAGTCACCGGAAGATTGTACAGAATCATACTTCGATTTCTATATCCTACACGAGGAACACGTTGCAGAAGCGGTGCTATCGATCAAATCAAACGCTATGGGACTCGATGAAATCCACCCAAATTTTGTTAAGCTTCTGCTTCCATATTTACTGCTTTTTATAACACACGTCTTCAACTCAATTTTAACGACATCAGTCTTTCCCGCTCATTGGAAAGACGCTAAAATTATTCCTATTCCTAAGAAATCCTTTCAAAAGTTATTGAAAAATGCATTCTAATTTAGATACAAAACTATCTTTTGACTAAAAACCTGCTCTGCGAGAACCAATCTGGTTTCCGTCAAAAACGAAGTTGCAAGACTGCGTTGTTAATGGTCGTCGATGAAATTAGAAAAGCTGTTGATGAAAACCATGTTACAATCCTTACGTTACTTGACTTTTCGAAAGCATTCGACACGGTAAACCACACTATTCTTTGCTCAAAGCTTAAGGAAGAATTCAATTTTTCATTGCCCTCCACAAAACTTATATTATCCTATTTAGAAGGGAGACAGCAACGGGTTGTGGCGGGTAACCGATGTTCATGTCGTTTGTCAGTAAAGAGGGGGGTACCGCAAGGCTCTATTCTTGGACCATTGCTTTTCTCGTTCTATGTAAATGAACTGCCCAAGATTGTTGAGCATAGCGGAATCCACATGTTCGCTAATGATGCCCAGATCCACTTAAGCTTTCCAATGAATTTAATTCACGAAGCCACTGCGCAGGTAAATGAAGATCTCCAGCGTATACTTGTTTGGTCGGCTAAGAATGAACTGCGTCTTAATGCGCAAAAGACAAAAGCACTTGTGATCCATAAAAGAAAATTTGATCTTACTCACTTTCCATCAATCCAGCTACCTCAAAGTGCAATAGAGTACGTTGACTCCGCCAACAACCTTGGTCTGATATTTAACCGGACCCTTATTTGGTCTACCCACATAAACGTCATTATTGGTAAGGTATACGGTGGACTACGTGCTCTCTGGACTACACATCGCTTTATCCCTACACGGACAAAACTTTTGTTAGGGAAAACCCTACTAATGCCAATTCTGTTCTATTGTTCTGAGACCTTTTGCTGCCCTGACTACGACTCCAGTAGAAAGCTCAATGTCGTTTATAATAACATTGCCCGCTTTGTATTTAACCTGAAACGTTATGACCATACTCAAAACAAATCAGCGGATGTACATTTGATAACGTGCTCAAATATAGAACCCTTAGTCTCTTGTATGATATAATTCAAACTAAGCAACCGGCATACCTATTCAATAAGCTACGCTTCCTTCAGTCAGGTAGATCAGGTATGCTTTTTCAAACGAGCTATGCCTGCTTGACTTCTGAACGCCAATTTTTCGTAAATTCTGTACGGCTGTTGAATTTCTTGCCCATAAATATTAGGAAAATTAGAAGCACTAATAAATTTAAGTCATCTCTCTTAAAATATCTGGCCAATGAAACTGTTTTCCAAATAGTTCTTAACCGGAATAGCAACGTGGGGCCGAGCTTTGTCATGATGGAAAATTATTGCCTCGTGTCTGGTCGCATATTCCGGACGTTTTTCGGCCACTGCTCTCTTCAAACGGATTAATTGTGTTCGGTAGCGTTGTCCATTGATGGTTTCACCCGGTTTTAGCAGCTCATAATACAGCACACCCATCTGATCCCACCAAATATAGAGCATTATGGATTCGGCTTTACCGTTGATTTGGCTGGTTGGCTGGTTGGCCGGGTTTCACATATGATTTTTTTGCGCTTGGAGTTGTCGTAGGGGATACATTTTTCATCACCAGTAACAATCCGATGCAAAAATGACTTCCTTTTGTGGCGTTCCAGCAGCATTTCAGACATGCAAAACCGCCTTTCGACGTCTCTCGGCTTGAGTTCACGTGGAACCCAATTTCCTTGCTTTTGAATACATCCAGCTGCTTTTAAACGTTTTGAAATGGCTTCTTGAGTGACACAGAAAGATTCTGCGAGCTCTTCTTGTGTTTGGCAACAATCTTCATAGAGTAATGCTTCTAGTTCTTCATCCTTAAACTTTTTTGGCTGCCCAGGACGTTCATCGTCTTCCAAGCCAAAATCACCACTTCTAAATCGTGCAAATCACTTTTGGCACGTTCGCTCAGCTAGCGCATGTTCACCATAAACTTCCACCAAAATACGATGACTTTCGGCAGCAGTTTTCTTCATATTAAAGTAATGAAGATGAATTCCCCGCAAAAACACTTTTTCAGGCACGAAGCTCGACATATTTGAGTGAAAAAAAATTATTGTTGTTTACGCTTCAAATGAATGACATACACTGAAATGATGTACAATGACAGTAGCTTTCCAACGCATGTTCCAATGAAATAATAACATTGGAATAATACAGGTTACGCTATCTCTTAGCAAGCCGCACGAATTAAGTTATAGACTCAAAACTTTTAAAAAAATTTGAGGCTTTCACACTTTAAAAGATTCTATTATCTTACCGTGTAAGCGGTACTTACTTAATAAATACAATACAATACAACAGAGGCCTATTTTGAGGCTAAACCGAAATCTTACTACAAATCGTACTACAATGAGTTGGTGATCCTATGCACACTAAGGCTATTTTTTTTCCTGTCGAAGAGTCTTACTGGCCATCCACAATGGTTATAATACTTCCCTTATTGCTATTTCGTATTCTCCTACAGATGCTATTCAGACAAAAATAAAAGTTCGTCTTAGGTCTTTGTGCATTGTGTATGGTTACATTCGTCCTACCAAACCTGTCTTATCTTACCTACTTGTTACCTCGTAGCAATCAAAGTAGTAAGTGATTTACCGGATTCAACTGACGATATACTTTTCTTAGGCGACTTTAATCTACCTCAGCTGAGGTGAATTTCATCATTGTTTGAAATGAAAATTCGACTAAGGACTATTTATAGATGGACCAGCAGACTAAGGTCTATTCCCAGTTGGTGGCGTCTCAACCAACAAGGTTGTGGTTCTTTGACTGTAATTTTTTTTATGAATGATAAACTTTGGTTCTGCTTTTGGATTATGTTTACATGATGTCTTTATTTTTTCCTTTAAGTCGAGAAAATGATATCGACTAAGTGGCCGTCGCGAGAATTGATAACCACTAGGGCTCGATTTGTGGCATTTTCCATCACTCTTGCCCGATGATGCCTCCAGCGTAAACAGCACATCATGCAGCGGCGGGTATAGTGGCTCTTCGTGGGTTATGCGCGGATTTTCGGTGCTCCGGAAGCAATAATTTTGCTTATTCACATATAATATACACAGAGATGGAAATGGGCCTCGTCGCTCATGATGATTTTAGATGAAAAGTTATCTTCTGCGTGGTCGAGAATCAGGATGGCTTGTAAGGGTATATCTTATAGTCTTCCACCTAAATTCCATGCAAAGACCGCCGATTTATGCCCAATTCTGTGACACGTCGGTCGTCTGGTCAATACTCCGGGGTTCTCAGCGACATCTTCAACCACAGCTGCGATATTCTCAGCAGACCGGCTGCTTCGAGGCCGGCCAGACCTGACAGCATATCGTCTTGTCCCATACTCTTCTAAGCGAGCGGTTAAAGGTCGTAGTGTTTGAGCAGTTGGTGTCGGGCGACCGAGAAGTCTGCACCGAAATTCATGCTACGCCAATACCACCGACTAATTTTTCCGCATTAAAATCGTAACAATTATTCCGCGTTCTTTAGGAGAAAATCGATTCAGGTCTTGATGACGTCATTCGCAAAAATTGTAGCAGTTGCCGATATGGTGATGGATCTTGGGCCACTTAGTACTTGGGTGGGCAAATAGAGCTTATTTTTGACAACAGATTTCATTTATTTCTCAAAAGTGTTCTGCTATACGTCTCTATCAACTATTGATCAGTTTTAACATCTTCTCTTTTTTTAATTATTCATAACTTCCCCGTCTTCATTTTTCCTGCTCTTCTCTCTTCTTACAAATTTCATTCTACAAATTTTCCTGCCTCACCAGGTCTTCCTTGAATTTTACCCCTTTCAACTGGTATAGAGAAACATTTAGTTCTATTTCTATGTCCCGATCTCGGTATAACCTCATCATCTACGTCGTTTGCTCAGTATATTCGAACACTGTGTTCCCTATAAAGGAAAAAGTAACAAGTTATAGACGGTTTTCTTTTGTTTCAGTTCTTTTTCGGACTATTCCAAATATCTCACCACATACAAGGATTTGTATATCATTATGCGCTACGCGAGTAGTGCATAAGCCACTCTTATCTCTTATCCGACTCCGATTACTGTCCCCTCCTCGCTTTCGAAAACAAATCATCAACCAATCCGCCTCGCAAACATTTTTGTCACCTTTTCCAAACAATCTTATGCCGGCAGCTCCTTCCTGCTGGGCTCTTGATAGTACAATAACCTACTGAACTTTACCTTCGACCCCCTCTGATTCTGCTCGTATCGAAAAAATGAAAGTGTTCCTATAAACTTGCTCTCTCACCTTCCTAACTATTCCATCTATTCTTCACTGCAGAAGAATTTTCTCGGATTTGGAAGGCCTCTTTAATAATCCCGACACACGAGTAAGGATTAAAGAATGAGGTAAAAATTATTATCGTCTCTAAATTTTCTCCTATACCCAAACTCCTCGAAAGTACTTTATAAGGAGCCTTTAGCTCCCGTTCAAATTTCTTGTTTCTCCCAACCAGCACGGCTTCTTGAAATTGAAATATGTATCAACTACAAACCTCGTAGGATTCATGTCCTTTACTTTTTTAACCCAAGAAAATGGCAACAAAATTGATATTATTACAACTGATTTCAATGACGTTCTCGATAATACATTTCATCAATTGATCCGTTTCAAATAGTCCACGCTTGGCTTTGAACCAATGTCTTTAAAATGTATATTTTCTTACCTGGAAGACCGTTACTATAGTATTCTTTTTAGATGCGCTCGCTGAGCCTAATCTTTCGCCATTTCTAGAGTTCCACAAGACAGCCATCTAGGCCCCCTTTTGTTTATCCTAGGCAATAAACGATATTGGTTGTTTAACACTCCTCTCTCTTGTTCTGATCGTGTATCAATAATTCAGCCAAAATTGATGTATTGTAGTGGACATTATGGTGGTGTTGAGTATGGATTGGTAAATGGTCAATTTTGTTGCTTACCGTTTAAATATGATTCTCGATATCGAAAGGGTTGATTGTGCGACAGCTAGACACCGTTGATTCTATCACAGATTACTTCGAGCATAAGATCAGGCTGCATTGGAGTCTGTTGTTTCGTTTAGGAGGATTGAAAATTAGCCTTAAGATTATTCTACCATCAGTTCACCCCCCAACAACGTCTGCAGAGGTCGCCGTTAGTAAGGTACAACTTCATAGCATGCGCCAAAAAATCGTAGATTGTTCAGTTTGGCCTTTCCGAAAATTTTGCTTGTTCTGGATTTGCTGAATTCCGGCAAAATTATCTTGAAGTTTCACAGGTTGGAAAGTTTTTCCATCTTTCATTGGATTTGATCTGTATTGGTTGTTCCGCTTGCATTTTTAATGTGCAGAGTTAAGATTTGATACTTTGTTCTTATGTTAATGTCCTCCGAAATTCCTGAGAACTCTCTGCTACATAATCACTCAAAAAAAAAAAAAAAATTCAAACAAATGTAAGTACATTCCTGTTCGTTTGAAATAGTAATCGAATAACGTCATCAAACAAAGCATTTCCAATCGATGGGTTATCAGGTTTCCCTGAACCAATACCCGAAAATTCAATTCATTATCCTAGACCACAAGGCGTCTTTTGAAAGAAAATGTAAAACAAATGGCACCGGGAAGGAATCAATTGTCAACTCTCAACGGATCAAATGATCCCCAGGACCAATCGGCGGAAATTCTTTCTTTCAGTTTTTATACGCCGCAACCCTCATGTTTTCACATTTTTAGATTTTAAGGACACACACAGACACCAACAAACCGAAGAGTGAGAATTTGACACACACGCGTATTTAAAGTGAGTTTAGCCGGATTAAGTTACAGCTTAGGAATTAATCGCTTTTAAATGCGTTCTTGCCGGGAGAGAGACTGTTGAGGGGATTTTCTTGTCCAAAGTGTCGGTCGGTCGTACTCTGTTGGATAGAAAGATTCATACCATCTCAACCGTATGGAATCCGCGGCAGAACAATATCTCTCACATTTGACATGTGATTTTGATCGTTAACAATTTCATTATCCTTCCTAGATTTAAGTGCAAATGAAGGTACCTTACGTATTTGATTGATAGTATGAAATTCTTATAGTCGAACAAACCTCGAAGGGGTTGAAAAACCTATCTCAGGAATTTTAGGCAATAAGAACCCTTTTACAAATATTTCTTCAGCATATGTGGGAATGTCTACTCTCTAAATTGATCTGGCAGAAAAAAGGGTTGGGTAGAAAGATATCGGTCAACCTAAGGCTCTCCATTCATTGTGAATCCTTTCTCTATATGTATGTATGTACAATATATGTATGTGGGTTATAGCATTTTGTTTCCTTAAGACCAGGAGTGTTTCAAAATTTTTCCAGAGTCGTACAAATTAAAGTTACTTAGATATTTTTTAACTTTTTAGAACAGATCGAGATCATCAAGATTTGAGCCCGTCTGGAATGCGAGGCGACGTTTTAAGATGCGAAGAGGTGTGCCCACGTATGAATGTGATCTTTTTCGGTGTTAGCTCCTCAGTCCTTAAAGTTGAACGCCCTCGTTCAACGTTGATGTTTTGCAGGACTCTGGTGTATTTCCAAGCTAATTTCTACTTCGAGGGGACTCGGACTCGGACCAATGATCTACATATTTTGTTTTTTCGGAACTTGTATTCCTCTGGCGTTGGAGTCGGCATTTTAAAGCAATGACTGTTACTAGGATAATTGATAGAATTACCAGGCCTAAATTAATTGTTTCATCTTTTCTAGAGACAGAATCCTTTAAATTTTTCCGAGACTGTCTACAGGTTGTAATACAGTTGGTAAGTGCTGATCACCGGTGACCTCGTGAGTTTCTATAGCCTTTTCTCCAATCTTTAAGGTGGCATTGCGATGGCAAATAATGTAGGTTCCGTTAATGCGATGATATTGTTTTCGATGGGGACAACTCTTCAACGGTAGACACGTTCCTGGTGGTTTATGGTAGTACACTGTGTAACTCTGCGGTACAGTAGGTTTGGTATGCATGAAAAATAACTTAGGAATGTTTGCTATACTTGCATCTGAACAAATGTATAATCTATTGTGTGATTTGCGTTTCTGATGATCTTAAATTTTTTAAAGCTATTTCTTTCCCACAAAACATCAAACTTCTTCAAGATAACCTCGGTAGGTTTTTTATTTGATCCCTCACGCAAGTGGAACCAGTCTCTTTCCTGATTTTATCGTCACCACAGTCAACCACTACACCAAGGTCAATCCCTCCACGACCTTGGAATTTTATATGAGAGGGAGCTAAATTTCCGTTTGCTTAGTGACAAAATAGTCCTTAAAGCGAACTCATCTCTCGCCTTCATCAAACGGTCGCCAAAGAATTTTCCAACACTTACATGATCAGATTTCTCTACTTACTAAGCTTGGATACGGGAATCAATCAGCGAGTCCACGTGACCAAAATTAAAAACACTCGATGTCGTTTCCTTCAATTTGCTCTTGGAAACCTCTCCTGGAACGATCCTTTTTTATAACCTTCCTATCTGAACCACCTCAATTTTATAACTATGAAAACCCTTGAAGAAGGTAAGGATATAACCGACATTCTGTTCATTCATCGACTTCTCTCTTTATAGCTTACCTACGCAAGGCAGAAGAAAATTGACAACCGAAATCATATTTGCTATTGGATCCTTCAGCCTTAGGTGCACAGGAATCATCACTAGTTACCAATCAATTTTCTCCGAATTCTAAAAGAATTCTTGGCGGTAGTCGTTTTCATAAAGAAGAACTCACGTGTCCTAAATACTGTAATGCAGATTGTCTTGTGATTTTCGTTTAGTACTTCCTGTCTGACATTCAGCAGGGATATGCCTCTATAGTTCCTACAAGCCGAGGTTTTACATTATTTTATGATGATCGTACCCTATCAACAATTGCGGTAGAACCCATCTAAGACATTGGATATTCCATATGATACCGAATTAGGGGTTTTTGCAAATGTGGCCACAAACCTGGATATGTGCCTCAACGGTGAATGTGATTCCTTCAATATCAAAAAGAGACTAGGTTCAGGGCTTGGAGATAACTTGTAGGCTACAAAAGTACTCATCGGGTCTGTTTGACATCCTGCGGCTGGCGTAGAAGCCTTATGGAATAGATCGCATGGGCCGCACAAATTTGTAAGGATATATTCTACAAATGTACACGAGTATTGTATCTTATAATTGGGCTCTACCTCGGTCAGAAATTTTATGATCATCAAGGCTTTCTGGATTGTTGGCATAGATTCGCCTCTTCGGTTGGTCCCAGGGGGAAAAGTCGAAAAGTGCCAAATTGCTCAATTTTAGACTCCAGGTGATGTTACTAAATCAACGGCCTTTGCAGCTTCGACACATCAGAGCAAATCTTTCATGAACTGCGTGAGATGTTACACAGTCTTGCTCAAAATTCATCTATTCCTTGTTAACAAAAAATAGCAGTTCCCATGACCCAATACCATTCGGCGTTGACCTAACACAGATTTCAGGCTTAAAAAACCGCGTGTACGGCCGTTGTTGTAAACAGTGAATAGCTACTTTAGGTAAGAAGATTTTATTTCTCATAGCCTTAAATCGTTATTCTATCCTATATAGCCCTGCCGGTCTTTATTGAATGTTCAAAGTGTTCAAACACCGTATGATAATTGAAGACGCACCAAGAAGAAACAGATTGCGCATATTTCACTTGCAATATTTGAGTTCAGGTCAAACTTTGTTATGTCTCTTTCCCTACTTTATTACAACAATCAATCAATTGTTCAATTCATTCACCAGATCTTGTTTTTTTTTTTATAATTAGCGCGCGCTCAAGGGATTTGAGTGCCCTTAAAATGTTTGTACACAGCCAAAAAACAAATTTGGTGCTAATAGATGCCTCCAGCGTTTTGATGTGAATGCCCATACATCCATGAGAGAAACGATACGCCTTCACAGCGTTCTCCGTCATTCCTTTAATATCAATCGAAACCCGTGTTGGGGGCAAAAATTTCCATTACTGGCTTTAAACCTCAGTAATGGAAGAAGCATTGATAATTGTGCAGGGGCCCCTGGTGCTAATAGGGGGATCGAACGATATAGATGTCATTTCGTATTACATGGCTTTATAACCACTTGCAACTCACCACTTCTGTTCGGTCTTGAATTCTATTTCTTCAAATCTTGAGTTGACTAGTGAGAGTTGATGTATTTTAGCGGAATTCCAGGTATGCTGAGTATACAAAAAAATTGTTTGTTGGCGTGACAGTCCAAGTTAGGCCAAGGCAGAATCTCCGAATCACTGCGTAGGTCACCTTGTCATTTTCCGCTTAGTGAGAGATGTGACTGCAATTGTTTACCAACTTCGAACGGCGGGAAAGCCATTGTCGGGCGAGAGTATGATAATCTCAAAAAAGGAGGTAAGTCTGTCTACTTTTGGGTATTAGTCGAGATTTGAACCCTGACTATCTTGAGTAGTTGTTGATGGACTTATCTACTGCGCTGACTTAGGTAGCCTCTTCAATTACCATATATTGTGGTATTAGGCTGCTGATCATTCAAAGTTTAGATAGAAGCTTAACAGGTTGCAATTATCAATAGCACTAAACACTTGCAGCAAATGACTTCCTATCGTCGTCCTGTTCAAGAGAGATCTGAATTCAAGTTCAGGTTATGCACTGAAAAACAAAAAGAAGATAATTTCAGACGTTACGAATACCCTTTGGACAGTAAATGGCAAATTTCGAAAGCCAAAATTGATGCATTTGATGTGAGAAACTGCGTTCGAAGGGGCAAAATGCCGTAGGACCCTCTATCTTGGCACAAAACTGATAAGACGAAAGGCACAGTGCGCACAAAGACATGGTTTTGTGGCACGTATCGTTGCATAGTAATACTTTCACCAATCGATTGTGACTGGTAAAAAGGATGGGCTGTCCATCTTTTACAAGAGACTTCTAATTTGCTGCTTTCCAGATAGCCTGTAAGCCTGTACACCTATTTGAAAAGTAATTTTTAAAATATCAATAATGTGACTGAATTCAAGAAGCTCGATATTTATAGTTTAAGACCAATTCTCACTTAAATATTGACACATTTCAACTTCATCTATACGAGCAAACAGCTTGACCTGAATACACACCTTTCGAAACAGCTTTCTACCGTCGTTCAATTGAGTAAGCACGTGCAAAACTTTTCCCCCCGCTGACATCTTAATGGCTTTTCGAAAATAATCACCTTAAAAGGTCTCATAAAATCCGCTGTCAGTATACCAACTACCAAGTTATCCCACTGAAGTTCAAATTGCCCACAACCCGTATTCGAATCGAAAGACCGATTGCCATTACCCGAAAGTCAAAGTGCCAAAACTTTTCCATCTTATTTACCCAAGAATCTACCGTTTAACTGAAGTTTTCTCCATTTTATCTCATTCATTACATTTTGTCACTTTTCTATTTAAAGCAGTCATCCGCATTACCTTCAGCTGTCCAGCTTCTGCCATTGCCATTACCAATGGCAACGAAGAAACTTTGCTGATTTTTCGTTTAAATGAGGATGAGAAGGTGAATGCCAGGAAATTAGATGAAATTTCAATTTCTACTTAGCCCATAGATACAAGCCCCACAACCCGTTCGCGTAACTTTACTCGTATTTTGTTTGCAAGTTGGGTAGATGAATGAATACCTTATGCATGGGGATAATTGAAAAACTTATTTAAAAGCGCTGGATGAAAAGGTGGACCGTTTAATTAATTGTAGATTGCAGTTATAACTATGAATACCAATACTTCAAAATCATTTTGGTTCCTGCTCAGGGGCATTCTGTATACTCCTCTTAAGACTTTCAAATACGCCAGCCATTGCGTCCAACATATTGTTCATAATTTGATGGATTTTCTCGTGAAGTTCTTGCGCCCGCTCTCCGAATGTTCTTTGTACGGGAATTATATCAATATTCTCATCGATATCATTGCTATCGTCGATATCTGGTGAACGCTTACGACGGCGTCTAGCAGGTGCTGCAGTTGTTGCTGCAGTTGTTGGTGCCATTGTTGGTGGAGGGGCTGTTGCTTGTGCTTGTTGTCTACGTCCCCAGCATGGAGATCGTTTGTGACGGTGATCTTCTTCAGATGATCGTGGCGGTTGTACTGGATCTTTTTGACTAATGTCGGTAGACCTTCGTCGTCGTTTACGGTCATCGTCATCTCCAGCTGCTCTGCCTAAACTACCACTAGAACTTCGTTTCATGTTTAAAGGTCCCAAAGCTATTTCGGTGTCGTCAGATCCCTTGGCTTGCATTATGTCTTCAGCAAAATCTTTAGCTGCACCAATGCCAATAATTGCACCCATTTGCATACCATCCATCATGCTCTGAAAAAGAAGAGGAAATTCTTCTAAATTAATTCTGTCGAAAATGTTGAGATTTATGACGATTTAACAACGTTGTCAGGTGGTTTGTGTCTTGGGTTTTCCGTAGAATCAAGTAAGCTCGCTTTTAAATTTTCCAAGAAACTGTTTTTACAAAATATAACATTCTTAGGTTAGGATGTGATATGGTGAAGCCACTTCAATTTATTTCGAAAAAAAACTGCAAAAATCGAGGAGTAAATATGTTCTTGAAGTCTATACCGGGATACATGGTTTGTGTCCTAAATAATCATTTCTGAAACTTCGACTGTGAGAGAAACCTTACTACGGGGACTCATTAAAATGAATTTAGTTGAAACTGGTAAAGTTAATAGTGCTGTTTCTCAACCAAATCAGCCCTGAAAGCCCGTTCTGATCCTATTTTATGTTCATAAATTTGAAACAGGTTTGAATTCGCTTACATATTTGAGGGATGATGTTTAAGCCTTGAAATTTTCTAATAAAACTGTGTCAAAAATGAAAATGTATTCTCGAGAAGTGGCTTAAAAGCATGTATCCATCTATTTTACTTGAAATTCCAAGTAGAAGTTGGTATAACATGCTAAAAAAGATATCGCATGTGACCTAAGAATTTTCGATTCCTCTTGAATTGACTCCGCCACTAGTTCTTTGCCCATTCCGGTTATTAACAAGACGAAGATCGAACGTTTAAAGTTACGGCTTCTCGAGGTTCTTAAAAGTAGAAAATGAAAAGAAAAAAGCCCACCATAACTGCGGACGAAGCACATATTTGTAGTTTTTCGACACTTATAGAAGCACGATCTCACTTAGCCGTAAGCACTATTTTCTTACATCGATATCCATCGGTTGGGCTCTAATCCAACAAACAAGTATTCCCAATATAAAGGCCAGCTGGGCCGAAATAACACGCGATCCCATAGTAAATCGTTACACAATATGTCACACCACATATACTAAAATCAACTTCAAAACTAAGCTCGAATCCGGCCCTTCTACAGCTATTTAAACGCCGTCGCTCAGCGCAAAAACTTACAACAGAACTTCCGTGTAATTATTTCCATTTTGATTAAGATCTTTCGATAGCACGATTGCACTATTCCACTATTCATTCAGCATCAACAATCAGAGCATCCAATTATCCAATCTAATGTTTTTTTTTCTTCAATTTTACTGAAAAATAATTACTATCACTCACTCACTCACTATGACTTATTAAATGTTATTTTCAATTGCAGCTTCCGGCTGCAGTACAGCCCTACAGCGCCTTCCCCCAGCAACCGCAATATCAACCTCAACAGTCTCTATTTTATCCCCAGCAACAGCAGTATCAAACTCCACAACAACAACAACAATTGGAACAGCAGCAATATCAACCACAATTCGCTAATGGTTTCCCTCAACAGTATCAACCCCAATACCAGAGTCCAGCTTATGCTCAACCGCAAGCACAACCTCAACAGCAAGCCGATCCTCAGCAACAATTCTTTTCACCTCAGGAGTATGCTGCTTACCTACAACAACAACATCAACAGCAAGCTCAATTCTACAATCAAGTAGAACCTACCCAGCAACAGCTTCAACAAGCCCAATATGCCCAACCACTGGCACAGCCTCAACCTCAAGCCGTCCAAAGTACAGCTGCTCCAGTTGAAAAAGCCGAAGCTTCTGAGCCAGTTCCAAGTGCCTTAGGTGTTCAGTATTCACCATCGAACCAGGTGTCTCATGTGAAATTCTCCAGCGGTGGTTTGGCTTACAATTTTTAGACCCTTCCAAGGTTGTCACCTGCCGAAGAGAATTCGAATTTTCTGGACAAATTTTGGACAAAATTGTGAAAAAATTGTGGACAAATATTTTGGATTAAAAATCTTGTACAATTCTTGTGCGACTATTTATTGATTTTAGTAAGTTCTTTTTTTTTTGTTTAAAAAAATTATACTGTACAAAGAGTACATAAGAGAAAGTAAAAATTGTAAAATGAAAAATTATAAATTTGTATTTCGATTTTTTATGAAGGGGCCATCACATGATTCCTGTAATAGTACAAAGGCTCCTGCTCTTTTGACCCATTGAAAACAATAACTTTCTCTAGCTTGGCGTTCGCCTAGCAATAGTTGTTTCGGTAGGCAATAGTTCTCATAGTTTTCTACTTGATACATAAACATAACCGCCTTCAGGTACGCGTTGCTTTCAGTAATTCAGAAACGTTGCTCTGTCACCTGGCTTTAGCTCGAGACTTCTACCATCGAGTTCCAGCTTCATCGATAATATGGCCTAAGTACTCGATTTCACCTTTAGCAAAACCTGACTTATCAACTCGGCAGATTCCAGTAAAATGTATCCAATGTTCCAGGCTTGTTCTGGAAGAGACGATGACGTTAACCAAATATGACAAATAGAAATTGAAGTCCACCGTAAGCTGCTCAGTTTTAATTCTGGGTTCAGCAGGTATATTTTCTTTAATTCATCGTCGAATGGCATTTGCAAGTAGGAGTCCAACAAGTCATCCATTGTAAAAAAAACGCCCACCTTGTAATTTATGAAAAATTTCCTGAATTCGGGGTACAAGATGTTGAGAGTTTATGGTTATTTTGAAATCACCGCAAAGCTCCACTGCCCACTGGAAACACAGTGGGCTATTTTTTACTTGAAGCCGTTGTCTCAATGCCAACCCTTCCAAAACGGAACGGGTTCTTTTTACCAGAAAGTACAAGATACCGCAATTAAACTCCCAAAACTCAACGGAGTAGAATTGCCCCTTTCGGACAGCGGTGTGATTTTGGACAAAAGGCTGAATTGGTGTTTTAATGTAGCTGAACTGCAAAAGAACAGTAGAAACAATTTTGGGCTTGAAATCTGCTATGGTGTACTGGCTGTATACGGTGGTGGTAAAACCCATTGTTACATACGGAGCACTAATATGGTGGAAAGCAATAAACAAGAAAACGATTTATGCAAAATTAGCGGGGGTTCAAAAAACGGCTTCCATAGATGCGCTCCGTATCACCCCTACGGCAGCACCTAACACCGCTTAATTTACAGATCAAAAAATTTGCTGGCAACACTGCGATACGACTTACTAATCTGCAGGAGCAGTAGTTTCGGACATGGCACGGTCTTAGTGGAGCTACTACCAGGCAATCCTACTCTAACGGATGAAATTCTTTCGTTGGTCGATTTTGACATTCCGTATGATACTCGTATGATATATCCGGAGAGGGCGGACTGGAAAAAAATTCAATAATCAGGCCAAATGAAATTGCAATTTTCACAGAGAAAGAAACTGGTTCTGGTACCTTCTCAGAAGACCCAGAACTAAGTACGTCTATAAGACTACCGGACGTAAACGGCTGAGCTGGTGCTCAAAGCACAAAAAGCGGATGAGCTTTCATGAAAAGGAGGGCTCCTCGACAATAGTGAGATTGTCAACATCAAAATACCCCTTTGCATAGTGAGGTAAAAAATTACAAAGACTGCCAACCTAAGGTGGTCAAGTCTTGAAGGACATGGGGTATCCAAGGCTCTCTGGCCGCTCTTTGACGGCAAAAGATCTAGAAAGTTAATAAAATTAAGCAGGGATAAGCTTAGGACAGTAATAGGGATCCTGACAGGACACTATCTTCTGCTGCAATATGAAAGGAGACTTAAATTGTCAGATACGGAAATTTGCAGATTCTGCAACACACATACTGTATGAATGCGAGGCAATTTCGCGTAGTTGGAGAAAATTTTTAGGGAAATACTTTTCCAAAAACCTAGAGGAAATAGACGGCACGAACTTGAAAGCCTTTCGTGGCTTTTGCCGGGAAATTGGGTGTTTCACCAGGGAAATTGTTTAAGTTTTCCCCATTTGAAGATAAATTCAATTGGTTTCATCGAGATCGCGATGGGCTCATTTTGGTACCTGGTGTCTGTGTGATGGCATGTCCATCATACCCACTGTTTTACCTAATCTAACCTACTTGAAGCGTGGTGAACATTTTTTGATTGCGCCTTCCAATTGTCAATTTGTCACTTCTTTCCAGGCTGACATACTTCACTCCATGCACTCATTGCCCAAATGAATAGTATTGGCAGAGCCTATTTGTTTGCTCCAGGTAGTGGTTGAACGATTGAATGGTTATCTTCTTTCTTTTTGGTGTTTAAACAAACGCTGACTTTTTATGTGGCCAGAACGTCTGCAGATGACTCAAACGGAGTAAATATGTACAAAACATGTATGAAAATTTTTAATTTGTTTGGTTAGCTCGAGAACATCAACGACTGTACCTGCTGTCGGAAAAGTGCTGCTTCCAAACATAATTTCAGAGGCGGTTTTGGTGGGCTCGTAAAGTGTGGCGATTTGTTCCAACTAATTGGAGTAGGATTTTTCTTTTGGGTCTTTGGAAATTCTCACAGACTCATGAGGAGTGTAGAAAGTGACCATGTCGCGTATCATGATATCTAAATACGACATGCTGCATCCCTCTTTTGAACACACAAATACGCAGTCTCTCGGCGACCCACGTAGATCAGCTATCCAATCAGCATATGCATGACCAGGGGTCATCTTTTGTTGTAAGATTTGGTACCTCGATGCCAAAACGTGGAATTTGGTTCAAGCTTTGTTAGATTTCCTGCGAAATCTTTAAAGGGAGTACAATGCCTACATCTGGTCAGGTGCTACTAAAACATCTCTGCACCTGCTAGATAGGATTCAAAACGGTGCCATAAAACTCATTGCTGATACTAATATCAGTCAATCAATTGACACTTTGCTTTATCGCTATTTCCACCATCAGTGCTCCATTGAAATCGCCAGTAGCATTCCACCCATTCAAACTTTCAACCGTAACACCCTCGCTCGCTATGAATGCTCATCAGTATAACCTCAAGCCCATTTTCGAACATACTCTAAAATATCGTGATTCGTTCCTAAGCCGTACAACTCCCTTATGGAATCCCCTGCCTAGCTCTTTATTTCCTCGTCATTATAACCTTCAAACATCCAAAACCAACGCTCGTCAGAACCTCTCTTTTCTTCCTTCCTAACTTTCCTTCGCCTGCGCTGAGTACAAACATTTTAAGGGCACACAAATCCCTTGAGCGCGCGCTCATTATAAAAAAAAAGAAATGAATACTTACGTTTTCCACTTGAAAAAGTTTAGGCGATATGTCATTAAACTAACTGCTGGAGTTTGAAAAAAATGTGCCTTTGGCAAAGTTTCATGAGTCACAGCATTTGCGGGAAATTGTTGATCCAATTGGAAAATACAACTCTCCTAGCTCTCTTTTTCGACAACAAACACACGAAAAGGAGTAACGGTTTAAGATTTTACCGACTCCGAAGTGACTTTCATCAAACGCTAGTTCTGCATATGACTTGAACACTTTCTCCATTAAAGTCTGCTGTCTGGCAATCATTTCCTGTAGTGCTGCATCCATGTTTCCAACGACCTCATCGCCAATTGTTATGTTTGTTGCTATTACACAATAAAACTCTTTCTTTTACTTTAACAAACAATTCATTTCGTGAAAACTTTGATCATAAAAAAAAAATGTTAGGTTAGCCACGTGTACGTATATGTTATAAGGAGGAAGAATGAGAAAAAATGACAGATGTCAGCTATATGATAAAGCCTCTATTTTAGAATATTTTCTTAATTACGCGTTGCCATAATGATAACACCATCCAATTAGTTAATGTATATGCCGAAGTAAATTAAATTTCTCTTTTACCTACGCTTACTTCAAAATCAACGCAATCCATCTGATCTTGGATTGACGTGCAGCCTCTATGAATGAGCAGCGATGTCAAAGTCATTCACGTATTCCAGCAGCTCGATAAGTTTATTACCATCTATTCTGCTGAATACCTTCTCAAGCATGAGATTAGGGAGTCCATGATAGCGTATCTATTAGTTGAAATCCGACCGCTGTTCGTAAACAATGTCAGTATCTATTGCGCTGTCTGACTCCAGACAAAGAATTATAGCCTCATACTGCAATTGTCATTAGCGCGGATTTCAGTCACCATTCTGGGTGGCATCAACTTGCTGGACACACAATACCCGAAAGACGATGTGTTGAGAACTTCGCTGCGGAAAATAATTTAACACAGCTTGTAAATGAGCCCACACGAATACCAGACGTTGATAGCCATACCGCTAACACCCTGGACCTCTAAGTTCGTCGGACCACAGTGTCATATTAGCTAAATTCTCGTACACCAACCACACAGTTAAAGAAAAGATTCCTAAAAGAACCGTATGGCAATACTAGAAAGCCAATTAAAGTGAACTTCACAGCTTCTCTAGGAATTTTAGAAGTAGTCTAAAGGCGTCGCACGATTTAGCCAGCTAATTCACCGGTCCAAAAAGAGAGTTAAATTGCTCACCGAACTCATTTCTCAATTGGTGCATCGATTCGCGTTCTGTGTGGTATATAGCGCCGCCTTGCTGAAAACGCACGTCAACCAGGTTCTGCTCGTGCATTTTGGGCAAAAAAAGTTGGAAACGATAGCGGGCGCCATTGACAGTAACATTGTTCTCACGGTCAACTTTCACAATGATTCCTCCGGGCCATAAACTGCACCAAATCTTTTAACTTTCACAACCTATCTATAAATGATGCTTTCTCAATTTTTTATTTAATTTTATTTAATTCTTTTTCCCTTAACTTTCTGTTTTTCCGCCTTAAAACATTATCTACTAGTCCTCCCTGGTATAATCGCAAGTTTTGTTCCTTACGAAATAAGAGAAACAAGCTATGGGCTATTTTCCTTCGTACCTGATCCTTTTCCGACTATTGAAACTATTTTCGTTCTTATCTTAATTTCACCGAACTTTGAGATTCCCTTAACTAGCACTAGCTTAACAATGAACATTCATTTTTCCAATTTGTTAACTACTCGTACAAAAGAAAGTCCGATGGCTACTCTCCTTCCCTCCCTTTGAACAAAAAATCATTAACCGATCTACTCACCATCGCCACCCTGTTTGCCACCTTTTTTAAACAAACCTTCACTAAAGACTCCTTAGTACCAGATCCATGTTATTTTATTTACCTACTGATTTTCTCCAATGGCCTTTATACCATGGACTCGTCTTTGTATCGAATATAAGTTACACCAACTTACTGACGAGTTCACACCCGCCCCAGATAGCCTCCCTGCAATATTCCCTAAAAAATGTTCTTCCTCTCCTTCCCTTACCATTTCTAATCACTATACTTTTTACAAGGAGAATTTCCTCAGGCTTGGAAAACTTTCTTCATAACCCCGATCCACAAAAAAAGGATCAAACAATGAACAAACTATCGTCCAATCGCTAAACTCTCCCATATATCCAATCTCTTCGAAAGTATTTTGTGTGAAGCTTTAAGCTTCCAATGCAAATCTCTTGTCGAAAAATACTCCTCAAATTGTCTGCCCTCGACTTTGAACCCATACTGTTAAAATGGATATCCTCTTACATTGAAACGGTTTTTTCAGTGTTCGTTTTAGGTCAGCCCACTTGGTTCCGTTTTTGGCCACCTCTGAAGTTCCACAAGGCAGCCATCTCGGTCCTCGGTCCCCTTCTTTTTATATTAACAATAAATGATCTCGATAGGATCATCAAACACTCGTCTGTCTCCCTTTCCGCCGACGATACCAAATTTTTCAAAACCCTTTCCTCTCCTCATGACTTTTTCCTCATTCAATATGACCCTGATAGTTTTTCAATCTTGTGCCCCAAAAATTGTTTGGAACTGAATGACACCATCACCTTTTCACATAACTGGCACCAATCTCTTCCCCGACTCTACCTTCTCCACAACCAACCTATCTCCTTCGTTCAATCCTTTCGCGATCTTGACATTTTGTGTTTTTTTTTTTATAATCGGCACGCGCTAAAGAGGTTTTGTACCCTTAAAATGGTCGTACACAGCGCGGGCGAAGGAAATTTAGGGAGGAAGAAAATACAGGTACCGATGTACATTGTTTTTAAATGTTTGTAAGTTATAACGACCAGGAAACACAGAGATCGGCAGGGCATTCCATAAGCGAGTTGTACGGCTTAAGAAAGAATCACGATATTTCAGAGTACGTCCGAAAATGGGCTTGAGGGTATACTGATGAGCATTCATAGCGAGACGGGTGTTACGGTTGAAAGTTTGAATGGGCGGAATGCTACTGGCGATTTCAATGGAGCACTGGAAATAGCGATAAAACAAAGTGAGACAGGAGACATTACGTCGGTGTTCGAGGGTGTCAATTGATTGACTGATATTAGTATCACAAATGAGTTTTATCGCACGGTTTTGAAACGTATCTAGCAGGTGCAGAGATGTTTTAGGAGCACCTGACCAGATGTGGGCATTGTACTCCAATTTTGGGCGGATGAATGCCTTATATATTGTAGCCAAATCAGAGGGGGTAAAATATTTCTTTCATCGCTTGAGGAAACCTAGACATTTTGCAGCATTTTTGGCGACATCGAATATATGGTCATTCCAACGTAAGTTGTCACTGACACACATACCGAAAATGGAAAGTTGATCGGTTTCGACGATGCAAGTGCCATTCATGGATAATGGCTGAGTATTTGAATTTCGCTTTAATGACAGCAGACAGCATTGAGTTTTGGAGGCATTAAACTCCACTCGGTTGATAGTTCCCCAATTGATTATGCTGTTAATATCGGAATTTAATGAGCTTAACATACGCTGTCGTTCCCGTTCTACAGCCGAAGAGCAGGGACGTTAGTCCGGGAACGAATATGAAAAGCAGAGAGTGCTGCCATCAGCAAAGGAATATATTGGATTAGAAGTGGCAGACAAGGGATCATTAATGAAAATTAAAAAGAGTGTCGGAGGCAGAACGGAGCCCTGGGGCACACCAGCACTTATTTTGTTAATTTCAGGCCTGAAACCATCCAAGACAACTTGAATTGAACGTTCCGAAAGGTAATTTCTAATCCATTGAAGAAGAGAGTCCTCGATCCTCGAACTCTGACAAATGCCTTAGAAATATCAGGTGAAACTATTTTGCATTCGCCAGATTGATGTATGCTTTGGTTTCACTTTTCGGTGAGACATGCCATAAAGTCACCAGTGGACCTGTTGCTACGAAAACCATATTGCCGGTCATTGAGAAGTTTTCGTGTTTCGAAATATTTCACGAGCTGACGGTTTATCAGCGTTTCCATGACCTTGGAAAGAAGGGACGTAAGTGCAATGGGTCTGTAGGAGGAGAGAGAAGAAGATTCGCCTTTTTTAGGGACGGGCTGGACAAATGCTGTTTTCCATCTGCTCGGAAAGAGTCCTAAGGAGTAGGATTGATGAAAAATCTTACGCAGTGGTTTTGCCAGCATGGAGAACATCTCTTCAGAAGAAGGGGAGATATACCATCTGGACCAGCGGATTTATGAATATTTAGATTTTTAAGTACTCTTGCTACTACACGAGTGCGAAAGTGTAGGCGGGGACAAAGCACAATCTGGGAGTGTTGAGCTAGCCGCAAAGTGTGCAGCAAGCAGATTGACCTTGTCCAAAGAGCTGACAACTGGAATGTCCTTATAAATGAGCGTTGGGATGGAGGATGAGGCAGAATTCCTAATGTGTTTCACGAATGATCAAAAATTTTTACTGCCCTTGGGACATTGCGGTATTTTTTGCCTCAGTTTTTGGTCGTATAGAAATTTCACACTCTTGAGAAAGACGTTGCAGTCATTTCTGGCTCATTTGAACTTTTTTCGGTTTTCCTCCGTCGGGTTATTGCTGTAGGACCGAAAAAACAATTCTCTAACCCTGACAGTCTCTTTACAGCTCGAGTCGTACCATGCCTTTTCTTTGGTTTGATAATATATCCTATGAGGGATAAAGCATCTCATTCCAAAGAGAATAGTTTCTGTGATCATGTCAGCAGCAGCATCCACGTCATTCAGTTCTTTTAGGAATCTTTTCTCTAACTGTGTGGTGGGTGTACGAGAATTTAGCTGATATGACACAATGGTCCGACGAGCCTAGAGCGGAGAGCACATCAACACAGTACTTGTCAGGGTGAGAAGTTAAAAACAAGTCCAGGGTATTGGCGGTATGACTATCAACGTCTGGTACTCGTGTAGGCTTAAGTTATTTTCCGCAGCGAAGATCTCAACACACCGTCCTTGGGGTGTTGTCTGTCCAGAATGTCGAAGCCAACCAGAATTGTGTATATTGAAATCGCCCGTAATCACGATTTCAGTATGAGGATACAATTCTTTGAATGGAGTCAGACAGCGCATTAAACTCATTAAAAGTGGAATTGCTGTCCAGTTTGGGGATTTTGTAAGTAAAGCAATAGTAGATAAGTTGCTTACGGAGGTGGAATTTTAACCATATGAAATTGAATTCCGGATTGGAACAGGGACTACATAGTGGTGGAGTTTGGCAAGCTACATCACTACGCACGTAAATGGGAATTTCAAATTCATACGTGACCAGGTCCTTCTATATTACCAGCCAGTCAAGTGTGGCCCCCATGTCATCGTGTCCATACGATCCCGCATCCCACGCCCGCGCCATTTTCTTCGACTTGCTCTTCGAGATATGCCCTGGTATTATTCTTTTATTCTTCCCCCGTCTCAACCTTATTAACTTAAATATCCTTGAGGAACGTAGAGATTCAGCCGACTTTCTCTTCATTCATCGACTCCTTTCAGGTTGCGTTGAAAGCACGTCTCTTCACAACACTATTTTCCTTAACACTAACCTTCGGAATCTACATACATACTCCTCTTCTCATCTATTGTATCTACCAGCTCACCGCACCTCCTATGGCGCGTACGAATCAATTTCCCGTATGCTACGAAAAATCAGTTCAAACCCTACCGTCTTTAACTTCCACCGCACCACTCCCTACCATAATCCCGTTCTCCGTTTTTGTTTAATTTTAAGTTCTAGCTGGTATTAAGCCGAATAAATGGGGACCTTCGCCACCACCAAAATCAAACTGTGCATTGGGTGCATTGGCAGCACTTGTATTGCCTGAGGTTGCTCATCAGACCAAATATGGCAATTTTGTTTCTTAAGATACCCATTCAACCACAAATGAGCTTTGCCACTGAAGACAATTTTTCGATAAAAAAAACGGATCTTCCTCCCGCTTCTTTAAGGCCCACACACCGAAAATTCGAAGCTGTAGCAGATCGTTTGGCATCAGTTCTTGCATGAGCTGTATTTTGTAAGGTTTTAGACCAAGATCTTGACATAAAATCTTCCATGTAGTGGAGTAGCACAATCCCAATTGCAGCGAACGGCGACGAATGGACAAATCAAGGTCTTCATTGACACTGGCAAATACAGCAGCAATATTTTCCTGTGTACGCATTCTACTCATACAGGTAGGTGGCTTTATGTCCAATAGCGTGAAATTGGGGCGAGATTTGGCCACTATGGCTCGACTATGACGACCGTAAAATGGTCGAAGTGCGCGAAAAACATTTTTCACAGACCGCTAATTTTGATAATAAAATTCAATAATTTGTAAGCGCAGTTCGGGTGTACGAGTAAGTCTTTCTGTGATGAAATGGCAATGCCAAATGAGCATGCTTGACTTTGAGGCATGCCACAAGTCACGTGTGAGTTGTAAAAGATAGAACACTTAAAAACCAAACAGCAAAAAAACACCCTTTACAATGGCTATATTTTTGTTTGTTTCCAGCACTCAGATGGCACTTTTTAAAAATTTGAGGCGTTTTTGACTGATAGAACTTTTGAGTAATCGTTGGCTCTGAATATCGATCCATCCTATTCTGTGTTTGAATTTATATTAAACAAAATATCGTCACTAAGAAGGTGACTTGCAATAATCGGCAATGTTTTGGCACTTTTTATTCTAACTTATTCTGACTGAGTCATTGGTCTTCCGCTAAAGAGCTGCTCCTAAATACATATATCGTATACGTCTTGTTTTCTAAACCATCACTTGTAGCTTCTAGTGTTTATCATACGTACAAATATTTAAAAAATTGTGCGGTATTGTCCATTTTGTAACACTGCCGAAACTTTCAACTCATTACGAGCACCTCTCAATTTTGAAGACACGAAGTTGCGTATGCAGTTAAAATAGTCAATAGACACTACAGCCACTATGAAACAGATAGAGTTGTCACCACAAGACCATTTTTCGTTTGAAGCGTCCATATCAACTATACTGGTTACCTTTTGTCAGGGCTTTTTCGCAACATGTTAGAATACATATGCAATGACCAATGTGCGTCATAAAATTGAAATTAAATTCCAAATAAACCTGTAACTCGGTTGCACTGAACCATGCTGAGTGGGAGTAGCATACTCGTAAATGAAATGCTTGTAACTTTACACTACACACGTGTGTAAAATGATAAAATAAATTTCTGGGAAAAAACGAGAATTTGATGATCTCAATGGTCACTGGGTACACAGTTTTTAGGAAACGAAATGGTGATTTGTAATTCGAATATCACACAACTCGATAACAGTGTTTTTCTATCACCACTTTGGTTGAGTTAATATGAAAAAATATAATTGATCTGCCTGTTAAGTAAAGATGGAAAAATATTAATTTATCCGGCACGCTATATGAGATCATGATTAACCAGCGAGTAATTCGCGAATAGAACTAATGATTTCATTAGTAACGCAAAGTGCTATTCAATGAAGTCGATTTTGTATAGTACACACAGATTGTTTCAAATCAGATTACTTGTACAGAATTTTTTTTAAATTTGCAAAGTATGGTTAAGGGAGATTAATTGCAGAGTCAGCACCAGGCTCACAAAGTCGGGTCCCTTCTAGAGTGTTTTACAAATAATTTCTTAATTCTGAAGTAACAAGTTACGAATGAAGGCTTAAGTTTCTCCTTCACAACTTCAAACGTTGCGTCAATTGTATGGCTCAAATATATCGACGCTGTCGAGCTCTGACCACAGAAAATCGGTTAACATCGCTCTATTCCTGAGAACATTGAAGGTACCGGCATCTCTTTCCTCATTTCGAAAGGAATAAGGTGCGATGATGCCGCCATGCCATAAACCGAACCAAATAGTCAATCTTTGTGGATTCATTGCTGCTTGGCCGAACACTTGTGAATTTTGTTCGCTCCAATACCGGGAATTTTGTTTTTTGACTTAGCCGCATAGCGCGGCAACATTACAAGAAGAGGTTGGGAGCGTTCTCGGTGATACTGCAACAGTTGAGACCAAGGTACACGTCAAGACCATCCAAATCAAGGAATTGAACGAGGTGACGTCAGCAGCAGAAATCTGCCAGGCCCTTCAATCCAATGGGGACATTCGCAAGATAGGTGAGACAGCAGTTCGCTTCTCAGGGAGGAAACGCAGCGAGGCCTCCAAACAGTCTCCATCAGACTGCCAGTAGCAGATGGTGATACCCTGCTGAAAGTAGGAACGGTGCACATCGGCTGGACGGAGGGCCGTATCGTATAGTACATAGCTTTAGGTGCTGGCAGTACGACCACAGGCTCCCGACCTGCAAATCCATCGTGGACCGAAGGAAAACGTGCAGGAGATGCGGCGAGGAGGGGCACTTCATGGCTGCATGTAAAAAAGAGTGTAAGTACGCCCTTTGTGGAGGCAACTACGCAACCGGCAGTGCGCGCTGCCCGGAATTCCGCAAAGCGGTTCTCCAACTAAACCTCAACCACTGCATAGCGGCGCAAGACCTGCTCCTCTAGACGGTACACGAGCACAGTATTGACTTGGCAATACTGTGTGATCAACACCACAATAGACCCGACGCATCATGGATGTCAAACGCAACAGGAAAGGCAGCGATCTGGATAGCTAACGGAAAACCCTTCCAGTCCACCGCTCCAAATCTACAAGTGGAGGGGGTGTAGTTCCTTTTGTGCTACGCTTCTCCTAGCATGGATCAGGAGCAGTTTGAGCAGCTGATGCGGGACATAGTCGCGGAAGTCAGCTCGAAGTCACTGGTGGTCATCGCGGGAGATTTCAACGCTTGGTCGACCACGTGGGACAGCATACTCATAAATGTCAGAGGGAGATCGCTGAAGGAATGTTTCTCGTCACTGAGCGTGGTAGTTTTTAACAACGGAGAACACGCATTTGAAACGGAACGGAACCGTTCGGCGATCGACCTCACCGGGGTCCACGATACACTTTCACCACGTACCTCTTTGTCAGTAGGAGGTATTTTCTCGAATAGTGACCATCGGGCCATACTCTTTGGAATTACCCAAACCGCTGACAGTAGGTCAGTCCACGCCCACAGAAGAGGGTGGAAGTATCGCCTACTTGATACTAAAGTCTTCCCAGACACTGCCCGCAATATAGTCCAGGCAGTTGTGTCTAAGCAGTTGACGGCCTGGGACACTTCAATGCTATGGATAACCCGGAGACCAACGAGGAAACCGGCTTATTGGTGAAATGAGGAGATCGCTCGCCTAAGATCCATATGCATCAAGGAAATACGTCGCGCACACCGCACCAGGGAAGAAACCCTCCAACAGCAGCGCCATGATCCCCAAGATCCCTCAGGATATCGACCGATCTGCCTCTTGGATGAACTTGGAAAAACACTCGAAGGTGTCATCGTGAATAGTCTGAATGAAGCCTTGGAATGCCCCGGTTGTCTGAACGAGCAGCAGTTTGGCTTCAGAAAACACAGATCGACCCTGGATGCCATCGAGATGGTCGTCAGCATAGCTCGAGACGCTACGGCTGGAGAAACACGGAGAGGCGGTTCCAAGATATACTGTGCTGTAGTCACGTTGGACGTCAGGAACGCTTTCAACTCAGCCAGACGGTCCCGTATCGTACACGCACTGGAGGCTCCTTGGGGTGCCAAATTACCTCTAGAGCATAGTGCGCTATTACTTCAGGGATAGAAGGCTGCAATACATAAGATGTCGGTGTAGAGCATTGCATAGTAACACGCGGAGTCCCCCAAGGCTCGGTGCTGGCTCCACCCTCTGGAACGCGATGTACAACAACGTGCTCGCGATTGCACTGCCCGAGGAGTGCACGATCGTGGGGTACGCGGATGACCTGGCCGAAGTGGTTGTGGCCAAGACTATTGAAGAAATTACGCATAGAAGCACGGACGAGTGGCGGTTTTACGGTCATATCGAGCCATTCTTGGGATACAAGCATGTAAAAGGTAAAGCCGATAGGATCACGGTGGCTCTGTCCCGGATAATGGCAAATACCTCCGGCATTCGGTCTAGTAAGCGAAGACTGGTAGCAAGGGTTACCAGTTCGGTGATTTTGTACGCGGCTCCCATCTGGGCATCGGGAATGGCTAAGCACTCTTACGCGGCCCGAATAATTTCCGCACACCGCCTGAGCGCGCTCCGTGTAGTGAGCGCATATAGGACCATCTCTGGACGCTGCACACATCCTGGCCGGCATGCCGCCGATCGACCTGATCGCGGAAGAGCTGCGAAGATCCGCCAGGATAACCTGCCAAAAGAGGATGTCCAAGTAGATATAGCCGTTGCCAAAGGGTAGATGGACGTATGCCCTAATCCCCAACGTCGATGAATGGCTGCAGAGGAGGCATGGAGAGGTAAACTACTACCTCAGTGGACATGGCTGCTTTAGAGGTCATCTCCATCGCTTCGGCATTGAAGATGACTCTCACTGCCCAAACTGTCAGAGAACAATAGAGGATGCGCAGCATGTTCTCTTCTGTGCCCGAGATTCAAGCACATCAGGAGCTCCATTAACGAAGCGATCGGGGAACCATCTTCAGCGATAAACCTGGTCCCCAGTATGTTAAGCAGCAGCCGGAAATGGCATGCTATTGAAGACTCAATCGTGACATTGATGATTGAGCTGAGAGCTATAGAACGTCGCCGGGAGAGTGAGCATTTCCAGCGAGGAGTAACTTCTCCACAAACTTGACAGTGTAGACTAAACTTTGCTCAGGACATCCTTCTGATGAAATACCAGTAGGAGCTTCCCGTCTGCACGATGAGGACATGTTTAGTGCGGTTAAAGTTCCACACTGAATTCTAGACTCTAGGCTTTCATTGCTTTTAAGTCCTCGTTAAAACAAAAAATAAAAATAGACGCTGAGCCAAAAATGGGCTTCGTCCGAGAACATGATGTTTTGCCCAAAATCCGGATTTCCGACCAACATTTCTAACACCCAACGAACTCACGGCATTGTCTATGGTCGTCCGGCTTCAGCTCTTGTGTCAGCACAACCTTATACGGATGTAGGCTTAAATCCAAACGCAAAATAAACCGGGTTGACCCTTTCGCGATGCCCAATGCAGCTGGATAATTGGAAAAACTATCTGCCAACTTGTAATAGGTGGACGCGTGTCGTTCCGGCAAATGTATTTGAAAGAGCATTGAAGGTTGTGAGATGTTTTTAATATGACGTATTTGCGGTAACCACAAGAATTGCATGCGAAGAAAATTTATTTTTCATAGAAATACATGTGAGTGAGATTGATTATTTTATTTTTTTTTCAGCTTCGTTAAAAAATATGCCTCCCAAACGTTCATTACTTTGCAGATCTATCAGCGCAGCACGTAGAAATAAGCGAAAGCATGCTCCTTAAACAAACGAGGAACAACAAACGAACAATGGAGCAGATCGTTCACGAATTGCACATACACTTGCATCAGAATCTCAAGATTAACATGCGGCAAGAATCGAAAGAGAACGTTAACGAGCCACCAGATCGCGTGCATCAGAGTCAAATTTTATTTATCTCAATAAAATTGTTTACAATGATGGTTTGTTTTTTTTTTTATGATTGAGAATTGTTTTAAAAGTTTTTTCCTAACATTTAAATTTACGATGCTCAAGTATGGTTGAGGAATCTCGTTTAATATGGTCGGAATGCTATGTTTTAGCGGAATTTTGCATTCCTTGTTGTTATTGGAAGGTATTTGAAGCATCCCCTGAGCGCGTTTTCTCGTATTCACTTGGTGTTGAATAGGTATCTTAAAGCGGTTGTCGTCGTAGTACTCAAGCGCCACCGACATCTTAAATATCTCCTCAATCCCTAGTACTTTCATGCTGCTCTCTTCGCGGGTGTTGTGTGGTACGCTGGAATTAATGTTCTTTATGATCGTGGTTTGGAGTTTCTGTTCTGTAGCTTATCGGTATGGGTTTTTGACGCGTTGCCCCACGCTAATATACCATACCTTAGTTTAGATTTTATTAAGGCATAATACACCTGCTTCTGGAACGGATGCGTCGAATAGTGGCCCAGATAGATAAGAGCTTTTTTGAGGTCAGAGCGAAGCTTCTCGATATGTTTATTCCATAAAAAAATGGCTCTCAGCTACCAATCCTAAGTATTTGTAGCTATCCATAACTTCAATATCGTGTCCTGTACTTTGACAAATGAATCTGATGTTTGATCCTCTTTTTTATGATGCCCTCATCAAATGTGCATCATTTTTGTTTTCGACGAATTTACTATAAGCCCGTTGTCATGGCACCATTCAACTGCATTGTCATTCGGTTTGCAGTATTTCCATTCCAGTCTTGAGACACCTATGTCTAACAACTATTGCCGTATCATCTGCAAATGCAAATGGAATACTGTTAGTGAAAACCCGAAGCAGTTTATTGGTAAATAAAATAAATAGAAGTAGTCCAAGTCTCTATCCCTGGGATACTCCATAAGAAGTCGATATGTCGTCGCTAGAGAAATCTTTAATTTTTACTCGGAAGGTTCTACCAGACAAGCACTCGTAGTTATGCAACCAGTTCGCCAATTTCCCCCGGATTCCAAGTCGACTCAATGTTTGTATTAACTTTGTGTGATTTAGAGTATCGAACGCTTTGCTGAAATCCATAAAGAGTACCATGACATGATGACTTCTGTTCAGGCTTTCATTTATCGTATTTCAAAATTCTCCCAATAGTTTATGTGTGCTTTTATTTTTTTGGAAGCCGTACTGTTTTGGGTGAATTAATGAGTATTTGCCCACAAATTTAAGTAATCGCCTCGTCACAACTTCCTCCAGACACTTTTCAATTACTGGCAGAATTGGTATAGGCCTGTAATTTGCAATGATATTTTTGACCCCGCCTTTGTAAATCGGTCGAACCACCGCAATCTTGAGCTTGTCTGGAATTTTGGCTTGGTTTAAACTTAGATTAATTATTTTCGAGAATATTGGGGCAAATACTTGAGCATGAACCTTCATATCTCTCGCTCTAATTTCGTTGACTCCTGGTGATTTATTCATGTTTAAACACGTCAGAATTTCATGCACCTCATCATTAGCAGCTCCTTCAACAAAAATACTGTTTGCACGTAATTCGTTTATGTGATTTGACGTGGTTGTGTTGCAATCATGGATCTGCTGTTTGATCTGCGAAGTACCAGCCGCATTGGGTAGAAAGAGTTTCTAGACTTGATGTTTGAGGAAAATTCCTTACAATAACATCATCAAAGCTGAGTTATCATTGAATATCAACAAGTGCTTAAAATATTGACGTGGAACGCAAACGGCCTTATTAAAGAAATCGGCGAACTGGAAGTGTTCTTACAATAAGCCAATATTGACATTTGCTTGATTTCTGAAACTCACTTGAGGAAAGGACCTCGTGTGGGACTAAACGGATACTGTGCTTATCATGCATAACACCCATCAAACAATGCCAGAGGCGGATCCTCATTGTTCATTAAAGATTGTATTGAGCACTCTATAAATATGAAGACTGCATGCGATGCAATGCAGTTAAGTTCGGTTCGCGTAAAATATAACCACCTGCACTACAACATTGCATCCAATTTATTGTCCTCCGCCATGCAAACTAGAAAAGAATGACTTTAAAGGTGTCTTTGATTCACTCGGACCGAATTTTATAATTAGTGGTGACTTTAATTCGAAACATACCTTCTGGGGCTCAAGATGTAATACAACGAAAGGCAGACAACTCTATGAAGCCGGTATGCAATGTAAAGTTGACTTTTTCTCGACAGGAAAACCAACATATTGGCCTTCGGATATAACAAAGACCCCCGATCTTGTAGACTTCTTTGTCACAAAGGGAGCAGCCAAAATTTCTACAAACACCGAGGTAAGTTATGATCTCTCCTCAGATCACTCACCAGTCATTTTAACACTAAGCATACTCTTAATTAATAAAAAAGTGGCGCCTAGATTAACTAATAACAAGACTAACTGGGACGGTTTTCGAAACTACTGCAATGAACATATTGTTCTAAACGTGTCGTTAAAAACACGAAACGCGGTCGACAGATTCATCAAAGTCCTGCAGAACGCTGCCTTGAACAACACTCCAACTTAAACAAGAAACGAGAAAGCAAGTAGTGAAATAAAATATCCGCCGGAAATAATAGAACTGGTAAGAGAAAAGAGGAGAGCGCGAAAAAGATGGCAACAATCCCGTGCTCCCCAGCATAAGACATACGTAAACCACTTATGCAACAAATTGAAAGAGGCAATACGAGGTTACAAAAATCGGAATATCTCTACATATCTCGAAGGTCTGACTGCCGAAAGAAGTTCAAATTACTCCCTCTGGAAAGCCATGAAAAGAATCTCAAAAAGCATCAAATGCAATTTCCTCCCATAAGAAAAAATAATGGCGAATGGGCAAAAGGAGATAAAGAAGAAACGTTTAAGCCTTTTGATGGACAGGCGTTAACAGGAGGTTCTAATTATATAATTACGGTGCCGGACAATTTTAGAATAAAAACAGTGTTGCTACGAGAACTTAACCAAGCAATTAAAAAACTGAAAAATAACAAAGCCTCTGGTTATGATTTAATAACTGCTCAAATTCTCAAGGAGCTGCCAAAGAAAGCCCTGATCAAACTGCTCCAACTTATAAATGCCGCGCTAAGACTATTAAACGTTCCAAGCCAATGGAAAGTTGTCGAAGTTATAATGGTCCCGAAACCAGGCAAATCTCTAAATGAAAAAAAAGTCCTACAGACCCATATCGCTTCTGCCGATAATATCTAAAATATTTGAAAAACCCCTATTGAACCGCTTGCAACCGATCATTGAAGAGAGACGTCTAATTCCTGAACATCAATTCGGTTTTAGAACTAAGCACTCCACAATTGACCAGGTTTTTAGAATTACGAATGAAATTGAGAAAGCCTTAGAGGGGAAAAAGATATGTTCTAACGTGTTTCTTAACGTGTCTCAAGCCTTCGATAAGGTATGGCACGAAGGCTTAAATTTTAAGCTAAGCCAGGTTCTTCCGAGAGAGCTGCATACGATTCTGAAATCGTACCTGGAAAACAGAATTTTTCGTGTTAAACATGGCACCGAATACTCGGAATTTAAAGAGATAGCTGCTGGAGTTCCGCAAGGAAGTGTACTTGGACCGGTATTGTTTTTACTCTATACTCGAGACATACCGGAAGAATTAGGTACCATAGCAGCCACGTTCGCGGATGACACGGCGATACTAGCTACAGATACTTTAGTCGAGTTAGCTACTGGAAAGCTACAAACGGCTTTGGATAAAATCTACGAATGGACAAAGATATGGCGAATTGTTTTCAATGAGACCAAATCTACTCATGTGAATTTTACTTACCGGAAAATAAACAACCTTCCCATTTTTATTAACTCGGTACAAATACCATATGCAAATGAAGCAAAGTATCTAGGAATGACACTAGATGTAAAACTGAAATGGAAGCCTCATGTTAAGAAGAAACGTGATGAACTTGAAAATAAATTCAGACAAATGTACTGGCCAGAAAACATTCCAAGTTAAGCACACATAACAAACTGCTCATCTATAGGCAAGTGCTTAAACCTGTTTGGACGTACGGCGTACAACTTTGGGGCTGTACTAAACCAAGCAACCGAAATATTCTCCAAAGCTATCAAAACAAAGCCCTAAGACAAATCGTGAACGCCCCATGGTATATCAGAAACAGTGATATCCACAGAGACTTAGGAATAGTTACCGTCGAGGACGAAATAATGAACTTTGCTCGCAAACTCCGTATTCGTCTTCATGGTCATTGTAATAATAAAATACTCCAAATTCTGGACGAGACAAACTTAGTGCGTCGATTACAAAGAATGAGACCATTCGATCTGGTGCGATAAGGACTATCCGCATATAATAGCGGTACTAGCAGGTGCTTTTTCTGGAAAGCTACCTGCCCCACGCGAACGTTATTTGAAACGGAAACTACTTGATAAGGTAACTTAGTTGTAGTCGATAAGAAGGGAGGAGTGTTTTTAGTAAGAAAGAATCTCACACTACTATGAGCAATGGGTTCATAGTGTCTATGAAGATTTTCACACCTACCCACCAAAAAAAAAAAAAAATCATTGAATATCATTGATTGAGGCCTATGTTTTTCGACGATCCTTTCTCGATATAGTAAATTTATTTTTATAAAAATTCGATTTTTGTATTAAAATTTATTTAATTTATTTCTAAAGCCCTTATAGTCGTTTTCGTTCTCCACCTTCTGTACAGTTCATCTCTGTGCTTACATTTTAGACGAATGTCGGCGGAGATCAATGAATTTTGTCTACGTTTAGTTTACAGACCTGTTTACTGTAGATCTTTCGTAAATGTCTTGCATCTTGATCGTGAATTTTCGGTAGATTTTGTTAACGTCATCTTCACCTAAGAGCTCTTCCCAGTTTTACTTCTTAAAATCCAGTAAAAATTTACCAGTTACATTAACATTAAAAGAAATAATAATGACATAAGTATTTTTGAAAGGAAAATAGAGATAATGTCATTTCAAGGCTATGTAGTTAAATCTTTAATAAAGAAAAAAAAGAATGCGTAGGGTGGTCCCATAAATTAAATCATACATATTATGACAACAAAAATTAACAATTAGTTTATACAATTTTTTTATGAAAACCAAATCGAAAACTAAATATTACACAAAAATATCAGAGAAGGATATTAAACAAAGATTCAACACTCTCAATATCAAGGGAAAAGAGCCAATTTTTTTACAAGTTTTACAAAGACAAGATGAGAATTAATGGCTCGGATAAAAGGTGGAAGGTTGCTAAATAATCGACACGATGAAACACTATAACATAAAAGTTTCGAAACGCGGTTGTACGAAAAACGGGTACAGTGACTTGATTTAATAAATTGCCACGTAAACTGTAATTGGCGATTTGTCTGAAGTTTAGATTTAATGATCTGAAATAAAATGTCTTTAGAACTTTATAGCAGTACAAGTGATGGACTGGAAGAACCCTCAAATCTCTGAAGAGTGGAAAACTGGGATAAAAGCGGGGTTTATAGCTAAGTTTCTTCAAGATATGTTTTTGGAGTATCAAAAGAGGCTGAATTTTGCTGAAGTATATACCTCCCCAGCAGGCAAACCTATATATATCTTTTTCAACAGTTTAAAAGAGCAAACATTGCCCAGAAAATAAAAATTCCTTAGTGTGACACGAAAATAATGTCTCAAATACTCTATGTGGTTAAAAAAACTCATCCTAGAATCAATGATAAGTCCCAAGTATTTAAAATTATTCACAATTTCAACTTGAAAACATTTATCGCTACAACCGAAACAATTATTAAAAGTCTGAGAGGTGGAACTGGACTTGCAAAAGCAATAAGAGAGTTTAAACCTCCGACAGTCGGTTGCATGAGAGTAAACCTCAGCACCAAAATTGTTATGCGCTGACAAATTAAAAAAAACATAATTTTAGTTTTAGAGCTTATAACCAACTTATTCTCTGCAAACCAGATTCTTAATAAAAACAGATCCCAATTTATGTCTGCAGTAAGATTCAAAACACTATCTGAACCATAGGCAAAACCCACATCATCCGCAAAAGCTGTCAGCAAGCCCTTAAAATTCAATTTAAACAAGGAATTTATATAAGTTAAAAAGAGGATCGGTCCCAAAACAAATCCCTGAGGAACTCCTAGGTGCAGATATTTTAATTCACTCCTGGTATCACCAATTTTCACTCTTTGTTTTCTATTTTTCAAGTAAGATCTGAACCAATCACATAAAAAGCCCCGAAAACCAGCATTTTCAATCTTACATAGCAGTATATTATTGTTCACCATATCAAAGGCTTTTGCTATAACGGCGGTACACTTTTTTTTGTCAAGATTGGCAAATACTTGAGAACAAAAGTGTAAGTGGGCGTCTTCTGTAGATTTGTTTTTCTGAAAACCAAATTGAACATCACTGACAAACGTTGTTTTATTTAGAAAACTCACCATTCTACTTTTCATAACTTTTTCGAAAATTTTGCTGACTGAGGGTAGGAGTGAGATCGGCCTATAATTACACATTTCAATAGTCGATCCATTTTTGAAGAGAGGTAGAACATCTGCACATTTAAGGGCATTCGGAAATATCCAAGAAAAAATGCTTTCATTGAAAATATGCGCCAGCACATCAACTAAGTGGCATGCAATATTTTTCAGAACTAAGTTTGATATTTCATCAGCCCCAGAAGAATTTGAATTTTTTATCTCACCAATTGTTTTTAGGAGTTCAAGGCCAGTTATCGGCTCAAATAAAAAACTCTGTCGCTGAGAGGGTTCAACAGGATTGCAAACCGGACTACAAAGCGTGCAACTAGAGTAGGTAGAATTAACTTGCATATTATCAGATATGGTTGCAAAATAGTTGTTAAAGGAGTTAGCAATGCCAAGCTTGTCCGTAACCACAATATCTTTGATGTCTACTGGCTGTTTTTTTTTATTGATGATTCTATTAACTAACTGCCATTCATATCTTAGATTGCCTCTAGCTAGATTGAATTTGTTACTATAATAAGTGTCTCGCCAAATTGGAATTTCTCTTTTCAATTCGGAGCATATTTTTTTGTAGTTTGTTTTTAGATAGTGGTTATTAGGGTGCTTTGAACATTGTATTCTTAGCTTGTTTTGAAACTTAACTTTTTTTAACAAGCTCAGCGTAATCCAAGGTTTAAGGCGTTTTTCAGATTTTTTTGGACTAACTGTGAAAGTACAACTGCTTATATGCCTATTGAGGATGTACATAAATATGTCATACGATTTCGAGGCTTCACATTCCGCAAATACTTCTTCCCACAATTCAAAAGACAAATGATTTTTAAGCATATCAAAATCAATTTTCTTTCCTAAGTTAGAAGAACCTGAATCTGAAGTTTCATTATTTTTCCTAATGTCAATTAGCAAACCTATCATGGCATGGTCAGTAATCTCCAGATCGAAGACACACTTTTCTGAAGAACTGATAGATGAGGACGCGAAACGTCCATAGATATGATCCAATCACTTTCCTAAATTACTTCTAGTAATTTCATTTATAAAAGAAAACAACACATGACCAGCTAGTAGGTCCAAATAATCCGAAACAATATCACTATTTTCAAAGATATTGATATTGAAATCGCCTAGGATTATCAAATTTTTTGATTTTTCACTATCCAAAAAGTTTGTAGAGCGTATATACATATCTACCAATTGGGTAGTGATCCGAAATATCACTTTCGATTAGTGCTGATAAAATTGGATTGTCTGGAATGCTTACTGCAATGTGGTGAATTAATGTCGCTGTCCCGCGGCAGGGATCTATCCTTGTGTTCTCGTTGATAGCGTTTATTCACCAATTTCCAACATTTTCCAACATTTCCAAGTTGTCCTTCACTTGAGTTTTGTTAGTATCACGGATATTGATGTTCATGTCACCCATAACCAAAATATCCAATTTTTTATTTCGTGTTTGTTGTAACCTAGCACATTTCGTTGATTACCTAATTGATGCTAAAGCCTGGTGGTCTATATACTGCCCCAAGATATGCTGTTTTAATTTTTCTTTTATTTTACTCATAAGATATACTGTTCACATTAATTGGTGGATCATATTTTATTTCATCATTTATGAATATTTCAATGCCACCACCTCGGCGTTCGCACCTATTTAAATATGATGGAGTGGATAACTTATTTCCCTCCTTCTTTATATTATTTCCAGTAAAACAATAATTTTCAATATACTTAAAAGATCAGTTACATTCGCACAAAAGGTATTCCAGTTCTTTAGCAGCGATCTTATGTTAAAGCACAAGCAACAAAAAGTCATTTTCTTTAGCTCTTCTAAATTGATTCCGCTAAAACCGTGAATCACCTTCAAATCTAATTTAACTAATAATCTATCGTTTCTGTTTTTGTCTTTCATATTCATAAACATTTTCATTTTTCTATATTACACATACAATTTACATATGTAGTTGCTTACTTTACTTTTACTTTTAAATTAATTTTTATTATTTCTTTCATTATTACTTAAATTCTAGACAAAAATGATTAAATCTAATTTAACAATTTTAGTTACTTATTCTAGCTTACTGGCTCTTACCGAACGCTCTAAACTTAACAATCTCTTTCGAAGTTTGCCTTTCGGCCTTAAAAACTATCTTACGATTAATCTTATCTATCAGTTATAAATATGTGAAATTTCTAAGAAAAATTTAGAAAAATTTAGATACCATATCTTTTAAATTTTGTATAAAACTTAAAACTATGGCCCTATTCTACTTAACCTACCTAAGCTACTTAACTATAATCGGGGTGGCGAGCACTCGTAGCCTCTCACCTCGAGTAGTCACCATACCAATTGCGATTTCGGTAGCCTATCATTCGTCAACATCGTGCACAAGCGTCCCCGAGATCTAACCAATGCCAGAAAGCATCGGTTACTTCTCAGCTTTGCCGCCCTATGCTAACGAACGCAGCCTCTCCACGAGATCCCCCTAGCTATTCTTAATCTAACTTACAACTAAGAGGAGTGTGTTACCTTAGTAACGTACCGACCTAGGAAAGCGAGCCCACCCTCTCCCCTTCTAGAAGCCACCAGAATTCGGTGTACTGTTTCTCGGCATCGATCCGATCCCTGTCCGCAATCGCGGGGCTAAAACGGAAGAGCTCCTGAGCATTGGCGACATACCCGTCGTAGATGAGCCGCTTGTCCCTCGCACCGCGGTGGCGGTGGTGTATTACCGGGATACCATCCCTACTTTGCATTAACCCTTTAGTGTCAATATGAAGAAATGCTTCTGGCGGGATAAAGCCTGATAGAAGCGTACTCGCGTGGTACATTTCGTTGGGGTAATAAGCCCCAAAGATCAGGCTATTATCGTTAGTCATTGCTCGTGCAACGTGTCTTCTCATCACCTTAATCAGGAAATTGTCAATCCTATTCAGATTAGCCCCATCGTAAAGGACTTTGCTGGGATAATATTTTTTGTACTCAGATTCTGGTGTTCTGTATAAGCCGAGACAGGTCCTAAGACACTGCCTTTCAAACACCCGAATCCTTTCCATCTGATACGGCGCTATATTGAACCACACGGGACAACCATACGCGATGACTGGCCTGATTAGGGCCACGTAGCATATGACCTTCACCCTGGAGACAAGTTAACAGTTGTGAAATAGCCTTCTTGTCAGGGCTAAAGACTTCTTGGCCCCAGCAAGACAAGCATCTATATGTTTGCCAAAATACAAATACTTATCGAGTCAGATACCAAGGTATTTCACTACGCTTCTCGCCGCTAGTAGGAGTCCGTGCTGTCCAATGATGGCCAAATTTCGCCAGTTATATCTGGTATCCCTAGAAGCCCATCTCAATGGCGTTCTAAAGAAGATTGTTTCCGACTTTTGAAAATTGATTTTCAATTTCCAATCGTCGCAATACGCCTTAATATGATCGAAGTCACGTTGCAAAAGGGTGTTAATGACTTTGATTTTTGGACCTGATCTGTACGCCTTCTCAAATACTTTGCTAATATTCGGAAGCAAACTAATTGACCGAAGATTAGCAGGGTTAGTTCTAACTTTGTCCCTTTTCGGGATTGAATGTAGCACTGCTGTTTTCCAATGCATCGGATAATATGCGTTATTCAGCGCATTGTTAAACAGCGTAGTAAATATATCCACTGCTTCCAAGGGCAGATGTCTTAATACGACGTTTGGAATACCGTTCACTCCCGACGACTTTTTGTTTTTCAGAGATTCAAAGATGCACAGGAGTTCATCTTTTCGCACGAACAAATGAGAGGAAGCTCGTTCTTCATTGAATACGGTGAAACCGTGATTCTCGGATCGCCAATTTTGAAGTTCGTAGGCCCTGTTGTCAATGTCGTAATTACAGTGAACAGGATTGTTCACCGTATAAACGGCCTCGAAAAAAGCTCCCAGCAAATTCACTTTCTCCTGTTGGTCTTCGACCACGAAATGACCGTCGCCTGAGTCGGCACTCTCTGGACTTATGCCGACGGTCAGTAGTGTCTGTCTGTTTTCTGCTGTTTGTGGAATTCGGACACACTGAATGTCATTTTGATCTTTCCTCTTGAACAATTTATTTATCTGCGGGAACATATTCCGCCCGAATCTTATTGCCCCAGTACAGACTTACAGACTTACTGTAATTTTCTTTAATTAATTGTTTTAGGTTTTTGATCAGTGACTTTAGTGCTCTTATTTCCGGGTCGTTTCTGTCAGTGAACTGTCTGTACAGCTGCTTAAGCCTCGAGAGTAGTCTACTTTTGTGTGCGTACAATGCGTTGATTGTTGGAGTTCTGTACTTTTCGATCTGGCTTTCGTCGGAGTATTCTATCCGAGGGATAGTCTGCTCCATAGTTCATTTGACAACGTCTTGCATCGTCAGTAAATTACGGTCGATTTCTTCGTTAGTTAAGTTTCTGTTAGTCGGGGGATCAATTCCACTCAAACGTGTAGTTGCATTTATGAATGCAGCGAGAATTGAAATATTGTAGTACGAGTACGCTCATGAGCTACTCGATCTCGACAAACAGTACATGTTGATTTGAGCCTTGCTGCATTTCAATATGATGTTAACTACGATTACAGTTTGCATTCCAGTGTAAACATCGGTAAAATGGGTAAGGTTTGTCGGCATTGCGGTTCGTTTAAGTTCAACAATGAAACACCAGGAATGTGCTACGCCAATGGCAAAGTTAAATTGCCGACATTGCATCCACCACTCGGTCCGTTGCTGTCATTGATTTTGGGCGACTCACCTGGTTCCAAAGACATTTTACGGAACATTCGCAAATGTAATTCATGTCAAATGAAATCTTTTGGAGCCAACAGAGTTTTCCAAGATCAGTATACTCCTACTTTCAAAATTCAAGGACAAATACATATATCACCGTGTTGGGTCATTTGTACCCGTTCCAGACGCTGAACATGAATTTCAAAAAATCCACTTTATTGGTGACGGTGATGCACAAGTTGATCAACACTGCGATGAAATTCCAGGCACCAAATGCCATATTATATTCTATTTGCAAACATTTTTCCCCCAACATAATGCATGCCAGACGCCACTAGTACAATGCACCTACCATCAACGAAGTTACGATTGTCATGGTTGGCAAGGAATGTGATACGCGTAATTCTTCAGCGACGTAATGATACTCGTACAATTCAACTTGTGGCTGAAACACATCGATCATACGGTGCGCTGCAGGATTCCATAATTTTTTGGGAAGGGGCAGGATAGATATCACATCAATATTATGCAAACTAATCCAATTACAGATATCTTTTTATCAAATGAAAATATTAATTTCTTTTTAACTTTCAAGCTAATTTAATCTTAAGCACTCCATACACGATTCAACTCAGTTGTCAGCTCAGTTGGTTGTTGCCCAAATCAGACCGTGTGTGGCCTAATCATTTGATCGATTTGACGGTTGATTTGATTTTTCGAACTTGATTGTCAAGTCTTTCAACGCAATTGTATCGTGTGTCGGCAAGTCGGTTGTCAAGCTGTCAAATTTTAGAAGTTGCAGTAGATATTCATTGTCAAATCGTCTGAATATGTGCTCGTCGTTTTTTTTTTTGGTGTTGAAGTGAAAAATTATTTTTAAATTAAAATTAAAATAACACAAAGTGGAAACAAGAACTTGTGGAGAGAGATGTTCGATCTCTGTAAAGAAAATCCAGCACCCTGTCAGACTAAGAGCCCAGAGTACAAAAATAAAATGAGAGAAACCAGGCATGGGAATTGTTGCGGGAGAAATTTAAAGAGATCGAGCCTGGTGCGAATATAAACACACTGAAAAATCGAATAACCAACATAAAAACTTGCTACCTCGGCGAGTTGAAACAAATTTTCGGACTCCATGAAGCCAGGTGCTGGAGAGGAAGAAGTGTATGTACCGACCTTATGGTATTTCAATGAATTAAAATTTCTTATAAGCCAGGAGGATGCATCAGTAACTTCTCTCTTGATTTTGATTTCTGTTCTATCTTCTCATTTTCGAAAACTCCATCAAAGCGGTCAACGAATGATCCCAATCACGAGTTTTTGCAACTAGCCTGCATGTATTTAGAAACGATGGGCCGAAAAGAAGAAGCGCAGGAAGATGAAGCTGAACACGCAAAATCTTGGGCATGTTCTTATCGGAAAATGCCAAGAAAGCTATTGAAGAAATTCTAATTCTTGAGACGCCGTAAGGGCATCATCACCGTTTTCATCAAGCGTTTCATCACCTCGCAGAAATGCTGGTCACCACATGCAGTTTCTACCATTATCTTCAGGAACTTCAAGGACATCAACGCCAATAAATTGATCTCCCCTGCAGTACATCCAATTCCCTGCACACGTAAAAGTTTCAGAACGGCAGCAATCCCATTCACTACCCAATAAGCAAATTTTTGATGGCGAGAAGAATAATGAAGCGTCTTCCGTTAGTATTTCGGAATTGTTCGAAGACAAGCAATCCACTTAAACAAAATTCCTTTTTATTACTTAATGTTTTCCTTTAATTTTTTTTATTTATTTTTTCATCCTATTTATTGCAAGCATATTGAAACAATAAAATTGAAACGAATTTAATTGGATGTTGTACGGATGTCTGAAAAGTTTCGTAAAAACGTAAAGATAGTGGCACACGTCAATAAAAGTTAGAGAATGCTGGTTGTGCTTCTTTTGACAGTTACCTGCCGAAGTTTCAGTCATTTTTGACGCGCCGTTTTTAGTTGACAGTCGTTTGAGTGAGTCGATGTGAGTGTTTTTTGTGAAAATGGAAAAAATTGAGTATCGAGCTGTTATTAAATTCTTGTTTTTGAAAGGCAATACGCCTATGGAAATCAAAAATGAGTTGGACTCTGTGTATGGGGACTCTGCACCATCATTTACCACAGTGAAATTTTGGGCAGCTGAATTTAAACGTGGCCGTAAGAGCTTGGGAGATGATGAACGTTCGGGACGTCCAAAAACTGACGATAGCATTGCTAAAGTTCAATGGTGTTAGACGACCGCCGAATTAAAGTGAGAGAGATAGTAGAGGTTATGAAAATGTCCAAGGAACGTGTTTGTTACATATTAAATCAAGATTTAGGCATGAGAAAGCTGTCCGCGGGTGGATGCCGCGTTTGCTTACGTTAGACCGAAAACGTCTAACGTCGAATGAACATTTCCAACGCCCTGTTGGAGCAGTTTAGGCACAATAATTACTGTAGATGAAACTTGAATACACAATTATACGCCCGAAACAAAAATTCAGTCAAAACAGTGGACCGCAAAGGGCGAGCCGGCTCCAAAAAAAGCAAAAACTGTTTTTTCGGCTGGGAAAGTGATGGCGACTGTTTTTTGGGATATTAAAGGAGTTATCTTAATCGATTATCTTCAAAAAGGAAAAACCATTACAGGAGCATACCACGCATCATTACTTGCCAACCTGAAGGCGGAAATTGCGGAAAAGCAGCCACATTTGCAGAAAAAGAAAATCCGGTTTCACCAAGACAACGCGTCGTCTCACACCTCAGCGGTTGCCATGGCGAAAATCCATGAATTACGGTTTGAACTGCTTGACCATCCGCCGTATTCACCAGATCTAGCCCCAAGTGAATTCTTTTTGTTCCCTCATCTAAAAACTGCGGCCGGAGGACAGAGATTTTCGTCAAATTTGGAGGCAATCCCCTTCGTGAACAATTATTTTGCAGAGAAAAACGCCAAGTACTATTTGGACGGGTTAGAGAGCTGAGAGCATCGCTGGGAGAAGTGTGTAGAGTTACAAGGAGACTATGTGGAAAAATAAAAAAAAAAATTGAGAAAAAATGTCTTGTATCATTGTCCGGTCGGAAACTTTTCAGCCAACCCTCGTATTTATACTCGTATACAACCTTGATCAAAAAGTTCCCGGGGGACACCACCGTGTGGCGCTCCCATTGTTCCGATTTGAGTTCTGTTTTTTCTCTTAAGTTGGTAAATCTGTTGTTGACATTCTCTCTCAATCCTAGCATCATAGTTTGACATTTGCAAAAGTTACGTAACCAAGAGTACATCTATCACTGTGTGTGTTGGCGATTTTTTACAATTTTAGAAATGGATTTAAATTTGCAACAACGAACTTGTACTCGTATTAAATTTTTCGTAAAAAACGGATGTAATGGTGCGCGAAACTTGCAAATGTTGGAAAAGTGTTTCGGCAACGATTCTCTAAAGAAAACGATCGTTTATCAGTGGCACGAGTGGTTCAAAAGTGGTCGTCAGTCAGCCGAAGATGATGAACGCAGTGGCAGGCCATCGACATCGAAAACCGACGAAATCATTGTTGAAGTACGAGTAAAAGAAATGTTGGTCAATAACCGCAAATTAACCATCAGAGAGATAGCAGAGGACTTGAAAATTGCCTATGGATCCGTTTTGGTTAATGATTTGGGTTTCCGTCGTGTAGCAGCAAAGTTGGTGCCAAAAGACCTCAATTTCATGCAAAAAAGAGACCGTCTTGACGTTGCAAAAGAGATGATATGCGAGGCTAAATCCGATCCCACATTCATCAAAAGGATCATTACTGAAGACGAGACGTGGGTTTATAAGTACAACACGGAATCCAGACATCAGGCAAGTAAATGGCGTTCACCAAATGAGCCGAGACCAAAAAAACCACGTCATTATGAGACGTTTGCGTGAAGCAATTTGCCGAAAGAGACCAGAATTGTGGGCAGAAAACTCGTGGCTTTTGCACCATGATAACGTACCGTCGCACAGTTCCATCATTATTCATAATTTTTTGACGAAAAATGCAACAAATACCATCCAACAGCCACCGAATTCACCGGATTTGGCTCCCTGTGACTTCTTTCTATTCAATCGAGTTAAAAAACCACAACGGGGAACGCGTTTCAGCAGCCGAGAGGAAGTAATTGAAAAATCGCAGGAAGCACTGATGGACATACCGAAAATCGAATATAAAAAATGTTTCGAGGATTGGATCAAGCGCTGGCATAAGTGTGTTGCAGTCGATAGGGATTACTTTGAAGAGGACAATAAATTCCGGAAAAATTTTGTTCAAGGTGGTATGCGGATAATTCGTTGCAGACATTTTTTGATAGTCGAGTTTCTCGATTAGCTGGGTTCAAGCCCAATCGGTATGTGGTTTTTTGTTGGCGGTATACGAGGGTAGTACCCGACCTAACAAAAAAAAAAAAACACAAGAAGATTGGTCAAAAATATGCTTATTTCTCTACATATTCTCCTTTTAGTTCAAAATACTTTTCCCAGCGATGTTCAATAGCTTCCACCTCTTTACTGTTGGCAAATCTTTTACCATCGACCCATTTTTTTCAAATTCGGAAATAGAAAATAATCCGAGGAGGTTAAATCTGGCGAATAGGGTGCATGAGGAAGCAATTCGAATGTTAACTCATTGATTTTGGCCATCGCAATGACGGTAGTGTGAACTGGTGCAATCTCTTGATGAAACAAAACTCCTTTCCTCGCCAAATGCGGCCGTTTTTTCTTGATTTCACCTTTCAAAACGCTGCAATAAGTTCGCCTAACATACGCCGTTGATAGTTTTTCCTTTCTGAAGATAATCAATTGAAATTATCCCACGCGAATCCCAAACAAAATTGACGCCATAACCTTGCCAGAAAATGGAACTGTCTTCGCCTTCTTTGAAGACGATTCTCCCCTTTGAGTCCATTGTTTTGACTGTTCCTTCGCCTCTGGTGTGTAGTGATGGACCCATATTTTATTGATGGTAATGAATCTGCGCAAAAACTCGGCTTTATTGCTGTGAAACTTCGCCAAACACTCGATTGAAACATCCTCACGACGTTGTTTTGGTTCCGCTGCTTTCCCATGTCCAATTTTTCAGTCAACATGCGATCTACAGTGCTTTTTGAAATGCCTACCATATCTGCTAGTTCACGCACTTTCAATCGACGGTCATCCAATACCATTTTGTGGATTTATTTCAATATTTCTGGTGAGCTCACCTCATTTGGTCGACCATTGCGATGTTCGTCTTGGCAACTTGTACGGCCTCGTTTAAACTCGGCTATTCAGTATTTTATTGTTGTAAATGAAGGAGCAGACTCCCACAGAGTAGAATCCAGTTCCGCTTTGATGATGCTGGTTGGATTGAGGCCTTTCAAATGAAAGTATTGTATCACATAACGATGAGCAATTTTTTTCCATATTTAAAAATTCAATTAGGGCGTTCACTATTCATGGCTGCCCAACATATACTAAACAACATAGCGTCGTCAAACTTCAAATTTAAGGGTTATAAGATTGGTACTTACTACAATTGTCATTCTTTTTAAACAACAACCGCCATCTATACGACTGGTCGGGTACTTCTGGAACTACCTTCGTAGTTTTTGAGTTTTTGATGAGCTGGGTTCAAGCGCAATCGGTATGTACGACCATTCTTCTTCTATAAATAACTGTGTAAGAAACAGCAGACTAAGACAATTTTGGTTGCTTTTTAAGGACACAAGTTTAGTGCTTTCATCAATACTTGAAAGTGGTGTGCGAGAATGCCAAAAGTATTTTCGTTTGTTAAAATTTAACTCCTTTGGAGATATTTGGGTTCCTGAATATGGCTTCATTATGTACTCCTTCAGTGGGAAAGCATCATCCGCCACGAAAACATATGGCAATTTTTCACCGCCTGCAACGAGCTCGTCTGCATTTGGAATATTTAAGGAATTATTGTGCAACATTCTACCAAACGTGGTATTCGCCGAAATCTCCGCCATCGGAAATTCGTCCATTTTTTTGACCATTCAACCATTAGAAACTCACTATTTGCATTAACAACAGCCATCAGGACTATGCTGAATGTCTTTTTGTAGTTGAAGGAAAATGATCCGGAATGCGGCGGTGTCTTTATTTCAATGTATCTGCCATCGATAGCGCTGAGACAATATGGGAACCCACTTTTGTGAACTGAATCCTTGCTGTTAGACTGTAAAACATGGACTGTAAATCTGTTAAAATATAACGTAAAGGCAAAACACCGCTTTCAATTAAATTCGAAATTTGATCGGTCGCTTGTATTCTCCGTGTTTTGTCCTTACCTTGACGACATGTATAATACCATCCTCCCTGGGTACCTTTCTATGATGCGACCTAAGCTCCATCTTGCCGGAGGCAGTCGATCGTCCTTAATAAGCACCAAGTCGTCTATTTTGAGTTGCGCTTGAGGCTTCAACTCGATACCGACGATCTGTTTGAAGTGGTGTTTGACACTCTTCACCCCCGCTTCCCTTAATCAACCAAAAGTTGGGAGAAGCAGGGGGAATGAAATTCCATTTAGTTCGTTGTGTCGCCAGAACCTCAGCAGCTTCCTTCCAGTTGTGTCCGGATTTCTTTATTACATCTGACCACAAACACCTCGTCGAGCCGCAAAACGCCGAGAGGTGGCCATGAAAGCCTGAGTAGTAAGGTTTATGACTGGTTCCAAGTGCATTGCTTTAGTGGCAAGGCAGACAAATATTGCCAGATACCCTTTGTAACATTTGGCTCCACGACCCCTCCACAACCGAATGCTGATTGGTCCCACGTAATCGATCCCTGTGTGAGCGAATAGCCTAGACGCAGCGGCTCTGGGAGATGGCAGATTTCCCATTAATTGATGGGCTACCCTATTTCGGTAGATGACAGATGACACAGGCTTTCAGATACTTTTTGGCGGCTCTTCTGATCTGTATGATCCAGTACTTACTCCTGGTGAAGGCAATCATCAGCTGGATCCCTCCGTGCAAAGTATTTTCATGTGCGTCTCGGATGATTACGGTTGTTAGTTGATGTCTTGGTCCTAGTATGATAGGGTGCTCTTTGTCGAACGATAGGTCTGCGTATTTTAGTCTACCGCCTACTCTTATGATGAGTTCACCGTCCAAAAATGGATTCAACGAGATCCCTCGGAGAATCATCTGTTGTTGGGCACAGCGAACAAGCATCTTCAAAGCGGCTTCAAGCTCCCTCGGGTTGAGGGGTACAGAAGCATTCGGTGAATTCTTTCGTAGGTTGCTTATGAAACGCATGCAGTAGCCTACGATCCTTGTAAGCCGCTTCAAATTCGACGTTCGGTGTAATAGCTGGTGTATTGGGTCTTCCACTAAGTCCACGTGATGAACCTGCACCAATCTACTTCCTTCGTTGGTGACAAGACTGGAAGGCTGTTTCGGAAGCTCGAAGTCCCACTTCTGGTGTAGAAATGAGGAACCGTTCCACTACAACTTTGCATTTAAAAGGGCCGCCGGTTGCATGCCTCTGGAAACCAAGTCTGCAGGGTTGTCTTTATTTGGCATGTGCTTTCACATTTCGATGTTGGTGAGTAGCTGAATTTCTCCTACTCTGTTGCGTACGAACGTTTCCCATTTGGAAGGGGACGTCGAGATCCAGCAAAGGGCAATGATGGAGTCGGTCCACGCGTTTTAGGATTTGTGCAATATAATGTAAAAGTTTCGCTGCAAGAGCAGACCCACATAGCTCCAATCTTGGCAGACTTATTGGCTTTACCGGTGCGATCTTGGATTTCGCGATCAGCAGATGCATATGGAGCCTATGTTCGTTGTCCTTAACCCTAAGGTATACGGCTGCTCCATAAGCCTTCTCCGAAGCTACAGCCTTTATGACCTACCTATTATGTGTACCCACCTTGGTAAACCTAAATTATTAATTTTGACTAGGTCAATGTAAAATATGTCCCATTCCTTTAGGATATCGGGGTCGAGAGGATCGTCCCAAGATATCTTCCGAATCCAGAGGCGTTGCATAAAGCACTTTGCCTGGTGAATCCAGCCTCGCCTTTTCGTATATAAAGGATTGCTTGAGGGGATATACCGGAAGCTAAATATGTATGTCGGAGGTAGGAAGCCAGTGAACGCCCAGCGATTTGACCTGATCCAAACCTCCTGAGGGTACCAAGAACGAGGACTCATAATACTTACTTGGCATGCCTTGAAGAAGTTCCTTCTTGTTGGACATCCACTTTCGGAGGTTGAATCATTTCGGCTTCTTCTAGGGTATCTGCGCCGGAGATAAGGTCGTCAGCATACATTTCCTCATCTATCATCTGGGCTGTTAACTGGAATTGACCACAGGGTTTTTCTGCTAGCTCCTCCAGGGTTCGTATAGCTAGATACGGAGCGGAAGCAATACCAAACGTCACAGTTTTAAGGCTGCGCTCGTCTTATGGATTCTTTCGCTAGATGACCAGTTGGTAGTAGGAATCCCGATCACTGGCCCAGATTTAACTGTACATCTTCTCGATGTCAGCCGTAAATGTGTACCGGTAAAGCCGCTACCGAAGGATGATGTCAGTCACATTATTTTGAAGAGAGGGTCCTGTGATGAGTTGGTCGTTCAATTCCCATTCGACGTCCTGAAGGATGCATCAAACACTACTCTGAGCCTTGTTGTCGAACTCGCCTCCTTCATTACTGCGTGATGCAGCAGGAAATAGTGACCTAACTTGGGTATGTTGTTCTGTTTTACCTCGCTCATATGTCCTAAGTTAATGTATTCTTCCAAACATGTAGCTGACGATATGAACTGAAACGTTTCTCCAAAGTCCTGAAGCGTTGCAAAACACCTTCCTGTGATCTGCTCATGATTGGATAATCAGTTCCCTCAAACGGAAGAGCTACTTGGTATCGCCCATCACCAGTACGCCTCACATGCTTAGCGAAGTGTTTCTCACAAGCAACATTCTCGGAAGACTGATGGTATTCAAATGGAGCCTCTTCCTGTTCCCAAAACATGCGAAGCCGAGCATCGAGATCTGTTGTTTGGAAGAAACTTCAAATGCGTTGAGTCTGAGCTGGTGCCTTTCCAAATAAACTCCAGCCTGGTTTTTTGAGCTATGGGCATATCCTCCTGCTTCGGTCCTATCAACTCGGGTAGTAAGATTTCGGTATGAACATCGCTTTCAAGAAGAACATCAACCTTTGCTGGTTTAAAAAAGGTTGAGTCGGCTAAAACGAAATCATTAAGGTGGTCCCAATGAGTCACGGGAATGATCCGGGCTGGAAGATGGCCAGATGGTCAGCGACTTAAAAATGAAGGCCCGCGTTGATGTCTTAAAAGTTGAATGATGCGACGCAAGCATGATGTGAACAACCTTCTGACAAGTGCCACTATTGACTAAACCCAACACAGAAACCTTAAAGTGAGCAGATTTTGGTTTTAATCTCAGTAGTTGTACAGCTGACTCTGTTATAAAACTCGCGTGAAAACCCGAGTCGAGCAAGGCCCTAAGCGAATAAGTCTCACCAAACGACGACCTAACCTTTATCAAAGCAGTGGCCAGTAAGACTTGGGTGGATGTATTCGGCAGAGAATGGAAACTGTTGACGACCGTACTATTACCCGTTGTTAGGTACAAAACTTGAAGCTTCGGCATTCATCGTCGTGTTAAATTAACTCTGTGGTCCCCGCTGTGAATGAGTTTGAGAATCGCTTGACTGAGGACCTATAGCTTGTATTGCATGTGATGTGGCTGCTCACAGTAGTAACACCTACGATTACTGGGACACTATGCTGTGGTATGGCTATATGCTAAGCAGTTTCTACACACCCCTAACCGACCTATATTCTAGCATCGGTCCGCTACACTCGTTTTTAAAAATCGTCCGCATTTCCGAATGAGATGTTTACCTCTGTGGCACAGCTTGCAGGAAAACCTCTGAGAATTCGTCGACGTATGGAAACTACTCCGCTGTGGTACATTTGAAACCATCCAAGACAACTTGAATTGAATGTTCCGGAAGGATGTGTCTAACCCATTGAAGAAGAGAGTCAGCGATCTCAAAAGCACGCATTTTCGACAAAAGAGACTGATTCAAAACTCTGTCAAACGCCTTAAAAATATCAAGTGCAACTATATTGCTTTCACCAGAATGAAGTACGCTTTGGTTTCACTTTTCGGTGAGACATGCCATCAGATCACCAGTTGACCTGTTGCTACGAAAACCGTGCTGCCGGTCATTGAGAAACTTTCGAATTTCGAGACATTTCATCTGCTGACGGTTTATCAGCGTTTCCAGTGCAATGGGTCTGTATGAGGAGAGAGAAGAAGATTCGCCTTTTTTAGGGGCTGGCTCGGAAAGAGCTTTTAGGACTGATAGGATAGGGTAGGATAGGATATGACAGGGTAGGATAGGACAGGATAGGTAGGGTTGATGAAAAAGCTTACGCAGTGGTTTTTCCAGCGGGGAAGGAAACCTCTTCAGGAGAAAGGGAGATGTACCATCTGGACCAGCAGATTTGTGAATGTTAAGATCTTTAAGAACTCTTGCTACTACATGAGTGCGAAAGTGGATTCGTCACATTCAAGTGTGTGCGGAGACAAAGGACAACCTGGGAGTGTTGAGCTGGCCGAAAAATATTCAGCAAGCAGGCTGGCCTTGACCAAAGACTTGACAGCTGGAATGTCATCATAAATGAGCTTTGGGATGGAGGATGTCGCAGAATTTCTAATATTCTTCACAAACTACCTTTGTGGACATTGTAGTATTTTTTGCTCCAGCTGTTGGTGGTATTGAAATTTCACACTCTTATGAAAGATGTTGCAGTTGTTCCTGGATCGTTTGAATGGTTTTTCTCTGATTTTTTTTTCGGTTTTCTTCTGTCGGGTTGGTCTTGTAGGGCCGAAAAAACATTTCTCTAGCCCTGACAGCCTCTTTACAGCTCAAGTCGTACTATGCCTTTTCTTTTGTTTTGATAATCTTCATCCAAAGAAGGATAAAGGCTCTCATTCCAAAGAAAATAGTGTCTGTGATCATATCAGCAGCTGCATCCATGTCGTTTCTGTAGAAAAATAACTTCCAGTTAAAATTCCTAAAGAAGCTGTTAAGTCCGCACCAATTGGCTTTCACGTATTGTCATACGGTTCCTTTAGGAACCTTTCCACTAACGGTGTGGTCAGTGTACAAGAAATTAGCTGATAAGACACAGTGGTCCGACGAGGTCCGAATTTGAAATTGAAGCTGATCATCAAGAGATGGGGGATTAGGGAAAGATTCAAACAGAAAAAAATACATAGGGGCAACGCAGTGAAGCAATTGGTAGCGATTCGAAAAACACAGTTTGCTCCAGTTGACAAATACTATGGACCATTTGAGGTGAACAAGGTAAAGGCTCAGGACCGGTATGACGTCAAGAGGATTGACACATGGACGAAACGGCATAGCCATTATGATTCGTCGAATACCGACGAAAAGCAGGGAAGCCGAGTGTTGGTATTTTGAGTTTAGGAAATTGAAATAAATGTAATAGAAGATTCAAGAAGAAAAGTTGAAAAAAATGCACACAAAAGGAGAAGACAGGAATATTGTTTGATAGGAAAAGAAAACGTTAATTGTTAAGAAAAGAGAATGTCAGTTAGAAAAGAAAACTCAGGGTGATCGGTCGTGGAAAGTCTTAGTCTTGGAATTCATTTGTCATCAATTTCATCAATTTTTGTGGAACCCTTATAACTAACCTTATGCACTTAGCGCCGATAAAAACTCTTCTCCCAAACTGTTTTATTCGACTGTTATCGTCAAGTGTCGAGTGTCAGTCATTCAAAAAAAAATTGCAAATTAAAGATGAATTCAAGTGAGAAAAGGTAACAACAAATAAAATTAAAAAGCTAAAAATTAAAAATATTTAAGCATTTGCTTTTGGTTTTTAAACAAACAAAGGGAGAGTATGTGCAAAAGAAGGAGGAAATAAAAAAAACCCATATGTTACAGTTTTTTTATATTAATAATAGAAGTTACCTTGATTTAATTTTCTTTATTGAGATGCTTACAGCTCGGAGGTCAAGACAAGAGAGAGAGATAAAAGTAGCTTAAAACTAATTCGAATTCAATGTAATGTGCGATTGGTATAATAGAATTGCTTGGCAAGGTTGGTAATACAATAAGTAAAGGGTGATAGTAGACAATAAGCATGAACTATGCTGCGTCAACTAGCACATTTCATGTTTATTATATAATGAATGAATGAATGAAATGTCCTTAGACTTAGTGTTGGTAAACTGTTAAATTAACTAACTTACGCCAACTGGGGTTACACCTCAGTTTTGTTATCGTATTGAATGTCACACATTCTAACCCGTTCCAACGTTTTTTTCGGGTTATTCTCCAATTGCGTGTACAAGAAATAAGCCGATCTGACCCAGTGGTATCTGGGTACATAAAATACGTGTTTTCATAATAAACCAAAACAATATCTCTTATTGGAAATCCCTTTATGTAAGTGAGTACATTCCATGAAATTGTTAGTACTAAGTTTCCATTAACTGTGGATATTGCTCGGAATTGAAGGTAGACTTTATTGGGATCCTATTAGCATTTAATAGCCAGTATAAGGTGGCAATAAGCTTAAAACATCAAGCCTATATCATGCCACCAATTCTGTTGCCATTCTGCGCAAATGTGTTCTTCTCATACCGAAACTTTTTACCCCGACTGTAAAAATATCGCTAACCATAAACAAAGCTCTATATAAACTCTGTTATTTATGATTCCAACCTCATTAAATTCGAATGTGAGATAGTGTAATAATTTTTTTTTTCTGTTTTTGTGTTTTTCCGTTTTATTTTTGTCGACACAATATTACCAAGTCATTATCGTTACCCATTAACATTATCGCATGTAAACATTTCAGAAAGTTGTGTGTCCGTGTATTGAATTTTAATAACATTCAAATAATTGACCCACCCACCCTTCCGCGGCACCCGGTGAATGAAAATGTGCATTCGTGTATACACGAATGAAAATAATTTGTTTATTTTTTTTTTTTTTAATTTAATATCAACCCGGAGCAAAAGAAATGCAAAAGGTTAAGCGAAGTGTGGTGGCACTTCGTGTGTCAGGAACTTTGTGGGATAAATGTAATTAATTTTCCTAAAAGGACTACTTGCTGCTTTTGTTTCTTTCTTTCTTTCTGTATTCAATTAAATTATGATCCTTTGTTCAGAAACGTTCCGTAGTGTTGAAAATTGATGCAGTTAAAAGCAGCGTAGGAACGTCCATTATGAGAGCGCGTTGAAGTGAGATTTAATGGTAAGCAATGTGGGTTGGAGATCTGATGCACTGTCAAACTAAATTGGATGTGTTATAACACACGGTCCGTGCCGTTTTATAGTAAAACACAGAATTTTTGCAAAATTCAATTTTATTTATCAATATAGTTGCCTTCGAGGGCGATACACTGATTGAAACGATTTTTCGATACCAGTTTTGTAGTACGATTTTGGTTTAGCCTCAAAATAGGCCTCTGTTTCGGCGATTCGGTCTTAAATCTCTTTTGAGGTCTGCGAACAGGAAATAGTCGCTGGGGGCCAAATCTGGAGAGTACGGTGGGTGGGGAAGCAATTCGTAGCCGAGTTTATTCAATTTTACCATCGTTTTCATCAACTTGTGACACGGTGCATTGTCTTGATGAAACAGCACTTTCTTTTTCTTCAAATGCGGCCGTATTTCTGCGATTTCGTCCTTCAAATGCTCCAACAACGCAATGCAATAGTCGCTGTTGATAGTGTGCCCCTTTTGGAGATAGTCGATGAAAATTATTCCATGTGCATCCCAAAATACGGGTGCCATAACCTTGCCAGCCGACTGTAGAGTTTTTGGTCGTTTTGGACGAGGTTCGTCGCCTGCTCGTCACTCAGCTGACTGCCGACTTGACTCTGGTGTGAAGTGATGGAGCCAAGTTTCATCCATTGTCACTTTAAGCTTTAAACACTCCTCTGAATCATCAACACGTTGTTGTTTTTGGTCGACTGTGAGCAAACGCGGCACCCACTTTGAACACAGCTTTCGCATGTCCAAATATTCATGTATGATATATCCAATAAGCTCTTTTGATATCTTCAGAGCCTCAGCTATCTCGATCAACTTCACTTTACTGTCATTCGTAATCATTTTGTGGACTTTTTTGATGTTTTCATCTGAAACAGCCTCTTTTGGACGTCCACTGCGTGCATCATCTTCGGTGCTTGTATGACCACTTTTAAATTTTTCAATCCACTTGCGAATGGTTCGTTCGGCTGGTGCAGAGTCCGGATAACACTTATCAAGCCATTTCTTTGCATAGGCTGCATTTTTTCCCATCAAAAAGCAATGATAATCTGTGAGCTGCTACAAAACCCACTATTGACAGGAAAATATATAGCGGATATATACATATGTGTATGTGAAGAACAAATATTAGAGAAATATTTGCCCGAATCTATTCGCATATATTGGTATCTGTGGAGTTTCTTAAGTGCTTTAAATATTCAGAGATAATCGTCCTCCTCAAGACGAATAAGCCTGCATATGAACCACAAAGCAATCATTAAACTGCGCTCCCATGACTTAAGCTGGACCTTCATTAACGCATAATCTTCTATTAGATAAACGCTAGTATCAAAAAACGTTATATAGTGCTACCAGCTGCGTCATTAAAGTCTTGGTCCTAACGAACTTCAGCAGAAATGGTTTCCAATGGAGATCTCTTACATCTTGTGGACAAAAGGCATCGTATTGCCATCTATTCATGGTAAACACGAAAATCTGCAGCTCAATGACAACTCAAGATAGCTCAACATCGGCATTCCTCAAGGGTCGGTGCTCGCCCCTAATCTTTAAAGTACATACAGCTGCGACTTACCAGAAGCAATTACCTGCAAATTTAACTCAATCGACGATATGACGTTTGCGTTTTAACATAAGTCTTTTGACATCCTAGAACAGGGAAGGAGATCAGACCTAAAAAACTGTCAGGGTCCCTCCAGTCTTTGCCAGCTGACTGAGGACCTCTGCGCTCTCACTGTCAAATAAAGAATTCTGTGTACTAAAACCAGTCCAAATTAAATGTCTTTCCATGCTTTAAAATTTAGTCTCTCCTGACCTAAGAAGAAAGCTTGCGCTGACCAATGCATCACGAATTTCAAAAAAATACGAGAATACTCTTCAATGCAGATATTGGAATTTCCATCCCCTGAATACTGCACTTAAAATCTGCTAACTAACTAACCAATTTAATATGGTGCTGACAACTTCTCACTAGTCCGCAGAGGACCTGTGCCACAACACACAGCTTCCTCCATTTAACGCGGTCTTGCGCCTGTCAATCCGGTTGGGCAAACTATGTTGGCTGAGGTCTTTTCCATTTCTCTTCGCTATTGATGCACAAAAATTGTTGGCAGCAATGGTGCCATGCATCTATTCTGCACATTCTGGGCCTTCTGACCAGGTCAATGCCGCTGTACTGCCTACCTCTTATTCAAATCGTTTCTTCAGGCAGAATCGAAAATCTTTCGAATAATCTTTCCCTTAACGTAACCAAAGCCATTTTCATCCACTTTGATAAAGTGCTTACAATAGGACTGGAGCGTCAATGGTTTTTCAAAGAAACAGCGATTGGCAAGAGTTATTCTTCGAATGATCTATGCGATTGCTAGGTAAAGTAGATAAGATCTTTGCTACCTCAAAACTACACTTGGATTAGACAGACGACGGTAATATTCCATCACTGGGCAAACTTTCATCCGACCATGCTTTGAGATGAATTAGAGTACGTTCCTTACCAAATCAATCCATGCTGTCTTAAAGAATTCGTCAAGACTCCCTTCTTGGTCTTTAGTTAAGATATAGCTATTCACGTTCAAGTGGAATGCTTAGAACAACTTAAGAGCGGAAGTCGGTTAACGTCGGCGTTTTAGAGCGCTGTGACTCTACTATTACCTTCGCATCCTTATGCTTGGATGCCTCTGTCGGTATGGCAAGTCCATTTTACATTTTGGTAGAACTTCGGAACATCACTTCTGTATGACCTCGACTGAGCGTTTCTCTTCTTTTTTCCTATCATTTCCGAGAAGCTCGTTTCCTTTGCTCACAGAGTACTTGTTTTTCTGCATGCGCTTTCCGAGATTGTTTGTCAAACCAGGAATTTTATTGTAAAACCCAGTACATCAAACGCGAGGTCTCTTATGGCAGGCTTACACTCGCCTTCTGTGCTTGATTTTGGCAGCATGGACTTTTCGAAGGGTTTAGCAAAACCCGATCAATGGTCTTTTGAGTTATTAGTGATCAATCTTGTTGATGGTTTTCTGACCCGGAAACCCCAAAGGGAACGGGACCGGCGCCGCAGTTATAAAAATCCTGCTATCTCCTCTCTGGCAATCGGAATTAGGAAGACTAGCACTGACAGCAGTCTGAATGACGTTGAGTGCAAACAGTGTGTAGAGCAGCTGTGGGAGCCAGCCATAGCAGAGAATGTTTGCATTCAAGCAAAACGCAAAAAGGGAACTCTTAGATTGAAGTGTTGCATGCAGCAAACTCTGGAATCGTTGAACAAGTCTTTACCGAAAATCCCACTCCTGTAAACTAAGACTTTCGACGTTTTCAGACAACCAAAACTGACACGCGCCATCTTCTGGGCTTCGTGGTAAATAAGGGAAACGGGGAAAGTGTTCATACCCAGAACCCTGGACTCGAAACTGAAAATTGGAAAATCTACTCCCACAAGGAGAGAAAGAATCAGGAAAAAAAGGACGGCTATTGTCTTGTTGTGGGCTTAGACAAGGCTTCTGTCGTGACCATTACATCCCTATCTTTTTTTTTTTTTTTTTAAAGAACTTAACAGCCAGTCCACCTGAGCCACGACCACCCATCTTGGAAGGGTTAATTTCCACTTTGTTTCTAAACGAGTGCAGATAAGAGACATCCACCCTAGTACTCATCTATTTTGTGTACTTAGATCCACTCTCAACATTTCAAGTCTGCTACGGCATCCCTAAGTAGGAGGTTTTCCTCTAAACCTCATATAAGAGTAGTACCCATACAGGAATCATGGAATAAACGTATCTGTGGTTTCGGATGTTTAAGGGGTTTCACACCACCATATGACGAGCGATCGGAAAGACGGAGAACTTGTCTTTATATGCCGAACTCACTCTCACCATCTAAATTTGTGCAATTTTGCAACCAAGATTTAGTTGCTGCAGATACATGTAAGTTACGAAACCAACGGAGAATGACACAAATTCGTCGTTGCGTCTTCTTACACATATTTTTCCTTTGATTCGTTATTACCACCACCACCGAAGGCGATAGCTGAACTCGTTGAATACTGTGATTCCAAACCGATGGGGGTTATCATATGTTGTCATGCTAATTCTATGTGGGATAGTAGCAAATGCAACGTGAAAGGCAATCATCTCCTGGATTTTATACTATCGTCTGGTCCAGTTGTCAACAATGTTAGCTCTTAGCCAACTTCTGTTACGAGGGTAAGACTCGCTAATCGACTTAATGTTGTCCAACAGGCATGCTGAGGAATACTATCAGAGATCTCCATGTCACACAGAACCCGCAGAAAATCAACTGGATACGGTTTTAAGTCCAACATTGCTCCCTCTAGTGGAAGCTGTTCAGGACAAGAACAGCCCCAAGTGTTTTGAACTGGCATATCCATTCAATACAAACCTGCAGCGTCTTCGTAAATAAACCAGAAAATTTCTAAATATGGTAGGTCACTTGAGACTAATTTGGAGGAAGACTGGAATCCTTACTGATCGAAGCAAACAAAATATAAAGAGCTTATTCGGCTCACAACTACAATAGTTCCGATTAACGAAACTGCCAGCAAGCTGAATAACACAACACGCTGTAGCTGGTATATGTCATCGGTTGTGGTGATGGATGGAGGCCATTAAACATACTTTTGCTTCATTTAGTGGCTTCGAGTCGCCTGGCACCGATGGCATATGTATAATCGGTTATGTTACAAAAAGGTATAGATCATCTGCTGATAACTCTGAAGAGAATATTCACTGCTAATCTGGCACTGGCATAAAAACCGAAACCCTGGCGAACAGTGAGAGTATCCTTTATACCGAAAATCGAAAAAGAAGACTACACGCTTGTCAAGAATTTTAGACCCATAAGTCTGACTTCCTTCATGTTGAAGAAAATAGAAAGAATGGTCGAGATCTGAAGCAATGCTGGTGAATAGGACATTGGTTGCGGATGCTGAATGTGGCCACTATGTGATGCCCGCAAGACTGGGTTCTGTTCCCCCACTGCTATGGTCCATGCTGGTCAACCCACTGCTCAACGCGCTCAGTAGTTCAAGTCAATGCGCGAGCATACGCGGATGATGTAGCTATTCTGTCTCTAAAACTCATGCAGTCCTCGACCTCATCGACGGCTGGTGCACTATAAATGGACTTTGAGCCAATTCTCTCAAAACTGAGGTTGATCTCTTTACGAAGAGGAGAAAGTTGTCCGGTGTGACTCATCTAAGGTTTAAGGACCCCACCTTTCAGTTCTACAAAGAAGCTAATTATTTGGGTGTCATCCTGAATAACAAATTTCTATTGACTAAACATGTTATGTCGAAAGCCTCTAATGTGCTGTTGGCCTTATGGCAATGCAAAGGAGCCGTCGACATGGGACCTGTCACCGAGAAGGGTTCTTTGGATCTACACGACTGTCATAAGGTCAAGTATATCCTATGCGCCGGTTATCTGGTGGAATAAGCTTACCAGACTCGGCTGCATGGAGGCTTTCCCTAGCACACCTGGCTCCGCTCTGGTCTTATGGAGATGCCATCTTATGGAATGACATCAGAACTCCTGCCGCAGAAAAAAATGCGAAATCGACTTTCTCTGTGCCCAGGACTGGTTTCTGAGCCAGGAAGGGAATTTAGTCGGGTCTTCACTGACCGCTCCAAAACCAATATAAGATATGGAGCTGGTGTCTTTGTTTTAGAGGTTTGGTTTTGAAACTGGCAACACTGTTTCTACAGATCGTCAATTTGAGAATGGAGGGTTGATTTGTGGTTAGTACGTTTTGCCATTTTACAATAAAGAGATTAACGCCAAAACAACGCGTGTAAATTGTGCAAACTTATTTTACGGTCCACACAATCGTCTATCTGAGCAAGTTGTTCGGAACACGATGAATCGTTTTCGCACCACGTAGACTCTAGTGGATAAAACGCATCCCCAAAGTCGACAAACAGTGCGAACAGAAGAAGAAGAAGAGAATCCGAATGAGTCGATTCGACATCGTACACAGCAATTGGAACTATGTCCATTCACTTTGTGGAAGATTTTACGGATAGATTTTGGCTGAAAAGTTTATAAGATCCAGAAAACTTTGCCCTTACAACCGTTTGGTGAGCTTTATGGGCTGGTGGAGTCATCGGTCCATATTTCTTTAAGGACGATGCCGGCCAGAATCTTACTGCAATGGACAGTACTATAGAAAAGTGATTTCTGACTTCTTCGTTCCTCAGTTGAAAGGCATTGACGTGACAGAGCTTTGGTTTCAAAAAGATGGCGCAACATGCTACACGGCGAGCGGCGCTACGAATTTATTGCGGGAAATATTTGCTGAGCTCATAATTTCGCGTAATGGACCTGTGAACTGGCCTCCACGATCCTGTGATTTCACACCTTTAGATTACTTTCTTCGGGGTATGAGAAAGTCACTAGTCTATGTCAATAACCAAGGACGTTGGACGATTTGGAGGCCAATATTCGCCGTGTTATTGCTGAAATATTGCCTCAGTTGCTCGATAAAGTTGTCGAAAATTGCACTTCACGATTGCTCTTCATTCGAGCTTATGGTAGAGCGCATATGCTCGACATCATATTCAGATATTACATAATGGCATAGAATGATCTATTTAAAAAAGCTAATATCATAGACATTTACATTAGCTTTAAGTCTTTTATTTCATATTGAATTTGTACACCTCCAAAAGAAAACACCCTTTATTTGCATTTGCAGCCAGGATGCGCTGAGAGCCTTGCTGAACCTTCTTACAACTTCCAAGCTAGTTCACTGAACGCAGTCGGATGGCTATATTCACTGAGTCTTGTCTGAATCCCAGATGAGAAATGAAATCTCCTATTAACTGGCAAGGCAAGGCTCAGAGCAGAGTTTTTTAGGACTCAAACCTACGTTTGGTCTGCTTGCGTTCCATTGACAGTTCGGTTTCACATGAGAACAACTGCACATGGCACGACTTTCCAGCTTGCAGACAGACCAAACCAATGCTTTAGGACGCCTCTAAAAAGTCAGCGGCCTTCCTGCTTTACTCCAGCAGGAAAGACTGTAGGTTGCATACGGGGGCATTACGCTTTGCTAGTCATTTTCGTATGATGGGTATAAGTGATACAACATGCTGTGGTATCTCTGTAAGTGGCCGGCCTACTCCCGCATCAGGCTGCATGCCTCAATAATTCCCTTGACGGAAATATAGCGCGATTTTTCTTGTAATATTCAAATAACCAATTTTATTTTTCTTTTAGTATCTACGTTTTAATTTTGACGTTTACAATTTATTTGATTACTTCTTGATATGAAATTGAATGAAATAAAATGAACGCCATTTATTTCCAGGCAAATGTTTGAAAAGTTTCCTGGGAAATTCTGGCGATCATGTTAAGTATTTTGGTCTTCAGTTGTTCGAGGGACTCTAATTTATTGGCATAAACTACGCTTTTCAAATAGCCTCACAAGAAAAAGTCAGGCGGAGTCAAATCAGTAGCTCGTGGTTACCACTCGCGATCACCAATTTTTTAAATCAATATCGATTGTTTCAGTAGCAGTATTACACGATGCGCCACCCTGTTCAACCCAATGATTCTCCATACTATTTTCGCACAGTTCAGATACCAAAAAAAAAAATGTATCAATGGTCTTTAACGCATTCGAAAAAGTAAGGACCAGTGACTCTTTCAGAGCATACACCACACCATGACGTTCAAAAATTAATGTTGGATTTTGAGTGCACCAATACCGAGCATTTTACGTATTGCCGGAAAAGTAGCCTCGTCGGTCATAATCACACGGTCCCAAAAATCAGGTTCCACCGGCAAAGATATTTTGTATGTTGCGGACATTTCGAACACGACGCGGCTAAAATTTGTGAAATTTTGAATGGAAAATTGACCTTGAAAATCTACACATAGTCGATGGATGCAAGGCAAATCTCTGAGCGCAGGGATATAACGTATCTGGATTTTGCTCAACATCGGCTTTTATACCATCAATGGTCTCATTACTTCGGCGTGGATGGGATTTAATAGTGGGCTTCGATGTTGTCACACTATCACTTTTATTGAACTTGGTCAATAAATGTTTAATAGTTTTGGGTCTTGGCACTGTCATACAGCGGTATTACCTTCTACAGAGTGAATGACTCTAACTGCAACTTTTTAAAATACCATAATTTTTTTATTTTTTGATAAATTTTATTGTGTCAAAGCAAAAAATGTTGGAAAATACATCAATTTTCAAACTGTATCAGTAGTTTTCAATATGTCCATTGTCCACCTTTGGCGCGAATAATGGCCTTGAGACGGCCGAAGAAATCATCGCACGCTGCATGCAAGTGGCTCTGCGGTATTTTGGCCCATTCCCGGCGAAGTGCTTGTTTGAGGTGGTCCAAACTTTGGTATTTTTTAGTGCCAACCTTCGCCTTCAAAATACCCCAGACAGAGAAATCCAACGGATTTGCAGTCCATTGTGTCGAAGAAATGAAGTGTGGAACATTGTTTTTTGTTTTTTAATCAATCTTGGTTGACGCGCGTTTTGTGAGACGGTGCCGAGTCTTGTTGAAATGTCCACGGTCTCCGACCGAAATGATTGTTTGCCCAAGGCTTCAATACTGCCTCTAAGACAGCTTCACGATATACGATCGCATTAATTTTGACGCCACGGTCCAAAAATACGAGCGGAGAGCGACCATCGGCGGTTATGGCGGCTCAAACCAACACCATCGGTGCTGCCTGCTTGCTGGTGGCTCCGAAGGTGTAAATTTTCGGATTTTCTGGCAAGTAAACTCGGTCAAATTCAGCAACTCACCATTTTCGTGCAAGCGTAGCAACTCCTTCGCTCTTTCGACTCTAACTTTTTACTGTTGCGGTGTAAGATCGTGTGCTTTTTGAAACTTCAATGGCTTGAGCCCAAGCTCATTTTTCAGTATGTGTTGCATCCGTTCCACCGATATGTTAAGCTCCCGTGCCACTTTTCTTCCACTTCGACGCGGATTTCGCTCAATTCGAGCCTTCACTTTCGGAACCATTTCTACCGATGTTGCTGTTTTTATATGACCACCTCCATGGCGTTTTGCAACGCTTCCAGTGTCACAGTAACGAGCTATGGTTCGAGATACAAATGATTTATTCACGTTGAGGTGCTGGAGGGCTCTAACGATAGCTACTTGTGGTTTTCCAGTCAAATATAAAGCAATCACACTATCACGTTTGAATTCCATGGCGGATAAAAATTTTTCAACACAACTGAGACGCAAATCATTTAAAAAGTTTGTAAATAATAAAATTATCTGTCATGTGTCAAAATTTGAACTCACTGTTATGAACGGTTTGGAAATTAGAGTAGTCTGAAGTTGGTTGCAGTGCGAGTCATTCAGGGTGTATACCCACTTTGCGTCAGCCCAATAGAAGACTGATTTTCGAAATAAAATTTAATGATTGTATCTGTTTGTCTTAGCATGTAGTGTTCCATTGTAAAAGTTGTACTGAAATTGAGTTTTTAATATGAGCTGTTGTTCCAAAATGGAATCATACCCTTAAATCCAACAGCGGCAACTTCACAGTTTCATTTCCTTTCATAATATACATATATTATTCTTTCTTTCTTTTTTTAAAACCGTGTTAAAGGGAGCAAGTTGTCTTTGTCAAATGTCGATTTGATAGTACCTGTCATTTTTATTATAAGATATTTTAACATCAGGATAAAATCCTGTAAAAAGGAGTGGTCTTTTCCTAAGTCAGCAGTTCCTAAAGAGAAAGACGAACATTTAGATCATTAAGGCAAAAGAATTGCCCTGTTCGCCAAATGCAATTACTCTGTACAATAAAATAAAACGCACATTTTAAATCACAATTATATTAAATAGATTTAATTATTTTTATTCTTCATCCAACATTTTCTTTTTGTTATTAAGTATTGTATTATAAATTTAAATTTAAAACATTTTTTCTATAATTTTTAAATTAATCAATTTCCTTTTTAATTCTTGGGGCTCATAAGAATTATGTACTCGTATATATATTTATTTAAATTTCCTCTTTTTATATATAACTAATTACGTTACGTTAGGTTTTTTTTTGTGTTTTGTTTAATTTTATTTCAAGACATTCTTAGCTACAAGTTACCAAAAATCTACCAAAAGTTTACAGACACAGCACCCTCGAGTTAATTTTACCAATTAAACAATTTGTTATTTTATTTTATTTTTAATTTTATTTACTATAGTTTTTATAAGCTGTTTATGTTTTTATTTTCATTGTTAATGTATCTTACAGTTTATATAAAATTTAAATTTTATTTTAAATCTTATCACTTAAGTAGTTGGCACAATTAGAAAAGTTTCATTTCTTTTAGCTTAGGCGATGTTAAATTATTATTATATTGTAGATTAATATTTGTATTATAAGTGAAAACGTTGTTTTCTAAAATTTATTCATATATTTTTTAACATTAAGAATAACATTATATATATATATTTATTTTATTTTTATTTTTTTTTTTATAAATTTTATAAACAACACTTGTTTTGCGCAAATACAATTTAAAAATTTGTTTTCTTTTAAATTGTACGGCTTGTATAAATGTAAATGGGTACATTGTACAATATTTTTTTAAGAACAACTTTGTTTCAACATCAATAGGTTGTTATTTTTTTAAATATTTTAATTTATATGAACTTTTAACATTAACTGGAAATGTCAAAGGGTTTTTTTTTTAATTTTTATTTTATTTACTACAAAAAATTATTTGCTGTTTGTATTTTTTAAGCAAATATTTGAAAATGTAAAAAAATATTTTTTTTTATTTTCGTTTCTCATCATCATATCTTTTTTTTTGTTTCTTCGTTTTGTCAATTATCGTAATTTGTTTTTAAATTTTTATTTAAATTTTTGTGTAAAAAACTGGCCTCATTTTTTTTTTTAGTTTTCTGTAAGAAAATTCATGGCTTTATTAATGTACGGGTAGTATCGAAAAATTGCGTAAAAAACGTTCGTTTTCAAAAATCAGCTGTTCGCAGATAGATGGAGGAGAGGACGCATTCGAAGAGATCTATGTAGCGCAGCTTTTTATTGAATTTGATTTATGTGTTTTTAATTTAGAAAGATATTCTCCACCTTCTACCCGTAAACTCGACCGTGAAATAAAGAAGATTTGAAAAAGTCGTTCAAAAATTAAAACCACCACTCTTCTTACAGTTCCGCGAATATGTTTTCTCTGAAATCCAATTCTGGGTGAGAGTGCTGTTGTTGGTAGTCTCTCGATTTTAGGGAACTCCTTCCGGATGATGAGATACTTGGTGTGCGTCCACTGCTTCGTCGCATTCGGCTCTCTATCACAGACATTTTGTTTAGCGGTTGAGTCGGATCCAATTCACCGAATGCTCCAGCCATTAGATCACTGTTTAGCGAATTAAAGCTATCTCTCTTGGAGCGGGTCGAGTGATTACTGTGATGGGAGCTCTTTCGACTTAGCCGTCGCGAATGATGGTGGTAGTAGGATGATGTTGTAGACGCTGATGCAGATGGCGGTGGAGGTTGATAGTCATCATTAAAGAAATCACCTGTTCCGACATCGTCACAATCACCATCGACAGTATTCTGATTCGCAATGACATCATCTTTCATTGGATGAGGTGGTGCCGTTGGTTTTGGTGTGACGGTCGGAGTCACTGTCTCGTAGGAATATGGATCAATCTTGGGCTTTGGTGACTTGCAGATTTTCTCTAAATCCGGCAATCGACGACGTTCACTTCCACTTCCACTAACCAGTCGTATAGTTTCACTTCGTTTTTCACGCTCCATCATGTCCTGGATATCCATGCTGCGTTCACGCTCTAAAAAATCTATGATTTCCAGATCTCGTTCCAAGGTGCTGGATGAATCCATCCGTGAGAATGAACCACAGTCAGAGAAGGAAGCGTCTTTATGACGCAAAAGATGGGGTGCACCATTAACGCTTTCCCATTTCTTTTCGAAGTAAGCTTCCTTGTCGGTGGTACCTGTCATGCCACTTACAATGGATGATGTTTCACCATCATAACCACTACCAGCGTCATTGATGCTACTATTGTTGCAATAAGTGCTGGCGGTAATGTTAGAGCAGGAGTTGTTTATCGAATCAATGGAATTTTTCCCTTTTCGACCCCCAGCTGCAGGACGAAGACCATTCGTTACCTTGTGATTTGGTGCGGAGATGGCGGTCGTCTTTGTATGGATTGACGGTGCTGCGTATCCATTATTTCGAGATGACACAGAAGAGGATGATGTCTTCCTAATCCCATCACCGATGACATTGATTTTAATAGATGCTTGGCTGTTGGTGGTGCCATCCTTAGAGATTATCGATGATGCTGGAGCGCGATGGTGTTGTTTTAGTTTCTTCTCACTGCCACCACCGCCGTTCATTGTACATCCCCCATTGTGGATTATTGTTGTTGTCTGTGTGGTGGTTGTTGTATCGTCCTTTTCAATGGACTCCTCTTGGCTATCTTGGCGGGATTTCTTCAGACGTTTGGTGGATATACGGAAGTAACCACGTAAGCGTTCCTTCTCGGTTCTGTGAATGATAAAAACAGGAAGGCAAAGAGGATTAGTACAAGATGAAGATATTGACTGGTTATTTCAAGGATTTTTGGTGCCAAATACTGTGAATCAATTTGGTTTAAGACTGACCATGCTAACAGATTTTATGTTTCTAGAGTTATTTTGCTCCCGTTTTTCATGTGACATACGAATGAAGTGTTGTCATTATTTGTCTAGCTACATACACCTTGGTTTCCTAACAAACAGAAAATCAATACTTTTTCGCTTAGAAGGGAATGCCCATGAATCTTGGTGTGAAACGTAGCAATACGTTTTCCATAAAGACAAACGTAAAATATTAATAAAGACAGAAATTTCGATTTTTTATTCCTTTCTCGTCACTGAAAAGTGCCACGACAAAACGACAGCATTAATTTGAAAGACAAAGTTACAAACATTATAAATTCAACACGTGTGGCTCAGAAAAAGAAAATAAAAAGTACATTTGACGGCTTACATTCATTCATACACACGAACTGTATGTTGGTCCCTTGTAACCAATAACGCCGTGATAGTACAAATAGGAACAAGCACTCATACTCTTTCAAAATCTGTTAATTGTATGATATTTCCAATGATTATAAAACTTAAAAAAATGCTTGGTAATTTGGATGACAATTTTGTGGCATGTTTGTGACATACTCTAAGAAGTAAGTTGCGATTCCCTAAGTTATGTCTGCAAGAAAAAAATTCATCGGTGGTAGATCCCGATTAGAAAAAGCATCCAGAAAGTATTTCTTAGACCTGCGGTGAGGCGTCAATATCACCATATCCACCATCAAATCAAAAATGACCTCTGTATTGGCAGAAGTGCGTGCCTTATGAAGCAATAGTCGGGCTGTAATCACAGCAGACTGTAAGATATTTTTTCCACAGATGTCCAAAACTTCTCACGAAGCCTTTAATTGCTCCACAAAAGAAAAGACAAATAGTTCCATTACCATAAAGCCGTTCGGAACATCGTATTTAGTACGGCAAAGCACAAATAAGTCACACAAATTATCGCTGTAAGAAAATGGTAATACCTTCTCAAAACCCAGAATTTCCCGAAAAAAGAAGAAAAAGAAGGTCTTGGCCAAGGCAACTAGTCGAAGATATTCTAGTAAACTGGAAGAAATATTACTAATATCCACAAGATCAATGGATTCTTCAGATATGACTATTAATCCACTGTCTACTTGATCTACGGCTTAGAGTGAGGAACCAAATAAAATGGATTTGCCAAATAGAAAAGCAACGAGGGAAGGAAACAAATTGTCAGCATAGAAAGTTCTTTTTGTTGCCAACTCCGAGTCTGACGCCTTTTCTTTCCTCTTCCTAGTTTCATTCCCCCCACACCCACCCCCCTCTACCACTTCTACCACCGTCCATTTCCTGTTGCTTTTACGTTTCATCGGAGTTGTTAAGGAGAGTTTGCAATGGAAGAACTTTACTGGCTACGTAGGAGCATTACTGGTGGAAATAGCGATACAACATCATGACGCAAGGAACACTTGATCCTTGTTGGACAATATTAGTGTCATTTACAAGTATTATCGCGCGGTTTTGAATGCCTTCTAGTGGATGCAAAAGGGTCTTAGCATTCGTTTTATCGGAGTTCGGAATCACTTCATGTAGGTTTTTCGTTTCATCGGAGTTTTGGAACACTTCATGTCGCTTTTTCGTTTCATCGGATTACGGAATTACTTCCCAACGATCCACAAGGACTTTCACTTTAAAAAGACAACAGAAACGGGGAGTACTCATTCCAAGTGAAGTAGAAAATTGCTAAGTCGCAACGGTAGCAACGTATAAAGTTTATAGGATAGTCGTGAACTCGGCAACAATTTGGAAGCAGACAAGATTGAGTATGGAAAAACAAGTTCGATCAACAAGTGCACACAGTTGATGTACCGAGTTCGAAACCCCATCACAGGGAAGTGGAAAATGCAATCAGCAATCCGGAAACGAAGGTAATCAAACATGGTCAGAAGTTGTCAGAAACAGCCAAATACAAAAGACTAAAAGTAAGGAACAAGGAAAGGAGAACACGGTGGCAGCTAGATCATTCGTAATTGTAAAAACATGGTAGACCTCCTATGCACATATCATCAAAAATGTAAAAGCGAGCCCATATTTAAAGAAGCTCGGTGAAAACTTGAACAAGATTAGGAAGACAGCCAAGAATGAGCTGCTCATATAGCGCTAAATGTAGTAATCTAGAAAAAAGTAGCCAAATATAAGGCAGATATGGCCAAAACCGTCCAAGTGAAAAGGAGCAGGAAAGCGATGGGTTAACAAGCAACCGTTGTGGTATGTGTCCTAAGCAAACCAGCGACACCACAAAAAATGTGCGGCCATTGAGAATCAACAAGTATCCATCAAATGCCATCAAATCTATGAGAATGACAAAGGATCAAACAAATCGTCTTTTTAAATTTCCCAACTAATGTGGCTAATAAACTAGTCGCTATAGTTTTTCGGCGGGTGAAATGCGAAATTCATGAGCTTATCACATCTAGCGCGCTATGGAGGCAAGTACAATAGCACATTGCAAAAAGTGCAATGCGGAATGCAAGTGTTCCATAAGTAACCATGAAATGAGAACCACGCGACCAGTGACTTCAGTTGCGAATATACCTAGTATTAGCGAATGTTTTGTTACATGGTTTTTGGATAATCAAATGAAAACGAATGAATATTTATCAAAACTTTTTGAACAATATTTATGCGAAATGGCCCCCATTCACCTTTCAGCAACGGCGAAGTCGGTCTGGCCACTCATCCATAGCAGTACGCACCTCATGCACTAGACAATTTTCCACTGTTCGCCCAAGTACGCGTTTCAAGGACTCAATACTTGGATGTTTAGTAGTGCAAACTATAGTCTCCAGAATAGTTTGTAGTCTAATGAATTGAAGTCTGAGATACCAGATGGCCAGTCATCTGTGGAAATGAAGTTCGGGAACCTGATTTTGGAGCGGAGTCTTGTTGAAAGGTCCACGGTTTATTTGATACACTTTCGTCGCATCTTACTCGCAGAAATGGAGCTCGGTGACCCATCGTAGACGGTTCCCCACCCCACCAAATCATCACAGTTGGATGCTGTCCACGTTGAACTCTTGGAAGGAGTTCAGACGCTTACCGTGATGACAGAGCATACACTCTATTGTTATGATTGTGAAAATTTTCTCGTCGGCAAAAAAAAATTCGTCATTCTTCGCGTACTTGTGAACCATGGCTTCGATTTGGACTTACGTTTCTGTTTCAATGTTTCTGTGAGTAAGTGGCCGGTGTGTCTTGTTTTAAGAGAAGCGACATGCTATCCTTGCTGATACCCAACTCATAATTTTCTACTTGCGTAGCGGATTTCGACAAATTCGATTCGGCTTTAATGACTTGTGCCATTCGCACAGTGCGCGGACGGGGGAATTTTGCACGGTCGATCCACAAATAACTTCGCGGTAAGATACACAAAGTTTCATATGATTTTCAGTGGATGCAACATCAGAAAGATTTCGCTTTTTTAGAGGCCAATTACGATAACACGATTTTGCAGTGAGCTCCATTCCATGATTGTAAACAATTGACGTGAACAATTTTTACGCAGGATTGCTTCTTGAGAATGAATGTGTGGATAAAGTGGGTTATCCTCAAAAAATGTGAGGATTTTCCTTAGATGAGCAATAGAAAAAATTGCTTTATAATCCATCGTCGGTAGATGTCTCGACAAAGAAACCAGCGATATTGACCCGGTGAAGTACGTATTCGAAAGTAGCAACATGCACAAAATACCACACGATCGTATGCGAACAAATTAGGTTAGGCTTAGGTAACAGCGGCTGTTGGAAAAACCAAAGCACTTAGCCCTATTGGCACATTGTGATGACTTGGAACCAATTTGAACTTCTGACGAATCGTAGGAGGCTGTTGATGTCAATATAGTTTAGATTGCTTAAGAATCTAATTTGGCGAGAGCTGTGCATACACAGAATAGGGAAATTGTCTCCTTCACCTCCTCGTCCATGCAGCTTCTGCTGAAATTATCTGTAAACACGCCAAGCCTCTTTGCGTGCTCGGTTATTGGACAGTGTTCAGTGATGACACCCATAGTACCGCCAAGATGCTTCTTATTTGGAGAGACCAAGCTTTTAGAGCGATTCAGATCCTGTTTTAGCCAAATTTGTTCAGTCGCTAGACATGTTGACCCAACGGTCCACATAAGGTTTGTTCGCCTAATAAATAGCATCCAGATTTAGTTTTCGTTTGCATACAGCGATTGGTATACCGATACCTTTGTTGTTGGTCCAATAATTCCCTGGAATACCTCCATTACCCGGCTTCCAACATAGGTGGATGTTGAATTGCTTTACCATCTTCTTAAAAGATTGAAGGAAGTCAAAGGCGGTTTTAGAATTTTATGAGACCGAGTCGAGGATATCCCTTGCTGATATCACATTTTTCTTCAGCCAGGACTGGACTTCTTCAATCGCCAAAATTGCCACCTGAACACGGTACAGTGATTTGGAATGGGGAAGGAAAGTTTTATATTAAGCTTATCTGAGAAAAGACTGCCACCAACCATCCATCCATTCATCCGTATTGAAGTGGATTGACTTGTCAATGATGAAAGCATCTTCCTTCCAGAAAGATCTAGAAGGGATGCATATATGAAAGTCTTTGTTTACTTCCAATCCACAGCGATCCAGCTAACGCGTTAATTTGCTAAGATTTTACTGAAAGAGTCATTTAGTGTTACATAGATGCTTTCTTGAGACCGCTATAGCAAGGTCAACGTATAGGCAGCCACCTTGCTGTCATCCGCTTTTAGACATATCAGCAGTTTATTTACCACTAGGTTCCAGAGAAGGGGAGAAAGGACACCGCCTTGCAGTGTAGCTCTGTTAACACGTTTTTTACGAAAGCCTCACCCAGTTTGGAGTGGATAACACATCAACTTTCAGAGTTGACAGCGCAGGTGTGATTACAGATATGTTGATGTTGTTAAAAGCACCTTTTATGTCCAGGAACTCGACCATTGTATACTGTCTATATAATGTAGAATGTAGGGATTGTTCAATGTGGCTAGCCAGTGGATGTAGAACCATTTCAACCGACTTTCCTGTACAGTAGACATGTTGGCAGATGGACAAATGTCGTGGATCAATTCTAGATCATAAATGGATGTCAATCAGTGGTTCTAGAGTTTTCAGAAGGAAAGATGATAGACTTATAGGTCTGAGGTCCTTTGGGATAACATGAGAACATTTTCTGGTTTAGGGAATGAAAACTACATAAACTTCTCTCGATGATAAGGGAATGTGGATCATTTCTACGCACAACTCCTCATGATTTACTAGCGTTTGCAGGATGATATCTGAGGACATTTGTAGCTCGGCTGGTATTGTACCGTCTAGCCGAGCAGACTTGTATGGTTTGAAGTTACGCAGCGATCTAAGCAGCTTGTCACTTACAATCAAATTGTGAATTATAGTTGCAGCGGCAGCAGTAGTCCTACTCAGGTTGTTACTGGCCGCGAAAATGGATATAGCTGCAAGGTGGGTGTCCAGTAGCCAGTTGAGTCATTCTCCATACGATGAAATTAAGGGTATCCACCTTTTGTGCTGCTATAACCCATTCAGCGCGAAGGTGACCTGGTTCCGTCAGATATCCGATGCATTTGTCGCTGATGTACCAGAAAAGCTACCGGTATTTGTAGGAGGACATCATATTTTAACGCATGGGCAGTAGACTGGTGTAGTACGAGTAGCAATAACAGGGGCGAGGCGTTGCTGGAAGACTTTGCTAACGATGCCCTTGTAGTACTTACGTTATTCCACCTTGACTTAGGTGGCGCTACAATCCAATGTAAACCTTGACTACAACCAACAATCACCAACTACCTTCAGTTCCTTCTACTAACGTACGCCACCTTAGATGCGGTCGTCCTCTGCTGCCCCGTCCACCGGATTCTTTGGCTAGCAACTGCGGTGTGTATTAGCTGAACATGGCCCGGATGCCTAAGAAGAACTATGACACTATGTACTATGTACAACCGATTGTTTACATTGCAATCAACGTCAGACACTTCTCCAGCATTTTGGATACCCGAATTATCCGGGAAGCCAACATCGACTCGGATCACTACCTGGTTGCACCCAGGGTACGAATTTAGAGATCAAACGTACAATGGAATCAACTAAGACCACCAAAGCTGCAATTGGAAGAGACCGCAAGAATCTTTACCGATGGCGTTTCCCCTAAACCCTCCCAAGATTATAGTGCCCATACATAAACCATAGAACACCAATGGTAATGTTGTCAACAAGCTATAAGAGAAGCTACTTCTGATGTGCTTGGTTTCAAAGCACCACCACTAGGGAAACTTTGGTTTCACGATGAAAGCAGACATGCAGTCGAACAAGGAGCATATAAAACGGAGCTGTATCAAGAGACGAGAGTTGTTCGTAAGAACAAAAACTCAACAACTCTTCCAGAATAAACAGAATCCCTAGTTTTGTCAGCAAGATTTCCATTGCAATGCAGTTGACAGGAGCTCGTACTCGTTCCAAAAGTTAGTAATACCCCAGACGAACCATCGCCGTATAGATACCGATGCTTGTTGGATACATTAGGGAAAGTGCTTGAACAGATTATCAATCGCCGAAGGAAGACCATTGTCCACCAACAGTACAGCTTTACGGGAAAGCGAAGCATCGACCATACTATATAATCAGGGTTTGATATTGGATGCGGAGCAGTATCTGCTCTACAATCTGATTGAAAGGCCACAAAAAAACCATACTGTGCAATCATGTCCTTCGGTATCTTAAATGCTCTTAACCCAGCTAGCTCGAACCCTATCATAACAGCCTTACCAAGATCAATTTGAAGATTTGTTTATTGTGATTTTTATACGGTTCCTGACTACAACCAATTGGAGTGCGCATTCCGACGTAAGGTGACAAATGAGCCTTATTAAGAAAATTTGAAAATCTCTCTGGTGGAAATACTTTGCAGCTCCTTAGTCACTAACATTTCTCTGAGAAAATAATGTCATGTCTACTTATGGCGCATAGACCCAGGCATTCAGATATTATATAGCTATTTTGTGGTTTCATCGTCTTTATATTGTAGAAAGGCTGCATTCAGTATCCTTGCTAATTAGCTTATACCAGTGATATAAAAGGCGGCGGGATCCCCAGAAGGCTGAACAGTCTTCTGATATTATCTCTCTTGAAGTAAAGATGTAATGTGGATTTATTTTGGAAGGATGTCCTAGAGTTTTTAGGCTGTCGAAAACCCGTAGATTGCCCAAATAGAATAGACGCACTTTATTCTCCCAGCTTTTGTTCGTCGATCTTATTACTGAATACGTGGTCCCGCGGGAAGACTCTGCGCTATTTAATCGGTTTTTTCATTTCATTTCATACTCTTGAGCCCGTGTACCGACCAGAGCTCATCCTGAAGAGTATTTTGAGCCAAATAACTTTGAGCTTAACGTTTTAAACGGTGCTTGACTGCCTGTGATTATAAAGTTGCGAGCGCCTTGTATTCTTATTCAAAAGATGATACTGGCAGCTACATGCCAGTATCCAAAAAGAGGCTGCGGATTTTTGGGTATACCACTTGCTACCTTTAAGGTATGACGTTGTGTTTTGAAAGTCCCTTGCTTGTCGATCTAGTATCACTAGGTTGAACCTTTCTTATTCTACGGCTATTCCAGATTGAAACTGGACGTAAATAAGGCAACGATAGTTGGTGGAATCGAAACTTGACCTTTTTGGATCAAAGCTGGAAAGGTTCCGGCAGTTCCCTGTGCATTGAAAAGTTTAATTGAGTTTAAGGCTCATTTAACTTTGTCTTGACTGAAAATTTTCCAGGCAAAACCATGCTGTTTGAAGGGTTTTTTAAGGGAGTTTTTTTAGGAAACATGCGATTGCCGGAGTTCTTCCAATCTTTCGCTATTCTTTATCCAGTTCTTTTTTTCATTGAATTTCTCAACTCAATTTTGAAGATAAGTCCTCTTCTAGGACACAAACGAAGCGCCAAAGAAATATGAAATAACAGGAGGAATTCTACAAGGGTCAGTCCTAGGCCCACTGTTGTGGAATACCGTATGATAAACTGCGAACTCCGATCACATCGTAATGGAAGTCGTTGCCAAACATAACTCTGTAACGACACCTCTGGTTCGCTCCTCAGATTTGGAACTAGTAGATCGCAAAAAAGAGGCCGTTCTCACTAAAAGTGGGAAGAAAGTTGAGAGTCTGAAAAGAACGGTTGATTAACACAACTTAGAGTGAAAGTTTCACATTAAGAACCTGAGGGTGTTGTTGGATGATAAGGTAAATTTAAGATACCATTTAAAGAGCACAAGTGAACAGGCCAATACACCAATTGCCTCAGGCTAATATCAAGCATTAGCGGACCGAGGAAATTTTGAAGAAGACGCTTTTGGCATTCCGAAAATTAGTCCTGATGGGAGCCAGGAATAAGTACAGAGACCTACATGAAAAGGAGAAACTCTTTGCATAGGAAAGCATCACTTGACTATAAAGTCGTTCGCGAATTAATTGAAAAAAGTAGCGTGATAATTATATGCAATAGCGTCCTATTGAGTCATGTAATCGGAAATACTCAAGTCCAAAATTGAGGAATAGCAACAAATTTTTTATCTTGAACGATTGTCTAGTTCTCCAATTCAGGAATTCTAGCTGCCAATTGAATAACATCCCTATTTGAGCATTCATTTCTACACGAAGATACAATTTCATTATAAATTCCGAGAACTTATTTTATCAGAAAGGTGTTCTGCAGCACTCCTCCGTTCCTCAGATTAAATGTCACGAATAGCGATTATAACACATCAATTTGATTTCCTGGAAAATGAAACACCGGTTACAGAGGTTTCGCTTTCCAAAATCCTAGTCAATCCGTATCTGGCAGGGTATAACTTCTCTTCAGCAATTTAATTAAAATTTTCTTTCTGTGGATTGAAAAGCGGGTCAAATTGTTACTTATTCATTAAACTGTGGGCGCTTGTTTGTTAACCTCTTCTATAAGATACCTACTCCTCGTAATGCACACGTGTATCAAAAAGTCAAAAAATTTATCTCTAATTCATTAATTGGAATTTTGAAGTAGATACACGTAATCTTAGAACTAATTTTAAGTATATTTTAAATTTGTGTCAACTTTTCTTTGCTTTGACAATTTCAACGAAGGACAAAGGACCTTCGAAAAACAAAACAAATAAAATCGATACTTATCGGACAGATACTATCGAGGACAAAACATATGATGTTTATGTTAAAAAATGTCAAAGAGAAAAGAAAGAAATTACTAAGGTCGTGTAGGCTAAACACCTGGAAAAAGACCGAAGGCGATGTTTTGAATGATACGAAGAATTGGCCTTCTTTTAATAATCTGTTGTTGGGTACTTCATTAAGTTTATTTTTTTGAATAAAATACGAATGCGTCTTGGGGCAACCAAATATTTATTATGTGGGAAATATTTCATTTGAAAGGAACTCAAGTGAAAGAAATTTTCCGAGCATAGTGGGTGAGTGAGTAAAATACATCAAATGTCAGAGTTCATAGACTAATGAACAGTATTTTCATTAATATTGCTCGAGTTCGGGGAATACACTTTATTACACTGTCAAACAACGCATATTGTAGTTGAAACTGTCATTTCTTGTGAGCAGTTTTAATTTTAATATAATTTAATTTCAACATAAGAAAAACACTTTATTCAGCAAAATGGCCTCCTCCAGCTCCATCCGAGATCTTACGTTCCTTAGAAATAAATCGAGTGTAGTAGGTCCGATGATAAAGCAGGTTTATTCAACAGATCTTTTAATATTTCTGTATATATCGTTATTCCTTAATTGCTATGGTTCTTCTGAAAGTTCTCCTATTATCAAAATTTGATACCTAATGACTTACCCAGCATGGGCCAGAAATTCATGAGGAGTTGTTGTCAACAGCTTATTTCTCTTCCAGAAGATACAAAGGTTTCAAACATACTCGTCGAATTTATCGCATAAATATATTAGATTCCCTAGATGACAATCAAATTAGAATGACTTGCAGTCTCTTACGAGTAGTAGCATCTTCGTCATCATGATTTTTCGAAAAATGTTCGCGAACTATTTCCATCGTTTGTATATCCAAATCTTTCTTTTGGCGTACCAGCAATTGACCTGGGTTGCTTTCGAAATTCATTATCTTGTTTTACGATAGTCACTTCGGTAGAACTCCAATTTGACAGATCTGCCTACATCTAATTCTAGCGTGTAATTAGAAAATTCCAAATTCATATTTTCGAACATCTGTGGAAAGGTTTTTTATGTCCTCTCCTAAATTGGGCATGATAATGTTGAAATTATGTTCTTAATTTAATTTAACACTTGTCCTTCTATCAATGTAAGGAAAAATTCGTGTCGAGTTATAAGTGTAGGACGGTTTATTGCACCATTTAGACGAAAGTTATCTAGTGCTACCATCAATTTGTTCGATTTGGTCATGTGCTGAAATTGTTTTTTACAGGTACTCTATCTAGAAAATCCATCGAACCCCCATTTAGTTAACATACTTAGATTTGCTGGTAAAGATTGTAAATTCTGATCATTTATGTCCTATATCCAACAGCATTAGTTGGTGTACGGGGTACAGTCCCTCTTTTGTCCATTCCACTCACATTGAGCTTACACTGTAAACTGATTTTTCCTTTCATGATCCTTTCTGTATTTTAAACGAAAATCTGTAAGGCTATGCATCGAAAAAGCTCTTGACCTCGGGCATGTAAGCGAAAGCCTAACGATGATCCTAAACTCGGCAGCATAAGCCTCATAAACACCCACGCCCCGACAGAGAAAAAGGACGACCTTACCAATCACTACAAGCTCTTCGACAAAGACTTCGAGCAATGCCCTAGATATGACGTAAATATCGCTCTCGGATAAGCAAGGAGGGTGTCTTTGGCAATACAGTGGAAAAGCACGGGCTCCACGCTATCACCTCAGGAAACGGATACAGACTTATTGATTTTGCGGCGGGACGCAATGCACTCGTAACTATAACCAGCACAAGGTTTGCACACTTTGATATGATAAAGGGACCTGGCGATCTATATTGCGATCCACAGAGGCCACTCCTTGGTATTTTAGATTTTTTGCTCTGAGGGCAGCTAACATCGACTCGGAACATTACCTTGTTGTAGCCAAGATACGAATGTTGAAATCCGTAATAGCCTAGAGAACGAGGAAGTTCTATGTTGAATGGCTCCAATCGTAAGAGTCTGATAGGGTTGTCTTACCATAGAGTTTCCCGTAGTTCTCGATGACTACGATGCCGCTAACATCGAACGAAATTGAGCAGTGGGATCACTGCCAAGAAGCAATCCCAGAGGTGATAGATGCTAAAAGACAAATCTAGAAAAATAGCCGACGTCGGGAGTGGATCTGCAAAATAATAAAGTAGAGGGGCTCATGAGATCCACAATCAGAAAAGAAGGAAGGAACATTGGCTAATCAGAAGAAAAAAGATAGAGCTCACTTTGTTCTATCGCTATTTCCACCCCCAGTGCTCCATAGAAATCGCCAGTAGCATTCCGCCCCTTCAAACCTAAACCGTAACACCCGTCACGCTATGAATGCTCATCATATACCCTCAAGCCCACTTTCGGACGTACTCTGAAATATCGTGATTCATTCCCCAGGCCGAACAACTCGCTTGTGGAATGCACTACCCAGCTCTCTATTTCCTAGTCATTACAACCTTCAGACATGTAAAACCAACGTACCGATGTACGTACCTATCATTCTTTCCTCCCAAAATTTCATTCACCCGCGCTCTGTAAACATTTTAAGGGTAGCTTAACCCCTTGAGCGCGCGCTACTTTATATAAAAAAAAAAATGAAAATATCAAGGCTGTAAAGGCCGATCAGCAAAATGCAAGGATGGAGAAGGAAATCTCACAGTAGAAACACAGTCGTTACTGAGAATCTGAAAGGATTATTTTTGGAGACTGTTGTGATGACGAATAACACCCCATTGCCAGGCACAATGAATCATTTATCCTGTACAAAATTTATACATTTACACCCGACTAGTATGAAGTCAGTACAGCAATTTCCCCTCTTAGACCCGAAGACTATACTGCGAGCTTACATCAACATATCTGGGTCGACGAAAGTATGCTCGATGAATGAAATCACAGCATTGTTTGTCGGATCCTAAAGAATGGAGATCCTTTGAACTGCACCAACTCCTTAACGTCGTATATCAAGTCCTGTCTGCCGTTTTACGGGAATTGCCTAAAAGACTTCGTCAGTCGTCTTTCAGGCCCCTCATATTGTTAACCAGATAACATTTTCACATAAAGGCAGATCTTAGAAGGAACTCAGAGTGGTACATCATCCCTTTATTAATTTCAAAGCCGAATATGACAAGATCTATAGAGGTTATGTCTAGTAATATTGTAGATACCTGCCAAGCTCATTCGACTATGCAGGATAACAATGGAAAGCGCCCGTTGCTCCGTCAAGATCGGTAATGACAAAGTCGAGGCCTTTAATGTCAGAAAAAGGCAATGTGTTGCCATGTGATTTCTTCAACATCGTTCTGGAAATGAATACAAAACTCGCAAGTCAACTCCAGACGCACCATAGAAAGTCTCTTAAGGTACTCGCATACGGAGGCGGCGTATGGCAAAACATAGCTAGCTTTCAATGGAGCTCTTGCAACCATTGGAGCAGAAGCGGTAAATATGGGTTTAACGGTCAATGAAGGAAAAGCAAAGTACGTTCTGCCAACAAAGAGGGAAACACAACGTCGATGCCTAGGATAAAATGTCGCAATACGCAAGAACAACTTTGAGTGGGACCTTCCGATCCATATACAATGAACCTAAGACTGGAAGATCGCCAAGCTGGACAAAGCTAAAGGGGATTCTATATCGGAGATAAGCGTTGTAAATCAAGAACCTCTGGCTTCTTTGGTGAAAACTGGTGCTGCTATCAGTTACGGATTCGAAGCCATTACTCTCAAGCTCTATAAACAGGATGCAGAAGCAGGTACGGGAAGACCGTCCGCCTCCGAATCTGTGTCCGATATCAATATGAAGGAGGAGCCTCTGCGTTGTACAAACGAGAATACCCCTCGAACCGTGACTTTGTATAACCTAGCTCGATAAATAAAATGGAACCCACCTTCCCCTCTTTAGATGATGATGACCCTTTAGTGTCTCACCATAAGGATGTAAACTCTGTCACTCCAAAGCGGCATTCGACCCTTTTCTTCTTCGCCTCTGCAACAGCTGTGATTCAAGAAATGTAGGTTCTTGACGACGTCTTACTTGGACTTACGACCCCCCAACTATACTCTTTTATGCGTGAGAAAGAAAGGTAAATCTGTATTCTTGGGAAGAGCCACATTTCTCTCCTCCCTAATCACAGTGATCGAGATACAGTGCTGGCAAAATTAGAGCACAGAGCCTAGACCCACTGGATAGGCTCGGCTTATCACGAACATCAAGGCTCTCTGCCTACGGATGACCTAAGCGTGGCGGTCGCAGATGCAGGGAGCCGTAATAATGTAATTTGGGGCAGCTCGGATATCAGGTGAGGAGAGTCACTTTTTCAAAATATTCTCAAAACTTATGTATCTCCTCATTTGTAATATTGGTTGTAAACCCACCTTCATCATTAGCTATAGACAGGAAGTCTTAGACCTAAGCCTTATCTCCAACAACATCTCGGATAATATAACTCGCCATAGGGTTTCCGGTGATCATCATATTTCTGATCACCGCTACATTATTTTAAACATTAATCTAAATCTGACTATTCTATCTACAGAGATGCTGTTGACACAGCAATCCCTCCTTTTCTGCTCTCTCCACCTAAAAGTGTTCACGACCTCGGAAACCCCTTTACCCAATTAACCGAAGTTCACAACGAGACAATGTCAGCCTCCCGTCCCGTGAACGGAAACAGTGGTAAGAAACGACCCTTCGGGCTAATTCCAGGCGTCTTTTCAACAGAGCCAAAAACGAAAAATCCCCATGGTTGGCATTTATACAGAGAAGCCAAATGCAAATCCTGGAGGTTCTGCTGCCACAAAATAGAAGTGTACGTTCAGTCTCAGACTCAGACTCGCCCAACCATTCCTAGCTACCTATAAAAACCGGACGGTTATTAGACCATATCTTGTAACGAATTGCTCAACACCAATTTTCGTAGTTGCACTAATGAAAACCCGAGTAATACTATAGACGCGCACATAGCCTCCCGATGGGATCATAAACGCGTCTAACCTCATTTGCCCATACACAGCTTCAAAAAACCCTTAAGGCACCCTAGTGGTGGCATTAACTCGGTCGAAATACAAAAAACCAGCAACAACAATCAATCATGGTTTTTAACCACCTTTAGTGGTTAGGACTTGGACCGAATCCATGATTATTTTAATACTTAAAGTCGGTAGAAACTCCAACGTATACCCTAAGGACTTTGAACCTATCAGCTTGTCGTCTTTCCTACCAAAAATCTTCGAAAGACCGATTGAGATTCCCCTTCGCTGCAGCATTGAGGTAAATCTGCTGTCAGCTTCTCAACATACTCGTACATACGTACTGCAAGGAAAAATCCGTTAAGATGGCATAATATTCTTTAGTATGCTCCGTTGAAAAATCTTTTGCTTGCAAGAAATATTGTCTGGCAGCTTTTCTTTACGTTGAAGGAGCCCTCAACAACGTCGAACCAATGGCGTTCACTGCCGCACTTTCAAATCTCGGAATCACAACCTCGCTTGGAAGGTTGATAAGTCAACTCCTAAGTCGCAGGACTATCGCCACTGAATTGGGCGGGGCCTGGGTCAGAAGATTTTCTTGTAAGGGCAGACTTAGGGTAGTGGAAAGCTAATATACAGGAACGAATTAGAGAAGCCACTATAACCCTCAACTCTCGTAAAAGAGCGGCTTGGAAGAAATAGGTCACGCAACGCACTGGCTGTGCTTAAGTCTCTCAAAGCCCATACCATAATGTATGGTGTTATTGCCTAGTGGACTGTCTTGAACAAGGGAACTCACCTTCTTAATCTAGGGCTACACTGGACACCATTCTCTATCGCACCCCTGTAGACATCTACGGCAAACAACTAGTTGCCAATGCAGCCGTCAAGTTCAAAGCCTCTTCAGCGTGATGTTATATCCACACGGGGTACTTAGACAACCTAGATAACCTCTTAGATAGCCTAGAATAAATCCCGGAAGATACTGGCTACACTAGTAGCAAATATTGCTTCGATATGTGCTTCGAAGCCACTATTTCGATTCGTCAAGACTGTGTGGATAGGACATTATCTGATGAAAAATTCATCCACATCTATCCGGACGGTTCAATAACCGAAGAAGGGTTGGGAACTGGTATCTTCTCTGAGAAGCTAGAACTTGATCTCTCTTAACACCTTCCAAACCACAACAGTATCTTTAAGACGGATTTTATAGCTAAGTATCAAGGAAGCTCTATCCGGCTGAAATGGAATGTGATATCGGGCAAAGATATTTGCATTTACACTGACAACCAGACAGCTACTATGTCCCTGGGATCACTCACTTTTAAATCAAACCGCCTTTAATTGCCGCGCTGTTAAATAATCACCTCTGCTGAGTACCAGACCACTGCGACGTTCCAGGAAACCGTAGAGCAGTTAAACTTGATAAGTATGGTACAACAAAAAAAAACTTGTTCTCTAAACTTTAGGATAAAGATCCAGTGGCAACAGAATTGGCTTACTCTGGCTTAAGTGTGTCTATATCCAACAGACGGTCAACCAAGGGACTTTATGTACCTCGGGTCCGCTATCAACTCCGTCAACGACATCAACGCGAAAATTATGCGAAGAATCACTCTTGCTAGTCGCTGCTTCTATGGACTTACAAGACAATTAAGTAGCAACGCCCTTTCTCGAGTAAACTAAAATACATTATATAGGGTGACGAGATAAGAGCGATAGGAAAAAAAAATTAAAAAAAAGTGATCTTGGCTTTATTTTGAAGCTACTCGTATGTTGATGCCATTATGTGTGGAATAGCACATCATTCAAATGGCCTCCTCGACTTCGCTGGCAATGCTTCAAGCGGTCGCTCCTATTTTTGATGACTCGGTCCAATATACGAGTATGTGGCATTATTCCGGAAATAGCGCCTCGAATGTTCGCCTCGGGCTCATCCACAGTGGTTGGCTTGTTAGTGTAGACTCAGGAGTTGAGGTAACCCCAGAGATAGTAATCGAGTGGTGTCTAATCGCATGATCGCGGCGGCCAATTTATAAACGCTTGCCGTGAGATGATCCAGTCGCCAAATTTCTACTTCACAACTTCGAGCGTTGCGTTGCTTGTATGATATATGGCGCAGTCTTCTTGGAACCACAGCTCAGATATATCGATTTGTCGAGTTCTGACCACAGAAAGTCGGCTAACATCGCTCTATACCTAACGGTGTCTCCTTCCTCAATTCGAAAGAAATAAGGTCCGATGATGCCGCCATGCCATAAACCGCACCAAACTGTCAATCTTTGTGGACGCATTGATGATAGGCAGAACACTTGTGGATTGTGTTCACTGGAAACCCGGCAATTTTGCTTGTTGACATAGTCGCTGAGCTGAAAATGGGCTTCGTCCGAAAAGATGATTTTTTGGCCACGATCCGTATTTCCGGTCAAGATTTCCAGCGCCCATTTAGCGAACTCATGGCGTTGTCTATGGTCGTTCAACTTCGATTTTTGCCTCAACTCAATCTTATACAGATGTTGGACCAAATCGAACCGCAAAATAAGCGGAGTCCAATTGGTGATCGGCGCCGAATCGACATTTTTGGGTCTTCTTCGTTACTGACCGCTGCGGCGGATATGTTTTCTTCATTTCGCACCAATCTCTATCTGGTTGGTGGCTTAAGATCCAAAAGTGTGTACTCACGCTCAAACTTTTGCACGCTGCGACGAATTGCCTGCACGCTAAAGCCATGATGACGACCCAGCTCACGACGAAATTCATGTTGCGTATTTACAACTGAGTCGGAATTTCGATAATATAGTATGTGTGAATAATTTCCGCATATTCGGCGAGTGTAAAACGATGCATGATGAAATGGCAAACTTGCCTGAATATTTTGACAGCTGGATGTCATTGATAACTTTGACAGCTGCTGAAACATAACAATTGGAAAAACTGTAATATCATTACTCTCAAGTCACCCGTTAGAAGCACTGCTCATCCCAGTCTTACTTCACGGCGCAGAAGCTTTAAAACTGTCGAAAGTGGATGAATATGCTAACGGGCACTTCGAGAGAAAAGTGCTTCGGATAATTTCCAGTCCCGTTTACATCAACGGAGAATGGAAGAGATGTTTCGACAGCTAACTGTACGGGCTGTACAGCGACGCCGACTTACTTACAAAAACTCGGATGACTCGGCTTAGATGGCTAGTTTACCTGAACGCATGGAAATCAGTGCCCCGGGCTGGAAAGTAGAGGGACAACGCCATAGAGGGCAGTATCATCTTGGCGGGTGCATTCAAATGGAAGAGGACCTCAGCCGCCTTCGTGTGCGCATCCGCGGGCAGCTGCTAAGAGACAGTGCTAGCTGTAGATGCGTGTTGGCTGAGGCACTTCTTCACTTCGGATTGTGGCGCCATCTATGCGCGACAATGTATATGCGCTACATATTTCAACTTTTAATAAAAGAAAAAAAATATGAATAAGAAACGAAGGTCTTTGTTTTTAGGTTGAATGGATTGTGCACTCAGCGATTGGTTGTTGTGGAAGCTCAATCATCCTTTCCGTCTAAAGATCTGCAGTAGAGTTGGTATTTCTGGGGATATTAGCACCTACTGGAAATTTACCACTAAACTTTTTGTTCGTCTCTTTTCGGGTCTTAACGCCTTCGCCCATATTTTCTTCCAGTTTTTTTTTTTAGCTCCCGGTTTTCCTTTTGAGGGCTTCTATTTCTGGAGGATTGTGGTATCTCTCCCTTACTGGAGCTGACGCTAAAACACAGGACTATTTTGGTCTCATATTGTTTCTATATAAAGAACGAGCTGAAAATGTCACAGTTAACTCAATTTATTGTTCAACAAATACGAGTATGTACACAGATTGAATGCAATTTTCTAAAGATAGCTATTCCCAGGATAAGTCTATGAATCAGACAGTCTACCATAAGTCTCACGCTCCTAATTTATTTGAGAAAAGACAAACATATTTAAATAAGAATTCTCATTCGTGCTTGTCTGTAGAATGTTGTTCATTTGTTCCCTAAAAAAGTTATAATAGAAATGTTCACAGAAAAATATTCCCCTTCTACAGAAGTTTTTCTTCTCCCAATGTGAAACTGTACCATATCGATAACATCCCACACTGAGTCAGTATTCAGGACACATTCAAGCCAATACCTACGACCAAAAGAACCAAAATCACAGTTTGATTACTTATTCATTAAACTCCCATTTTGTCAAGAAACTTTTCCATTTTCAATTTCTGTTTTCTCAGATACAACTCGGAGAATATATCCCAAAAATTCCATTAGCACCATCGTAAAAACTTTTGTGCAACATAATAATGCGTAACGGATCTATTGTACTTGTTAACGTCCCACCTCGTACTACATTTTTAACGAAGTCAAAACGAATACTCCCAACATATGACTCAAGTGTATATGTATACTCGTAGTTAGAAACTTCTTACCTTGGTAAAATCTGTGACGCATAGATACATGGAAATATAACGGTTGGCAGGAAAGCAATCCAAACAAACATCAAGTAGGTGAAGTCAAAGTGCTTTGTATTCTCGTACGTTTCCACCATCACCATGCGAGCCAATCGAAGGATCATTAGAGGACACAGGCACACCACCTGAGCGGCTGCCATCGATCCAAGATTCCTTTGTTTCCGCTTCTCTCGACAGATATCCATTTCTGCGTTATATAAATCGTACGATTTCTTTGTTGTTGTTGTGGTAGTATGCTCCGATGATAGCCCTCTTCCAGGGACACGTTCAACAGATGTCGTCGATGAGTTCCTGCAAAGAAAATGAAAAAAAAAAGAAAAGGAAATCAAAACTAAATGGCAAAGAATTAAAAAGGGATAATTGGATACTCGATAACCAATTGCAGGGAAATTAATTTGTCAACCTAAGAGAATCTGTTACGAGTTTAAATACTCGTACAACACATACGTATAGTATGTCTGTGTCATAGAATATGAATTGAAGGGCCTTCAAATTTAAAAACACTTTGCGATTATCTATGTGAGAGGCAGATTTCGGCACTTCCTGGACTAAATTAAAACTAATAAAAGCTTTTTAGTATTTCAAGTATTTTCAATTAGAACTGGCATTTTCGTTGTCCCGAGAGGATACCAGTATTAATTATGTAAATTCGTAGCACTGAAATTGGGACGAACTGGATAAAAGGGGTCTGTTTAAATTTGATTAAAACTTCTGGGACCAGGCCTTTCAATTTTGTATTGTGTTTTTTGTTAAACAAGTAGTTTGTGCAGTTTCCTGTCCCTTTTATAACTCGGCATCCGTTCATCTACTGCATAAATTAAAATATTTTGAACTAAAATAGTTTTTCGGTACATGGTTTAGACAATCTTAACAATTTCTATAAAATTTAAAAGTAACCTCGCGTTCCTGTATCCTGACTGATGTGAGTATCCAAAATGATGTTTATTGCTTCAGGTATCATCTGCGGAATGTGGCTACATGTGTAAGGTGTTATGCGACTGCAGTTGCCCCTGGGAACTAAATCATGAGGTGTTGGCGTGGTTTTGTATTTCAGCGTGTAGCGCGTAAACTCATACAAATGTGTACAGCTAAATTTTTCCCAAGAAAAGGTTTAAAGTCTGCTAAAACTAAGAAGTTGTTGTGCAAGAACTCGCTTGGTGGTTTGCTCGCTCGACGGACAGGAAAATATATGAAAGTAAGTTAACGCTTCATTTTTTTATTTTTTTTTTATAATTCGCTCGCGCTCAAGGGATTTATGTACCCTTAAAATGTTTGCACACAGCGCGGGTGAAGGAAAATCAGGGAGGATATAAAGAGAGGTGCCGGTGAACGTTGGTTTTAAGTGTTTGAAGGTTACAATGCATAGGAAATAAAGAGCTAGGCAGGGCATTCCATAAGCGAGTTGTACGGCTTAGGAACGAATCACGTCCGACAGTGGGCTTGAAGGTACACTGATGAGCATTCACAGCGAGACGGGTGTTACGGTTAAAAGTTTGAATGGGCGGAATGCTACTGGTGATTTCTATGGAGCACTGGTGGTGAAAATGGCGATAAAACAGAATGAGATATTACGTCGGTGTTCGACCGCGTCAATTGCCTGAGTGATATTGGTATCAGCTATGAGTTTTATCGCACGGTTTTGAATCCTATCCAGCAGATGCAGAGATGTTTTGGGTGCACCCGACCAGATGTGGGCAATGTACTCCAATTTCTGACGGATAAATGCTTGTATACCAAGTGGGGTGAAAAGTAACCTCCTTGACCGCCAGAATGCGCTGCTACAGCAAAAAAGGTTATGGTGCCTCCCGTTCTTATTCAGGGAGACATGCCATTCTTCAGTGTGATACTGTCTTTAGTTTTGTTTTGACAGCTGATTGTTGTTGACTTGTTTGGCATCATGTTGAGTATGCACAAAAACGATTTTCGTTCTCTCATAAAACATAATTTTTTCTGAGGCAAAACGGCGAAGGAAACAAAAGAAAAGTTGGATAAATATTATGGGGCTAATGCTCCGTCAGATTACACCGTCAAATATTGATTTCGAGAGTTTCGTGGTGGGCCCAACTCCACTACCGATCAGGCTGCAGACAGAGGACAATGTCAAGAAAATGCTTGAAATGGTGTTAGCTGACCGGAAAGTGAAGGTGTGCCAGCTAGCAGATACCACAAAGATTAGTACTGAGTGCAAACGCCATATTTTGGGCAATATTCTGCATATGAAAAAATTATCCTGCCGCTGGGTGCCGCGCATGATCAAAAACACGAACGCGAGATCACTTCGAAAGAGTGTTTGGACTTGCAGATGCGGAATCGGGCGGACTTTTGGCGTCGATTGGTAACTGGATTTGGATTCCTCGGGCTATTATCTCTTCCCAAACCTCAAAAGATGGCTCATCAATAAAAAATTCAGCTCACGCGAGGAAATAATCGACGCCACGGAGGAGTAGGAAGAGTGCAGACCTTCCTGAAAATTACTTTTCGGACGGGATCAAGAAGTTGGAAAATCGCTGGAATAAGTGTATCAAACTAAAAGGGGACTATATTGAATAAATTAAAAAAAACATTTAAAAAAATTTTTTTTTTTCATTCCCAAGGAGGTTAATTTTCACTCCACCTAGTATTGAGGCCAGATCAGAAGGGGTAAAGTATTTCTTACATCGTTTGAAGAAACCTAGACATTTCTCAGAAATTTTGACCGAATATGTGGTCATTCCAACGTAAGTTCTCATTGACACACATGCCGAGAATGGAAAGTTTATCGGTTTCGAAGATGCAAGTGCCTGTTTTAGAAGCATTAAATTCCACACTGCAGGTAGCGTCCCAATTGGTTTTGCTATTAATATCGGAACTTAATGAGGTTAACATTCGCTACCGTTCCCGTTCTACAGAGAGTACTGTCGTCAGCAAAGGAATATATTGGATTAGAAGTAGCAGACAAGAGATCGTTGATGAGAATTAAAAAGAATTTCGGAGACAGAACGGAGCCCTGGGGCACACCAGCATTTATTACGACAATATCAGACTTGAAACCATCCAAGGCAACTTGATTTGAACGTTCCGAGACGTAATCTCTAAGCCATCGAAGATGAGAGTCATCGTTCCCAGCAGTATGCATTTTCTACAAAAGAGCACGATGCTATACTCTCTCAAATGCCTTAGAAATATCAAGTGCAGCTATATTGCTTTCGGCAGATTGATGTACGCTTTGGTTCCACTTTTCGGTAAGACATGCAATCAGATCACCAATAGACCTTTTGCTACGAAAACCGTACTGGCGGTCGTTAAGATATTTCCGTGTTTCGAGATATTTCATAAGCGGACGGTTTATCAGCGTTTCCATGACCTTGGAAAGAAGGGACGTAAGTTTAATGGGTCTGTAGGAGGAGAGAGAGGAAAATTTGACTTTGATAGGGACGGGCTGGACATATGCTGTTTTCCCTATGCTCGGTAAGTGTCCTAAGAAGTAGGATTAATGAAAAACTTTACGCAGTGTTCTTGCCAGCGCGGAAGAACACCTCTTCAGAAGAAGGGGAGGTATACCATCTGGACCAGCGGATTTATGAATGTTAAGATCTTTAAGAACTCTTACTATTACACGAGTGCGAAGGTGGATTTGTCGCATTGAACATTCGACGCTCTCAAATGTAGGCGGAGACAAAGCACAATCTAGGAGTGTTGAGCTGGCCGCAAAATATGCAGCAAGCAGATTGGCCTTGTAAAAAGAGCTGACAGCTTTAATATCATTGTAAATGAGCGTTGTGATGTAGAATGAGGCGGAATTTCTAATATTTTTGGCGAACGATCAAAAATTGTTACTACCTTTCGGACATTGTAGTATTTTCTTCCTCAGTTGTTGGTCGTATTGGAGTTTCACTCGCTTAAGAAAGGCGTTGCAGTCATTTCTGGCTCGTTACATTTTTTTTCGGTTTTCCTCTATTGGGTTGGTCTTGAAGGACCGAAACTCTGACAGCTTTTTTACCGCTTAAGCCGTATCATGCCTAATACTCTTCGTCTGATGAGGGATAAAGTTTCTCATTCCGAAGAGAATGGTGTCTGCTATCACATCAGCAGCGGCATCCGCGTCATTTTCGACGAAACATAACTACCAGTTAAAATTTCTAAAGAAGCTGTTAAGCCCACTCCAACTGGCTTTCTCGTATTGCCATACGGTTCTTCTAGGAATATTTTCTCTAACTGTGTGGCCGGTGTACGAGAAATTAGCCGATATGACACAATGGCGCGACGAGCCTGAAGTGGAAAGCGCATCAACTGTGTACTTATCAAAGCGCGTCTGGTATTCACTTGGGCTCATTTACAAGCTGCGTTAAGTTGGTTTCTGTAGCGAAAATCTCAACACACCGTAATTCGGGTGTTGTCTGTCCAAAAAGTTGAAGCCACCCAGTATGGTGTATATTGAAATCGCCCGTAACAACGCTTTCAGTATGAGGGTACAGGCATGCAATTCTTAGTAAAGAGTCAGACAGCGCATCAAACTCATTAAAGGTCGAATTGCTATCCAGTTTGGGCCTTTTGTAAATAAATCAGTAGTGGATGATTTGCTTACTGTAGCAAGCCATAGGAGAGAAACTGATAAGAATGTAAGAAATATAAAGTGGCCACACTAGGAAAAGAGTCTGCCGTTAGGTACGAGATCAGTCGTAAGTCAAACACTGTAGAAGACTGACGCCTATAAGCAACCAATTAAAGAGCGTAAATTATTTTTTTTTAAAGGATTGTGTTTGCTTTATTCGCGATAAGACTAACGGCTAAATTACGGAGAAATTGAATTCCGGATTGGAACAGGGACTACATTGTGGTGGAGTTTGGTAAGCTACATCATTTCACACATAAATGGCGAGACCGCGATGAATAAAGAATAATGGCACTAGTTCGTTGCCAGGTAGCTTCAGATCAGAGTGATCTGAGAGGTGTGGGCGGGGATCTACCTGTGTTTCACTAAGTGACAGAATTTTAGCCCGCGTTTATTGGTAATATCCACTCTAAATTCCTGAGTCATTATAAAGAAAGACAAACACAAAACACACAAACACACAAACACCGACGTTACTAAGCACAGTTGTGAAGTAAAAAATCAGAGTTGGTTTATCGAATCAAATTGTTGAAGGTGTTATGCCCTTACAACAATACGAACCAGCACACCAACAAAATTCAAACCCACAGCCCGCTATCTATTGGTTGTTACATACACTCAGTCACAGTACGTACTGTATGACAATATAATACAGCAGCGGCAGTGACCGAGTTCAAGCTACAGTTAGACCAAGGGCAGGAAGGTTGGGATGCTCTAGCTGTGGATGACGATTTCACTGCACTCGCGCGTTGTTGGTTTTTTTTTCCCCCGCACAGTGCATTTTTTCTGGTGTCTTGTTCACTCGCCCGCGTTTTATTTTTTTTTTCTTCACGCGAGGACCGAATTTTACAAGTGCTTTTGCGCATTCATGTGACCACCAAGGCGTCTCTTTGAAGAATAAGTGGGTTAATGGCCGCAATTTCGGTTTGAATATTTTATTTGAGATCCTGAATTATCGCTGGATTGTTCACATAGACCTTACTCTTCATTTAACCCTACAGGAGGAAGTCTATAGGTGCCAAATCGCATGGCCTTGGAGGCCAATCTACTCCTCTAACCGAAATAATGCGCTCTTCAAATTTCGTACGCAATAAATTGATTGATTGATAGCTTGAGTGGGCGGTACCACCATCCTGTTGATACCAAAGACCATCCAGACCCAATTCATTCAATTTTGGAAAAAAGTAGCCGGTCAACATGTTCTCCATTTACTGTAACTGTCGCTCCAGTTTAGTTTAGTTTTAAATGCATTTTATTTCCTAAATTATTAATTCTTACATCCTAACAAAAAATGCTTAAATGCTAGCTTAAAATTACTTAACAATCTTATACTAACTTACTGGCCCCACACAGGCACTCTAAGCTACTCTAAATTCTTACATCTATGTCTTTCGACTTTATTTACATTTTATTTAGGTACTTATTTTCTATGCTTAAGGCTAAGAAAAAATTGTTCACAAAAACTTAGCATATGGACATCATTTTTTATTTTATATAAAAACTTAATATCTAACTTAAAATAAACCTTAGTCTAGCTAACCTATCTACACAATACACACATATATACACATAGACACTATTCACAATGACATACATATACTAGTATATATCTATGTATACACCAATATATATATGTATTCCTTAAATGCTAACCTAAACCTATGCAAGCTGGCCATCGCTATTCGCAGAGCAAATAGATTGGTCAGCTCTGCCTCATTAGTGAGGCTGGTCCGTAATTGACGGAAACGACGACGAAACATCTTCTCCATCATTCAACCACCAGAAATGCTGGTGCTGCCGAACGACATCCCTCTTATCGCGATTCCCCACCGCCCTACTGAACCTGAGACGATCCACACTGCCGTGTGCGACGTCTCTGTTGTAGTTGAGTCGCCTGTCCCCAGCTCTCCGAGCGACATGGAAGATTAACGGGACTGCTGATCTATCCTGGATCAACCCTATCTGATCTAGGTAAAGGAATGCTTCCGGTGGAACGAAGCCATCATAGCGCACACTCTCGTGGTAAAGGTAATTGGGGTAGTAAGCCCCAGATATCAGGTTATTCGTCGAGGTCATTGCTCTTGCAATGTGCCTTCGAGTCAGCTTAATTACGAAGTTGTCCACTCGTATTAGGTTCGCCCTGTTGTAAAGGACCTCATTACGATAAAATTTTTTGTACTCCGACTCTGGTGTTCTGTACAAGCGAAGGCAAGCCCTAAGGCAAGCCCTCTCAAACACCCGAATCTTTTCCATTAAGCTTGCTCGTACATTGAACCACACGGGACAACCAAATACCAGCATGGGCCTGATAAGGGCCATGTAGCAGATTACCTTTACCCTCGCATCGAGTTGGCTGCTATAAAACAGTCTCTTTGTAAGGGCAAAAGCGCCTTTGGCTCTGGCCAGAGCAGCATCTACATTTTTATCAAAATACAGAAACTGATCTAGCCAGATCCCAAGGTACCTGACTACATTTCGACAGGCAAGAGGCTGCCCGCGTTGTCCAATGATCGAGAACTTTCGCCAATTTTTTCTAGTATCCCTAGAGGCTCCAGACAACGGTGTCCTAAAGAGAATGGTTTCCGACTTCTGAAAGTTGATTTTCAACTTCCAGTCATCGCAAAATCGTCTTATCTTATCGAAGTCACGCTGCAAGAGAGTATTAATGACCTCGATTTTTGGACCTGTCCTGTACGCTATCAAATCGTCTGCGTACGCAATAGTATGGGGAAGTGAACCTATCAGATCGCTTGTATAAATGTTGAAGAGGATCGGCGAATTGACCGCGCCTTGCTGAAGACCATTTTTAATTTGAAATATTCCAACAGAAGTCACATCGCCATTTTTGACGATGAACTGTCTGTTGTTTAGCATATTATAAAGAATGTACAAGAGTGGTTTACTGATCCCCAGCCTAGTCAGCTTATAGAAAAGACCCTCTAACCATACGGTGTCGAAGGCCTTCTCCAAGTCAACAAGGCAGGCACCAGTACATTGGTTTTTGCCTTTATTCCATTGGATATCGGACACCAGTTTAGACGCGGCATGTGAGATATCATGTCCCGCCTTAAAACCGAATTGATTATCCGGAACTATATGTTTGTCCTCAACCCACCTAGACAGAGCTCTATTGATTACTTTTTCAAACACCTTACTGATATTCGGAAGGAGACTTATCGAACGGAGATTCGCCGGATTGGATATATCCTTTCCCTTTTTGGGGATAGGTTGAACCACCGCCGTTTTCCAATGCGCTGGATAATGTGCATTATTCATTGCATTATTAAACAGGGTGGTGTAAATGTCCACCGCTTCTAGAGGAAGATGTCGAAGCACGATGCTCGGAATACCATCGGTCCCCACTGATTTCTTAGCCCTGATTGTGTCGAAGATCTCATGGAGCTCTTCCTTCGAAATGAACGGGGGTAGGTCACCCTCTCTGGTAATGACATTATTTGCCATATTTTCGTCGCTGAACCGGGTGAAACCAGAGCCCTCGGATCGCCAGTTCTCTAGTTCATTTCGAATGAAGAAGTCGTGCACCAAGACGCGATTGTCCAGGTCATAATTAGGGCCAATGGTATCAGTGGCCTTGTATATTTCCTGGAAAGTCGCCCCTATGGCCTCAACTTTCTCCTGTGGATCCTCGATCACAAAAAAGTCGTCATCATCAGCGGCCTCATTTGGATCAATACCTGCTATTGTCAGTAACCGTTCGTTGTCTGTTGTCCGGGCTATTTTAAGACACTGAAGGTCGTTTTGATTTTTCCTCCGAAATAGTTTATTTATTTGAGGGAACATATTCGGGTTGCTGGTGTTTACAGCCCGAACCCTGTTGTTCCAATATGAACTTACAGAAATTCTGTAATTCTCTTTTATTAACGTTTGAATATTTTTAATCGACGCCTTCAGTGTTCTAATCTCCGGGTCTTGTCTGTCAGTAAACTGTCTGTACAAGTTTTTGAGTCTTGTCAGAAGTCTACTTTTCTGTCGGTGCAGTGCGTCAATAGTAGGATTGCGGAACAGGTCTTCGTTAGTCGTATGTCGATATCGTGGTATTGTAGCGTCCATAGTTTGTTTAATTGTCTCGTCCATTTGTTTTAGGTAATTGTCGATCTCCTCGTTTGACAAATTCCTATTGGCCGGTGGATGGATCGTGTTCGAAGCGAGTGCTCTTGTCAAGGTTGCGGAGAAGCGTGTCCATCGAGTCTTACTGTAGTTGTAAGAATATCTTTGGACAAACTCCTCCAATTAACTGTCGCTCCAGCCTCATTCGAAAATGTGCGGGCCAATAATGCCGCAAACCCACAATCCGCACCATACTAGTATAGTGACGTTTTTTTGGATTGCATTGGTTTTTCGTGAATCTCGTATGGGTTTTCCGGTTCCCAGATTTGTTTATTTAAGTACCCATCCACCCCAAAATGCGTTTCATCAGAAATGATCAAATTCGATGACAAATTGTCCTGGCGATCCAACATCCAGTTAACAAATCGGGTATCAAAAGGACAATGAATTGTAAAACAAACTTCAGCAACAACGGATGGCAGTCTAAGGCTTAAATGTTGTGGCAGGAAGGAGCCGTAGCTACATCATAAAATGCGCAATTGAGTCCAGAATAGCTCCTAGGAACACCTGTATAAGCTGTTCTATTGATGCTTGAACAAAAGTTATCACTTTCTCGGAGTCTTAATCAGAATTAATTATTCTGTGCATGGTTGCCTTATGGCATAGGGACAAGTTAATGGATCTAACAAAATTATATTGGAAAAGTTTCACATTGAAGTTCGGGGGCACTTTAAAAGCAAGCTAGTATTTCATGTCATGTATCTCAGTGTATGTATTGTAGTTAACTATGAACATTGAGGATGTACCAAGATGGCAGTTCCTGTGAATTCTATAAATAGGAAGTTGTAACTCTTGAGTCAATACTCGTATTCTATGTTTGAGCACATCGTCCGAAACTTTATTTTAGGGATTGCTCCACGTGTATAAATACAATAGAAGTCAAAAAACAAAACAAAAACAATTAAAACTTTAAAACGCCTCTGCAGTATGAGATCTTTTTACACAAAAATAATAAATTTTTCTCTGTTTGAAAACCATCAAGTTGTGGTGTTGGTTGTTTTTTTTTTGATGGCCTTATCCATCTTAGCGCTGAATGTGTCATATACACGTATACCGTGCTCAAAATCCACCAGGCTAAGAATCAATAAATAGATACAACGCAGAACCGAGTATCTGCCATCTGCATGACATATTTAGGGCTTGCTTTCTTACTTATGTGGCGTTTGAGTCCGAGTTGGACCTCCAGTCAACGCTGATGTTCGCTAGCAGCTTGAAATTTTGCCAGTTGGTTAAGAAACCTTATCAATAAAACGAACACAAGTTGGAGTTAACACGACACTCTGCATACCATTGAAGAGGGAAATTACAACTCTTCACTTCCCAACTGGGAACAATAGGCTCAGAGAATGCTGACACAGTTACCCTTGAACCTGCACATTACCTCGCAAGAGCCAGCTTAGGGTTAGATGATATGTTAAGTTGACTTTTGAGTTTTAGTTTGTATCAGTCGGAGAGTAAACATATTAATCGAGATTCATTTCGTTTAATTGATTATAATTTTCGAATGGTTAGTGGAGGTTCAGAATCCTGGTTCGCGGGTTTTTTACGGTCCTATAGAAAGGTTTCGTTAAATTGAATTTCATGGAATCTCTCTATTGACTAACTAACAGAAAGTGTACATAGGTTGAATCGATGTTATCTTAAAATTAATTTGACATAAGGAAAATATACAATATATATGCATCAATAACTTATGGTTGTTGCTCGACAAGTTTATTAGAGGAAGTCGCCGCCAATAATATAACCTCTCCACCCTCATTTTTGAGATTCCCCTGAATCTTTCGAATCTCTTTACTTGGAATCTGTAGAATTTGAGGTTTCATAACTGGTTTCGTTCTGTTGGATACATATATTAATAAGCCTAGTAATAAACTTACATATATTGGTATTGTGCTATATATTTATGATACTATAACTCTTTAATTCTCTCTAAATTTCTAACACTTTTCGTAACAATTTGATCAAAATTAATAGGTCTCAAAAACAGTGTTGTGGGTAGTGGCACTTGTCTAATATACTCGTCGTAACTCTTTTATTACGAAATTTATTATTTTTTATTTTTAGTGTACAATTACTGAAATTAACTAGATGGTTTCGTGGTATTTTAATTTCTGTTTTGTCACAGTCTTGCAATATACTTTCACTGACCATGTTTATCAGCAAAATTGTTTCGTCACCAATTGCTTTTATTCTGATTACTATTCCTTGGCTAACTGCCTCCAGTAGCGCACTCCAAGTTGGTTACGGTCCCTTTCCGCTGTAGAGCTCGTAGAGTTCATCGTTAAAACGTCTCCTCCAGAACCCGTCAACGCATACGGGGCCAAATATCCAACGACGAATTTTTCTCTTAAAACGACAAAGGATATGTTCATCTGCTTTAAAAAGGGTCCATGCTTCGGAACCATAGAGCAGGACTGGGATTACTAAGGTCTCATGTAGAGTTTCCTTGGTTGTTCGGGAGAGGGCCTTACTACACAGTTGCCTTCTCAGCCCAAAGAACCAGCGATAGGCTAGCGTTATTCTGCGTTTGATTTCTGCAGAGATGTCGTTTTCAGATGTAATAGCAGAGCCGAGGTACGAGTAGACAAAGTCCCTTACTACCTCAAAGTTATAGCTGTCGATTGTGACATTTTAGCCGATTCGTCGATGTTGGTTGCCCTTTTTGTGGGCAGTATATACTTTATTTTATACTTTCCCCTCGTTTACCGCTAGACCCATTTCTGCCGCATCTGTTCCGCAAGCGCACCAGTGGCAGCTCCCTGTGTTCTATCAATAATATCAATATTGCCGGCATGTGCAAGCAATTGGTTTTGAGCTTTGCACAATTCTCTCAAGTATGTTGTTACAGAAGTCACATGGCAGCGGGTCGCCTTGCCTAAATCATTTTTTTGACATGAAAGCTCTCGGTTAGGTCGTTACCCACCTTGATGCAGCAGCGTGTTTTCTCCATCGTCATCTTACACAAGCGGATGAGTTTGGCAATGAGCCAAAACTAGACATGGCTCTGTATAGCTCGTCTCTGTGCACGCGGCTTTAAAATCGACTAAAAGGTGATGAATATCGATCTGAACTTCTTGGGTTTTCTCCAGGATCTACCGTAGTGTGAATATTTGGTCAATTGTGGACTTACCGGGCCTAAAACCGCACTGATAGGGTCCAACAGATCGTTGACAAATGGTTTCATGCGAACGCACAATAAGGCGGATAAGATCTTATATACGATGTTTAGGAGACTGATACCTCTATAATAGTTGGTGCGGCTTATCTTTTTTATCTTGCGAACCGGGCAAACGATGCTGAGGTTCCATTCGTCATGTCATCTCCTGCTGCCTTAATTAGTTCGGCGGGTAGGCCATCCGGACCGGCAGCCTTGTTCGACTTCAGTTTAGATACTGCCAAACTCGCTTTACTTTGGTCGGGTGGATGGAACTTTTAACTTGCACCGTCAATACTAAATGGTTCGCTCTGCCTGACAGTGGAATTTGTGTCATCTACACTTCATGTCTACATGTTTCTGTTCGGGTCTTATTACCCTGCCACGTTCTTTTTACCTTTTGGTAAAACTTCCGAACATTATTTCTGGAGTAGTACCTCTCTATTTCCGCAATCACGCGCTTTTCATGCTCTTTCTTTTTTCTCCGGAGATACCGATGTTCTTCCCTCCTCTTTTGCTCGTAGAGCTCACGAGCCGTTCTCGCTCTTTTGTGCAGCTAGGCTTTATATGCATTTTGTTCTGATGCATGCGCTTGCCGGCACTCTTCACCAAATGAAGGGTTTCGTGGTAGTGGGCAGGTGAAACCCTGCACGTCAGTTGCGACATTTCTGATGGCTTCTCGGCATCTAAGCCACCGGTCTTCAGCACTTGATGGTTGAGAGATACGCGATCGGCTAAGGTTCCAGCGGCTTGCTGCGATTGCAACCGTTCAACGTTAAAAAACCTCATAGTTCTTGCCCGTTGTTGTGGCTTCTGAGATATCTGTATACGTACCATGGCTGCAACTAGGTAGTGACCGTTCGGAACGTCCGAACATCTAAAATACTTGAGGAGTGACTTACGTCGATCGCAACATGATCAATCTGGTTGACAGTTTGCTGATCTGGTGTTTGCCATGTTCAATTGCGAATATTGGGCTGATCGTGTGCTTGCCATAGTAATGTTACGTCCCGCAGCGAAATCGATTAGCCTAAGTCCGTTTCCAGACGTGGTGTCGTGTAGACTATGTCTTCCGATTGTGCTACCAAGGATGTCATCCTTTCCAATTTTGGCATTAAAGTCGCCTAGGATGATTTTAACTTCATTCATCGGACATTGCTCGTAGGTTTTGTCGAGGTGCTCGTACAAGCTTTCTTTGGTAGCATCGTCATTTTCCTCTATTGGGGCGTGAGGGCATATAAGGCTGATGTTAGCGAATTTACCTTTGATAGGGATTGTTATAAGGCGTTCACTCACGTGTCGAAAGCTCAAGACTTCTTGCCTAAATCTGCAGCTTACAACAAATCCGCATCCCAATAGACCCTGTTTATGTTCCCTATAGCAATCACGGTAGTAAACATCACAGTTTTTCATCTTTCTTTTGCTCTGCCCATCCTAGCGCACTTCCTGGATGGCAGTGGTATCTGCTTTATAGCAGTCTAAGGCCTCCGCTAACTGTTCGGCTGCACGCGGCCTGTTCAGGGTCCGAACATTTCACGTGCAGATCCGAAAGTCGTTGTCCTTTGTTCGTTTTGCAGTGTCGTCTTTAGTGAATCCATCCTAACACTGATTATCATATCACGACTATGGCTTTTAACAGTTTTAATTTGTGGAAATCTATATCATAGCAGTCTAATTCTTCTAAAGTAAGCACACTAGGGTGGGTTGTATTGGTTCTTGTTGCCATCATACTGTCAGGTATTTGGTTTGCTCTATTTTCGAAATATCTAAGTTTAGTTTCTTGTTCCAAAAATACAATTTTATCATTTCATTCTTTCGCAATGAATTTTGTTGGGTTAAATGCTTTTGAAATCAGATTTCTACTCGTATCATTATCTATCGTAGAAGTATTTTTAAGTCCGACAAAGTTTTTATTATAGTGATTATTAATTGTAATTTGTTGATTTAGGTTATCTATGGTTTTCCGATTATTTGTGTCAGTGACTCATCATTGGGAATCTTAGTAATACCTGTAAAATTAGATTTATAGGGTGCACATATTTTAAATTATATTTCTTATAACAAATTCCATTTCTGTGTCAGGTGTTTATAATTTTTTTTTTAGAGTTATTTTTTTTTTATGTCTATTTATTTCATTTATTTCTGGACTGTACATTAAGAATTATTTTACATTCTCATTATTTGTACTTATTCTTATAAATTTAAATTTAAAGTATCTAGGTTACATAGTTTCAATAAAAAAAAAAAGAGAGAAAATATATTTTTAAGTTAATATGAGTCGACAAAAATTACTATTAATCAAAAATGTGGTTGTTACGAAACAAGCAAATTTTTAAAAATAAAAAGTGAACTAGATTGATGTATGTATATTGGTATGGAATTCCAAAGTCTTATAGCATGGACAAAAAATAAACGTTGACTATTTAAAAAGTTAAAATAAGGAACATTGATATTTTGGGTACGATTTGAATGAGCCAAACTTAGTTTCTCGAAGAGATATGTCGGTTGTTTATTTTTGAGCAATTTATACAGAAATGTGCAGTTTAATATATTTATATGTTGTCTAAGGGTACATCGGGTAGGCTTAAGGGAAAATCTCGAAATGTGGTCGTATTTACGGAGTCCATATATGTAGCGAATCGCCGAATTAAATGCTAATTCTAGTTTCCTAATGGACATTGCATCAATATTACTATAAACTACTGAGCTGTAATTTATAATGGGCATAAACAGAGCTCTTACGAGTTTAAGCTTTGTTAAGGTCGGGACAAAGGCGGATGAGATATAAAGCTGGCGTAGACCACCATATATTCTTTTGATAACGTAATTGATATGGTTTTCACAGGAAAGTTTGCAGTTGATATATATTCCTAAGTTCTTCACCTCATTTTCATATGGAATTAATTGTCCCAGCAGGGTTTAAGGACAGTTTATTGAAAACAGACCAGTTATAAATTCGTTCCAAGTCCTTATTAAGTCTAGCTATACAATCGTCCATAAAGCCAATCGGTCTAGGCAGATATACCTGAGCATCGTCTGCATATAAATGCACCGATGCATCAAGACAGACCTTAGGCATGTCGTTTATAAACAATGAGAACAAGAGGGGTCCTAAGATAGATCCTTATGGGACACCTGAATGCACCGCTCGAAAATTTGAACTTCTCTGGCTAGTATGTACTTGTTGAAATCTACCATTTAAGTTATTAGATAGAGAAGAGATACAGCGTTATTACCAAAACTGAATTGACTTTTCAGCATCTCAATCAAGCGTTGATGGTTTACACAGTCAAAGGCTTTAGAAAAGTCCAATAAGCACAGAATGGATATATTATTCTTATCATACGCTCTTCTTAAATCATCTAGAATTTTTATTACAGCCGTGGTACAACTGTGATTTTCTCTGAAGCCTGATTGAAACGGAGATAACATTTTATTTGAACTTATGTGCTCATTGATTTGGTTTTTTAATAGAATCTCAAAAATTTTTGATAGGCACGATAAAATACCAATAGGCCTAAAATCTTTTGGCTGGTTCCTCGGCACAACTTTAGCATATTTCCAAGTTAATGGAAATTCAGATCTCATGATACATGAGTTAATAATGTGCGTAAGAGGATAATATATCCAGGGCATAATTAGTTTTATGAATTTAATTGATATACAATCTACTCCTACCGCGTTTGATTTGATGTTGGATAAGGCTTTAGTCACATTACAGTGAAACTCAAGATAATTAAAATTATCATGATTGGTACAGTAATGTTAGTGTTGCTATTATTAGCTGTAACTGAACTATCCAATATTCTAAGAAAAAATCTGTTTAAGTGGTTCATATCTAGATCGCATCCCACTGACGTCTTTTCAACAATTCTTAAGGATCGGAGGTTCTTCCAGAGAGTAGAGCTAGGCTGGGTAGTATTAAGCTGGAGTAAAATGCTGCTTTGGCTTTTCTTACCTCGGTCGTAGCTCTATTTCTTTGAAATTTGAAGATATTCAAATTATTTCTACTACGATTTTACCGCCAACGAGAATACGATCTATCCCTATTTAAAATAAGTTTTTTAATGTTTTCAGAGAACAAGGAGACGACTTTGTTGATGACTTTCTTAACTTTAATTGGAACGTGTTTCTCGAAAAGTGACTGGACAAGTGATTGAAATTTATATACTTTATTATCGACTGAACAAGTTTCCCAACAGAGATGCCAAGGACAATTAAATTTTATTCTTTCTTCAACAATTTTCTGTCTTAATGCCTGCTGATTTGTTTTCTCTTCTTGATTTGGACTCACACCTAAAGTCAAGTGATAACTATTATTGTGTACCATATTTGAATAGCCTTACATATTTTTTTAATTTTTTGAAATGTTTATATCTTTTATAGTGAGTAAGATTTCAATCATTCTATGTCCGAGTTTCCTATATGGGAATTGGCCTTTGTCATATGCATTTGTATTCCCTCTTGTCTGAAGTGTTCTGTTATATTCTCTGGATTGAACTCGTTGTCACATATTATTTTAACGTCGGCCGTAACCAAAACAACAATGCATCGACCAGCAATACCTCTAAAATGCAACAACATTCAACTGCTGAATTATATAAGAACAACATAGGCAGCGAAAGTTAATGCAATCGCCAGATGAGTTATTTACAGATTTTAAATCTGGAAGAAATCAATCGGCGTTTTTTACAAGAAATAGATGCGTCACGAACAGAAAATAAGAAGCTGAAATCCAAATTAAATTATATGTAGGCAAACTTAACTGTCAACAACAACATCTTCTCAATAATTCGATTAAAATTGTCGGTGCGTCAAATGTCAAGCACACAAACGCAATCAGCAAGGCAAAACTAATTTTTAGTAAATCCTTGTCCATCGATATCTCTGACAACAACACCGAAAAATGCTATGTTCAGAAAGTGCAGACTAAAGCTTCGAAATTAAAATCTATCATCTGAGAAACATTCGCAGATCTAAATACAAAACAGCAGCTATAGTCGAAATATTTAATTTCATATTACGAAAATGCTGTCATAGCCTCGATTCAATATTGTCCTCTGTGTTCAACCACTGCATCAATAACCGATATTTTCCTACAATTTAAAAAAAAGCCAAACGTATTCCAGTACCAAAAAAATGGTCTGCTAAGGAAATTAAGGAAAATTGTTTGAAAAAATATTCGCTGAAAACGTTAACATTTTCTATTAGGAGGCAAATCTAATTCCAAGAACGCAATTCGGATTTAGAAAAGAGCACTCGACAGAACATGCGCAACTCCTGCTATGCAACAAGATCGTTCAAAACCGAAGGAATAAGAAGTGTTCAGTTGGGTTGGATATTGGCTTTGATAAAGCTTGCTATTCCCTCTGGCGTAAAGGCGTGATTTTTAAACTCATAGGATTAAAGTTTCCCACATGGCTCATTCGATTACTTTATAACTACCTACAAAACAGGATTAATCCAGTTTGAGCACTCAGAACCATTCCCGGTGTTGTCAGGTATTCCGCAGGGGTCCGTTCTAGGCCCGATTCTGTTTATCGTATCTCTTTATGATTTTACATACGAAAGTGCTTTGGATGCGGAACGAGAATTTGGTCAAATTTTGTTTGCAGACGATACGAGTACCTTAATAGTAGCTACCGATGAGAGGCCTCAAATGCTCTTAATAAAATCAAGTAAAAGCCTAGTTTGCTGTCAGGTTACTTTAAAAAGTAGGGGCTCAAAATAAACACAACGAAATGTGACATAACATGTTTTCGCAATTCTTGTGGAAAAGGCCATCGCTTAGCTGTGAAAGAAAGCAAAACGTTGAGTGTGCAAATCGGTAATCATTCCATTCCTCTGCGGTCAGTATTGAAATGTACGAGGATTGTCTGAAAAGTATGACCAGCAATGATACAAGACATTTTTCTCAAATTTTTTATTTTTTTTTTTCTACATAGTCTCCTTGTAACTCTACACACTTCTCCCAGCGATGCTCTCATCTCTCTAACCCGTCCAAATAATTGTTCACGAAGGTGATTGCCTCCTCATTTGACGAAAATCTCTGTCCTCCGATCACAGTTTTTAGATGAGGGAACTAAAAGAAGTCGCTTGGGGCTAGATATGGTGAAAAAAGCGGATGGTCAAGTAGTTCAAACCGTAATTCGTGGATTTTCGCCATGGCAACCGCTGAGGTGTGAGACGGCGCCTTGTCTTGGTGAAACAGGATTTTCTTTTTCTGCAAATGTGGCCGGTTTTCTGCAATTTCTGCCTTCAGCTTGGCAAGTAATGATGCGTAGTATGCTCCTGTAGTGGTTTTTCTTTTTTGAATATAATCGATTAAGATAACTCCTTTACTATTCCAAAAAACAGTCGCCATCACTTTCCCAGCCGAAAAAACAGTTTTTTGCTTTTTTTGGAGCCGGCTCGCCCTTTGCAGTCCACTGTTTTGACTGAATTTTTGTTTCGGGCGTATAATGGGGTATCCAAGTTTCATCTACAGTAATTAATTGGCGCCAAACCTCGCCAGCGTTGGAAATATTCATTCGAACACGTTTTTGGTCTAACGTAAGCAAACGCGCACCCAACGCGCGGACAGCTTTCTCATGCCTAAATCTCAATCTAATATGTAACAAACACGTTCTTTGACATTTTCATAATCTCTACTATCTCTGTCACTTTAATTCGGCGGTCGTCTAACACCATTTGGTGAACTTTGGCAATGTTATCGTCAGTGGTTGCAGTTTTTGGACGTCCCGCACGTTCATCATCTCCCAAGTTCTTACGCCACGTTTAAATTCAGCTGCCCAAAATTTCACTGTGGTAAATGATAGTGCAGAGTCCCCATACACAGAGTCCAACTCATTTTTGATTTGCATAGGCGTATTGCCTTTCAAAAACAAGAATTTAATAACAGCTCGATACTCAATTTTTTCCATTTCCACAAAAACCACTCATATCGACTCACTCAAACGACTGTTAACTAAAAACGGCGCGTCAAAAATGACTGAAACTTCGGTAAGTAACTACCAAAAGATGCACAACTAGCATTCACTAGTTTTTATTAACGAGTGCCGCTATCTTTACGTTGTCGGAAACTTTTCAGACAACCCTCGTACAATGAAAATCATTGAGCAGTTATTAGACGGCCGATTTCGAAAAATAATACGGCTATCTGATGGCTAGTGCGGGTTTGTCTCGGGTAAATCAACAGCAGTCGCAATCCAAAGTGTAAGGATCGTAATGGAGGAACATCGTGGTTCCCAAGGTGTTGGTTGATTTTGAAAAAGTCTTTGATAGACAACCAAGAGATCTCTCATGGGTGGCGCTAAGACAACAAGGAGTTGAAACCTACGCGGGCATGATCATGGACATGTATGAGGGTACGAAGACAAGTATAAGATGTCCCGCAGGAGTCACCGAAGAATTCCCAATCAAAGTCGGTGTACACTAGGAAAGCGTCCTCAGTCCTTATGGCAGTCCTTGATTATCTGCTTAAAGGAAAAGTGACGGACCCCAAAGTACATTAATTATTCTTTGCTGATGATGGAGCTATTATAAATGAAGGTCAGACGTCCCTGTAAAGAGCAGTAGATGTAAGGGTGGATGATTTGGAGGGAAATGTGTACCGTATTAGTTTAAAAAAGACAGAGTATCTTCGCTGTCGATTCTCTGATCCACACCGGCCTATTCCAGACATTGACTTGAGTTGAAAAGTGCTTCCCAAGTGCGAAAAGTTCAAATATCTGGGATCTATGAACAATAGCGAAGCAACTTATGATGATGACATCAATCATGGCGTTAGAGTAAGGTGGACGAAAAATCCGCTGTCTTCTGTGATCGAAAAATTACCCCTAAGCTGAAAGGAAGGCTCCAAGCCGTAGTTGTACGGTTCAAAATACTGGACAATGTTCAAAAACTATGAGGGAAATTAACCGCAGCTGATATGAAGATGCTTCGCATGACAGCATAAGTGACAAGGCTTTATAGAATAAGAAGTTCCATGATTCGAGGAAAAGGCAATATCAATCAAAGTCCCTCACAATTGCCCAAAAGAGGCCAGACCAAAAAACAACTGGATCACTCAAATGCAAAAACACCAGAATTTGATTGGCCTCAGTGATGAAGGGATCCGAAACGGATACCCAATAGGGATACTGTAAAATAGCAGGGCTTTGATCCCTCTTTGAGTCCGGATCACAACCTCGCCGTAAGGAAAGAAGAAAAAGAAGAAGTTTTGAGCTACATTCCTCTGATTGCATCTCTTAAATACCTTGATCAAGCGTTTTTCGTGATTTTGCCTATTTTCTTCTGAGGAGCCTGTGTTTCTCCTTTCTTTTCTACTCAAAGAGCTCGCGAGTCCCTCTCATTTTTTTTGTGTAAGCGGTTCTGTGCATTCGCTATTTTTCGGGACCTGTCATTGTTAAGAGCTTAATGGTATGAAAAGAAAACATCAATCGAACAGTTCTACCTTGTTAGCTGTCAACAATCAAACAAAAAAGTGACAATTTTTTTTAATTTTTTTTAACCTCTCTTCCAGTTTGGTTACCTTTTTTTTGCTGCCGATTTCCTTCTGCAAGTGGTACAAAATATTTACTTTGTTTAAAGGAATCAAATAAAACTTTTCTAATTTCAAGCGTTATCTTCTCAACAGTCACGTCATACTCATTCCATTACTCGTTGGTTTTGCCGTGGAGCTCGTAGAAGCGATTATTATGCTTAAATTGGTGAGTTTAGCCCTTATAAGAATTATTGCTGGCCATTCGCCTACATAGCTGGAGCTCAAGACTTGTTCCCCAAGTCATCCTCTGACTGCAAATCCGGATCCGAAAAAAACTCTGCAACTACTGTCTCTATAGCCAGATTATTTGGGGCAGTCTCCATAGAAAACATCATATTACATGCTCGTCCGATCCATTCCATCGCATTTCTTGGAGACGGTTATGTCTGCTTTTCAGCAGACGTGGATCACCTCTAGTTGTTCGGCTGTACACGGTCTGTTGAGGGTCCGCGCCGACCAAAAGATCTGCGTCGTCAACTGTTAATCGGTTAATAGCGAGGCTATTATAATAGATGGAGTGAAAAGTGACCTCCTTGACCGCCAGAATGCGCTGCTGCTGCAAAAAAGGGTATGGTGCCTTGAAGTCCGTTCATATTTAGGCAGACATGCCAAATTTCAGTGCGATACTGTCTTTAGTTTTGTTTTGACAGCTGATTTTGTTGTTGTTGACGTATTTGGCATCATGTTGAGTATGCACAAAAACGATTTTCGTTCTCTCATAAAACATTATTTTTTGAGAGGCAAAACGGCGAAGGAAACAAAATAAAATATAAAATAAATATTATGGGGCTAATGCTCCGTCAGATTACACCGTCAAATATTGATTTCGAGAGTTTCGTGGTGGCCGCAACTCCACTACCGATCAAGTCCGCAGCGGCAGGCTCTCCGATGCGGTTACAGAGGACAATGTAAAAAAATACATGAAATGGTGTTGGCTGACAGGAAAGTGAAGGTGCGCGAGCTAGCAGATACCACAAAGATTAGTACTGAGCGCACACGCCATATTTTGGGCAATATTCTGCATATGAAAAAATTATCCTGCCGTTGGGTGCCGCGAATGACCAAAAACACGAACGCGAGAACACTTCGAAAGAGTGTTTGGACTTGCTGATGCGGAATCGGGCGGACTTTTGTCGTCGATTGGTAACTTGGATCCACTATTACATACCAGAGAATAGAATGAGTGTCCGGCAATGGGCTGAAGCCGGCACGAGTGCTCCGAAGCGGCCGAGGGAGGCTCGATGGGTCGGAAACGTTATGGCGTCGGTTTTCTGGGATTGTCATGGATTACTCTTCGTGGACTACCTCGAAAAAGGAAAAACCATCAACAGAGAGTATTACTGTGCATTATTGGTGCGATTGAAGGCCGAAATCGCTGCAAAACGGCCTCACATGAAGCGAAAAAAAATTTTGTTTTTGCCAGACAATGCGCCGGCGCACAAGAGCATCGCAAACACTGCTAAGATCAATGACTTACAGCTTCAATTGCTGTCGCATCCACCGTATTCGGCCTATTTGGCTCCCTTGGACTATTATCTCTTCCAAAACCTCAAAAGATGGCTCATCAATAAAAAATTCAGCTCACGCGAGGAAATCCTCGACGCCAGGGAGGAGTATTTTGCAGACCTTCCGGAAAATTACTTTTCGGACGGGATCAAGAAGTTGGAAAATCTCTGGAATAAGTGTATCAAACGAAAAGAGGACTATATTGAATAATATAAAAAAAACATTTAAAAAAAAAATCACTTTTCACTCCATCTAGTAGTAGCTGGTTCTTCACGTTTTTATCTCGTTCGTGTAGTTTTGAAGAAATCTGTAATTTTCTGCATGCGTAAAGATTCACTCATGTTGTTACTATGGACCAGCACTACGTTACTAAATTGATTGTTGCACTGCTTGCCGAATATACGAGTATGTTATAGCACAGGATTATTTCAAAATATTTTTAAATCTATTCAGACTCAGCTTAACGTGGCTTTAAATAAAATTCTCGTCCGTTTGGGTTCTTATTTACCGAAACTCCTCAAATGCTGATACATGAATGAAAGGATAAAAATAAAAATATCACGAATTTTAATAAAAAAAAATAATAAAGGAACCATCGACTTATGGAACTATAAGTCTTCTAAGTATTCCTCACAATTTGTATACAAAATAATTGGACTTATTTCTAAGAATTGTTCCCCACATTTTATTCTTTTGCCAATAATGTATGTTAAGTACCCCATCTTAAAAAACAAGAATAAAACCAACAAACAAAAGTAATTATGCTGATGTTGCATGTATTGTCCGTAGGTATTCTTGGAATTGTACGAGTACCTGTAAAAATGGAACCACAATATACGTTCCGCGCTTATTCCCTTTTGTAAATGTGAGAGACTTATATTAAGATACTTTCAGATTAAATTGTCCAGCAAACAGTTCGACAATGTTTTAAAAAATAAAAATCCTTAGCAGAGTGCGAATTCGAATGAACACAGCTGTTATGAACGATCGATAAGTCATATTCCTGATGGAAAAACTTCCCGACTGACTGCAGAAAAAGAGAACCTAAGAAATAATCCGATTCAGTTGGCAGTCATGGACAACTGTGCAGCAAAACTGCAAGGTTGGAGTGAAATCGTACGGGGTAATTGATGTCCATATGGGAGCATAACAGCAGGGAAAAAATATTGAGAAAATACCCAGTGAATGTTGGAAGCTATTTTTATCTATCTTAGCGGATTAACTTCCCAGTATTCGTAATTAATACGCAATCAGCTTTTGCTTATTGATACGACAGACGATGTGAGGTGATTGCTATTTGATATGAATAGCATATGGCATACGATAGATACTTAGATACAAGAGTTAATGAAATGGTTTGAGGAAGGTATTATCATCGGGCCCCAGGTATTATATTTGAACGCAACCCTACAATTTCTAAATTTCAACTGAAGTTGAGTATTATGATACAAAGTTTTGGAAATGAACTTGAGTTGGGTAAATTTGCTGACCTTTGAATCATTCTACAGGTCGCTATATTTTGGACCACCTTCATCTGAGGCAAAGGACTTGCTGATGTTTTTGCATTTGGGTGGTCAAATTTTTTCCCCTCAGCCTCTTTTTTGAATTTCGGTTGGAGCTTAAGCCTCTGTTGCGTTTTGAGCCGAAATTTCTGAGCTTGACAAAACCAACTGAATAGGTCAGTAATACGTTTTACGATGAAACATTACTAACTAATACTTTTAATTCTTTTTCCTGGTGGAGCTGGAATAGGAATAGGCCTCTCCAGTTAGCGCGCTTTCTGGCAATCGGCCTCCAGTGGTACACCCTAAGTTGGTTAAGGTCCCCTAAAACTTGCGCGCGCCACCTAATGCGATGTTTTCCCCTACTGCTTAGTTCCTTGTACATATCCTAAACATCTGAGGTTACCACTGTACACTTTTTTGACTATGCTATACAGTAGAGTTTGCAGATGAATCTCCTTCTCTAGAGCATTGCGTCAACACAAATGGGTCCAAAAATAAGTTGAAGAATTTTGTGCTCAAATCGTTCAAGGATATCTTCATCTACCTTCGCTAACCTATATGATCCTGCATCATAAGGCCATACTGGGATGATGAGGTTCTTATAAAAAGCCTCGTTATGATTTGTTGACAAGGCTATATTACTCATCTACCTTCGAGTTGATGATAAGAAAGCTACATGACAGCGCGTTACCTTGTCTAAATATTTTGTTGCCATCAAAGGTGTTGGTAAAATGGTTTACGACCTTTGCGGAGCAGCGACGATGGAGGAACGTCATTCTGTACATTCTGACGAGTTTTAGCATGGATACCAGCGGTGGTGCGTATCGACTTGGACTTCTTGAGATTTTCAAGATCTACCATTGTGTGATTATGGACTTACCGGGCCTTAAACTGAATTGATTGAAACCCATCAGATCGTTGATAAATAGCTTCAGGTGTACTCACAAGACGACAGATAAGATGTTATATGCGATATTAAGGAGACTGATCCCTCTATGATTGGCGCAGTCAACAAGGTCTGTTGTCGTGTGGATCGGACAAATGGTGTTAAGATTCCATTCTTCGAGCATGTTTTCTGCCGGGCAAATGTCGAAAATGGGTTAGTACATACTCTCTGCCAGGTCTTCTTCCGTTGCCTTAAATAGCTCATCAGCGACCCGACTGCCTGATCTAGCAGACTTCTTGTACTTAGGCTTGATATTGCTGCGGTCCCGGTGTCTGTCTGTCTGGTGGATCGATTTTTTGACTTCACCTTCGCCCGACAGCGGAATTTAGGATTTCTTCGTCGTTTAACGGTCTGCAGAATTGCATGTTCCACATCCTCTGTACTGACTGTGACTCTACTATAATGTCTCCTAACATAAGATGTCCTTTAATTTTGTGGTAAATTTTTCGAGCATTGATCCTGGAGAACCTTTCTGTTTTCTTAATCGAGCGCTTCTCTTTATTTCTTTTGCTCTGGAGAAGCCGATGTTCTTTTCTTCTATCGTAGAGTTCATGTGATGCTAACGTTCTTCTATGCAGTGCCGATTTGTAGGCAAGTTGCCTTCCTACAATTCTCACGTGGCCGGGAGAATCCTAGGACGTGAGTTGCGCTGCTTGAGATGACTTCTTGGGATTGATGATACTACTCTTCAGCATACGGTGTTGAGCTGACGTGAAATAAGGCCCAATGAAATAATACCAACTGAAAAATTTGGCCTTATTTCGCTTTGAAAATGGAAATAAGGCCAAATTTGATTTGGAAATAAGACCAAAATCGAAATTTAGGAAGAAAGAGCAATATGTTCTTTTTTTGCTTACATAGGCGCCTGCCTAACAGTTGTTGGGATACCCTTAGCGGAGCGACGAAGTCGCGTGAGCGTCTAAAGCACCCGGAATGTAGAGCTTAAACAAATGAACAAGGTCCGTAAAACGCGGACCTACTCCCTCTTGGTTGAAATCTAAGACCAAACATAGTCCAAACATAACACCATAGTTGGTGTTATTTTCATTATTTTTTCGGGCTTATTTCGTTTTCTAAAGCGAAATAAGATAAATTTGGTGTTATTTCCAGATTTAAAACGAAATAAGGTTAAATTTTTCATTTTTGGCTTTATTTCGTTGGGCCTTATTTCACGTCACCGGTGTTGGTTGTATAGGACAGGTTGAAAGGTTGGGGGATACCTAATCGGCATAATCTCTGGCAGTTTGTTACAATTGCAGCCTTCCTCACAGTTTGTGTTTGTTTTTTTGGTCTCTAGGGGTCCAAGCCTATGTGTCCTAGCTAAATAATTCGAACATCTACCATACTGGAGGAGTGTGTTCCGCCGATCGCAACATGATCAGATTGGTTGAATGTTTTATTATCAGGTTAGTGCCATGTCTCTTTGGGAAACAATCCATCTGCAGATTCGACACCCTAGCGCCCTACAGAAGCGAAGATGCTAACCCTGCAGTTTGGCACGTATCTTTTGCTGTTGAGTCACCTCTCTGTAGTTGTTCTTGCGAGTTGGAGATTAGCGGCACCGCAAATCTATCCTAGACCAGCTGTTTTTAGCAAGAAAGTGCTTGCGCGTGTTGTCCTGTGATCGAAAACTTTCGACAATGGCTTCTGAATGCCAAAGGCGTTCTAAAAAGTCTGGTTGCCGACTTCTAAAAGTTGATTCTCAAATTCGAGTTGTCGCAATATCGTGTAATGGTATCGAAGTTACCTCGATGTTTTAACCTAATCTCGTATGGGTAGTCTTTGGCATGATGAAGTGAGCTCGCAAGATCGCTTGTGTATAAGTAGATGTGCAGATAGAATCGGGAAATTAACCGCACCTTGTTGTAGACCGTTTGTGTTATTGTGTCAGATGTCACATCGCTATTCTTCACGGCAAACGGTCTACTAATGAACTTATACTCAGCCTATTCAACTTGAACAAAACTTCTTCTAACCATACGTTGTCAAAAGCCATGTCTAAGTCAATCAAACAGGCACCCGTGCACTATTTTTTGCGTTTGTTCCACTGTATATCGGATACCAGTTTAGTGGCATATGAGGTATCATGCCCCCGCCTTGAAATTGAATTGATAATCCGGAACTATATTTTTGTTCTTCTTTTTGAATAGCTTGCTGGTATTCGGAAAGACACTTATGGACATGTCTTCATCCCTAAATACCTACCGCTTCTTGTTAAAGATGTCGCAGGATAATCCTGGGTATGCCATCTGTTTCCAGTGATTTTTATCTTCTCAGGACGGGGGTAGAAAGTATTTTCGACATCGAGCTTAGTGAACCCGAAGTTCTTGGATGGTCAATTCTCAATATCATCTCGAAGGTAGGAGGTACCCGATATTCCAGGCCTTGGTTCGACGCAATCATCATTTACCTTAAACACTTATTGAAAAATTGTTTCTATGCTTTCTCTTGCGGATTCTCGATCTCCTGGATCTATACTAGTGCTAGTAGTAATTGTTCATTGTGCGTCGTTCGAGAGATCTCTAGACGCAGAACGTCGCTTTGATTTTCCCTCGGAAATACTTCCTCTATTTGCGGAAACATATTGGCGCTACTGATGGAGAGAGCCCAAATTTTATTGCTCCAATACAAACTTGGAAGTTTTTGATCTACATCATCGGTATCATGACCTCCGGGTTATATCTGTTAGTTAACTGCCTGCAAAAGCAGTCTATTTTTGTGTTGGTGCAGTGCGACAATAGCTGCGTTGCCGAATGTGTCTTCGTTGGTAGCATATTGGTATCGCTCTGTCCATTGCATTGTTTTTAGTAGGCTATGAACGCAGAAGAAATGAGGTGATCTCAGCTGTTTCTTGCCTTAATTGTAATATTTTACAGTGAACCAGTTTGCGTCGAGCTTGTCGTATTTTTGGTGTGTTTCTGTTTTATTTGGTAGTTTATACAGGGTGAAAGACTCGAACTCCAACTTTTTAAAATGCTATAATTTCTTTTATTTTTTGATAAATTTTATTGTGCCAAAGCAAAAAATGTTGGAAAATACATCAATTTTTAAATTGTATTAGTAGTTTTCAATATGTCTACCTTTAGCGCGAATAATGGCCTTGAGACGGCCGAAGAAAGCATCGCACACTGCACGCAAGTGGCTCTGCGGTATTTTGGCCTAATCCCGGCGAAGTGCTTGTTTGAGGTGGTCCAAGCTTTGGTATTTTTTAGTGCATTCAAAATACCCCAGACAGAGAAATCCAACGGATTTGCATCCGGAGAATTTGCAATCCATTGTGTCGAAGAAATGAAGTGTGGAACATTGTTTTTTAACCAATCTTGGTTGACGCACGCTTTGTGAGACGGTGCCGAGTCTTGTTGAAATGTCCACGGTCTCCGACTGAAATGATTGTTTGCTCAAGGCTTCAATACTGCCTCTTACACAGTTTCACGGTATACGATCGCATTAATTTTAACGCCAGGGTCCAAAAATACGAGCGGAGAGCGATCATCGGCGGTTATGGCGGCCCAAACCATCACCATCGGTGCTGCCTGCTTTCTGATGTCCGTCCGAAGGTGTAAATATCCGAAGGACCTCTCTGACAAGTAAATTCGGTCATTTTGTTTGTTGACATATGGTATTGCTCGATAACAAATGGCGACTCATCGGAAAAAACCAAATTCGGCAACTCACCACTCTCGTGCAAGCGTAGCAACTCCTTCGCTCTTTCGACTCTAACTTTTCTCTGTTGCGGTGTAAGATCGTGTGCTTTTTGGAACTTCAATGGCTTGAGCCCAAGCTCGTTTTTCGGTATGTGTTGCATCCGTTCCAACGATGGGCTCACGAACCATTTTTCTTCCACTTCAACGCGGATTTCGCTCAATTCGAGCCTTCACTTTCCGAACCATTTCTGCCGATGTTGCTGTTTCTTTATGACCATCTCCATGGCGTTTAGCAACGCTGCCAGTATCACGGTAACGAGCTATGGTTCGAGACACAAATGATTTATTCACGTTGAGGTGCTGGATGGCTCTAACGATAGCTACTTGGTTTTCCAGCCAAATATAAAGCAATCACACTATCACTTTTGAATTCCATCGCGGATAAAATTTTTTCAACACAACTGAGACGCAAATCGTTTAAAAGGATTTTAAATAATAAAATTATCTGTCATGTGTCAAAATTTATAGCAGTCTGAAGTTGGTTGCAGTTCGAGTCACTCAGGGTGTAGACTGAAATAAGGATGTAGAAGGACGTTTTTATAATGAAATCGACATGGTGCTCAACACCAAAAGACAAGGTAGAGCTCAGTGGCCGGGATTCTATCAGCGACTAGCAGAAGCTATTGCTAATAATCTTCGATCCATACGAAAATGAAGACGATGATAACGATGATGCAGACTACATACCAGATGAAGGTGGAGCTTCGGCCGCAGAGAAGAATTGATTGTAGAAACATACGATGAAGATGGCAATGAAGAGCGGTTGCAGTTGGTAATGTTCTTATTTTAGAACATTGTGAAAATATCGAAGAAGAATTAACTGTACCTCCACCAGTTAAAGGTGGAGCAATTGCTGCAGGCCCAAGTACTGAAGGTATGGCTGGTGATTATGCTGAACTTACGAGAACCAGTTTTATTTCTTCGGAAAAGATGATATTCGATGGAATAAAAGTGAGCCAACCGATTAACGTATTCGTGCGCATAACATCGTACTACTGATGGTCCAACTGTTCGTTCCTCTGTGCCAAATCAGATCTTCAAAAAACTAATCAAGCAAGAAATGGCTACTATTATTGTGAAAGAGACCAACTGAAAAGCAACAGAAGTTGTAAACAACTACAACGCAAGAAATCCAACAAAAGCACGAAAAACTTGGACAGCGTTTACTGAAACTGAATTTTGTGCATATCTTGGTGGTTTGATTGCTTCTGGAATTTCAAACAACAACCTTCAACATATTACTGAGCTTTGGAAAACAAAAAATTTACCGATCCTCCGAGCAACTCTTTCACTTCGAAATTTTATGGACATTTCACGATTCATTTGCTTTGACAATGGAAATACTCGTGAGACACGGCTGCAAATAAATATGCTACTCTATTAGTGACATTTGGTTGATTCTGAATGCAAACCTTCAAAGTTCGTACAGGCCACATGGTTGCATAACTGTTATTTCCGTATCGTAGCAGAACCAGATTCACTCAATTCATTCCAAGTAAACCAGCAAAGTATGTTTTGAAAGTTTTTTTGGGCTTGTAATTCTCGGTCTCAGTATCCACTGAAAGGTGTGTATTTTGTACACTGGAAAAAAATCCAGATGCTAGACGTGAAGCACCTGGTCAACAAGGAGAAAAAATACTGATGAATCTAAGATCAAGATATGTGAATAGGGACACTGATTCTCGTAGAAACTACATAATCCCACTCAGTGAATTGTTTGTAACACCTCACATTGAAGCTCATATGAACAACCTCCAGGTCATGAAGCAGTATAACACTCGTTCTGGAATTGAAGCCTTTTTTGGAAAGCCAATTGAGGTAAGTTTATCATTTCATTTTTGTTTAATGGTATCGTACCATCAACGTCTAGGTCTGTATCAGAGGCTCGGAATAGGCTAAAACGCAAAACGCGATTTAATTGCATCACATGTAAGAAATACATCTGCCTTCAACATTGTCAAGTAATGCATAAATGCAATGTTATAACGCTGTTGATGGAGAAGAAGAAGCAAAACCCACAACAGCAAACTAACTTCGTTTATCTACTTTCGTTTAACTTAATTCTAAAAATTCACTGGTTATACTTTTTTGTTCATTTTCTGCTTTTGCGATATTTCATTTTTATATCACTTTCATCTTAAGGCATACGCATAGCCACATAATATTGAAAAATTATCATCAATATCCCATATACTAGGTGGGATGAAAAGTAACCTCCTTGGGAATTAAAAAAAAATTTTTTTAAATGCTTTTTTTTATATTATTCAATATAGTCTTCTTTTAGTTTGATACACCTATTCCAGCAATTTTCCAACTTCTTGATTTCCGTCCGAAAAATAATTTTCCGGAAGGTCTGCAAAATACTCCTCCGTGGCATCGATGATTTCCTCGCGTGAGCTGAATTTTTTATTGATGACCCATCTTTTGAGGTTTGGGAAGAAATAATAGTCCGAGAGATCCAAATCCAGTTACCAATCGATGCCAAAAGTCCGCCCGATTCCGCATCAGCAAGTCCAAACACTCTTTCGAAGTGCTCTCGCCTTCGTGTTTTTGGTCATTCGCGGCACCCAGCGGCAGGATAACTTTTTCATATGCAGAATATTGCCTAAAATATGACGTTTGCACTCAGTACTAATCTTTGTGGTATCTGCTAGCTGGAGCACCTTCACTTTCCGGTCAGCCAACACTATTTCATGTATTTTTTTGACATTGTCCTCTGTAACCGCATCAGAGGGCCTGCCGCTGCGGACTTCGTCGGTAGTGGAGTTGCGGCCACCACGAAACTCTCGAAATTAATATTTGACGGTGTAATCTGACGGAGCATTAGCCCCATAATATTGATCCAACTTTTCTTTTGTTTCCTTCGCCGTTTTGCCTCTCAAAAAATAATGTTTTATGAGAGAACGAAAATCGTTTTTGTGCATACTCAACATGATGCCAAATACGTCAACAACAACACAATCAGCTGTCAAAACAAAACTAAAGACAGTATCGCACTGAAATTTGGCATGTCTGCCTAAATATGAACGGACTTCAAGGCACCATAACCTTTTTTGCAGTAGCAGCGCATTCTGGCGGTCAAGGAGGTCACTTTTCACTCCATCTAGTAAATACTAATGGTCTGCGCAGACAATGGCGTATATGAAGTGTTTATAAAAACTGGTGTCTACACAAGGGTTATACTTAAACGTACTTCATGCTGCTCAAGAACCCAATCTGCGAACTTCCGTCGCAAGCTATGGTCTAGTGGTTCAAATATCTAATTCTTATATGGAAGCTAAGAGATCTTTTCGGAAAAGGCTAAACGTCTACGATCAACGTACTCGTAATTCCTCCACAGCGGCTAAAGAGTCTTCTGTACACACTTTACGTTGTCCCGTAGTCGGATTTCCGTCTTGCAGAGAGTATGTGATACGAAATTCATCTACAACACGAACAAATATCACATAATCTTTATCCTTCCAAAAGTATGAGCAAAAGAGAAGCTTTGTTCTTTTGTCTGTCTTTTTACGATGCTATGTCAAAAAGTACTAAACATTAATGGTTATTCGATTTAGATTAGATTTATTATTTGCCCAGTCAAAAAAAAAAAACACAACAACAACAACAATCAACTTGGTCTGAGCTATCGCACATTATCGTACACTGAGATTTGATTGAATAGCTTCCTACTGAAACTGGTAATTTATTGTTCTAGGAAATAAATAATCTGAATTTGAATTTAACATTATTGCTGGTTTAGAAATTGGGGATCTAAAGATTTCAACAAGATATCAACTTTATTTAAAAGGCGTTATAAAGGCTAGTATTTCTTTTAGAAATAAAGTCCTACACGAAGTTTCTACCATTAGTCCTAACAGAGCAATTTCCGTCAACATTGATCAGGGTACAGCAAAGTAAGCCTTATCTTAAATCCTCGATAAATGATAGCAACATTGGAGATAGACCCTTACTGTAGAATGATTTTTGTCTTAGAATATGCCCGGGAATCATTCTCCAAATTATCGTTGACGAATTAGGGGACACCCGATATATGTAGTAGTAATAATAATTATGATTCTAATAAAAATAATTTTAATTACAAACAAAACTATTAAATTAATAACAAACTAAATAAATAAATTAACAACATATAAATTAGTCAGTTAATTAAAATTTAACAAACATTCAAATAACGAATTAATGAACTCTGGGTATTGTATCATGGTTAGGTTAAAGTGGCTGTTGGAAAGACCAACCCACTTAGGCCTATTGACCCATTGTAATGCCACGTGGATCAATCATCCCACTACACCCCCTATGAATCACTTTGAGCTTATGATGAATCTTAGGAGACTGTTAACATCCATGTTCTTTAGATGGCCTAAGTCATTGTAGAAGAAATCTCCTAATCGAAGTTTTCTTCTCTGGAAGGGAGCTGGACATGTACAGAGTAGGTGGAGGATTGCCTCTTCTTCCTCCTCCACCATGAGCGTTTACCAGAAATCTTTAGTAATGGCGCCAAGGATTGTTGCGTGATTGCCTATGAGGCAGTGTCCAGTGATGATACCCATGATGACGCTGCGATGTTTCTTATTTAGAAGGATCAGACCCTTAGGGCGATTTAGATCGAGTTGTGGCCAGATCTGTTTGGTCGCTAGACATGTTGGTCCAGCTGCCCACCTAAGACCTGCTCTTTTATTGGCATCCAGCTTTATTGTTAGTTTGCACGTAGGGATTGGTATACATATGCTACCCTTTTCCGGTAGAATAGGTAGAGTGGTTCCAATTTTGGCAAGTTCATCGGCTCTACAGTTCCCTGGAATGTCTCTGTGGCACGGCATCCAAACAAGGTGAAGGTTGAACTGCTCCGCTGTCTCCATAAGAGATGATCGGCATTCAAGGGCGGTTTTAGAACTTAGTGACACCGAGTCCAGGGATTTGATAGCGGCCTGACTATCCGAAAAGATGCGGATATCCTTTGCAGATATCACGTTTTTCTTCAGCCAGGACAGAGCTTCTTTAATTGCCAAAATTTCCGCCTGGAACTTGCTACAGTGATTTGGAAGACGGAAAGAGAGGCTTAGATTTGGCTTATCTGAGAAAGCACCCCCACCAACTCCGCTATCGGTCTTAGATTCATCTGTGTAGAGATGGATTGACTTTTTCTCCATGAAATTATCTTCCTCCCAGAAGGATCTAGAGGGGAAGCTTAAATGGAAGTTTTTGTCAAACCAAAGTTCAGGTATGGTGTAATCGATGTTCTCTGTGAGGATTCCTAATGTATTAAGAATGCTGGCGTGGCCAAATCAATTATTTGTCCACTGTTCAGTCCCTTTAAGGCGAATAGCTGCAGTCGAAGCTACTTGCCTGCTAACAATATCGAGGGGTGTCAAATGAAATAGAATGTCTAATGCCGCAGAGGGGGTAGACCCCAATGCTCCGCTTGTGCATAGACATGCTGTTCTTTGGACTCTGCATAGTTTACTGCAGTTGACTGCATTGTTTAAGGCCGTCCACCAGACAACAAAAGCCCGTAGGCGAGTGGGTTATGCGAGGTTGAAGGCCCCATTTGTTCCCAATGGCTTTTTTGCAAGAGAATAAAGCTACTGTAGCTTTCTTGACATTTTCTTGAATGTAAGGTTTCCAGGTTAATTTCCTGTCAAAAATGAGACAGAAATATTTTGCTGTATCGGAAAAGACTAAACTGGTACCGTTTATTGAGGGAGGGTCTATAATTGTAATTTTGTATTTCCTGGAAAATGATGGGGGTTTACTCCCAATCCACAGCCATCTACCCAACATAAATGGCTGAAGGAGTTATTTAATGGTATTAAGATGCTTGCTTTCCTGAGATGGCTATATCAACTTCATCTGATATTCTCCAGCGTTGGAAGGATAATATCTGAGCACCTTTGTTACTCGGCTGGTATTATACCGTCCAGACCAGCCGATTTTATGGTTTGAAGCTGTACAGCGCCAAAGCAGCTTGTCTCTTGTAATCAGACCATGCATTTTGGTCACGGTTGCAGTAGTCCTAGTTTGGTTGCTACTGGCTACGAACAGGGAGCTAACTGGAAAGTAGGTGTCCAGTTGCAGGTTGGGTGATTCACCACTTTTGGTTGTCCAAGGGCCATCAGTTTTTTTCAAACAGCTAGGCATCGTAGGTTTTGTAGAGAGAATTTTTCTTAGCCGCAATGCCTCAGAGGTTTCTGTAATTTTGTCACAGAATGACCTCCAGGATTGTCGCTTTGCCCTCCTCATTTTTTTTTTATATATTTTGAGAGATTCTTTGTATTGAGTTTCAGTCACTTTTCTTGTGCTATTTGCTTGGTTGAAAAGTTTTCTGCAAACGTTTCTAAGCTGTCCCACAAGTGCGACAGGAAGTAGCCATAGCCTGATTCAGAGCCAAGGTGAATTATACTAAACATGACTAGGAAAATAAGTTATTAATGAGGGGATAATCAGCATTGCGGCAGCTCTCTTCGAATTTTGCATTAAGTGTATGTATTCTATCTAAGACCAATTCAACTTTTGTTATTTTGTGCAGATCTTGTGTAGAGTTATGTCACGGAAGGTTAAACAGCATTTTTAGCAATTTATTTTGCGCGGTTTGGAGTTTTTTTAGATGACGTTTAGCACCATTTCCCCACACCTGACAGCAATAAAGCAGAATTGCTTGAAACACTACTTTTCATATGATAATAAGGACTTTCTATTAACAAAGGGGTATAAAAGACTAGTATTAATGTTACCCTTGTTCGGAGTTTGGGTGATATGATGGTTGAATGGTAGCTTAGAATTAAGATGAACCCCCAGGTACTTGACATATGGCTCCCATTTAATCAAAATATCATTTATTTGTAAGTGATTTGAGGGAAGCTACCAAGGCTTATATTTTTCCCTGTTGAGTTTAACTTTCCATTTTATGTAATGAATAATCATTCAGGATGTTAGTCGCATTGACTAGATTCGTTTCAAAATTGACAGCGACCTCATGCGATGTAAATATGTGTGCGGTGTGGCCAGCATATATTGTTGTTTCGCCAAATGGAATTTTTGGTAGATCGGAAGTAAACAGGTTAAACAACGTAGGACCAAGTACAGCGTCTTGCGGAACTCCAGAACTAACATATTTTACATCGGAACTACTAGTATTTACGAATACATTTAACGAATGTTGGGACAGAAAACTTTAAGCTAACTTAAGTAAAAGTTTAACCCAATCATTTTGAAAATAAGATCGTTATACCACACACAATAAAAGCCTTTTTTTATATCAAGTAAAATCATCTTCGTGGACATGTTTCGTGATCTTTGATGTTTTACATAATTACATATTCTCAAGACTTGATGAGAAGCGCTATGAGAGTGCCTAAATCCAAGTTCTTCAATTGGTAAAATATTATTATTACTCTAGCCACTAAGGAGACTTATTTGTCGATAGCTCTCTACTGGATTGGAGGGCTTTCCACACGTAGGAATTGAAATAAGTTTAGGTAATTCCATGCAATGGAAAAATAGATTATCTTGAAGCATGCATTAACAATAATTTTGAATATATCTTATTCCAATTTTAGGCATTTTTTTCATATACCACTTTGATCAAAAAGTTTCCGGGGACACAACGGTGTGGCGCTCCTAATATTCCGATTTAATTTCTGTTTTATTGTTAAGTTGGTAAATCTGTTGTTGACATTTTCTCTAAATCTTATCGTCATAGCTTGACATTTGCAAAAGTTAGATAGCCAAGAGTACATCTATCTATGTGGCCAGAAGGCCAGATAGTAAACAAAGAGTATTATTTGGGAGTTATGAGACGTTTGCTTGAAGCAATTCGCCGAAAGAGACCAGAATTGTGGGCAGAAAACTCATGGATTTGGCACCATGATAACGCACCGTCGCACAGTGCCATCATTATTCGTAATTTTTTGACGAAAAATGCAACAAATACGAGTACCATCCAACAGCCACCGAATTCACCTGATTTGTCTCCCTGTGACTTCTTTCTGTTCAATCGAGTTAAAAAACCACTACGGGGAACGCGTTACAGCAGCCGAGAGGAAGTACTGGAAAAATCGCAGGAAGCACTAATGGACATATCGAAAACCGAATATAAAAAATGTTTCGAGGATTGAATCAAGCGCTAGCATAAGTGTGTGACAGTTGATGGGGATTACTGTGAAGGGGACAATATACTCGTAGATTTAGATGAATAAACTTTTATTTCCAATTTTCTGAATAAATCCCGGGAACTTGTTGATCAAGGTAGTACATGTATATACCATATATATTTAATTCCATCAAGACCAGTTGATTTTTTTATTTTAAGCTCTTTAGGTAAAATTTAATGCCATCTTCAGTAACAAAAGTATTTCTAGGATACACTAAACTCATTCATTTTATCATTAACAACCCTTGTTGTGACCGGGTCTCTTCGGTTTTCGGACACTGAATGATTCTTGACAAAGTTGGAGGCGAACTCATTCGTTTTATCAAGATCACTGTGTATTACAGTTTGATAAGGTGGAATCTGTCTATTTTTTTCTTGATTATCTCAAAGATACTCCAAAAAGGTTTACCATTGTTTTCCAAACTCTGCAGCTTATTATTCCAACTTTTGTTTAGTTCCAGATTTATAAGTACTGAAATTTGTTTAATAAGAAATTTTATCTCATTTATTAAAGTTTTGTGACCGAATCGCTGCCAATTTCTTCTTTCCACATTTCTAGAATTAATTATATCTAAAATGTATTTTGTATCAATTTTTGGAACTGATGCATGAGTGTGGTGAGAAAATTGCTCCACTATGGAGTCAATATCTTCTACACAACTGATGTCTTAGAGATTTTTAGGGAAGTTACGCAGTTTTAAGTTTACTTGTTTTCGAAAAGTATCCAGCTAGCATTTGTAATAAAGGGTGACCGGATAGCAATGATAATTTTTCCAATTGTTATGTTTCAGAAGCTGTCAAAATATTCAGGTTTGCCATTTCATCATGCATCGTTTTACACTTACCGAACGTGTGGAAGTTATTAAAAAATGTTATCGAAATTCCGGCTCAGTTGTAAATACGCAAAGTGAATTTCGTCGAGAGCTCGGTCGCCATCATGGCTTCAGCGTGCAGGCAATTCATCGCACCGTATAAAAGTATGAACGCGAGTACACTCTTTTGGATCTTAAGCCACCTACTACAAAGAGATTGGTGCAAAATGAAGAAAACATAGCCGCCGTAGCTGCCAGTATCGAATAAGACCCAGAAATGTCGACTCGACGGCAACCAGCTGAATTGGGCATCGCCAGATAGTCAACCTGGCTTATTTTGCAGTTGGCTTTAGGCCTACATCTGTATAGGATTGTGCTGATGCAAGAATTGAAGCCGGACGACCATAGACAACGCCATGAGTTCGTTAATTGGGCGCTGGATCAGTGGCTATATCAACAAGCAAAATTGCTGTTATTTGAGCGAACGAAATCCACAAGTGTTCGCCCAAGCATCAATGTATCCACAAGGATTGATTGCTCGGTGCGGTTTATGGCATAGCGGCATTACCGGACCTAATTTTTTTCGACATGAGGAAGGAGACACCGTTACCGTCAATGGTCTCCGGTATAGAGCGATAGCGATGTTAGCCGACTTTCTGTGGTTAGAGCTCGAAAACATCGATATATCCGAGCTGTGGTTGAAACAGGACGGCGCTACATGCCATACAAGCGACGCAACGCTCGAAGTTGTGAAGGAGAAATTTGGCGACTGGGTCATCTCATGGCGAGCGTTTATCAATTGGCCACCACGATCATGCGATTTGACACCACTTGATTATTTTCTCTGGGACTTTGGACGAGCTCGAGGCCAACATTCGACAATAGTGTTATTGCCGGAATAACGCCGCACACATTGGACCGAGTCATCAAAAATTGGATCCATCGATTGAATCACTGCCAGCGAAGCCGGAGCGGCCATTTGAATAATGTGCTACTACACACATAATGGCATGAATGTAGCTTCAAAATATAGTCAGAATCAATTTTATATCTCACCGCTGTTACTGTATTTAATTTTTTTCTCCCATCGTTTTTATCTGGTAACCATATATTTAATAAATATTCAGTCTTATATTATCTAGATACTAACATACTCGTATATAGAACATTGAAGTTTACTAATATTTGGGTTGTGATATGAACTAAGTGCAGTTACAGTGGTAGGTTGTGATAAATGATTAGAAACATTTAAAATACAATAAATAGGTCGAGGACAGATGGAATTTAACGAGAACAATCAGGTGCATAAGTTGGACTAGATGGGAAAGTTATATTATTGGAAGCGAGTTAAAGAGATTGGACAATATACGAATATTACCCCATGCATTCGCTTTATTGCAACCAAAGTCTCTGTGCCTACTGCTGTAATCACCTCCAATAACAAAGCCACCATTGGTACTGGAAAGTTTTATTAAATCACGGGCAAAATTTTGAATTTAATTAATACTAGTGGAACGGGCAGAAATAATGCACAAATTATGGTAACCGAATTATGATCTCTTAGTGGGACTTTTATTGCGACATTTTCCATAAATTTAGTTTTAATAATGAGTACAACCGAGTGTTGAATTAATCTTTTTATGAGTGTAGCAACACCTCGCCCTTTCATTGTAAAATTGATCCAGTGCGCGCTGGCCCATTGGCTTGGGTGTGCAAAATAGAGGGAACTCGCTTTTTAAGTTCGTTAAATTTTATTGAACTACTTTCTAAAGATACTAAATACAGAAAATCTGTATGGTGGTTAAGTTTTTAAAATTTTTTTTAATTTGAAGGCACATTAATGGTAATGATCTGCATGGTTTCAAAGTTATCGCTACTGGAACACCTATCAGTTTGGGGTAGTTCCAGAAGAAATTTACGTCATCAATACACCGATCCCTGTTGGATACTGAAATAAGCTTGGCTACTTTCCCGCGTCTTTCGTCTTTTTTTCGAAAGAGATCTCAACACCGTACTCAATCGCATACTTCACAAGCGATTATTTACTTTAAAAGCTATCACACTCACATCTTTCCATTTTAAACGAGTGCCGAGCTGATCATCGACAAGTGCACACCCACAAGTGCGCTTATGAAATCCGCTCCTGGCGTGGACAAAAAAAACCCGCGAGCGCAGTGAAACCAACACCCATATTGCGGACATCCCAACCTTCCTGCTCCTGGTCTAGCTGTTACTTGCTCCCAGTCACTGTGTATGTAACAACCGATGGACAGCGGGATGTGGGTATGACAGCTGTGCTTAGTAACGTCGGTGTTTGTCTTTTTTTTTATAATGACTCGGGAATTTAGAGTGGATATTGCCAATATTCGCTGTCTAAAAAGTAATCACTTTTCTGCGTACGTCCTCGCCTGTAAATACAAACCAGCTATTTTAGCTGGTTGCCAAACTCCAGAACAATGTAGTTAATATCCCAATCCGGAATTCAATTTAAAGTAGTTAAAATTCCACCTCCGTAAACAACCACTATTTCTTTATTTATTTATTTACTGGACAGCAATTCGACTTTTAACGAATTTGATGCGCTGACACCATACACAGAATCCCTGTATCGTCATACTGAAATCGTCATTACCGTCAATATACACCATTCTGCGCGGCTTCAACTTTCTGGAGCGGCAACACCCGAAGGACGGAATGTTGTGATCTTCGCTGCGGAAAATAATTTAACCCAGCTTGTAAACGAGTCTACATGAGTACCAGACGTTAATAGTCGTGCCGCTAACACCGACTTGTTTTTAACTTCTTACACTGATAAGTACATCGTTGATATGCTCTTCCCTCTAGGCTCGTCAGTCCACTGTGTTATATCAGCTAATTTCTCGTGCACCGACCACACAGTTAGAGAAAAGATTCCTAAAAGAACTGTATAGCAATACGGGAAAGCCAGTTGGAGCGGGCTTAACAGCCTCTTTAGGAATTTTAACTGGTAGTTATGTTTCCTCGATAACGACGTAGACAGACCTGCTGATATGATCACTGAAACTGTTCTCTTTGAAATGAGATGCTGTATCCCACATCGGATGAAGAGTATCAAACCAAAAGAAAAGGCATGGTACGACTCGAGCTCTAAGCAGGCTGCCGGAGTTAGAGAAATGTTTTTTCGGTTCTTCAAGACCAACCCAAAAGAGGAAAACCGAAGAAAATTTAAACGAGCCAGAAACGACTGCAGAGTCTTTCTTAGTGTGTGAAACTGCAGTACGACCAAACTGAGGCAGAAAATACTACAATGTTCCAAAGGTAGTAACAATTTTTAGTCGGTCGTATAAAATATAAGAAATTCTGCCTCATCCTTCATCTCACCGCTCATTTATAATGACATTCCAGCTATCAGCTCTTTGGACAAGGTCAAAGTATGCTTGCTGGGTATTTTGCGGCCAACTTAACACTCCCAGATTGTGTTTTGTCTCCGCCTACACTTGAGTGCGTCGAATATTCAATGGTTCAAATCCACTTTCGCACTCTTGCAGTAGCAAGAGTTCTAAAAGATCTTAACATTCACAAATCCGCTGGTCCATATGGTATATCTACCCTCCTTCTGAAGAGATGTTCTTCCCCGCGGGCAAAACCACTGCGTAAGCTTTCTCATCAATCCTACTCTTTAGGACTCTTACCGAGCAGATGAAAACCAGCATTTGTCCAGCCCGTCCTAAAAACACGTCCCCTCTTTCAAAGGTCATGGAATATCTCGAAACACGAAAACTTCTGAACGACTAGCAGTACGGTTTTCGTAGCAAAAGGTCCACTGATGATTTGATGGCATGTCTCACCGAAAAGTGGAACCAAAGCGTACATCAATCTCGCGAAAGCAAGATAGTTGCACTTGATATTTCTAAGGCATTGGACAGAGTTTGGCATCAGGCTCTTTTGTCGAAAATGCTTGCTTTTGGGATCGACGACTCTCATCTTCAATGGATTAGAAATTACCTTTCGGAACGTTCAATTTAAGTTGTCTTGAATGGTTTCAAGTGTGATATTCACAAAATAAATGCTGGTGTGACCCAGGGCTCCGTTCTGTCTCCGAGACATTTTTATTAATGATCTCTTGTCTGCCACTTCTAATCCCATATATTCCTTTGCTGACGGCAGTACTCTCTCCTTTTCATGTTCATTCCCGGACGCACGTCCCTGCTTTTCGTCTATAGAATGAGAAAGCTAGGATATATTAAGCTTATTAAATTCTAATATTAACGGCATAACTAATTGGGTAACCACTAACAGAGTAGAACTTAATGCTTCCAAAACACAATGCTCTCTACTGTCCTTAAAGCGAAATTAAAACATCCAGCCACAATCCATGATTGACACTTGCATCGTGGAAACCGATAAACTTTCCATTCTCGGTATGCGTGTCAATGACAACTTACGAAGGGCGTTCAACATATCGATATCGGGGTGAAGCTGTGGTTGTATATATAAATTGACTTATTTATCAAGTGATACTATTATTTTAGTGCATTCATGTAAAATTTCATATAAATGTGATTATTAATTCGCGTTTTATCTCTAGTTAAACAGAATCATAATGGCAACTGAGACGATGATGGTGAAAATTGAGCATCGCGCTGTAATTAAATTTCTCACTAAGCAAGGAAAAAGTCAAAAAACTATTCATGAAGAGATGGTGGCTGTTTACCAGGGTTCCGCACCTTCATTATCAACTGTGCAAAAGTGGTCAAGTGAGTTCAAGAGCGGCAGAGAGAGCATTGAAGACGACCCCCGCTCCGGCGCCCCGGCTACTGCTTGTACGGGAGAAAGCAGCAAAGAAGTCGAAAAACTTGTTCTTGAGGATGTCCGAATAAAGGTGAAAATGATGGCAGAGATCACCAAGCTTTCAATTGGTACCATTCACACCATTCTTCATGACCATCTTAACCTTTCAAAGGTCAGTGCAAGGTGGGTGCCACGAATGCTCACAGCGCCTCAGAAAAAAGTGAGAATCGCATTGCTGTAGAGAGCTTTTGGAGATGTGTAGTGAGAACGCGGACGGTGTTATGGATCGAATTATTACTGGGGACGAAACATGGGTCCACCACTATGACCCTGAAAGCAAACAAGAGTCCATGCAGTGGCATAAAAAAGGAACAGACCCCCCGAAGAAGTTCAAAGTCACTCCGTCTGCCCGAAAGCTCATGGCCACAGTTTTTTGGGACTCAAAGGGAATCTTGTTCATTGAGTACAAAAAAAAAGGTGAAACCATCAACGCCACATCCTACGCTTCCACTTTGCATAATTTGCGGGAGGAAATTAAAAATAAAAGGCGGGGTAAACTCGCAGCGGGTGTGTTGCTTCTTTATGACAACGCTGCTGTTCACACGCGCGAGTTTCCAAGGCTGCTGCTCGAGATTGTGGTTTCGAAGAAATCCAACACCCACCCTATAGTCCAGACCTTGCCCCTAGTGATTATTTCCTGTTTCCGGATTTGAAAAAATGTCTTCGTGGAAAAAGATTTTCGGATGATGAAGAACTCAAATCGGCAATAAATGGGTATTTTGCAGAGAAAGTGGAAATTTATTTTTTTGAGGGTTTAAAAAAGCTTATCTCAAGATGTAACAAATGCATTGATGTTAGGGGAGATTATATTGAAAAATAAAAACAATTTAAATTGAATTCGCATTTTCCTTCATATCGATACCGAGAATATATTGAACGCCCCTCGCACGTTGGAATGACCACACATTCGGTGTCGTCAAAAATGCTAAGCAATGTCTACGTTTCCTCAAGCGATGTGAGAAATACTTCACCCCCTCTGATCAGGTCTCAAAATATAAGGCATTTATCCGCCTGAAATTGTAGTACAAGGCCCACATCCTTGCACCTGCTAGATAGGATTCAAAACCGTGCGATAAAACGCATAGGTGATACCTATATCACTCAAACAATTGGCACCCTCGAACACCGACGTAATTACTCGCATCTCACTCTGTTTTATCGCTATTTCCACCACCAGTATTCCATAGAAATCGCCAGTGGCACTCCACCCCTGCAAACTTTTAACCGTAACACCCGTCTCGCTGTGAATATTCATCAGTATACACGCACTTACTCTAAAATATCTTGATTCGTTCCTAAGCCGTTTAACTCGCTTAAAGGGGTGGCCGTGGTGTAGTGGTACTAGCAATCGCTTCTCACTCGGAGGGTCAAGGTTCGAATCCTAGCCACGACAAGCTTTCATTTGTGTAATCGGAACTCAGTCAGAAAAATCTGCGTGTGAAGGCATAACACTGACATATAGATTTGGCTGTTGTAGGTTTTCAAGCACAAAACCGTTAAAATTCACAACCTGAATCATTCCGAGTGAAGAAAATCTCTCCGTCCTATTTGGACTCCCACCCCTGGAGAGTCAATATCGAAACCAAATACACCTGCGTTTCAAACCACTACATCACAAACTTTCCTTTCGCCTCCTTCTATCTTTCCGCCCGCGCCATGGCAACAGTATAAGGGTATTCATAACCCCTTAGGCGCGCTTAAATTATAAAAAAAAGGATGCCCTGCCTAGCCCTTATTTCCTAGTCATCATACCCTTCAAACATTTAAAACCAACGTTCACGGGTACTTCTCTTTCTGTGCACCCTCATTTTCCTTGTGCAAGCATTTTAAGGGTACTTATATCCCTTGGACGCGCAAGCTACATATTAAAAAAAAAAATATAGCCTCGCAGGATGAGCCATCTAAGCAAGAACGTCTCAATATGATTATTTCGAATAAATTAAACTTCAAACACAACCATCACACACCCTATAGACTATGCCATAGGGTATGAGAGAAATCCCCCTACTTGAACTTGGGAAATCCGACAAATTATCAATCTTTCTACCTTATCGACTTTTGCTTATCAAACTGAGAAGAATTTTTGATAAGACTGCTCACAGGGAAGGTGTCTACGAAATGCATAAAAGGCTGACCAACGCTTATCAATGATTTCAAAAGAGACCTGGACACGGTATGGATCTCATCAATTGCTACGTTAATTTTCTTTGGATCCTTCTAGTCCTTATCGCTGGCAGTAAATTAAATAAATAGTATTTTGCCTTCCGAAAATAACGTTTAAATCACTTTTAAAGCATCCACATCATCGGAAGGATTTCGGGATCCGAGAATTATTAATGGAACTCAAGCAGTAGCCGAGAATACCCTTCACCAGGTGTCAGTGCGTATGAAATCCCGTGAACTTTTCTTTGGAATAGGACACGTTTGCGGAGGATCACTCATCACCCAAACAATTGTCCTTTCGGCTGCACACTGTTTCTATGAGTAAGTTCATTTAAGCAAATAAAAGGTGAAGCTCCTTTTCGAAGAAAGTAATTTTGTATCTCTCCAACATACTCGTAGTGAAGACGAAAATGTGTTCAACAGTGCTCGCGGCTATTTCGTGGTGATGGGAACGCTTAACCGATTCGAAAAAACCAATAATACACTCTCATATGAGATAACTCACTATGTACAGGCGGGTTTTGACAGGCCGACTTTCAGAAATGATGTGTCGGTTTTATTTTTAGATGGAACAGTTCCAGTAGGACATCCTACAGTGAAGCCTATTGCATTGAACAGAGCAGTGATCGCCACAGGAACCGTATGCCAAGTAACTGGATGGGGTGACACAGAATTGGTTAGTATTCGCAAATATTATGACTGCATACTGGTGATTCAAATGCTCATCTTCATTAGGGTTACAGTTCTGATATACTCATGACAGTTGATGTTCCGATCATAGATCGTGCAACTTGCTCCATAAACTACATGAACAGCACCATCGTCGATGGAATGATTTGCGCTGGTTACATGGAAGGTGAAAAGGATGCATGCCAAGGTGACTCTGGTGGTCCATTGGCATGTGATGGTACACTTGTTGGTGTTGTTTCATTTGGAGCGGGTTGCGCCGAACCAGGGTACCCAGGAGTCTATGCTGACGTAAGGTATTATGCTGATTGGATAGACAAAACCATCAAATCTGGAGCGAGTTCCCCATCGATAAGCGGTGTAATCACAACACTGGCATTGATATTGATTCATAATCTTTAGTAAAACTAGAATTATTAAATTACGAGATAAGCACGGGTAAACAAGTTACTTAGAATCATTTTCTGTTCATCTTTCGAGGGTGCCAATAAATGACCGGGTAATCAGAACTATGTCTGATATGACAGATCGATAATTTTAAACCTATAAGTCGAGTAAGTCTACTGTATTTATGGAGTAATACCCCGATGTCTGCGATAGTGGAAATCTCTTTGGGTAATAAAACAATAAATTGTTATCTCAAACTAAGCTATGTTTGTCAGGGTTGTGACATTGATTTTTATGACACACTTTAGAAGTCGTATCTGAAATTGATCAAACGTTTGCTTTTATGTGATAAGTAAAAGAGGACTCCATTAAGTTGATTAAAGATTAAATAGATTTAAGTTATGATCATACAAGATCCTTCGTCAGTTTCGTTTTTGTCATTTTGGTGAGTTGGTTTGGTTCTTCTTGAACTACCTAGCCAAGCGTTCTCAGACCACACAAATGGAGATGGGGTATACTTGCGAGAGCCGTAAATTGCTAGTTTTTATATTACTTACCAGGGAAGCTTGTCCCCTCCAGTTTATTGTCAATGTGGCTACCAATCCTTTACAATATAATTGTTTGAGAGTAGTGCATTGAAAGGCTTTTTGATGGTATACTACACATGTACTAGTCTTATGATCTTATGAAAGAAGAATTGGACATAAAGCACTGTAGAGTGCTACTACTAATGACAAGCTAGAGAGTGTTATAAAATATGGTGGAGACAATAAGCCTAAAACCCTGGAGGCAACGTAGAAATATGGTATCTTTGATAAAATCAACGCTCCAGTTCTTAACTATTTAAACGGCGCTACAGCACTCGGTGAATTTCAGTCCTCGCCAAATATACCTCGAGGTCTCTGCCAATTGTCGGTCTGACATGAAATACATGGCTGTAGAAGGAATAGGGATAAGTTTAATACGAATAATGCAATCCGGCTTAGATTGGCTAAATCGAATTGTTTATGTGGCTGACTGCGAGAGTGAACAATTTACAGAGACATGGTACAATCTGGAAACTTTGAGTTTCCTACAAAATATGCTGCAAGCAGATGGGCCTTCTCCAAATATGTGTCAGTTGGAGTGTGATTATAAATGAGCGTTGGTATGGACGATGAGATAGATTTTCAGATGTTTTAAATGGAAGACGGAAAGTTGTAACTAACTTCGGTATATTATAGCCCTTTTTTGTCGCTTTCATTCGGTCGTATTGATGATCTGCGCGACAATTGATAGAGAAACTGTTATAACACAGCTTGAACCAGCAGCGCAACAGTCGAGTGTCCGCGATAACAGCATGAGTAAATAGCTAAAATTGCAAGTGCGTGCTCGACCAGTAGAGTAATATTGGCCTCCAACCCTTCACGGAAGAGGAACCAGTTTATATCTCCAGATAATGACGTATTCAAGATGGACAATTTGTTGATATCTAAAATGAAGACTGCTACAGGAAACCGGTGGGAAAAGCGCAGCAAGTGCAGCATTTATTCGGATTGGAATCTGCCATTAGAAGACTTAAAGAACAAGCCTTGAGCTCGAGCCATGTAAGTGAACACCTAACGACAATTCGCATAAAGGCTGAACTCGCCAATAGAAGCCTATTAAATCACTACTAACCGATCGACCTCAATGAAGTCTTCTTCTAAGAGGACGACAAATACCCCAAAGCCAGCAAGCCATAGGCAAAAACTGGAAAAGTGCTGTGCTAGTGTTCTTTGCTCAATTGTTGACCCCAACGCCGAGTGGGTAGCCTGCAACAGTGTGGGCAACACACTGGATTAACTTACCCACATAAATGATTCTATCAATCTTCTCCGTACAGATCTCGACTTGTTTTTCAATCCACCTCCAAAACAATAAATAGCACCCTATGTTCAACAGATCCTGCGCTCAATGTCCTGACCCTAAAATTGATTGACTTCAGCGAGGAACTCATAGCGAATCGGTTGACCGTTGCCGAATTTGGTAAAGAAGTGAGATTGGCTTCCCACCAAATCGATGGAATACCCGACAAAATTCAATTCCAAGCTACGAGTATTTCCCCGTACAATGTCTCAATTCATAATGAATTAGTAGACTCGGAGTCGCACATGCCATCATTTTCAACTACTCCTCCCGTCGCCCTAACAACAGAAACCGAAATCTCGCTGCCTTTACCAGCGAGTATCCCGCCCGCCGCTGCTACAAGCAAACTGTTCAAATAATTTGGAACTTCATGGACCCCCTCCGAATTTAAAAGCAGACTCGAAAAACTCCAAAAGGGAAACACGATGATGCTGCTTGCTCACCGAAACTATGCTATCATCGTTAGTAAGTTCTGACTCTAAAAGTACCTGCAGCTTCAAAATCAACATCCCAACCAAATATCCTTGGTTGCTTTCTGCTCCCCCTGGTAAGGCCTCTAAACCTGGGAAGATAAGTATCACGAAATGAGAAACGAGAAAACCCACGTGTCGACGGCAACCAAAATTCTAAAAATAAACGTAGTATTAATGATAAGCTTAAAAAGAGACCCCCATCTAAATCCCTTCCAAAAGTAACAACATCCTAACAAAAAACGAAGCTCTAATCGCGATCCTAACTGGAGCGTTAAAACAAACATATTCCCCAATTTTAGTACTCCTTCCTCACTTATATGAGACAAATCAACACTCTAATCCCTTCTCAACCTCCTACGCCACCAAATCCGTCTAGCAATTCATTTCCAAACTTTGACCTCAAAACTGGAGCTAAGTGACCCTAATTTTATTAAAACCCATACCCTAAACCCTACATCTCAGCCTTCGTCCAACTCTATATCTGACCATTTATCTCCAGCCCCCTCCTCCACCGCCCCTATTTTTGACCACCTTTTTCCACCAACAGTTAAACTAACACAGCAAACAAATCGCCCTACAGAAAGTCGCTATGCACTCTCTAGGCTTAGAGAAAGAAAAATATACGAAAACATTCGTCTATTTCTTGCCTATCTGCATGAAAAATCGCACTCGGTCTGTTATGAGGTGAAGACCAAAATCAGCGTCATGGTTTCCATCCAGCAGAAAGGCCCCCCTACCGACCCTATCAGCCTCAGGAACCTTTATGTCAGGTACCAAGAGATTTTTAGCATGTCTATTCTAAGCGAGTCTCACACTTACAGCGAAGCCGAACCGACCAAGATAAATTTTTTCGCCAATAACTTGCCTCCCTTGCCAGCACTTAAACCATCCCGCCTCACACCTCCACCCCACAGCATCCCTCTTACTTTTACTACCAGAGGTCTTCGTACTAAAACCAACGCTGTTTTACGCCAATCGCATGCTCTTCCCTATGATATTTACGCCCCGACTGAAACCAATCTGATTCCCGACATAAAGAATTGTTCCACCCTACTTTTAATGTTTTTCGCGACGACGATCCAACCCGCCCACATGATGATTCCCCCTCTCGAGGCGTCCTACTGGTGATCCACAACAGCCTTAACTCTTCTCCCATTACCATTTCTTCATTCTCTAAAGTCGACTTTGTCGCAATAAAAACATCACTCCCCTTCAAGTCCCTTTACGTTATATGTTGCTACATCCTACCAGCTCAACCTATTGAATCGTACCACCTTGCTATCGATGCGATCGAACAGTTAATTGACCTGTCTGATTCTATTGACGATATCCTTATTTTTGGCGACTTTAATGTCCCTCAGCTACAGTGGACTCCAGCAGATAATCAACCGTTTTTCATCGCTTCAAACGCCAACTCAGCTAAGGAATGAATCTACTTAGATCTTTTAACAGACTCAAGTCTATGCCAAGTCAGCGGTATACCCAACTACATGAGCATGCAATTAGACCTTATTTTCACAACAGATACAATTAACTCCTCAGTCTCAGTTTGTCCCCTCTCTCTTTCAACAATCGATAACTACCACCCTCCCCTTCTTCTCTCGTTTTTTCATAACTCTTCTGTCCAGACTAAATCGCCAAACTCTCCCATATACCCGAACTCTTCGAAAGTATTTTGTATGAGGCTCTAAGCTTCCAATGCAAATCACTTATTTCCCCTAGATAACATGGCTTCCTGAATGGTAGGTCAATCACCACAAATCTCGTTGAATTCGTATCCTTTGCCCTCTTGGCCCTAGAAAATGGTAACGAAGTCGATGTAGTTGCAACCGATTTTAGCAAGGCCTTCAATAAAATCTCTCATCAATTAATACTCTTCAAATTGTCTGCCCTCGGCTTTGAACCCATACTGTTAAAATGGATATCCTCTTACCTCGAAAACCGTTTTTACAGTTGTTCTTTTAGGTCAGCCCACTCGGCTCCATTTTGGCCACCTCTGGAGTTCCACAAGGCAGCCATCTCGGTACTCGGTCCCATTCTTTTCATATTAACAATAAATGATCTCGATAGGATCATCAAACACTCGTTTGTCTCCCTTTCCGCCGACGATACCAAATTTTTCAAAACCATATTCTCACTCCATGACTCCTACCTCCTTCAAGAAGACCTTGATAGTTTTTCGATCTGGTGCCTCAAAAACTGTTTGGAACTTAATTTTCCCAAATGGAAATTCATGAGGTTTTCACATAAGCGGCATCAACCTCCTCCCCGACTCTACCTTCACCACAACCAACCTATCTCCTCCGCTCAATCTCTTCGCGACCTCGTCATTTTGTGTGATAGGGAGCTCAACTTCCGTTTACATATGAATGGGGTAATCATTAAAGCCAACTCCGCACTAGCTTTTGTAAAACGGCGGTCCAAAGAATTTACCAACCCATACGTGACCAGGTCCCTCTTTATTACGTTTGTTCGTCCCCTCTTAGAGTACGCCAGTCAAGTGTGGTCCCCATATCATAGTGTTCGTGTTCGTGCTCTTCAGGGTATGCTCTGTAACGATTCTTTTCTTCTGCCCCCCTATCAAAACCGTTTCAACCTTATCAACTTAAACACCCTTGAGGAACGCAGAGATGCAGCCGACTTTCTCTTCATTCATCGACTCCTTTTATTTCGCGTTGAATGCGCACTCCTCCACAACTCTATTTTCCTCAACACTAACCCTCAACCCGCCACACCTCCTATGACGCGAACGAACCAATCTCCCGTATGCTAAGTAAAATCAATTCAAACCCTACCGCCTTTGACTTCCACCGCACCGCTCCTTGCCACAAATCTGTTCTCCTTCATCACTCCAACCAACCTTAGTTCTAAGTTTAAGTTTAAGTTTAATTTTAGGTTACAGCTTGTATTAAGCCGAATAAATGGGGGCCTTCGCCCCATCAAAATTAAAATTGATATCTTGGGTTTCGACAATTAAGCACTTGGTTCGGTAACAAATGTAGCCAGTCAGATGTACAGAGCAACCTTCTATGAAGAGAAAAGATGACAGAAATATAGGTTTATCAGAAGAAAGAAGGAAAGAGCACGTGAAGCGTTCGATCGAGGTCTATAAGAAGAATGAAGTTCGAAAGGTTAAACAAAAATTAACAGTGAAGCCTGAATATACCATAAATCTGCATCCATGAACTACTAAACGGAATAACACCACGAAGGCAGAAAACAGTTCCATCCATCCGAACAAGATGAAGTCAGGACAGCAATCTTTAAGCTTGAGTCCACCAGAAATGCTCGACCCGATGGTTTCACTTACTTACTCACACAGTCCGGGTGGACTTAAGCCTCAAGCAACAAGCGCCTCCAGCTAGCTAGCTCCAGTTTTGCACATTACGGTGATTCAGGTGGTCCTCTTCCACTTGCGTGCGCTGTACCTCAGTGGAGGATTTGAAGACATTTCAGACCGGATTATTGATGTGCATTCGCTCTACATGACCCAGCGACCTCAGCCGTTGGACTTTCACACTTCGGACTAAGCCGATACTGCTGTACAGCCCATAGAGGTCGCGTTGTATTTTCTCATCCACTTATTGTCTATGCAGACGGGACCGACAATCACCCGAATTATTTTGCTCTCAAAACAGCAAGATTGGGATTAGAAGGTCTTACATAGGGTCACTTTCATTGTTCGAGGGAGGGCTTTGTCAGTCAATTGCCTTCTTAGTCCAAAAAAGCAGCGAATTCTTCATCTGATCTCAGCAGTAGTCTCGTTGTCTGAATTGATAGCGGAGCCTGGGTAGACAAGGTCCTCAAAGCTTTATTTGTCGAGGGTGGTGTTCTATTCGACCGTTGACCGCTAAACCCATCTTCGCGACTTCTGTCTCAATACTCGCGAAAGCGCAACTGACATCACGCTGGTTTCTTCCGATCATGTCAATATCATCAGCATATGTGAATATTTGGACTGACTTTTGAAAGATTGTGCACCATGCGTTGGCACGCATGTGTTTTGTACTACTTGTCTTTCACGAATGATGCTAAAGAAATCGCATGACAGCGCATCGCCTTGTCTAAATCCTTTTTTGACATCAAGGGTGTCGGTGAGTTCTATCCGATCTTTATGGAGGAATGCGAATTCTCCATTGTCTTCCTGCTCAAACGAATGAGTTTGGGAGGGATCCCAAAACTAGACATTGCCCTGTATAGTTCGCCTCTACAGATCTTGTTTTAAACGGCCTTAAATCCGATGAATAGGTGGTGTATATCGATTAGGAGATCATGGGCTTTTCCAATATCTGCCGTACTGTGAATATTTGGTCGATGGTGAATTTGTTTTGCCTGAAGCCACATTGATATGGACCACTGATATGATGAACAGTTTCAGGCATTCACACAATATGGCCCGGTTCAGAGGGGTTGTGAGGATCTTGAGAAGCGTTCTTAATCGTCGTTCGGTAGATTAGTTTGGTAGGGATGCCAAAAGTAGACATGGCTCTATAAACAATAGCCTGTCTCTTCAAATGCTGCCATATGCGGTCTTAAAATCGAGGAAAAGATGATGGGTATCGATTTGGACTTCTTGAGTTATTTCCAGGATCTGCCGGAGTGTAAGGATTTGGTGGATTATGAACTTTCTTGGTCCGAAACAGCATTAATAGGGGCCAATCAGGTTGTAGACGAAGGGTTTGAGATGATCACACAATATGGCAGACACGATGTTGTATGTGATATTGAGGGGACTTATGCTATACCTCTATAGTTGGCGCATTTGACCAGTTTTTTGGGGATCGGGAGTACGCTGCTGAGATTCTATTCATCAGGCATACATTCTTCTGAACAGATCTAAGAAATAAATTGGTTTATGATCTCCATAAAGTCATTTTCACCTTGTTTGTTGAATTTCGACTTAGATGTTGCTATCGTTACTTCGTTTATGTCATATTTTCTGCATCGACTGTGACTCTACCACAAGGCTTGCTTCTGCATCTCTACAGACTTCTGTACGAGTCTTCTAGCCTTGACACGTTCTTTCACCTACTGGTGAAACTTCTTCCCTAATATCTTCGACCGCGCGTTCTCGTGCTCTTTTTTCTTCTTTTGGAGAAGGCGATATTATTATGTTCTTCCCGTCTCTTCAGCTCACAGAGCTCACGAGCTTAATCGTCTCTTATTCTTATTTAATTGCATGTTCTTGCCGCCATTCTGCATCAAACTAGGTATTTCTTCTTCGCAACATCAGTTGCGGCGTCTCTGATTGCACTGGTTCTCGGCAGTTCAGATACGCGTTGCGAAGATCCTTTCGGTCTCTTGCAACTGCAGCCTTTCCGGGTTATACATATCTTCTCATAGTGGTTCTTCTTAATTGCGACGGTTGGAAAACCCGCATTCGCACCTAGGCCACAACAAGGAGGTGATCCGAGTCCATACTGTGTTTCATAATCCAGAGACCTCTCTGACCCCTTGTGTATATAGTGATAAGGAAACTGTGTGCTTGGTATAGTGATATTTGTTCCCGTCGCATAGTTAATAAGCCTAGGTCCACTGACAGGTTTCGGTGGTGTTGCGTAGGCTATGCTCTGTCCAACTACCAACTGTCCTATCCTGGCGTTAAAATCGCCTAGTACGATTTTAGCATCATATTTTGGACATTGGTCATATGTTTTCGCGAGTAGTTCGTAGAAACATTCTTTGGTGGTGTCGTCCTTGCATTTCATAGGAGCATGGGCGTATATTAGGCTTAAGTATGTTAGCGAAAATAGCCTTGATGTGGATTGTCATAAGACGCTCACTCCCATGCCGAAAGTTCATGACTTCATGCCTAAGTCTGCCGCATCTGAGCAGACGCTGTCTCTAGTAATCACCATAATACATTTATATCACAGTTTTTCATTCTCCTTATGTCACCGCACTTTCTGGTGGTGATATCTGCGTGATAGCAGTCAAGGGCCTCTGCTAATTGCCTGTTAAGGGTCCGATCATTCCACGTGCAAATCCGAAGGTAATTGTCAGTGAATCCGGGTCATCAACAGTGAACCCGTTTTTATCCGAAGCCATTAGTTGGCTCGTCACAATTTTTCACACTCACACTCCTGAGTCCTGTGACGGCGTAGGCCAGTATTGTGCATGCCATTTTCATTTTAGCCTGCATGAGTAAGGGTTTACTAATGCTGTTACCGGTTGTATCTAAATCTGATTATGAGGGCCACAAATACCACATATTTTTCAATACGTTTCGCGAATTCAACAGAGATTTTCAAAATAAGTTTGAACGATATGGAAGCGTTGTTCTGATGAAGGTCTATTTGTGGTGATTTGTCAAACAGTATTGAAAATAAATGTCAGAGAATTGTCGAAAATGCTAAAATTGTTTGAAACTTTTCCCTCTTGTATGATTAATCAACAAAAATGGAACACCCTTCAGTTAGACAAGAGTCTCACAATTAATTTACTCGATTGTACTTAAATAACAAATTGGTATCAGTACATTACATTCATTTATTTTTGTTCAAAGGATACCTAGTATATCGAATACCTACCCTTCCGGGAAAACCTGACATTCAAATGGGGATCGGGATACTCATACTCGCATAAGTACTTACTTCTGTAATACTAAATACGAGTACTGCTTTTTGCTGGATACATATCAAAACCATCACTACGAGCATTTGAAATTTTAAACCCTCTTCGTGACTGAGTGCTAGTTCTTCAAAATCGATTGGCATGTGAGTGTGTGTTGTTGCCTGTAATCCGATTACGTGCGGTTTATAAATAATTCCATTCGAACACAAAAACAGTGCTCATGGATTTACATATATTACATTCTCATTCAAAACCACAAAGCTTATTGCCGGGCTTTACGTGGATGTATTGGATAATTTCCAGTTATGCTGGAAATCGCAGTCCGAAGAGTTACTATTTTTGTTTTTTTTTAAGTGGTCGAGTTCGTAGAAGTAGAATCTGGAAATAAATTCAATTCTTGGAACGCGAACTACTCTTTTTCAGTATAGATTACAATTTCCCGATTTTAACATTCTAACCTTAAAAAAGTTCACCTCAAATGAAAAGGATTCGTCTACTATCACGTATATACCTCTATCTTGGTATATATATTCGTACATCTGCCGTACGGGAACGATTCGTAACCAAGCAATTAAAGGTAACCAACGTATTATGAATCTAAATTTGCCACAAACTATAGTATTGTATCTACGAGCACAATTAAGCTAACGATTGTAGAGAAAGGATTTTATATAGCTATAGTTCTCGGGATTCCTTATTAATTCTTCGGTTTCAATCTGAAGGAGTGTTCACGATTTAGGGCTATGACGTTTAGTGAATGGTGCTCTTATTAAATTTGTAAAGGCATTTTGTACACACTAGCAAATTGTGTGTGAGAATTTTCGACAAATAATTAGGTAGTAGGGTATTTAAAGTGTTACCACAGCTATTAGTGGTATTGAACTTGTGACGGTACAATTTGTATCAAGTTACTTTTGGAGAACATTTTGAAAAATTAAGTCAAAATTTCGTCTAATCTGATTTAGAGCTTATAAGATTAGCGGTAACAAACATTGTGCTCTGTGAAACTTTGAACAAATTTTTAGAGCAATATCGTCTAAATGAAGACCGTTTCTTTCAAGCTACTACCTTGATCAACAAGTTTCCGGAATTTATTCAGAAAATTGGAAATACAAGTTTATTCATCTAAATCTATATTGTCCCCTTGACAGTAATCCCCATCAACTGCCACACACTTATGCTAGCGCTTGATTCAATCCTCGAAACATTTTTTATATTCGGTTTTCGATATGTCCATCAGTGCTTCCTGCGATTTTTCCAGTACTTCCTATCGGCTGCTGAAACGCGTTCCCTGTAGTGGTTTTTTAACTCGATTGAACAGAAAGAAGTCACAGGGAACTAAATCAGGTGAATTCGGTGCCTGTTGGATGGTACTCGTATTTGTTGCACTTTTCATCAAAAAATTGCAAATAATGATGGCACTGTGCGACGGTGCGTTATCATGGTTCCCACAATTCTGGTCTCTTTTGGCGAATTGCTTCACGCAAACGTCTCATAACGCCTATATACGAGTGATACTCTTTGTTTACTGTCTGGTCTTCTGGCAAAAACTCATGATGCACTACACCTTTGTAATCCATGAAAACCGTGAGCATTGCCTTCTTTTTTGACTGAAAACGACGGCTCATTTGGTGAACGCCATTCGCTTGCCTAATGTCTGGATTGCGTGTCGTACTCATAAACCCACGTCACGTCTCCAGTAATGATCCTTTTAATGAATGTGGGATCGGATCCAGCCTCGCAAATCATCTCTTTTGCTACGTCAACACGGTCTCTTTTTTGGATGAAATTGAGGTCTTTTGGCACCAACTTTGCTGCTACACGACGGAAACCCAAATCATTAACCAAACTGTCTTGGACGGATCCATAGGTAATGTTTAAATCCTCCACTATCTCTCTGATGGTGAATTTGCGGTTATTGACAAACATTTCTTTTACTTCATCAATGTTTTCGTCAGTTTTCGATGTCGATGGTTTGACACTGCGTTCATCATCTTCGATCGACTCACGACCACTTTTGAACCGCTCGTGCCACCGGTCAATGACCGTGTCCTTTACAGAATCGTTGCCGAAACACTTTTCCAACATTTCCAATGTTCACAAACCATTAAATCCGTTTTTTACGTAAAATTTAACACGAGTACAAGTTCGTTGTTGCAAATTGAAATCCATTTCTAAGATTGTAAAAAAATCACCAACACACAAAGTAATAGATGTACTCTTGGCTACGTAACTTTTGCAAATGTCAAGCTATGATGCTAATGTTTAGAGGGAATGTGCACATCAGATTTACCAATTTAACAAAAAAAACCGAACTCAAATCGTAATAATGCGAGCGCCACACGGTGGGTGTGTCCGGGAACTTTTTGATCAATGTGGTATGGACTTGTTTTTTATTTTGTCACCTAGGAACGTATCCCCTATAATCCCATATGAATTACCATCCATATTCCAGGTTTCTGTATTCGCGGAATTTTTACGGAACATATACCCCGCGAATAAAGAGCTTTTACTGTATGACGAAAATGCTAGTTTTTGCACTCTATATTAAAACTGGAGCCAAACTTAATACCTTTTCACAAAAATACGCCCAATTTTCTTCTAAAGCAAAGTAAGACTGACGGCTAACAAATGTCAAAAGGAAAAAATATGTCATTGACAGAAGTCATTAAAAAATATTGCCAAACACATCTATGTGTGAAATCGCCAACTCAATGAGTTGATATGTTTTCGAGTATAGCTGCTCCATTCGTCATCGTCTTGAAGTAACAAATGGCTTTAGACCTTGTCCGAGCGATCCGGATTGTGTATTTTTATTGTATTTGTACCTAATGTACAGAGGTGAACGGATGTGGATAACCCTAGTTTTTTTTACGTTAATTATACGGCCATAATCACAGCACCATGGCGTGGTAGAGTTGAATTGCTTTTGCAAAATATTTTCGGCACTTTTAACATCTGAAAAGGCAAATAAGGTACATTTCTTGAGGGCTACCAGCATATCGCTCATGTAAATAACGAAAATCTATGGACCTAGTTTAGATGCTTGCGGTACTGCATATATTGACTGATTTTCTTCCCTTGCACTATCCTTAATTTTGACTTTGAATCTTCGGTTCCTTAAGTAACTTTCAAATCATAATAACAGCGCTCCTTGTATGTCCACTTTCCTAGCTATTTTATTTGGTTTTCATGTGATAGAGTGTCGAAGGTTTTTTTTTAATCAATATCGAGTACTATTGTGTGTTAGTTATTTTTTTGGTGTGAGTTTATTTTATTGGAGAAGTCACCGAGTAGCCTACGAGTATTTATGCATGGCCGAATTGGTTGCTTGCTAAGATCTTGTATTCCTCAAGGAATAACTTTTGGCGACAATATGTTCAAATATTTTGTCTATCATCGAAAGTATGGATATCGGTCGGTAGTTTCCAGTATCGTTGAACACTAGTGGTGAACCGGAATAGGACCTTCGACTATGACTACAAAAATGAACTACCATGCTTGTTCAGTAAGTTTAAAATAAAAGTGTTTTGAATAAGTTATTGATAAAGTGTTTTTACGAAAAATGCAGCACGGCACATCAATATCGGGTGTTGAAAAAGGCAAAATTTAGGCCTTCAAAGCAGAACACATCAACATTAGTGAAATTTCAAGGAGAATCAGCAGAAATCGGCGGGTTATTGCTAATTTTCTAAAAGATCTTGACTGTTAAACGACCAAGAAGAAAAAGGAAGCTTTGTGCCTGAGAAGAGCGGATAATCGCTAGAGCCGCCAGCGCTACTTGTAGTTCAGCGGAATCCGAACTTTTGCCGATAGATAATCAATCGCGCTCCATGTTTTATAGATCGTCACAAGGTCGTTAGGTTGGAATTCGCCAATAATAACATGGACACAGATTGGGCCTCAGTAAGGACTGGAATTTGGATGGTCCTGATGGATTGCGTTACTATTGGTGTGACTTACGGAAGGAGTCCCAATATTTTCAAAGGCGGGATGATGTGGAGTGCTTTCTCTTCAAAGGGGCTATGTTCAGATATTATGTTCAAGTACTCCGGCGATGTTTGATTATATTTTTGGCAGATAATCATGAGACGAATTGGATTTATCAGCAGGACAATGTCCGATTTCACACCAGTAGGGAAACCATGAACTTGTTAAGAATAAATTCTGTCAACTTAATGAACCGGCCTGCATGCTCTCCCGATGTAAACCCAATTGAAAACCTTTGGGGGAATCCTAGTCAATACTAGGCCTTAAACACGTGCTCAAGGAAGAATGACTCAAGATTGAGCCAGCGATTTTAAAGAACTTAATCAAATCCATGAAAACGAGGGTATGTGGTTTAATTTGTGCCAAAGGTTCTGAAATTATTTATTAATTATAGTTTTTTACTTCCATTTATTAACTTTTCGAACCATGGGTTATAAATATGAAACACTTGAATTTGTTGTTGTTTTTTTTCGTTATTAAGAAATAAAATTTATTTTAAAGCATTTTCTTTATTTCTTTAAATACTCGTAACTATCTCAAGCATTAGTATTATTCCTCATACATCTTTTTTAGAAATTTTATATAAACGGATACAGGGCTTACGATTTTTGAAGTGGGTTATACATATATGAAACGCACTGTATGTATGCAATCTCGTTGGCTAGTTTGTCTGAAAACTGCTGTCATAGATTATCAAAATTGTTGGTTCTAAAGTTTCTCGCTAGCATATCATCCAGATTTGTCGCTTTTTTGCCCAGGAAAATATACAAATTTTCAAACTTCCCTTGAATTGTTTTTTGCATTTATGAGTTGAGCTTTATAACATTTCGACTTTGCATTATTCATTTGTTTGTTTAAGTTGTTTCGAAATTATTTATATGTTACTTCAATAAACTCACTTAAGAGTTCCCAATAGAAAAAGTTAATTTTGCTCAATAAATCGTGGCTGCAGATGTATTCATAATGTTTTTGCCTCTCTTTGAATACAATGTTTTCGTTTGCCTTGCGGAAAGGGTTTTTAAAAACACAACCCTACCACTTGAATCACAAACAGTAACTGCATTTTATTTTCCATAATTTAGATTTACAAAAATAAAAGGAATATCATTTTCCGAGGTGATTCCGGAAATTCACGAGACGTAATGTTTGCACATTTGCCAATTTGGGGGTCACCTGTGAAATAACAAAAAGTGTCATATTTATTCTTTAATTTGGTGTTTTCGATTGTGGGAACGATTTATGTACCAGGTGGCGTCATCACCCTATCTGAAGATTTGCAAATGGCGGCAAATGTCAATCCTACTTTGACATTTGTGAAGTATACAGATACGAAATACACGGGGAATAATTCGTCGATGGTGTTGGCGCACCGTGAATTTCTGCACAGATTTCCCGGTGGTCCGACACCAACTGGGCAACTACTACGACGTTTAACCGCTCGACTAGAAGAGTATGGGACCATACGAAATGTTGCCAGGTCTGGTCGGCCCCGGAGCAGCCGTTCTGCTGAGCATATCGCATCAGTAGTTGAAGATGTCACAGAGGACCCCGGAGTATCGACCAGATGACATGCTATGCAATTGGGCATCAATCGGCGGTCTTTACAGATAATTTTAGTGAAAGACTGTAAGATGTTCCCTTACAAAGTGCAAACAGTACATCAGCTGTTAGCTACGCTCAAGGCATCCTGAATCTCCACCAAGAGGGAGGCAGCTTTTCATCGGAAATCATCATGAGCGACGAGGCCCATTTCCATCTCTGTGGATATGTGAATAAGCAAAATGATCGCTTCAGGGACACCGAAAATCCGCGTATAACCTGGAAAGAGTCATTACACCCGCTCAAAGTTACTGCATGGTGTGCTGTTTACGCTGGAGGCGTCATCGGGTTTTATTGTTCAATTGTTCCGCGAGCAATATCACCGACCACCCCGTGATAGGTCTACTAGTAACCATTGGTGTTACGAGTAATAAAAGAAATAATGTTGTTTCGAATGTTACTAACCAGATGACAAAAATTGACTATGTAAAACATAAAATCAACCTTTTTTTATGAGTCTTGGGATGATGTTCATAGAGAAAATGATGCATCTCTTTCTTATTCAGTCTTTATTTATTTTTTATGTAAACATATTTCTGTGTGCACCTCTAATGTGCCTTTGAAAAAAACTTCGAAAAGGCTTAAGCCTTGGATTACAAGTTTTATTCATAAAAAGGTTAAGCTAAGAAACAAGTAGAGATTAAAATTATCAAAAAAATCCTAACAACCAAAGGTTAAGGTTAAAAAAATATGTTCTCAACTTAAAAAAGAAATACCTAATTGCCGCGATAATTATTATAAAAGTCGATTTATTCATGCTAAAGAATGAATGGCTAGTGATTAATAACATTTTGAACCAGTTTTCTCCTAGGAAGAAACTAGCAGTTATTCTTATAAACGATTGTTTAGTCAGCGATAAACTTGAAATTGCCAATGCTTTTTATAGTTACTTTTCATCTGCAAGCTGCAATTTATCTCCAGCTTTAACTCCATTGGATTGCCGTTTTTCGTTTTTTGATAATATTGATGAATTGGTACTGAGCAATAGTTTTGCTTTTGAACCTATGGCTGCTTCAGAAATACTGAAGACTATTGGTTCCCTAAAAAATTCAAATTCTAGCGGTTACGATGGTTTCTCAAATAATATTTTGAAAAATATCGGATTTTTTCAGAAACTTCTCCTGATGCGCTGAAGTGGTTCCACTATATAAAAAAGGCTCAGAAGAGGGTCTGTGCAACTGACTAGTTTCACTTCTTCCTAGATTTAGCAATGTACGAGAGTTGACTGAAAGGTTTCCGACCGAACAGTGATACAAAACATTTTTTCTCAAAATTATTTCTTAGTTTTCTACATAGTCTCCTTGTAACTCTACACACTTCTCCCAGCGATGCTCCCATCTCTCTAACCCGTTCAAATAGTACTTGGCGTTTCTCTTTGCAAAATAATTATTCAGTAAGGTGATTGCCTCCTCATTTGACGAAAATCTCTGGGCAGTTTTTAGATGATGGAATAAAAAGAAGTCGCTTGGGGCTAGATCTGGTGAATAAGGTGGATGGTCAAGCAGTTCAAACCGTAATTCATGGATTTTCGCCATGGCAACCGCTGAGGTGTGAGACGGCGCGTTGTCTTGGTGAAACAGGATTTTCTTTTTCTGCAAATGTGGCCGTTTTTCCGCAATTTCTGCCTTCAGCTTGGCAAGTAATGATGCGTAGTATGCTCCTGTAATGGTTTTTCCTTTCTGAAGATAATCGATTATGATAACTCCTTTACTATCCCAAAAATCGCCCAAAACAGTCGCCATCACTTTCCTAGTCGAAAAAACAGTTTTTTGCTTTTTTTGGAGCCGGCTCGCCCTTTGCAGTCCACTGTTTTGACTGAATTTTTGTTTCGGGCGCATAATGGTATATCCAAGCTTCATCTACAGTAATTAATCGGCGCCAAAACTCGGATTTATTGCGCCTAAACTGCGCCAACAGAGCGTTGGAAATGTTCATTCGACGTTAGACGTTTTTGGTCTAACGTAAACAAACGCGGCACCCAACGCGCGGACAGCTTTCTCATGCCGTATTAAATCTTAATTTAATACGTAACAATTACGTTCTTTGGGCATTTTCATAGCCTCTACTATCTCTCTCACTTTAATTCGGCGGTCGCCGAACGCCATTTGGTGAACTTTAGGAATGTTATCGTCAGTGGTTGCAGTTTTTGGACGTCCCGAACGTTCACCATGTCTCAAGCTCTTACGGCCACGTTTAAATTCAGCTGCCCAAAATTTCACTATGGTAAATGCAGAGTCCCCATACACAGAGTCCAACTCATTTTTGATTTGCGTAGGCATATTGCCTTCCAAAAACAAGAATTTAATAACCGCTTTTCAGACAACCCTCGTATTTGAAAAAGTTTAGAAGAAGAGATTATTGGCTTTCCTGAAAGTTACCAAGTTTTTCAGTTTTCAACAAGGTTATTCTACTGAGGATGCCGTTTTACGCTTTTGCACTAATGTTTTATCATGTATTGATGGTAAAAAATTCTCTGCTGGGTTATGTATGGATATAACGAAAGCCTTCGATATGGTTGATCACAAAATTTTGTTAAGGAAACTTGAACCGGCTTGATTTCGTGGCTTTATTTTAAATTGGTTTAAACCCTATAAAATAGAACTCAAGGAGTAAAATTTGAGGAAACCAGAAGTGATATTCAATTTTTGAATTTAATAGCACCCCAGGGTTCTGTTTTGGGACCTATTTTGTTTCTCGTTTACATTAGTTCACTTTTCGAATAGAATTTTAAAAGATCACTTACTGCCTTCGCGGATGACATAGAATGTGTATACGGTGAGGAAAGTGTTTTGAACTTGACTCCTGCAATAAACTGGGATCTTAATATATTCAGAATCTGGTTTACCGAACATTAACTAATTATCAGCTCTAAAACTAAAATTATGTTTTTTTAGTTTATCACCTGCAACTGGTCCACATGTTGAGCTATATTTTCATGGATCTGATTGTCAACGGTTTCAACTATTAGGTTGCACTTGTGTTTCAGCAGCAAAATTTTTCAAATTTTTCTAGTACCCTTCCTTGTAATGAAAATTGTTTTCTTATTGAGAATATAGAAGAGTTTAGATACTTAGGGCTCATTATCGACTTCAAGCTGAATTTTGCTAATTACACGCAAAACTTAAAGAAATATTTTCGCTGCACTCTCAAATATTTTTACTACCTAAAAAGTGTTTGCTCGAAAAAAGTATTGAAAATTATTTATTTTGGTATTTTCCAGTCTAAGCTTCAATATGGGATTGCGTGCTGACCCCAGTGCTTATTTAAACAAGATTCAGCCTCTCTTAAGTCTACAAAAAAATGTTATAAGAATAATATGCAAAAAACACCGTCGTTAGCCCAGTTTTCCTTTATTTCGTGGCATGGATATTCTTCCATTGTATTGTTACAAAGTTTTAAAAAGTGTTTTTTTGCCAGATCAGGAAATCTTAATTTCAGATTAATGTCCGATTATAACCTTCGTAGAACATTTGCGAATGTTGTGACTGTGCCTATTTCGCGTACAGTAGCTTTTCGTAATTTCTCGCAGTTTCATCGCGCCGACTTTTTTATAAGCTTACTCAACCAATTAGAGCATTAAAGACTTCTGGATGGTTCGAGAAATGTGTTAAGCTTTGGCTTTTAGAGTTTGAATATAAAAGTTGAGAATCCATTTTTTCTAACGTTCTGGTGTAAATTTTGTAATTTTCTTTTGAATTTTTTTGTTTTGTTTTTTTCTTTCCATAGCCCTACTTATATATGTATATTTATACAATACATTATTGAATATTGTAACAATTTTATTTTTCTCTTTTTTTTTGTTTTGAAAAATTAATCGCAAATGTTAAATATTTTTTTTTACAATCCACCCCACCAATTAGTCATTACCCATTATCTTTATAAGTATTTATCTAATTGAAATCCATTTGAAGTGTCATTTAATACCATATGGTACAAAAAACATATAATGTCACTATTTTTATTTCTTAATTCAAAAGTAGTGAAATAATTATATTTATATTTTATGAATTGACATAAATAAATAAATCAATCAATCAGTCAAATTTTTTCACTACTGTGAACGGCGAACGATACAGAACCATGCTCAACGAACTTCTTCCGCAATTGGGTGAATTAGGACTGCAGAACATGTGGTTCCAACAGCAACTGCGCAACGGCGCTTATTGCACAAGCCAAAACCGAAATTCTGAGGGCTGCATTTCCGGGTCGCCTAATCTCTCCTTTTGGCGATGTACACTGACCGGCAAGATCGCCTGATTTAACCGTTCCATACTTATTTTTGTGAGGTTTTTTGAAGTCATGAGTTTATGTTAACAAGCCTCAGACTCTTGAACCCCTCCAAAAGAATATCCGTCAAAAATGCGATGACTTATCGCCGGAAGTTCTGCGAAGCGAAAAGAGTGATGGAAAATGCCACAAATTGTGCCCGAATGGTCATTAATTCTAGCGGCGGCCACTTAGCCGATATCATTTTCCCGACTTAATGGAAAAAAATTTAAGGGGTTAGGTAACTATATAATTTTAAAAAAATCTATATTTTTTCTTATTGCTTTGAATGGTCTCTTAGGATCGTAAAAATTATATCCCAAAAGTACTTGTCTTTCAAAGTATAGTACAAGGTCCCAAAGTAGGCTTTCTATAACTTATAATTTTAAACGCGTTTATCTCAATACTGAATTTTTCAAGCTGGCCACACCCATAACTTGAACCAATTCACTTCAGATTTTAACTACTTAGATCTGCCTTTCGATCCAAACGGGACACGTACTACTAGGGCGGGTCAATAAGTTCGTGACTTTTGGATTAAAACACAGATTTTTTGATAAAAAAATAATTTTATTTTTCAACGTAGTCTCCCTTGAGCTCTATACACTTTGTCCAACGCTTCTCCAATTTTTTTATCCCTTCCAAAAAAAATGATTTGTCGAGGTCCTCAAAATAGGCCTTTGTTTGCGAGATGACTTCATCATTGGAGTCAAATCTTTTTCCACCAAGCCATTTCTTCAGGTTTGGGAACAAGAAGTAGTCGCTCGGAGCCAAATCTGGAGAATAGGGTGGATGAGGGAGCAATTCATAGCCCAATTCATGGATTTTTGCCATGGCAACTGCACATGTGTGCACCCTTGCATTGTCTTGGTGGAAAAGAACGTTTTTCTTGGCCAAATGAGGTCGTTTTTTTTTCAAATCGTCATTGAATCGGTCCAATAAGTTGGCATAATATTCCCCATTGATTGTTCTTCCCTTTTGAAGGTAGTCAATGTGGATTATCCCGCGTGCATCCCAAAAAACAGTCGCCATAACTTTATTGGCTGACAAACCCACCTTGGCCTTCTTTGGCGCCGATTCACCCTTAGAAACCCACTGTTTTGACTGTTGTTTGTTCTCTGGTGTGTTGTGATGGATCCATGTTTCGTCCACGGTTACAAAACGGCGCAAAAACTCCTCCATATTGCGATTAAACAACGCCAAACCTTCCTGTGAAATTGTTACACGATTGCGTTTGTGGTCGACTGTGAGCAAACGCGGCACCCATCTTGCGGAAAGCTTTCTCATGCCCAAGTGATCATTCAAAATTGAAACCACTGAGCCATGCGAGATCCCTACGGCTTCCACAATCTCTCGCACTTTCAATCTTCGGTCGGCCAACACCATATCGTGAATTTTTTCGATTGTTTCGGGTGTAGAGACCTCAACTGGGCGTCCAGGACGTTCGGCATCTTCAGTGCTTGTACGGCCACAACGAAATTCAGTAAACCACTTTTTTACCATTGAAATCGATGGTGCAGAGTCCCCATCAAGCTTAGTATTTATCAAGCTTAGCCTTGGTCTCGGTAATGGTTTTTTTTCGCAAGAAATAATGCTTAATAAGCACACGAAATTCACTTTTTTCCATTTTCTCGTCAAATTAGTGAGTAGTCTGATAAAAATAGCTGTCAAACACAAACTAACTGACGCAGCAAGTTTAAATTTTGACAGGAGTCAACTGACAGATGCCTGTTGACAGGAGCACTGTTGCTGTTTCAGTAAAGAGGTCAGAAATTCAAAAAGTATTGACCCGCCCTCGTATGTACAATATATCCCAGTACATTTTCCAAATTACCTATCTTCAACATTAAACGGCAGATTGGGATTGATTTTTTCCAATTCGTGGTTTATAATGGGTATATAACTTAATGCGGTTTTTTTCTTTTTAAATTTGAACGTTTATTTAAGAAAAACATGTAGAATAGTATTATTCAAAGTATTGCCCATCTGAAGCTATGACTTTTCCCCATCTTTCTGGCAATTTGTGGATCCCATCCCAAAAGAACTGCGCAGGCTTGGCAGCCAAGAATGAATGAAGCCAATTTTTGATATTCTGCTCTGATGTGAACCGTATTTCAGTGAGGGCGTTCTGCATCCACCGGAACAAATGGTAGTCAGAAGGGGCAAGGTCTGGGCTATAAGGTGGGTGGGGTAAGACTTCCCATCCACTGTTTTCCAAATAGTTCTTAACCGGAATAACAAGGTGGGGCCGAGCGTTATCATGATGGAAAATTATTGCCTCGTGTCTGGTCGCATATTCCGGGTATTTTTCGGCCACTGTTCTCTTCAAACGGATTAATTGTGTTCGGTAGCGTTGTCCATTGATGGTTTCACCCGGTTTTAGCAGCTCATTATACAGCACACCCATCTGATCCCACCAAATACAGAGCATTACCTTCGCGCCATGGATATTCGGCTTTGCCGTTGATTTGGCTGGTTGGCCGGGTTTCACATATGATTTTTTGCGCTTAGGGTTGTCGTAATGGATCCATTTTTCATCACCAGTAACAATCCGATGCAAAAATGACTTCCTTTTATGGCGTTCCAGCAGCATTTCGGACATGCAAAACCGCCTTTCGACGTCTCTCGGCTTGAGTTCCTGTGGAACCCAATTCCCTTGCTTTTGAATATATCCAGCTGCTTTTAAACGTTTTGAAATGGCTGCTTGAGTGACACCCAAAGATTCTGCGAGCTCTTCTTGTATTTGGCAACAATCTTCATAGAGTAATGCTTCCAGTTCTTGATCTTCAAACTTTTTTGGCTGTCCAGGACGTTCATCGTCTTCCAAGCCAAAATCACCACTTTTAAATCGTGCAAACCTCTTTTGGCACGTTCGCTCAGCTAGCGCATGTTCACCATAAACTTCCACCAAAATACGATGACTTTCGGCAGCAGTTTTCTTCATATACATATACATATACATATGTCAAATGGCATGATATGTATATGTCCCATCAGTATTCTTGGTTGGGCTATATGTGTGTCTGGGTAACATTTTATGGGAACATCTTCTAATTTATCTCAGATCCAGTATAACCAGACGAATGAATCAGTCCGCAATTTCCAATATTTTGGATGATTCCGATGAGGATGAAGACTTTTCAGGTGACAGTGGCGATATGTACGATCCTACAGATTACGATATGGAATCGAATAAAAGCAGCGAGGATCAGAGTATTACAGTTGATGACCAAGGAACTTTAGATCACTATCCTTAAAAGTAAGAAAACACAACGGACCAAGTGTTTCCACAAGCGTTACGGCTCCGCAGAGCGGGAAGTGGAGCCGGAACAAATCAGCATTGATTACACAATTTGGTCTACACCTGTTGCCGATTTTATACCAAGGAAGACTGTGAGTATACAAAGACTTCCTTAACTGAACCCAAGCTTTGAAATAACTGATAATCCGTTACGGATATTCAAAAACATATTCCGCGAAAGACTTTTCATATATAGTATATCACCCAATGTGCCAACGAGCGTATACAGATTTTGCGGAAATCGAAAGGAGCGGCTAAGGCTAACTGACGTTGGAGAGATGAAGATCGTTATGTCTTATAACCATCTTCCGGCTATTAGGAATTATTGGTCGTCTCACCCTTCTATGGGAAACGATGCAATCAAATCAACTATATCGCATGATCGAACAGCCAGAACGAGCCCCAAAATTATATTATATTCAAGACATTGCTGAATGTCGAAATTCATGGGCCGCTCGTCTATGAAGCTATACACGCCTTTCAAGCCCACCAAACGCGGTATAAAAATGTGGCTTTGATGTGATGCTCTTTCGGGATACACATGCGATTTAAACATATACTGTGGCAGAGAAGATGTTGTTGGGGAACGAGTTGTTAACCAATTAGCCGCTACAATCCGAGAGCCTGATGCCACCTTATGCTTCGATCGATTTTTTATCAACGTCCATCTTCTTGAAACGTCAGATTATGCAGCGTTAGGAACTGCTATGTCTAATCGAAAAAAAATACCAGTAGTCAACGCGAAGCTAAGGAAAACAAAATGCGTTTTCCGAGAAAGCAACACGGGCCTTATGTTTGTCAAATGGCATGATACTAAGGAAGTCATCGTTGTAAGTAATTTTCATCTGACATGGCAACGGTAGACAAAAAACTAAAAGATCGTACCCAGAGATGGTAAAATTTTATAGGCAAATCATGGGTGGAACAGACCGAGCTGACCAAATGCCAGGTCAGTACGATTTAGATGGAAAATGCTCTAAATAGTGGATTTTATAGGCTACTCGGATCTAGGACGTAAAAAAGCCCCACTTACAGATCTCATGGTAGTTTTTGCGGAAAATTTAATTGAGAAAAGTGAGCAATTATTCGGCGCAGCGGCATATCTGGTAGAAAAAGAAAATTAGGCCAAGGGCATTTACCAGTACAAACTCTCATGCGAAAGCGTTGTGTACGTCGCAAGGATTACAAGAAGGAAAGACGGACAAAAACAGTCTGCGAAGAATGTCAGATTCCTCTCTGCATGAGTGGTTTTGCACCCTTCCATAAACCTAAATAATTTTACTAATTGTTTATTTTTTTATTGGCGTAATGAATTTTATAAAGTTCCTTATATTCTTTGAACTATGTATGAATTATGGCAAATAAAGTTTGTTTTGTTTCAAAATACTATTTTTTCACTTTTCAGATTTGTGTGCATAAAATCCTGACTGGGACAATTATGTCCCATTCAAAAATACGGATGGGACATATATCTCCCAGTTGCGCCCTCCGCCCCCAATTGCATTATTTCAATGAATAAATAAAATGTCTTAACTCTTACTATTGGTATGATAGAACATAAAGTATACGTTTTTCTTATCTTATCGGCTTTTCGGATCGAAAGGGTTAAAAATATATTATCTAAATAAGTAGGTAGGATTTTTTTTATGTGGCATAGTTCATTTGTTATTAACAATTTTCTGCGAATTTTGCAAGTATGATTTTGGAAGTGCGCCATTCGACCAAAAATCAATATACTCGTATCAATAAAATCCAACGTACTTCTCTAGCTGTTGTTATGTAGAAAAAAAAAAATTTAGTGACTAGTCATAACTCAAAATTTACAGAAGCTGTTGGTATGACCGTAGACCCTTGCAGAGGTCATCTGAGAAACGCTGCATAGCTGCCATTTTTAAATAAATTATTCTACATATAAAAATTATGTACAATAAATTTCTACCTTTGTAAAATCGATTTAGTTTATATTTTTCCTGAAAAAAAAATCATCAAAAATTCAAATTCAATTCAGTTTAATCCAATTCAATTCAAATTCGGTCGCCTGCTCTTAATTGGTCGCAATATGAATGCTGCGAGACCCACTTTATGGGGACGTACTCAACGAAAGAACTGAGTACATTTTTGACATCTCTACGACCTTCAACCTATTCATCTGTAACGAATCACATTGTTCAAAACCAATGATATTAATTTTCGGGTGGGAAACGGAAACGTATTCGAGCAGAAATGATTTGCGAAATACATTAATTTTGCATTTTCCAATCTCTCCAGTCTCATCACCAAACAGAAGCCCTAAGCGTAGCGACCGGCAGGAAGTCGGTAGTTTTCAACAATAAACCACATAATCTGGCTACTACTATTCAGGGAGTAAGCTATGAAAGAAGTGTTTAAGGTTTCCTTTAAAGTCAAGTCGATCAAAAAGAGAAGAAGATCTCTTACCTCTCAATGAAACTTATAATATCTGTCGAAGACATTTATTTTAGAAGCCTTAAAAGGACTGGCACCAGAGCTCATGAAAAAGCAATTAGAAACGCAAAATTCTTTTCATGACGAAAGTTCTGCCACTCTATTGACATCAAAAAAAGTCAGGAAGCAAGTTTCTACTGAAGGAGCGCCCTGCCCCCAATGACAAGAAAAGTTTTACGAATAATTTGCTGCGGAATCATTAGAAATCCTTATGAGCACACATTTTCGTAATTTCTCGCCGTACCCGCAAATAAAGTGGGTGGAACGAGTCGGTTTCTTCATAGAAAACGGAATGGATGTGAGAAGTTACCGATGGAGGAAACGGTGTGCTACTACTTAAGGAAAAACATTCGGAAGTCTAAGCAAAATATAAAGGAACATGTTTACCCAACAAAAGCCTTTAGAGATGGGCAAGGTAGTTTAGTAATAGAGTCGAAATCGGTGTTGAGGATATCTGAAAGCCTCTCGTGAAGACTGTTGAAGACTGGAGACTTTCCTGTCAGGTACGATGAACCATTCAACTGAAGCCAAAGACTTCAAAATGTTGTTATGATAGCGATTTCCAAACTTAATGATAACAAAGTTGCAGGACCATACGGCCCACTTGCAGAGCTATTTAATGCAAGAGGATACAAGACTTGGTCGGAGGAAGAGAACCTCATCATCGTTCGTCCAATCCGCTAGGAAGGAGATCCTCTACTACGCTAATTATAAAGGTTTTCGTTCTAAGCCGTATGCAAGACCTTGTCTGCGATATTGTGTCGACGCTTGAAATCATTTGTTAGCGGTTTGGTTGGTAATGCAGTTTAAAGTCCGCTAGTCCGCGATTTACCGACCGACATTGCTAGAGAAAAACCAAGAAGTCGCGGTTGGTATTCAGCGTCTTTTTATTGATCTTAACTTAGCGTTAGCATTAGATGTGTGACTGAGGTCACATATCTGGGCATAACGTTGGATGAGTGTATGAACTTCATGCCTCACCTGGTTCGAATCAGACAACGCATGCTGAGTGCTGTAGGCCAGGTAAGGCGCATTTTGCGATCCGACTGGGGACTCAACAGGCGTTCTGTCCATGTCATATACGATGGCCTTTTTGTTGCTTGTGCAACACATGGAGCATCGGTATGGTACGACAGGGTTATGACTCTGGATGGTCGTAAGCGGATCTTGTCTTGCCAAAGAGTCGCCTTACTTGGGTGTTTATCTGTGTGCCACACTGTCTTCACAGAGGCAATGCAGGTGTTGCTAGGAGTGCCACCTCTGGATCTGGAAGTGATACGACGTGGTATTGCTTTCAAGTTCAGAAAAGGTCTCCCTCTAAATGGGCGAGATTGGGTTTCCCCGAGAGAAGTGGATGGCCTATCCCTGAATCCGCGTAAAACCTTGCTACACGCATGTGTTCTATCTAGATGGCAATCTAGATGGGATGCTAGCGAAAATGGCAGGGTTACCTTACCATTTCTTGAACGGAACTTTACCCTCAGTCTGGGCTTCTTGTTGACCGGCCATGGCTCTCTTAATGCATTCTTAAGAGAGGGCTTAGCGGGGTTGCGAGCTGCTCATGTGGAGCCACCTATGAGGACTGGCTGCATGATGTCCTATGTGAGTGTCCCAATTACTCTGACATTAGGGACTTGCAGGCTATGGGCACGATCTTTAATTGTGAGGCTTACGATGTCAGTGGAATTATCACTGATGCCGTACGGTTCGAAAGAACCCGTAGTTTTGTAAAAGAGGTATTTAATAGAAGACGCAGTAGGGAGCTAGCGAGTGGAACATAGGAAATTTTAAATGTGTTGAAAGGCCGCCAGCCCTGGGCAGTGAGGTGGCCAACTGTAAGTGATCGCAAGGTTGCGAAGCTCGACTGGAAGCTATATTCTGGTACCATGGGAGGTCAGGAGCCCCGGAACCATGGTGTTCCGGCCTGATCTAGGACTTGCCCACTTGTAGGAGTATCGTGGTGGGTGTAGGTTTGTACCCAAAATCGCGGGGAGAATAGAACTAATGGTGCTTGGACATCTCATGGCTTAGCAAATGTGTAGTGTACTACGACCTGTGCTAAACCATGGGATTGCTATGGAACCAATTGGTTTGCTTCATGTGGAGTTGCATTGCAACCGGGTGCCATGACCCACAGAATGGCTGAGGTATTAGACGACTTCGAATCTGTTACTGGTGGCAGTACTTGTCCTACCCGAAGGGCGTAGCACCGTAGGCTGCCTTCACGGCAGGTACCTACGTAAAACGCAAGAGACATCTGATCTTAACTTAGCATCTATAGAGACGAGCATATCTAGCTTAAAGAACGTTTGCTGTTCCGTAAAGCTCAGAACTAATTTACCTTCGTACGGGGAGCTTTGCAAAGGACTAAGGAAGGATGATTCGCTGTAATGTCCTTGCAGCTATTGAAATATAAGGCGCAAAAATGGGTTTGACTGTGACTGAGGAGAAAACCAATTATATTCTGTCGAAAAGAATGGAATCGCATCATCAGCGAGTCGGAAAGAACGTCACAATAGACTACTATTACTTTTACATCCACTCCGTAACAAACTCTTCAGAAGTTAGACAAATAGTTACGCATGCTTATCACAATTAATTTGTCCTGACAAGATAATTAACCCGAAATGTCCCAGAACTTTTACTACAAGATTTGTTTTTATTTTAGCGGATAGATAATAACATTGAAATATACATTCAGAGAATAAACTTGTATCTATCTGTTGTCCATTTTAGCAGTTTGAGGGTGTTGCCATATGGCATCACGGAGACATAGTCGGGAATTAAAAAAATATATACGAGTATTTCTGCAGAAGTCTTTATAAACAAAAACGTAAAAACCTTAACTTTTTTATTTTATTTTGTATTGTTGCATTTTACGCACTTTAGAGTGGTTTGCAAGGTCCTAGCTGCTGTGGCTTCTCACCAAAATGACTGCAACAATAAACAGCTACTTGTCTTCGGATGTCGAATTATGGCATATTTAACTGTCCTAAGCGGTGTAGTTGCCAATTATTCTGAACACAAACGTCCATGAACTACGTAAAAATAGAGTTCCACCATTTCTTTTTCTTTTATGCTACTCTATACAGGGACACATTTTGGGACAACTGATCAATTTCACACATATTTTTATTGCAACTGGTAACGGTACAAGAACGAGCTCGACGTATTTGCCATTGAATCTTGGTCAAACACAGTTAATGCCTCGCTTACTACATTGTTGTCATCCCATTTTCTAAGACAAATTCCACTTTGATCCATTGTTGCAGATACGCAATACTCATATCTTTTGCGCTCTTTCTTTAGCGGAAGCGGGCAGCTAGTTGGATTGCGATTCTATCGAATTGTCCCAGTACCATTGAAAACTCTTGATTTTAGATACGAGTACACCAGCATTGAGAACCCGGCCGAGATTGAATGTCTTTCGAAAAATCGTCAATCACACTGATTAGCGGTTCAGAACATTCTTCAAATTTATTTTGATATTCGTATGCCGTTCAAAGTTTATCAAATAACCTGATGGAGTACTCGTATACAGAGACTATACCTTGTAGCCAAACCGAAACAGCTTTCCTCTTATGAATTGTTTATAGCAGTGCCTTCCAAAGAAACCTATCATACTTTCATCGTATGACAAGTTCTGTTCCGAATGCAAGTGCTCCAGCATTCTGAACTTCAATCGGTTTATTAGGGGCCGTAGCTTCCACATTTTGTAGGGATTTTTATTTTCCTTTAATCCAGAGTACTCATTGTCTTCAAAATGAATGTATTTCCATATTTCGTTGAACCGATTCATGCGGATGCTATTACACACCAGATTGCTTCGCAAATCATCTTCTTTGCTCCAAATATTATGAAGGCTCCTATGACAGTTGTATTGAATTTCGAATTTCAGGTTAATTTGGCCGACTCATCAATGCTATGCTGCTACTACACCATCAAACAATTTTCCAAATTGCTCCTTTGGTTTTAAAATATGGGAATCATGGTGATGGATTTGCCCTAATATTCCATGTAAAGCCTGAGTTATTTGCACCTTTTTCACGTTTCGAAATATTGGTGCTTTTGCTTTGGTGTGCCTTGTCTTTTCTTAGAAGCCTGCCTTGTTGTTGGTGCGGAAGTAGGCACATCATCGCCCTTTAACAAATCGGTAGGCAAATTTATAGGTGCTCTACATAACATATTTTACAATACATGCGAACTCTCGTCATCATCGTTTCGATAGTCAACGTTCCTAACCAGTTTTCAAAACGACTCCACAACCGGCATCAGGAATGCCTGACAACTCATCTCCTGCATCGTCTGCCCCACTTATGTATTCTTCAACGCGAACCTTGTCAGGTTCATCGTCGTTCATATCGTCAAGTTCTTCGATATAATCAATAACCTCTGTAGGGCATCGTGATTTGATTGATGTTGCTCGGCAGCACCAGGAATTTTGGTGGCTTGCTGATGTGGAGGAAACTCCTTCGTCGTTTCCTTCAAGTTAGGGGTACCCCCTTTTGGGAGCAAAGTCGCCATGCGTAGTATTCTAAGCCATGGCCGGATTACATAGTTTAGGTAGGATTAAGGTATTGTAGTTTTAAATTATAAAAAAAAGACAAATTAAGAAAAATTTAAAATATAACTTAAAAAAAATTAATAACAGAAAAAAAGAAAACTTGAGACAATGGGTAACAACTTCTAAAAAAAAAATTTTTTCTAAAATTAAGATTGTTCAAATAGTTCTAAGTTTTATTCAAATGCAAAAAAAAAAATCCCTGTACTGAGTTAAAAAAAAAACTCATTTTCTTAGTGTTAGTAATAATATAATCAAATAAATAAATTACGCTGTTCAATTACGCCGAAAAACATAGATTAAGTTGTAGATTTAACTTTGAGCGCCCGTATGGGGCCAGTAACTTAGTATAAGATTATTTATAAGTTTTTTAAGCTAATTTTTAAGCATTTTTTTGTGTAGCATGTAAGAGTAAGTTAAGTATATAAATAAAAATGCATAAAAACTAAAAAAAAAACCTGAACTTTACGAATTCAAGGGAATATTGCATTGACTGTGACGTCGCTAGGAATAGCAGCTACATTGCTGCCTGGTGGTAAAACGTCTGCAATGTTTAAAATACTCATACAATTGGACACCACAGAGAGTCCAGTTTGCAATATTCCCCGAAATAGTGATAAAGCTCGAGTTTTCCATGACTGTTCTCTAATTGTTTGGGACGAATGCACACCGTAAGGCAGTGGGAGCCGTTAACAGAACCTTACAGGATATACGACAAAATGATCGACATGGGAGGCATTACAGTGCTATTTTGCGGAGACTTTAGACAAACGTTGCCGGTAGTGACACGAGGCACAAGAGCTGATGAAGTAAACGCCTGTCTGAAAAAGTCAAGTCTCTGGTCCAGTGTTATTCAAATGCGCTTGAATATCAATATGCGGGCACGAACAGGAGGTAATCCAAACGCACAACATTTTATTACTTAAAATTGGTGGAGGAACGCTCCCGGAGGAAAATGGCTAAGTAAATTCATCACATTATTTTTGCAAAACAGTGTATTCTACCGAAGAACTTATCTGCTCCGTTTACGGTGCTATATCGCAACTACATAACAAACCGTAAGAATTATTGGCTTCGTGAGCGAGCTATTTTGAAGCTGCAGCTATTAATAACGAGATATTGACACGTGTTGATGGTTAAAGTGTAGAATACACTTCAATCAACCGGGTTATGGACCAAGAAGAAACAACCAACTATTCGGCCGAATTTTTAAAATCGCTTTCTGCTCCCGGGCTTCCATCACACACATTAAAACTAAAAGTGGGTGTACCGATTATTCTCCTAAGAAACTTGAGTCCGCCTAAGTTGTGTAACGGCACCCGGCTTAGAATTACAACCTTGCAACGAAATCTGGTAGAAGCGGAAGTATCGTCGGACTGCGGTACCGGCGAAAATGTATTTATCCCTCGAATTCCGATCATACCTAACAGTTTTCCGTTTCAATTTAAGCGTGTGCAATTTCTCATCAACGTATACCTCGCGATGATAATAAATTATACGTGCCTCTTTCCCGTGTCAGCGATAGTAAAAATGTACAATTGTCCATAATTTATTGTATTGCATTTTTTATTACGCTTGATAATATTTTAGAACATGTTGGTTTTTTAGAACATGAAATCTGCACTTAAGGGCTGAAAGCTACCCATTGGAACGACATTGATAAAATGCAATTAATTCACAAAATTTATTGTATACAAAAAGTTTATGGACTTCGACAAATACTTTGATGTTTTTTCACTCGCTCTGATATTACATACAATTTGTATGCATGAGGAAGCCTTTAGAGGCCGAAGCAAGGCGAGCACGGGTTCAGCTAATATGAAATAAAACACTTGAAGCTAATGTTAATGTCTATGATATTTATTTAATAGATAACTTTATGCTATTTGTGTTTCAATACAATATCGGGCATATAAGCGCAATCGTGAAGTCTAATTTTCGACAATTTTATCGAGCAAATTGCCTTCCAAATCGTCCAACTTCTCTTATTTATCGGCATAGACTAGTAACTTCACATATCCCTAAAGAAAGTAAAGTAAAGGTGTGAGATCACAGGATCGTGGAGGCCAGTTCAAAGGTCCATTACGCGAAATTATGCGCTCAGCAAATGTTTTCCGCAATAAATTGATGGTGTCATGCGCTGTGTGGCATGCTGCGCCATCCTGTTGAAACCAAAGCTCTGTCACGTCAATGCCATTCAACTGAGGAACGAAGAAGTCAGAAATCATGTTTCTATAGCGCTCTTCATTGACGGTAATATTCTGGCCGGCATCGCGCTTAAAGAAATATGGGACGATGATTCCACCAGCACACCAAACAGTGAGTTTTAATAGTTTGCATGTTTACAAATCCATTTAACGAAAAATGGGTCTCATCGGAGAACAAAATTTTGCGTTGAAAATGATAGATAGATAGATATTTTTATTTCGTATATATAAATTTACAAAGGTAGTTTGTAACCGCACATTTTACAATGCAATAATTTGATAATTGTAATTATCTTTCTATTGAAATATGTTTTTTTATATTTTAATATGGCATTAGGATATGAAATCGACTTTGAAGGAAAATACGAAAAAAACCTTCTATACAAAAAAAAAACAAAACCAAAAACAAATAAATAAATAAATAAATAAATAAGTAAATAAGTAAATAAATAAAACCATAAATATGAAAATAAATAAATAAATTAACAATTAACATTCAAATAAGTTATAACAAGGTAGGATAAATAACAAATACGATTCTTATAAGGTAAGAACATATAAAAACAGAATAACAATGGATAGATATTTACATTAGTTATGCAATTGGTTAACGAGAGGATTGTTAACCAACATCTTAACATCTTAACATCTTGTTAGGAATGTGTATTTTAGTTTTTGAATCCTATGAGAAATCAATTCAACATTCGCCCTTTTATGCAAGTCTAAACTTGAATGCCTCCATGGTAAGGTAAGCATCATTTTTAATATTTTATTTTGTGAAACTTGCAACTTTTTGATATGGCAGGCAGCAGAGCCTCCCCATACTTGGCAACCGTACAGTAGAATTGCCTGAAAAATCATTTTAGGGAGAATAATTTTATTTTCAATTACGGTTTATAAAAGGATACAACATCTTAATTGCAATTTAATGTGTTGTTTATGTGGTCTTTAAACGTGAGTTTAGTGTCCAAATGAATACCCAAATACCTTACCGTAGGCACCCAATTTATATTGCTCCCATTTAGCTGAAGTTGGTTGCTGGGAAGAAAACAAGTTTTTTTTTTCCGGGTGAAAAAGATCGCTTGAGTTTTTTCTTCATTAAGCTTAATTTTCCATCTAGTATAATATTTTGCAAGTACATCCATTCCATCTTTTAAATTCCTCTCAATATTGAGAGCGAATTGATTAGATGAATACATGGCAGTGTCATCTGCGAAAATAGCTACACCACAGTTTGGTATATCGGGAAAATCGGACGTATATATATTATAAAGGACAGGTCCGAGAACTGAGCCTTGTGGTACCCCTGCGCTAAAATTTACTGGACTGGAAACGCTACTATTTATATGGACATTAAAACAACGCTTAGACAAGAAAGACTGCACAATTTTACATAGAGATGGAGGGAATCTGAAATTGATCATTTTGTAAATAAGGCCCTCATGCCAAACGGAATCAAAAGCTTTTTCTATGTCTAGCAGTATCATCCCAGTAGATTTACCTTGAGAACGATTACTCTTAATAGAATTACAGATTCTTAATAACTGATGGGAGTATTATGAAAATGTCTAAAGCCAAATTGTTCGTTGGGATAAATGTTCCCGGATGAATTTTAGAATATTTTCCTTTATAAGCTTCTCATATATTTTACTTAAGTTGCTTAATAAACTTATAGGCATATAGCTTTCTGGATGTTCTGGTGGTTTACCAGCTTTTAGTATTGGCACTACTTTAGCTTTTTTCCAGGCATCAGGAAAGTATTGTAATTTAATACAGGCGTTGATTATAAAGGTAACAAATTTGATGCCTATTTTAGGCAGTTTTTTGAGGTATATATTACGTATGTAATCAGTGCCTCCTACTTTTTTAATACGCAAGCTGTTAACAATAAATTCTATGTCCTCCTCGTTTACAAACACATTTAATACGCAATTTGCGTTCGCTGAAGTGAAAGCATCAACAGTGTTTCTCACCAAATTATTTGTATATGCATCACCTAGATGTTGAGATACAAGATGATTATTTGCAAAACTGGAGGCAAGTGCATTTGCCTTTTCAATGTCCGTAAAATAGATACTGGATGCATTTTTAAGAAACGGTAACTGCCTGTTTTTGGTTTTTATAAACTTTACAATGTTCCAGAACGGTTTTACACTTTTGTCCAAGCTACAGAGTTTGTAGTTCCATTCAGCGTTTCGGTACTGCAAAATTTCATGGGAAATCAGTTTTTTAAGATAACGCATTTGGTATCGAAATATGGGCTGGCGATATCTTTGCCAATATCTTCTGCTAATGTTTCGTAATTTAATTAACTCCAAGATATGGAAGGGTAGTTTATTAAAGTGATATTTTTTTTTTGCATTTTTGGTACAGATACATCCACAGAGCTTAGCACATTATCAGAAAAATTGTTAACAATAGAATCAATATCTTCCTTGTACAAAACAAACATTATCCATATTCATTGAAACATTGCGCAACCTATGTTTTATTTCAGAACGGAAGCGTGTCCAGTTGGCATTTTTAAAATCTTGTATGTATTGTGGCTTTTTTTCACCCTACCGTAGAAGGCGACAAGCTACCGGGTTGTGATCAGAGCTAAGCTCATTTAAGGATAGTGGTTGACTAGGCACATTTGTAATAAATAAGTCAAGGACAGAAGGACTACCACGAGAACTAGCTAGAAAATAGGTGGGAGAAGGAGGATACATAACAGAAATTGGGAACATATAAGCTAGACTAGAAAATGTGTTTCCCCAAGCATTTGCTCTAATACAACCCCAATCCATATGGCGACAGTTAATATCTCCCGCAATTAAAAAATCATCATTCATTGTTAAGATTTTTCTTAAATCATTTTTGAAGCTTAATCTCCTTTCAGCTGACGCAGAGCCTCCAGGAAAGTAGACACAGAATACCTTTAATAATGTTTGATTTTTTAACTTAATTTCAATACACGTTTTCTACACAACGTGTATTTATGATAGATAAGGGCGAACGCTGAATTGATCCTCTAATAAGTATCGCAACACCTCCACCTCTACAATCAATTCGATCGTTCCGGTAGCATTGAAATTCTGATGTTGATAAATTCATTCCTTGTTTAAGACCGGTCTCAGTAACACAAGCAACGTCAATGTTGCTACTATTTAAGAAGTTTATAAACTCTATAGCTTTATTGCGAATTCCTCTGGCATTCCAATTAATAATTTTAATATATTTGTCTGACATATTACTTATTTTTACTATACAAGAACTTACTTGCTAAATGTGCGATTACCTTAAATTGATCACTTTTTGTTTTACAAGACGATAATAATGTAATTATTTCCGTCGCTAGGGAGTTTAACTCGTCGGTGCTGAAAAGCGTAGAATCATCATTGGAAATGTTACTAGAAGCATTTAGAGATATGTTGCCTGGAATGCTGATGAAAGCATTGTTGTTGACGATGTTGTCGAAAGAAGAGAGAGACCGGTTCTCCCATACATTATGTGTTGGTGGGTTTAGATTGGTGGCAGCACCGCCGCTTTTCAGTGGAACTTGTCGCTGACATTGTGGGTGGAAGCGGGGGGAAATCATTCATGGAACGAAACGATCCAACAGGATGCTGATTACGCACATGTTCAGTATGACGAAAGGTTTGTGATCGCGGCGGTACCTGTGAATGAGAGGAAGCGTTGAGAGAATCGGGCTTTTTCCTTGCAGATTTCTCCTTCATCTCCTGATAAGCAAGTCTGCTGATGCACGTTGGATCGGTGGCTTTGTGAGAATCTTTACAATTAGCACATTCGATGACATTTGATTCACTACAGTCCACAGTCTTATGTGGACCTGCACAAGAACCACAGTATGTTTTTATGTGGCAATTTCGTTCACCATGACCATACATCTGACAGTTATGGCATTGTGTCAGCTTTCCACGGATTTTGTTTTGTAGACCCCAGTTAACCTGAGTATGCAAAATTGAGCGAAAATTCTTTTTTAAATCAAAGAACCTAACTGAACCATTTTCCAGTGAAATGAGATAGAAATGGTCAGTGTAGCGTTCGTATTGTTTAGTAATTTTTTTAACGTCCACACATTTTAACTTCAATTTAATTAGTTCGTCTTTTAGTAAGGCCGTGTCAATTTCACTAAAACTGTACAAAAACACTTTAAATGCTTTTTCACTTTTAATTTCGTGAGAGAAAAATTGACAATTCTCTTTGTTAAGTCTAGCGATTACGGTGTTAAAAGAAACTATGGATTCACATATAATTTTAATATCTTTTTAATGCAATAGCCAGCAATATTTAGGGACTTCATTAGTTTGTGAACAGAATCAGGCGATTTTTGCAACAATTTAATTGGCGGAATATGTATTTTTTTTGATGAGACATTATTCGCGATAATATCGTCCATATTGTCATCATCCGTGTCACTGTCCGGAAGACACTGTAATGGGCTATAATAATTAATTCTACTGTTATCTTTTTTTTATTATTGTTTTCTTATCCGAGGACAGAGGACAAACAATTGTCCTCGGTTTCGGGTGATCTAACACGTTTAGCAATATTGGTAGCGTTTTAGTTTGAAAGTCAATACGATAGGTCTTGGTCAGAAGAAAAAACTCCGGCTTAATTAGACGATAGACGACAACCGTTCGGTAGAAAACTATCGCAACGACTGACGTTGAAAATGAGGATCAAGCTGAATCCTGTCTTCGGCCCATTCACCGAACCTACGACCAGTATAATGGTCACGCGATTTCAACTCTTGCACAAGCTGGGTCTTATGAGCTTTTAAGCCAAAATCTTTTCGTAAAATCTTCCACAAAGTGGATGGGCATAGCTCAAATTACTGTGCACGATGGCGAATCGACTCATTCAGATTCTCCTCAACTCTGCGCTCCACAACGGCAATAACATCTTCTGTTCGCACTGTTTGTTGTCTATGGGGATGCGTATTATCCAGTAGAGGATACGTGGTACCAAAACGATTCATCGAATAATTGGCTCAGATGGACGATTACGTCGACCGTAAAATGGACGTAGCGCACGATAAGCTTGGCGAACCGAGCCATGGTTTTCAAAATAAGTTTGCACAATTTGCACGCGTTGATCTGGCGTTCATCTATTCACCGTAAAATGGCAGAAGGGACTAACCACAAATCAGCTTTCAACTGTCAAATTGGCAATCTGTAGAAACAGTGTTGCCAGTTTAAAAACTAAACCTCTAAGAAAATCACCCTTTATAACAAAATGCATCAGCGTCATACTACGAGTACCTTGATCAAAAAATAAGTTCCCGGAATGAATTCAGAAAATTGGAAGTTTATTCATCTAAATCTATATTGTCCCGTTCAAAGTAATTCCCATCGACTGCAACACACTTATGCCAGCGCTTGATCCAATCTTCGAAACATTTTTTGTATTCGGTTTTCGGTATGTCCATCAGTGCTTCCTGCGATTTTTATATTACTTCCTCTCGGCTGCTGAAACGCGTTCCCCGTACTGGTTTTTTAACTCGATTGAACAGAAAGAAGCCACAGGGAGACAAATCAGGTGAAGTCGGTAGCTGTTGGATGGTACTCGTATTTGTTGCATTTTTCCTCAACAAATTACGACTATTGATGTCGCTATGCGATGGTGCGTTATCATGGTGCAAAATCCACGAGTTTTCTGCCCACAATTCTGGTCTCTTTCGATGCACTACACCGTTGTAATCCGTGAAAACCGTGAGCATTGCCTTCTTTTTTGACTGAAAATGACGTGGTTTTTTTGCATGAAATTGAGGTCTTTTGGCACCAACTTTGCTGCTACACGACGGAAACCCAAATCATTAACCAAAATGCCTTGGACGGATCCATAGGCAATGTTCAAGTCCTCCGCTATCTCTCTGATGCTTAATATGCGGTTATTGACCAACATTCTTTTGCTTCATCAATGTTTTCGTCGGTTTTCGATGTCGATAGTTTGCCACTGCGTTCATCATCTTCGATTGACTCACGACCACTTTTGAACCGCTCGTGCCACTGAATCGTTGCCGAAACACTTTTCCAACATTTCCAACGTTCGCGCACCATTAAATCCGTTTTATACTCAAAATTTAATACAAGTTCGTTGTTGCAAATTTAAATCCATTTCAAAAATTGTGAAAAATCGCCAACACACACAGTGATGGCTACGTAACTTTTGCAAATGTCAAGTTATAATGCTAAGATTTAGAGAGAATGCCAACAACAGATTAACCAACTTAACTAAAAAACAGTACTCAAATCGGAACAATGGGAGCGCCACACGGTGGTGTCCCCCGGAAACTTTTTGATCAAGGTGGTACTTACACTTTCTATTGTACATGTGTACAATAGAAGACATTTTAACCTCTTTGAGTCTTCTATAAAACAGTTAATATTGTTGTTTATCACTTAAGTAACATCTGTAGACACACCTTTATTTTCCGCGGTATTTTTAAATGCATATACCAGAATTATTTAATATTTTTACGATGACTCAAAGAACGTATTACTATCATAACGACCACAAAAGCAAACTTTATATGGAATATGGTTATTTTTCCTTTATTTTGGAGCACAATGAATAGAAAAATCATAAAATAAATTTTAGGGCAAAGGCAAAAATTGTTTTCTGTTGAGTTGTGTAATATAATGCAATAAATAAATTACACTGTTCTATTGCGCCGAAAAACATAGCTAAAGTTGTAGGTTTAACTTTGAACGCCCGCATGGGGCCAGTAAGTTAGTGTACGATTATTTGTAAGTTTTTTAAGCTAATTTGAAGGCATTTTTTTTGTGTAGTTTGTAAGTGTAAATGAATTGGATATAATAGAAATGCATCTAAACTGAAATACAGTGACTTTCAACGTTAGTTTCCTAAAACGTACAGAAATTAATTGTCAGCAAACACAGTATTCGTAGCATATGTTACTTATAAACTCAATAAAAATATCACAAGACAATTACCAATATCTGTTCACACTATGTCCTCGTGTGTCCCAATGGCAGCGCAAATAAAAAATGCAAGAAAAAACAATAATTGTTATGCAGGTGCAACGCAAGGATCATTCAGGTGAATGATTTATGCACGCGCAACTCAAATATCGTTAAGGTAAACAATCAACAGCATAGCAGTTTCCCACGATGCAACTGGACATACACTGGAGACATTGGAAGCGACTACATTATTACAAAACAACAGCGAATTGGGAGCACATATTATGCTGAATAAACACAATTAAGCTATAAATAGGTGTGCACACCAATTTTTATAAATATATGGTAGAGTCCTTTTCCATACACCGTCTTGATCGTTAGTTTAAGTTGTACGAGTACTAAATTACTTAATTTGGTCACGACATCAGTCGTGCATTGGTTGTTTCTTCAACTTTTTTTTTCCTGAATTGCACTCCATAAAGAGTAAAGGACGCAGTCGGCCAAAATCCCGGTAAAAAACCAGCTCGCATGATGAAGTTCGCGTTAACTTTGATCTATTGACATATAAAATAATAACTGCGCCCAGAAAAATATCGCATTTTAAAAATACGTAAGCACGGTCATAGTTGTTTTGAAACGTTGTGTGAAACGATCTTGTTTTAAGATTACTCGACTTTAAATCAAGGTTGGCAACTGCATTTTAAGACTGCGTTTTTAACTTAAAGTTGTACCAGAGGTTGAAGCACTTTTGGTTGAAATATGAATTTACTTATTTTAAAAATGCTGCAATGACTAAAATTAAATAAGTGAACATACGTATCCCTGTGAAAATCCATAATCACTTTCTATATACGGAAAACGGCATCATCAGGAGTTCGAGATGGAAAATGTCTCACAATATTTACAAGGAATGTTAGGTAACATGATGTGGTGACTGCTGGGTGCCTGGTACCTCGATAGGAGAGGGGATAACCAACTCCTCTGGAAGGTCGTTGGCGGCAGCCGACGAAATTGCGGAGGGGGGGGGGGGGAGACTGCCACCTCACTAAGACACTTTCTCCTGTTTCCGGGCGGCAGCGGACGAATTCTAAGGATGGGATCAACGGTGGCGTCCTCAGTTCCAGTTGGGTCGATCTAGTGCTATCTCTATGTATATGAACTGCTTCACCCTACTTGAATACCAGGTCTATAGGGATCACCAACACTAAGTCAGGGTGTTGGAAAAGAGTTGGTAGCGGATGAGCCCTTAATAAGGGCAAATGGCAGCACTCACATCCCCGAAGCGGGTTACTGGTTTCGGAATTTGGTCCGGCCCCTTTTGTCCTACGGGTCCCAAAAAGGGCCTGGTTTTCCAAGTTGGAAGTTGGGAGGTTAACAGCCCAACAACGTAACAAATTAATTATTACGAAGCGACCAATAGCCTCGGATAATGACGGATTTATTGTTGATGACGACTTTCGGATCTGCACGTAGAATGCTCGGTGCAAGCCCCGTGCAGCCAGTGGAATGGGCTGAGCAAAAGAAAGATGAAAAAATGTGATGTTTACTACGGTGATTGCTATAGGGAACTTAAGCAGCGTCTATTTGGATGCGGATTTGTCGTCAGTCGCAAACTTAGGCAAGAAGTCTTGAGCATCTTAACAATCCGTATCAAAGGCAAATTCACTAACATCAGCCTTATATGTGCTCACACACCAAAAAAGAGGAAAAGGACAATGCTACCAAAGAAAGTTTCTACGAGCTCCTCGACAAAACTTGCCAGTAATGTCCGATGTATGACGTTACAGTCGTCCAGGCGATTTTAATGCCAAAATTGGAAAGGAGGACATTTTTGGTAGCACAATCGGGGAGATGGCCTACACGACACCATCTTTGGAAATGGACTTAGGCTAACCGTTTTCGCTGCATAACGTAACGTTACTATAGCAAGCTCACGGTTCACTCACCTCAATATTCACAAGGGATCATAGCAGATAGCAGATCAGCAAATGTCAACCAAATTGATCATGTTGCGATTTACGTAAGGTACCCCTCAATCATTTTAGATGTCAGAAAATTCCGACCGGCCAATATAGACGCGGATCACTACCTAGTTGCAGCCAACTACGAGTACGTCTACGGATATCTCAGACGCCACAACAACAAGGAAGTACTACGTAGATATTTGACGTTGAACGATTGCAATCGCAACAAGGTGCCTCAACCTATCGAGAAGTCCTTTGCAGCCAGTACCAAGTGCTGAGTACCAGTTGCTTTGATCCCGAGAAGTCAACAGAAATGCCGCAACTGACGTGTTGGGTTTCACCCGCTCACCACCAAGAATCCGTTGGTTTGATGAAGAGTGCCGGCGAGCAAATGCAGCAAAACAACATGCCTACAGAGTGGCGATTCACAAAAAGACGAGAGCGGCCCGTGAACTGTACGAGCAAAAGAGGAGGGAAGAATATCGGCTGCTCCGGACAAAAAAGGAAGAGGAATTATGTTGGGAAATTTCATCAAAAAGTAAAAAGAACGTGTCAGGGTAATAAGATTCGAACGGAAACCTGAAGAGATAAACAAGGAAACCTTCTAGTAGAATCACATTCGGTGTTGAGGATATGGAAAAACAATTTCTACAGGCAGCTAAATGGTGAAGACGACACAAGTTTCGCTGTCAGGTAGAGCGAACCATTCAATATTGATGATGCAAGTCAATAATTCCGCCCACCCGACCAAAATGAAGTGAGGATAGCAATATCTAAACTGAAGTCGAACACGCCTGCCAGGTCGGACGGCCTACCCGCCGACCTATTTAAGGCAGCAGGAGATGACTTGGTAGAGAGCATACACCAACTTATTTGCAATATTTGGTTGAATGATTATATGCCTGATGAATGGAACCTCAGCATCGTTTGCTCAGTTCACAAGGAAGGAGACCCTTTTAACTTCACCAACTATAGAGGTATCAGTCTCCTAAACATCGCATATAAGATCTTGTCTGCCGTATTGTGCGAGTGCCTGAAACCATTTGTCAACGACCTGATTGGACCCTATCAGTGCAGTTTTACGCCCGGTAAATCCACAATTGACCAAATATTCACACTACGACAGATCTTGGAGAAAGCCCAAGACGTTCAGATCGATTCTCACTACTTTTTTATCGATTTTAAGGTCACATATGACAGCATCTGCCGACACGAACTATGCAGAGCCATATCTAGTTTTGGCATTTCTCTCAAACTCGTCCGCTTGTGCAGGATGACGATGGAGAAAGCTAGCTGCTTTATCACGGTTGGTAACGACCTAACCGATATCTTTGATGTCAAAAAAGAATTTAGACAAGGCGACACGCTGTCGTGTGACCTCTTTAACATTATACGTGAAAGAATTGTGCAAAAACTCACAAGCAAACACACGAGGTACGATCTTTCAAAAGGCTTGCATGCGCCGACGATATTGATTTTATTGGTAGAACACAGCGAGCTGTCACTGGTGCATTTGCTACTATAGGAACAGAAGCGGCAAAAATGGGTCTAGCGGTAAACGAAGGAAAAACAAATTACAAGCTTATGCTGGCAATAAGAAGGAACACCCATCATGGATGACCTTGAAGTAGTAAGAGACTTTGCCTACCTCGGCTCTGCTATCATATCTGAAAACAACATCTCTCCAGAAATCAAGCGAAGAATAACGCTTGCCAATCGTTGTTTCTTTTGGGCTGAGAAGTCAACTGTGTAGTAAGGCGCTCTCCCGAAAGCCACGGAAACTCTATATAAGACCTTAGTAATCCCAGTCCTGCTCTATTGTTCCATAGCAGAGACCCTTTCTAAAGCGCATGAAGTTGTCCGTGGTCGTTTTGAGAGAAAAAATCGTCGTAAGATACTCGGTCCCCTGTGCGTTGACAAGTTCTGGAGGAGACGATTAAACTATGAACTCTACGAGCTTTACAGAGACATCGACCTGGTCAAAAAACTGCGCATTGGCCGTTTGAGATGGCTGGGACGTGTAGAGCAAATGCACACCAACCCTCCAGGCCGCAGAATCTTCAACTGTAATCCGGACAACGCAGTAGAGGATGGTCTCACCTTAGTGGAAGGGGACCTCAATCAACTTGAAGTGCGCAATTGTAGGCAGTTGGCCAAGATTTGCGGTAATTGGAGAGGCTTATTGGTTGAGGCCCAGGTCCAGCCCGGGCTGTAGCACCGCCTAAATTAATAAGTAGTAAGTAACATGATATGTGTACATTCCAATCATACATTTGAGGATAAATCATTTAACTTAGCAGCATACGTAACATACTTGCGTCTTTAGTCCTTGTGCGATGATGACATAAAGGAAGCAATACCTCCTCTTGGACTGCGGTTTGTACTGTGAGTGTAGCAACAACTTTCTTATCTTCATCGGCATTTAGCCAGGAGGAACAGTTTCCGGAAACAGACGTAAATATAGCTACGAGTACATCCTTGAAAACGCTCTTAGCAGATTGGAATGAAGTCCTTGACAAATGGCAAAAAACACTTGGAATGCGTTTGGTCGATTTAAAGGAAGCGCACAATATTGATTTTTTGAAGTCCTGGCCCAAGTACATGAATGCTGGAGCTTCAGAACTTATACAAATATTTTTCATTTACGAGAAGTGTACAAGTACATTGCTTACATCAAGTGCTACGTTTTCACAATAAAATCGAAGTTGAAATTATGTATCCTGTGTCCTGTACTCAAAATGAGGAGCATTAAAAAAAAACATGTTGTACATACGAGTACATACTCGTACAAAACCCGATCCTTCTACTTTTAATTCAATTCGGATATCTTTGTCGATTCTTCTTAGGCCTAACACGAGTACTCTCCTTAGATATTTCATTTCCATTGCGTTGTAGGTGGGATCCAGTTTTCCGCTCCATGTACTAAGACGGGAAGGTACATTGTTTTGCAGATCGAGATTTTAGTGTTTCTACAGATTGTGCCATCTTTTATTTCTGTATGTAAACATTGAATATCTTTCACATTTATCAACCGATTGACTTGAGTAGACAGGTTTTTGAAACGTCAATTCAGTGCAAATTTAAACGTGTATCGCTTTGCACTGAAGCATCGCGCCGAAATAGCGACGCTGTACATTGAAAATAGTCGTTCAGTTGTATTAACTGTGCGTGCATATCGTTGAAAATATCGTGGCCAACAAACACCGTCTGACAGCACTATTCGTCGTTTGGTGTCAAATTTTGTTGATCACGATATAGTGGCAGATCATCGACATGCTGTTCACCAACGCCCAAGACATTCCAACGAACTAGTTGAAGCGGTAAGAGAGAGTGTTGCCGAGAACCCACTTGTGTCGTATCGTCACCGTGCTCACCATTTAGGCACAATGGAACAATCTTGCGGGACATTTTGAAGGATAGTTGGTTGACTTTTATTTTCAATAAATGTTTTACAATGTAACGATTAAGCTAAGTCTGTAATGGTTTGGCCTGTGGCCGTCTTGACAAAATACATACTTAAGTTTTACATTAAAAATCTCCATCTATGATACGCTTTCTATAACAAAGTGCTGCTACTGAGTAATCATATAAAACTTTCCATCCTTTTTCTCCATTTAAAATGCTCATTACTTCATCTTCGTCTAAATTATGTTTTCCGAACATTGATAGTCGAAATGCTTTTAAAATCGGACAAACACCAAGAAAATGTAAGATGTCTTCTCTCTTCTTCATGTTGCAGAGGTCCCAAAGTATTGGTAAATCTGGTCTATGGGGTACAAAGTTTAGTTGAACGAGTTCCCCTCTCAGTTTGAAAATAGTACTTATTTTGTCAACTGCTTGACTATCTAGGAAGTATGTTTTTTCATTTAGAAAATGGTTTAGTTTGCTGTAAACAGTGACGATTCAGCTTCTTCGACATATTGGTCATATGTGTGTCTGCCAAAATTCTCCAAAACCAAGTTAAATTTTCCTCTTAAAAGATGAGGATGCTCGTTCACTTGAATAGACAGATTTAATCCGCATTCAGAAGCTATTGTCTTCCATTCCTCGCAAATGTCTCCGTTTGTTCTAATTATGCTTCTTAAAACTACATTTGTTATTCTGCATTCATTCATTTCTAGTATTTTTAGAATATAATTGAAGTGCATTTTGAGCGTGTACAAGAGCAAAGGAGGAGTTCCCGCTTCAAGATGTAGCATATAGTTCGGGGTATTTTTTGGTAATCGGAAAATCTTCTTCAAAAAGTAGCGAAGGAATTTTTCCACAGCATCGTAGCCTTTGTAACCCCATACCTGAGCTCCGTAAAGCATTATCGACGCTGCGGTTGAGTGGAACAAAGTTTGTTTTGCACTCTGCGATACATATTTATTTTTGAAGCAACGTTCCCAAATCGAACAGATAGCTCTTTTAGCAACAGCTAATTTTTCCTCAAAATGTGGTATGAAATTTAAGAAGGACGATATTAGGATACCTAGGTATCTGTATCTGGATACTACCTCAATCTCTTCCCCGTCTAACTTCCACTTTTCCAAATGTGAGAGGCGTCCTCCTGCATTTCTGAATATCATCATTTTTGATTTATCAAGATTTACAGTGAGATTCCAACT